>CAOKZL010000478.1:0-1200000 GCA_948472985.1 Iguana delicatissima | reverse complement strand
TGCGCTTTCAAGTCACCGTTCAACTTATGGTGACCCTCTGAATTTCATAGGGTTTTTTAGGCAAGGAATACTCAAAGATGGTTTTGTCAGTTCCTTCTTCTGAAATATAGCCCACAGTACCTTATATTGACTGGTGGTCTCTCATGCAAATACTAACCAGGGTTGACCTTGCATAGTTTTCAAAGTCAGATGGAATCTGGTATCTTTAGGCCCATATATTATATAGGGTGGAACAAAGAAGAAGTGTTGCTTTGACTGAAAAGTGAAAAATTATAAAGAAATAGATGTAACCCTTCTATGTTAATTCAAAATTAAAACATATGATTACTGTGGTAATGAAGAATCCCACTGAATATGGAAACACAAAAGAATGATTGTTATTTTTTTTTCTTATTTTGGGGGAACTCACATTTGTCAGGAAGTTGCTAAATAGCATTTCAGAATGACAGTTAATTAGTAAACAATGTAAAGGCATGGGAATGAAGAGAAAGTCACGGAAGGGTTAAGATGCCTATGTAAAACAATGGTTTCCCTTTTGAAAATTAAAATGTACAAATAAGCTTGTGTCAGAGGCTAGGTGATCTTTCATTTCCACCGCACTGAGCACAGCTCACATCAGCAGCAGACAGCCACTAATGTATGCGTCTGGCTCAATGTGGTCCACCAACTAGGAATTCATCAAATAGTGAATATCGCTCCTTTTTTGTATGCATAACACATTTTCTGTCTTGCATTCTCTCTCCCTCTTTCTCTCATAGTGTTACCAGAGGTTACCTTTATAAGACCTGCTACCAGTAGCATGAGCTGATTATATTACATATTGCATACTGTGATTAAAAAAATAAATCTAGCACAGAAATAGACATGGACATGTACTTACACGGTTAACCAAACTTGTCATTCATCAAAAACAATACTAATCTGTTGCTGATCAGCAAATGAAGATCTCTCTATCTCTTTCTCATATTTTTTTGCAGTTTTCAGTAACAAAAAGGCTTCATGTTGTATTGAAAGAATCGTGCCTGAGTAAACACTGCACAGAATGCACTTCAACACGAGCTCCTCATATGTTCTTCATGTCTTGGTTTTTCTGTTAGTGTGGTGGAACAGAACAGTGAACATATATTCTTGAGCAGGAACACACGCAAGGAAAATTTAGTACTTATACTTGCTAACAACATCACAGATTCAGTGAAAATATCAAATTAATTTAGCAGAAAACTCATTATGGATGGTTGATTTCTTAACTTAAAAAGGATCAAGTGCACCATGGGTGAATTGCAGACTGAGGAACGGGAAGTACATTCCTCAGGTCTACCAGCCATTCTGATGCATACCAAGGTAGTTTCTCCTCCATCATACCTCCACCTTGCGCCAAAACTACTAATCAGTAGCCACTAGAGCTTACACCTACTCATCAGCTATGAAAGGTATCCTAAAATGGGGAAGCTTCAACCAGTTCTGGTCTGGACACATGGTCCCAGTGAGATTATTGGGCAGCCAGTTAGAGTTGTTTGCCAGTTTGCTTTGTCAGGAGTTGAGGGTCACCACACTGGCTAGTTCACTTCCTTATTCTCTTTGGTGGCAACTATTCCTGCCTGTAGTTAGTAGAAACAGCAGTGATAAGCAGCTGCCATGAAAGAAAGAAAGAAAGAAAGAAAGAAAGAAAGAAAGAAAGAAAGAAAGAGAAAGAAAGAAAGACAACTGAAATTATACATTCCTTCTTTTTTTCTACCAGTCTCTCCCCCCGCCCCGCCCCTCGGCAATTAAAATGCTTTTGTAATGATGACCAGATTGTAGGTCTCAACAGGAGAAGGTTGCTATTTACATGTTAGAAGAATGCTCCCCAATTCTGTCATGGTGGTCATAACATCCACATTGGAGCTCCAGCTTATGTATTCGATCATAAAACAGTAAGACACAAATTATTCCTAAAGGATTTTAATGAGATTTGGATTCATACTCTGTGCTAATTTTGATTCTGGTGGTGATGAAGAACTATGTGTTATCATGCATGTTTCTGTTACAAAATCAAAGCATGCAGTGGTCATGAAAGCAACTACTCCACCTTGTCTTGTGTTCCCCAAACAACTGAAATACAGAAGCATATAGTTTTTAATACTGGGAGTGGTATACAATCATCCTGACTAGTAGCCATTTTTGGCCGTAAACCTCATGATTTTATCTAATTTCCTTTCAAATCTGCCCAAGATGGCCATCAATACATCTTGTGGTAGTGAATTCCACAGTTTAACTACATATTCTCCGAGCTTGTGTGTATGAGGGAGAGAATAGTTCCTTTTTTCTTCTCTCATTCAGACTCAGTAGATTAACCAATCCCACGGTATGATCAAAGAGGGAGAAAACCCAAGCAGAGATTCTAGACCTAAATAGCCTCTCCTGGCCTGACCTTCCTCGCATCATAACTTACCAGGCAGCAGCTGCTTTGAACAACAGGAGTCTGTTCTCCTGTTGATCTGGCTGCAGAAGTTTCCTCCTCTCACATCAACAGTCTCTGGTACAACAATCAGAAACACAATCCCTGTCACAATGCCACATTATACCGGAGATTGCTGGTGGGAGGAGGGTGGAAACATGAGTCTACTGTTTTCCAACAGACCAAAGAACAGCCCCCCATTATTCATGAACTTTTATGACCTCTATGAGGGAATTTTTATAAGTCCTATATATTCCCTTTTATGATTCCTACACTATTGAATATGCAGGCATTATGAATACATATCAGTTATGGATGCATAATTCTAGGTTACACATTCATAACTGTGATAGTGAATTCCAAACCTTTTCTCTGTTTTCTCCACACTATACATAATTCTGTCCATCTCAGCCATATATTCCCTTACTCATTTTTTTTCTAAGGTCAATAGCCCTAACCATTCTAACCTTTCCTCATGGCAAAGTTGGCCCAGTCCCCTAATGATTCAGGCTGCCCTGTTCATTATTTTTTCTAGTGCTATAGTACCCTGGGCCGATTTATACTACACAGTTATAGCACTGTGATTCCACTTCAACTGCCCTGGCTGAATCCTATGGAACTCTACGCTTTATAGTTTGGTAAGGCACTATTGCTCTCTGGCTGAGAATTCTTAACAACTGTCCCTAAACTGCAAATCTCAGAATTCCCTAAGATGTTTCCATGGTACTTAAAGTGGAATCATAGCACTATGATTGTGTAGTGCACACTTTTTCAGTTGCAGTAACCAGAATTGTACTCAGTTTTTTGGTGTTGTAATGCCCTGGGTATGTATAACATGGTATGATAATGGCAGTTTGATCTTTTTCTAATTATGTCCAACATGGAATTTCCCATTTTTAAATGAACAAACAAACGAACAACTTCATAGCAGGTGGCATTTTCATCCAGCAGAACTCCAAGAGCACTTTATTAGTCACTGCTAACTCAGATCCCATCAATGTATCTTTGAAATTGGAAGTATTTATTTATGTATTTGTTACAACATGCACCAAATTACATTTGGTAATACTGAATGTAACTTGTCATTCCAGTCCTCATTCCTCCAGTTTGATTAGTTGTTTTTGAGTTCTTCACAGTCTGTTGTTGTTGTTCTCCCTACCCTAAACAATCCCTAAACAACTTATCCACTTCTAAGTGTACACCTTTTATTAAAAAGTTAAATGGTACTGGCTCTTCTAAAGATTCCCTTCATTGAGAGAATTGACCATATCTTTCCATTCTCTCTTTTCTATTCTTGAACCAGTTTTTGGGTCACTAAAGGACATCTCCTCATATCTTACAGCTAAGTTTGCTTAGAAGTTCTGAGTTAGGGTCTTTCCTCAAAGCCTTTTGGAAGTCCATATAAAGGAGGTTTATCAGCTCAGTCTTATACCTTTGTTTATTAGCGCTTTCCAAAAACGTTAGTGGTACAGAATTTAAATTTTGCTGTCAGTAGTTGCAATCCTGATTCATAGCCACATAAACTTAGCTACAAATGACCTATGGAACTGGCTACTGAAACCCACCTTAAACTCTAGGTAGCCTAGCAAAATAGGTCTGTGATATGGTTGAGTGGTGTGCTTCAGGGTGAAGTAGCCAGTGCTCTCCTGCCTCCAAGTCATGGTATATCAGGGAGTTTAAGGTGGGTTTTAAGGAGCATTTATGATTGTGGTGCCACAATTGTGAGTTCATGGCATAGCTGAATAAGGAGTAGTTATAAATCTGTAACTCTAGTTTATAAATCTATAATAACATATTTAGAAAACAAGATTTTTACCATCACTTTACCTAGAACACAGCGTTAAACTAACTAGCTTGTAGTGTCTTGAATCTGGATCGCTAAAAAAAAGACACCCTTATGAAACAAAGGCCATTCTCCAGTCTTTTGGTCCAAAGAGTGACCACCAGGATGTGTCACATGTTTTAGTTTAAAAGACTGAAAATATCTCTTTAAGGACATCATCTGGCCCCTGTGATTTTTTCTTTTTCAGTTTTTTAATAAGATGTTAAACAGGGATGGGAATTGTGCAGTCTTTCAAGGGCTGCAATTCCTATCTAGCCTAGCCAGTATAGTCAATGACAAGGAATGCTGGGAGTTATAGTTTAACAGCATCTGGAGGACTGCACAGTTGTCCTCTCTTGTTCCCTCTTGTTTTAGCTCCTCATTCTTCCACCCAGCTCTTGCACAGGTATTTTCTTGTATCAAAATATTTGGGGTGCATTGTTGCTCACAGTGATTTTATGTAAGAGTCACTTTGGAATCATATTTTAATGATATGGATGTACGAAAGAAGGATACTTTACAGGTCTAGCCAACATTTCTTTTCTTCCTGAGACAAAAGGAAAAACAGCATTCAGGTTTTCTCTGCCACATGCTATGGAGGGCACATCCTAAGTCATATGGTTCCTCTTTCCAGCCCCATATCAACTTGCTGAAGCAGGTGCACCACCATATCTAATGGCAGGGTTAGTACTGTCAGTTTAAAAATCAAAAGACATGATATATGAAGATCCATGGTGGTTCACACCAAAGGTTTTTCCCCAGCTGCCACATAGATGATAAACCCAAAAACAGGATTTGGAGATAATGATCCTCCTCTGTTTTTACTCCTTAACACTTGCCACTCAAGCTAAAGGCTCATAGCCTCTCAAATCAGAAGGTACCATACAACCATCATGATGAGAATTGATATTAAGAGTTACTGAGTCTTTGAGGTGTCCTCTTTGTTTCTTGAATAACTTCAAAGTAACTAATGGCTACAGAGTATATTTAGTACTCTAGTGAGTAATGCTTTCTCTGCCTTATTCATTGAGAGAAACTGAGCAGCTTCAGTGGGCAGGAGAGTTCCAAATGTGGCTGCTGAATACTGTGATCAATGGAATGGGATGGCAAGGTATCATTACAGTGTTCTTGTAACATGAGGGGAAAAAAGTCTACCTTTCAAGATCAGGCCATAGTTTTATATAGAGAATGTATACTTTATAAGCAAAAAGTCCCAGTTCAGTCTTTGACATTTTCAGTTCAAAGGATGGGGTACTGGGCAAGGGACAGTCTCATTTGGGAGAACAGCAGCATATAAATCAAAACAAGCAAGCATGCAATAAATCTCTGCCAGGCTAGATGAACAAATATTCTGACCTGATATAAGGTAATATTTTATAATGCTTGCTATCCAGCAATTGGTAAGTTAGGCCTGCATTTCTAGGACACTACATTTAGGCTCTTTTGGTATGTTAATTTCAATAGAAGTGTGGGTTTATTCAATGTATACTCCTGTATTCCTTCAAAACTAGTAAGAATAGTTTTTGTATAAAAATATTCCAAGACTATTTCAACTTTATTTATATAGAACAAATGATCAGATGTTATGCATAAAGAAAGTTGGATGGATATGCATATGAGTATGTGTGTGCATGTGTGTATGTGTATCAGTAAATTCAATTGCAAGTGGGTCAATGGGATTTGCATACATGTTGTTTTACCATTCAGCAACTGATTCAATTGGTCTGTTCTGGCTTGTTCAAGCAGATCAATTTAGGCCATATATTGCTGCCTTTCCATTTATCTTAATGCATCAGAAGAGTTATCATTCACTCAAGCAGTACATATACATTAGTTCAGGTTCTAATCAGTATAGATGACATGACAAAATTGTTTTGCTTACAGTACTTATAGATATGGAAAAAGTATTCTTTCCATCCTGTAATCTATCTGATTATAGTCCGATCAAGAATATAAACATGCAATAAGCATGGATTCATCAAAAAGGAGGTAATTATTGCTTTATAATACACAACACTTTTGCATCCAATTTATTTGTAACTATTTAAGGGAGAAGAAATATTTTTAAAAACTCAACAAATCACTGAATCATTCTGTAGTATATGAACAATGTATTGTTATGACACTATTGATGCTGACATTACAACAATTCCACCCATACAAGTGGACAAAAAGCCAGCTGATGCTAAAATATCATCCAAAATGGAAAATAGTTTGAATGCTTGTGATGTGCAAAGCCTTTGTTTCAGTTTGCAAAGTTTGAATTTTTCATAGGAGAGGATGGAGAGTAATGCAGCACATTGGCAGTTGAGAAAGACATATAGACTGTATAAATTATAAAAAAAAATATGTAAAGTAATACATTGAAAATATTTCAGTTATTTTTAAGCACTACTATAAGTTTAATACAACCTGTGACTCTCTGTGTTCTTATATATATTCCTATCGTTAGGTTGCTGAACAATTCACCATAGCAGTATCATGATTTCAAAGCCAAGTTATTTTAATGGGTCACAACGAAGGTATGGTAAATTAGGTATGAAGAACAGCATAGCATCATTGGGTGAAAATTGAGTAAAATATTTGATTAAAATAATTGCAAGAACGCACAATACATTTATGTGGAAGTGCTGTAGTATACTTGGGAGGCTTGTTACAAGACTTAAGCATGAAAAACATTGGAGAAAAATTACACAAAAGAGAAATGCTTGTATGCACTTGAACCAAAATGCTAAAGAAAAAACTAAAAAAGAAGAAAGCTGTTTGCTAGGCCCCAGGATGGAAATTACATATAAATCAGCAATACTTTCATGATCAAATATTTGTGTTGCTTTATTCTTCAAAACCTGGATCAATGTCTTTCATTAATACAAAACATTAAGGCTGCAAACCTAAGCAAATCTAAATCCCACTGAACTCAATGTGGCTTACTTTTGAGTAGACTCATATAGGATTGCACTCTAGGAGTACAATGCAGGCTTATTAATATAGAAATCTATACAGCACATGCTACTATCTGTATTATGCACAATGCCTTTCTCAATAGGCCAAAACATCCAATTGTCATTTCATGTACCACCCCCATCGGCAAATATTTTAGTGCTATTAAGACTGCAGATAAGTTAAATCAATAAAGTCCAAAGTTGCTGGTTCCCCTCCGCCTAGGTCCCAAGAGCCTGACTTGTGATTGTTACTAAAAACCTCACAAGTTAGGGTCTCAGGGACTAGGAAAAGTCTGATAAGATCCAGTCGAATTCTTCTTCAACTAATCATATTGGGTTTGGTTGTTGTTTTTATAAAATATCTCTCTTAGTAGGTTTGGAAGATATAACACAAATAGGCAGAGATAACACTGTCAAAATAGGCTTCCTATTGCATGAGCAAGATTACTAAGATTTGTTTAAAAATGTCCCATTTATAAGGTATTCAAAGTTCTGCATGCAAAAGAAATAAAGAAGTAGTAGCTAAATACAGGTTAAAATCTGTTTCAAGCAGACTTCTGTACAGTTTTCTTCCATTTCTTCCAGTGGCTTAAAGACAGATCAAACAGTTAGGCACTATATCTCCAGTATCCTTGTTATAGTGGGCCCTGACACATTCTACTATCTTAAAGCCAATCCAGAGCAAGAATGCCCTTTGGGCACAATTTCAGAGGTATTTTTCTTTCCTCTTGGTCCCATATCAAATATTTTATCTACAGAGAAAAAAATAAAAAGCTTCTGCCTTCTGAATGCAGATCTGCTTTTCACGTCCTAATCTGTACAGGGATTTTTTTAGTAACTTGTCATTCTTTGTGCCAGGTTATTCGAACCACATTTCGACTTCCACAATAACATTCTTTGTACAGTAAGGAGAAGGAAAAAAACAAAAACAAACCACCACCCTGATCTCCCTGCTCTCTCCATCACTTTTTTTTCTTGAAGGTCCAAGAATTTTTAATAATACAACTACAATGTTGAAAAAATTTGCATTCTCTCTCCTTCGGCATTGAGTTTCATTTGTGGAGTGGAAAAGAAAATGTCTACTTTAGGAACAGATCCATGATGTTCGGCAGAAGAACCAAAGAGCCAAAGAATCAGCAGCCATAAAGGTCCCGGCCACTGAAGTAGAGTCTGGTGCACATAACTCATGCGTGCCTTTCTTCCTGACGCAGTTCAAATCTTTAAAGGAGAAAAAAAAGGTGGAGAGAGAGAGAAATAACAGTAATCAAAATAATTAGTTGTAGAACAAGTTGAAAAGCTTCCAGAAGAAAAACTGAAAGAAATTATTTGCTGATTGATTCCCTCCCAGTCGGTTCCTTTAACTCCCTTTCTCTAGTCCCATTTCAATGTAATATTAGTTCTGGACCCAGTACGATATCTTGCATTACTTTAAATATTTTGATTTCAGGAAAAGCGATGGTGTCGCAACCACATCTTTCCTTTGTCATTTGCTCTGTAGTACAGTTCAAACTCTTATGCCTCAGGCATGAAACAGTTAAAGCAAACCAGCACCATAATTTTAAAATCTCTCTCTCTTCTTCTTCTTTTTTTTAAAATCATACTTTCTGTTAGAACTGTAGGCTGGTTTTGGAAACATTTTTTTTTTTTTACTGTAGCTTTCAAAACAAATAATTAGGAAAGAAAGAAAAGGTTCTAGCCCCCTATATAAATATGACATTAACATAATTACACAACCCCCATCCCATAGACCCATCCTCCTCAGGGAATACATCTGATGCTCAGTAGATGGAAATCAGTCAGATCTGGGTTTGTTTGTTTTTTAGTTGCTCTCGAACGTACCTTTGCTCCTCACTGACTGACTGGGTTTTACCTCCCACGAATATGCGCGCACCCAGACAGCCATGCTCACTTACACACGCTCAGACAGACGTGCACACATACATACATACAGAGAGAGAGAGAGAGAGAGAGACGCGCGTGCACGCATACACACACACACACACACGCGCACACACACGCGCACGCACAAAGGCAAGGCGAAACAACGGATGCTGACTCAGAGCGGTTGCATGTGGCAGGGGGGTGGCATCGGCTGAAATTTTCACTGCACTCATCATTAACATGAACACGCTCGCATGCCCGCCCGCCCGCCCGCCCGCCCGCCCGCTCTCTCAGTCTCTCCAGCATCCGCGCCCCCCTCTCTCTCTCTCTCCCCCTCCCCCTCCCTCCCTGCCTCCCCCCCACCTCTGTCGGACCTACTGGACTGCAGCATTTGCATGACGCTGGTACTCCAGCCCTTGGCAGGTCAGATGTTGGAAGAGGAAGGGGGGGAGGAGGGGGAGAGGGGGAAAAAAAAGAAGGGGCAAAAAGAGCAGCCCAAGGAGACTCATAAGGAATGCCTTCAATTTTCTTCCTCTAAAGGGTCCCTCTTCTGATTTTGCCACCCTTCCTACTTCCTCTCTGTAGCTGTATCTCAGTTGTTTGACATCTTTCCGGAAGAAAATGTCTTGAGCTGCAATAAGCCAGTAGTCTGCTGGTCCTCCCCTCACCTCACCGTTCTTCCCACCCCCTTTCTCCCCCTAATCAATAAGACAGATCTCCAAATGCAGTTGTGAAAACAAGGCGCTGCACAGACGTTTCCATCCTCGATCTTCTGCCTCGGGAAGAACAGACAAGCCCGACTCTCTCTCTCTCGGTCGCTCTCTCTCTCTCTTGCACACGCACGCACACGCACACACACACACACACACACGTGATGTAGGGAGAAATAATGCCAGCAATTCTTTAACAGACTTCGAATTTATTCTACGCCTTCTTCATCCTGCCCCCACCGCACCTTCCCCTTTGCTGAATTCATGAGTGGAAAGGCTTCCTCCGCGCAGGCACACGCGAGCCACCTCTTCCAGCTTGCAAGATTTTTAGGCTGGGGTTTTAAACGCATCTGATGAAAACCCAAGTTAGTTATTTTCACGCTAACGAGAAGCATGGTGTTGCATTATTTCTCCCCCCTTTCTTTTCCCTCTTAGGCAGTGATTTTACGGGAAGGATAGTGTTTTGTCAAATTCTTGCCTGGTTCGGAGCCACTAAGGGAACCGCGAAGAAGCAATGGATTACTGGATTTAAAATCCGTCACAGCAGCTCTAGGCTTTGTAAATCAAGGGCTGTGTGTCTGTGAGTGAGAGAAAGTTATGTGGATGAGGGTGTGTATGTGTAATGTGTGTGAGAGAACAAAAAGATACCAGATATATTACATGATAGCGGTACATCTGAGCACAGGCTTTTTCATTCTGTTCATCTTTTGAGAATTATTTATCACTGTACCCATTTGTTTGTCTATCTAGCCATCCATCCATCCACATAAACACAGAATCATTTGGCACAGATATACTGTCTATCATGTAAACTCAGCAAGTACTTTGCTAGCTGAAATGCAGGAATTATAGGTGCTATATCCGTTCCATAAAGCATGATTATTTAATGTATTTTAAGTTGTACCTTTGTCAATGAAGGATAAATCTTGAAGGACGTGCTGAATTATAAACTAGCTACCATTATATATTGCTATATAGATACAGATATACATGACACAATTCAATAGCAAAGGAACATTATGTCATAATGATTTGAAGTAAAGGTTTTTTCATGTACAAAAGAGTGCTACTCCGTTTTCAAGAACTGTCCTCTTTCCCTCTCCTTTTCAACAGAGAGATCCTGTCATTCAATACAACAGTGCATGAGGACAGACACTTGGCTACCTGAAAGGTCAGCCAACTTGAAGGATACCAGTTTGTGCCAAATGAAAATACTATAAACAACTGTAAAGAACAAAATATTTGTCTTCTAAAGAAACCGTTACAAAACAATTCTTGTCCATTAGCACAATCATAAGTTCTAACCCTCCCTGCGGTATACAGTTAGGAGTTTTAGTGTGCTATCTCAAAATGGAAAAACAAAGCAGATATAACCAGTCCCAAAAATGACAAGTGAAAGAACACTAGCCATCAGTGCAACAAAAACAGAGCTGAAATCAGATTTAGAAACTGATAACAATGAAAAGATTGTGACATTCAGTACTGCATACTTCTTTACTTTCAAAGAAAATCCAACACACACATCTTGCTTGGCTTGAACTTATTACTATCAACTGTCTGTGACAAATTCTGATTCCTTACAGCTACACACATATTAAAGCAGTCATCCATTAACTGTTATTTGGCAATTCTGTGCTCTGAATTAAGCTTTGTGTTGGGTTGAATCACACTCAAACTTAGGAGGAAGTAAGCTATAGTGGGAAAAATGGGATTTAGGTTCCAAATAGGAGAAGTTTATAATCTTCTTCTACTCAGACTTATTAATATGTCTATTTGTTATTTTTGGTGTCCCATCTGTGCCCTTCCTGCTATTTTCCTGCAAGATTGCCACAATGTCCTGCATAAATTTATCAATGCCCTCCTATGGGTGTATATGTGTGTGTGTGTGTGTGCTGTATTTTTATATTTATTGTTATGGTTTTAAATGTTGCCCTTTTAAAAATTAACAGTGTTTTAATATAATAACTGTTTATTGTGTTTTAACTTTTTGATCATCAACTTTTAGTTTTATCTTGTTTTAGACATGTTCTAAGCCACCTTGTATCCCATAAGGGGAGAACAGCAAGACATCAATAAAATAAATAAAATAAATAATAATAATATTGCTTCAAATGAGACAAAAGCGTATATATGTATACATGCACTCGGGTGTACTATGGATAGTTTGACAGATATCCCAGTTTTTGGACCATTGCTCTCCAAAACAGCCTATGGCAACTTTTATAAACCAGAAACAACAATGTAAATGCTAGTCAAATATTTCTTTCTTTTTCTGAGTCTGTTATTATTACATTTTCCCCATCTTTATAATTCTGTTTCCTCTATTGTTAAAACAGTAGCCCAGTGATTCTTAGGAGCACTTGAACAAAACAAGCATGAAGGAGGAAAGGAACAATGTGATAGGTGGCTGAATATTTTGTGATTTTATCCTCAGGAGGTGACTGGGGCAATAACCAGGTTCAAGTGCTAAGGCTTCATTTAGGAGAACCGCTGGGGCCAGTGGGAAAGGCAGACTAGATTAAATCAATAGCTGAGATGTCGTAATCAATCAGCTCAATTACAACTGTCATAGACCCAGGTTTAAGGTCCTGCCTGATTCCACTTTTCCAATCATTAACCCTTGAACATCCCTAAATGTTCAATCACCTTACATTATAAAGGGAACTATAAGCATAGAGATTGGGGGAGTATGAATGTCTGTATTTTCGACATAGTATGCTTTAAGAAAGAGTAAATCTATAAGACTGGATTGGATATCTCCTTTCCTACGTATGATTATATCCTCCTTCTCCCTCTGTTTTATATATATGACTATTATGATGCATGTGGAACGTACAGGGTGGATCAAAGAACACTCTTTTAACATTAAACACAGCAATTTTTTGGAGATTCGAAATATGTAGCAACCTGCAGCATTAGACAGGAGCCAGTCACTGCCCTCTATTAAGTGAATTAAACACTTAGCACAATTTGGGTTGTAGTTTGCACACACAAGCATCTACATATTCTACTCAGGAATATTTAGTCATGCAACCTATTTGAAAAATCTCTTTCTCATATGTGAAAAACCCTTGCCTTGAGGGATGATACTTTCAGTTCCTAAGTCACATTTTCTCTGTTCAAGACTATGAAGAATATAGTAAATAATAGCAACTTTTTTTAAAAAAAGTCCTTTTTGATTAAAAAAATACTGCTCCCCCTCCCAATGCCCTTAGTATATAGCAAGCATATTGCATATTTTACTAATCTCTAAGCGAAAAGAAAATGTTTCTAATATTACAGAAGATCCAACACATTATCTCCCTGTTTCCTATTCATGTGTAATGTTGTGGGAAATAATTTGTAGCATTATTAGCTGAAAGGAAGCTATGTGGACCTTTCAGCCTTTGTTATATAAGTATCGTTGTATTGTTGGTGAAAAAACAATTCTCAAACAGTATTATTCCAAATATATACAGCGAAACTACTTTGAAATAATAGGTTTCCATTATCTCTGTCTTTGTATGAAACAACAAGTCTCTCCATCTCTGCATTTTATCTATCACAAGTCTCTTAACTAAATTTCCCTTAAGAAACTGCATAGAAAAGGATGCAATGGGAAATACATGTCCCTAAGGCATTAGAAATAGTTTTTTAACCTCTCTGGAACTTAGCTAAATGCAACACATTCTTATTTATTCATTAGGGTAGGGTGAAGGGACACCAGATTGGGATAGAAAATGTCAGTGAGGCCTGGATTTTCCAGAGAAAACCAGATTATGTCTGAAAATCGTTAAAAAGAAATTGGACAGTTACATCTCATTGTATGATTATCCTATATTGTTATAACATGGATTGTTTCAAAGAGGCCTTCGTGCATTTAACCTCTGCATTGTGGGTAAAGTTGTTAAGGACTACGGTAAGTAAATTGACTATACAGTTCTGTTCAGAGCTGAACTCTGTTGTCTTGCTAAAGAAATGACTTATATTTTTTAAAAATGGGGTGGGGTTTACACTTGTGCCTTCAGCCCTTTTCAGCCCCTCTGTGCCCTCAAAATATACCATGAGCAGCTAAGAAATCTCCTGGAGCAGATTTTCAGTCAATACAAACGATTGTTGGTGGAAAAGAAGAAGAAAGTTTTCTTATACTAGTCCACTAACAAAGCACAGCATTTAAACTACTGTATCCAGTGGGATTGACTTTAAATTTTGTGTGCATAGAAATGAGGCCTAAGAGAAATAAATTTTGCCAGAAAACACAGGACTTAAGGATACTGAATAGACTTTCCCCCATGTTTGTAGTACTTTTGAGCTATGACTTGCGTATGTCTCACACTCCTTGAAATAAGCTGCAAAACAAATACCATTATTAAGAATGAATTTCTGTTGATTTTAATAGGGCTTTTTTTCTGAATAAACATATGTGATAGGCTGGGAAACAGCATATTTTATGGTTCCATCGACAGAAAATAGAACTATACAAGTCTGCTGTGGTTATCTCTGGGCTTTTAAGCAAGGTAACAAGAAAATTCAGCTCTTAGAAAAAAATTCCCTTACTTTCTCACACATTAATTTCTCAGGTGGAAATTCATGTTAATGGCAATATGGCAGCTGGTCTGTAGGTTCTAAATGAGATTTATTTTATATTTCTCAGAGTACTGTTGAGAGTGGCATGGATATACAACAAACTTTTGCTCCTGTCCTTTAAGAGTCTTTTTAAAGAGCGAGCAAGAGAGAGAAGGCTTTTCAGCAAGTTAAACATGAATTTCAGATAGAAGTGGAAGAGCTTAAAAGAGGTACTACTCAGCTTGTTGATGAACGTAATACATGCAAGGCTTAACATTGTTCTCATCACCCACAAGGGGACAGCACTTGCTTCCAGACTAGAAAACACAGTTTTTACATGAAGAAGCAAAATGAGAAGCAGCCATGGCTGCAAGCTACCAAAAGAGAGGTGATGTTCCAGCAATGCTTTGCCTATGGAGTCCAGAAAAAAGGGAATGGTAAAGACTTAAGAGGCAGAAGGTTGTCAGATTGCAGGATGCATGAAATGATGGAATAGGCTTTAAATTCAAAGGTTATATGCAATGCATTGTTTTCTTTCCTTTTTTTTAAAAAAAATGAAGTAATAAAGGCTATAGCAATTAAAGGAAAACCTGTGAGAATGCATTGTTCTGAAGGTAAAGATCAGTTTTGTTATATTGTTTTAATGGAAGAAAGTAAATTACAACAAATGTGAGATCTTTGGATTTTGATAAATGTGTCTGTATAGAAAGACATGGTATGGTAAGAATGATTAAGGCACAGTACAAGTAAATGCGTTGGACAAGCTGACTATAGGCTCTTAGTATTTCTCGTGTATAGTCTGCTTTCAAGCTTATATGTGAAACAATCTGAATGTAATGATAGCTGTAGACTCTAATACCTTTTATAAGTGCCAATAGAAGTTTAGAAAGACTTACAGCACAAGCCTATACATGCCTACTCAGTAGTAAGTCCCACTGAGTTCAGTGAGGCTTACTCTCAGGTAAGTGGATATAAAATGAGTCAATGAATATGTGTGCCAGTGTTGTTTCTGTTAATCTGTCACTTGATAGTTCCTAAAATCTATCATTATTAAGAGAACAAGGGAAGAAATGCTTGAGAGAATCACAGTTTGGTCAGAGAGGGAAATGATTGTCCGATTTGTCCATTGCCATTTTTTTTTTTTTTTTTACCAATAATGTCTTTTTAAAATATTTTCTCTTATTTTGATAACCATTCCAAGCTTCAGAATTATTAGACATATGCTACACATTCACTTGAGTAATGTAAAATTGTATAGATTAGACACAACACAGAACAATTATTCAAGCTGGAATAGCAATGTTCTAGCACCTTGTGTGTGTGTGTGCATGTGTGTATCTGTGTGTATATATGGGTATGTGTGGATGGATGGACAGATAGATGGATAGATGCAGAGAATAATTCACAGAGGATGGTGTATGTCTTACTTCATTTTTCTCTGTTTTCTCTCATTAAAACAGTCAAGATAATTGTATTTAGATTTACTTTAAACATTCTTTTCGTCCATGTTTGAATGCAGTATATGCAAATTAAAAAAGCTGTTATTTGTAAACACATCTTGCTTCTTCTTCTCTGAGACTTGAATGATTGCATTTAAAAGTGATATACTTTGGTGAAATATATGCTAGCATTGAGTATTCATATGCAAATACTGATATTTTTTAGTTTACCAGTGCAAAAATATTTTTGTTAGATTAATAAGATAGACCATGTTACTAGTGAAAAATTTATAACACACTGCTTAATGCAGAGAGATATAATTTAATATAGTGTTTTCTAACGTTAAGGTGTTGCAGTACAATAACTTTAACTGCAATATAGATTTGTCAAACACATATTTATGTATTATGTTATTTTTCTTTTATTTCCTTTCAGCTCTAACTTTAACCTATTAATAGATCTTTTATGGTACCCCATAAGAACATTCAGTAACCATACATAAAACCTTCATGCATAGAAGACAGTCCTTTCAGTGCTTGAAAGTTCTTCCTCATTGTATGTATGTGTGTGTATATATATATATATATGTTCCATACTTCCAGTACTTACAGGACTGATGCTGTATAGGAACCATTTGGTCTGACTGCAGCTGCAGTTAGGTGGGTATGCTCACTAGCTGCTTCCACAGACAGTGTTAAAGAGCTTAAAATATTTTTGCATTTTTAATAAAAAAAATCTGGATTTGTCATTTATAAAAGCATGCAACCTTATTTGTGGGGTATAAACATGGAGAGTTTACAAAGAATTCATTGTAAAGGTAGAACTACATAGAAACTTTTGTAATGATAATGGATAGCTTTGCCTTGGAGGTGGGTTCATTGCCTAAGATGAAGGAAGTACCTTAAACAAAGCTTTAGTTACTGAGTAAAAGCATAAAATTAATATTTCAAACCATTATACACAGTAAAGGTTAAAGCCCATCCTGCATTCTCATGGTTTACTCTCCTTCCCCTTTCAATCAATTCCATTGATTTTAAGGTCAGAGGCTGTACCTTCATTGATCAAAGAAACAGCCTGACACAGCGAAAGAGTCTGCCAATTCCAGACAGATCAATCACACCTTTGTCTGCTTTCGATACATTATGGTTATTTATTCTGCGTCTCCCTGGTTTTCTGTCACACGGTTTTTAATGTAATAATGCTACTGAGGAAAATAAAAGGGAAATATTTCATTAACAATATTTTAAGTGCTTCTCTGGTCTTTTGGGGGTGGTTTACAATGGAACTTGTCCAACTCTCTGGATTTCATTTTTGACTTGGATGAGAACTCTTTACACTGGTATTTAAGTCTCTTTATTGCCAGCATTTTGCAGAAGTTAATCAAGGATAAAGGACTGCCTTTGGAAAGAGCTGGTTGTAACATGTATTTGCAAAAATAATTATGTTTGCTAGGATAACAGTTACAACATATAATTAGAACCATTGTTTTCAATATTTATTTGGGCACTTATTTTTGAAATATGCCTTGCTGATCAAAACGTAAATCAAACCAACCTCAGCCAGTGACAGCTTTATCACAGTGAAATGAAACTGCCTAAATGTAATAATTTTTCATAAAATAGCACCAAACAGATTATTAGTGAATAAAAATCTGTTGTATTCCACATCTGTGGCAACGAAAGCAACAATGCCACAAATTATGCAAAACCCTTTCAATACATTTACATTTTTCCACATGCACAGTTAAGTTAAATGCATATTCATAATACTGTGAAGAAGTTTAATTTGTAAGATAGTGCATGGATCGTTTAAGCATTTTCCAGTTGGGAGAGGCATCCCACACCATTGTAGGATCTTACTTTTAGGATACGTTATTCGTTGTAACAAAACCATTTGGAATAATGATTCTTTCAAATTAATATGATGAGTTGGTATGCCTGTATGAATGAAATCCTGGTTCAGTTGATATCATTTAAAATGACCACAAATCATTAAAAAACAAGAAGTCATAGTCAGAATACCAGCCCTGTTCCACTCTAGTGGCTCCAGCATACCACTAAAGGGCCCCCCCGCCCCATATGGTGCCCTACGTATATGCCTAATACTTAAAACACAAAACCATAACACTACCCACTTTCAAAACCACACTTCTCAACTACGCACAGTTATTTCCAGACTGAATACACTTTGTGTGCATTAGGCCTGCAGCTGGCAGAACGCTTACGTACAAAATGAAAACACATGAAACACCATTCTGTAATACAGAGTCATTAAAAGTCTAACAGTATGATGGAGCTTCTACATGTAGTTTTAGGTCTGCCAAAACATGCATTCTACCACCCCTAAGAAATAAACTAAAGGGAACAACTGCTCACTGCTAAGCTACACAGCCCCAAAAGCCAGAAAGTCTAGTTAGAGATTCTGAAAGACTGAAGGCCTTTAACACATTTGCAAGCTGAGAAGAACATCTCCCCAAACATATAGTTCTTTGTGAAGAAATAAAACTGAATGCACAACATTTTGGAACTTTTGAATAAGAGCATTTGTCCAGCTTACATTGCAAAGGCTGTGCATGAAACAGCACCACAAACACTTTCATTCCCTACACAAGGGCTAAACAAAGAGTCTTCTTTTAGCCATCACATAAATCGAAACACAGCTGTAACCAATGACTTGCAGATTCACTTTCCTGCCAGCTGGATTTTGTTCTGCTGAAGCAGCAAGATTTTTTACATTGTTCACTTCTGTGCATCTGGAGAAATCACTAAGGATCAAAGGTGAACAGAAAAGCTCTTTAAATAAACTCAACCAACAGTGAAGTTCAGCCTCAGTACCTGCAGAATCTACATACAACAACATGTATCAGTCCTTGCATGGTCAATTTTAGACTATCTTGAAATAATCTGAAACTTAATTTTAAAAGAATGAAAATAAGAGTCATGTTTTCTATTTTGAACTCATCTCTCCTCAAAGTTTTAGCCTTTTCAACATACTGTTAACTTCCACAAACAAAATACTTATGGTAAAATAAAAATTAACCATGTGTTTCACCTCACAAAGGCTTCTAAAATAATTTCATTATCCACATTAATGGCTGATGTAGGCACTACATTTTCCAAAGTGCTGATGTGAGAGCTGTTGAACCACAAACGGAAATTTGTTCCCAACATTAACCTTATTTTTTTAATCAAAAGGTTCTAATAGGCAAGGACTTTTATGGAAGGGTCCCTGCACTGTGATGGAAATAGTTGGGTAGTTATTCTGTAGAATGTTCTGGGTGGAATGTTCCATCAGCTGCCACCGCTCAGTGGTAAACAAGAGGAGAAAGCAATTTGCACATATACTGGTACTGAGGTTGCCGCTGGATGTTGTTGAGAGAAAAGATTGTCAAACTCACTTACTAGTGGGAGGGGTGCGGACATCAGCCTTCTTGTACCCTGAATGGAAACTTCAGGCCCTTTTTGGTCAAACCAGCTGCTGGCTCTTAAGGTGAGCTAGGGTGGCATTCATGTGGTTTTATGGTTAGAGTAGATAGTCTTATTGAATACAGAGCAGTTGTTGTTGTTGATGTATGACTTCAAGTCATTTCCAACTTACGGCAGCTCTAAGGTGAACCTATCATGGGGTTTTCTGGGGATCAGACTGGATCCATAAATCTAGGTTGGAGATACTTAACTGCAATACTGAATGCCAGCCTACTTTTATAAATCAATATATAATTGTAATGGGTATATTCTGAGAAGTTTTTAAATCAGTTCTTTAATATAATAATGCCATTAAATATCTATAATGTAGTATACCATTATATTATGTTATATTATATTATACTAGTGTATGTGCCTGGCACTGTTCGGGATTTTATTTTCCTCTTAAGAACTCAACAAACTGTCTTCTCCAATGCCTGTAACTTTCCCCCATATTTCCCAATGCAATCTGTATTCAGAGTAATTTACATACACAGTTTGTAAATTCCTGAGGGAATACATTGTTGCTAGGCCTTGTCTCCATAGCAACCGGCCTATTCCAGTACCTGTAACTTTTCCCCATATCCCCTAATGCAATCTGTATTCAGGGTTGTTAATATACAGAGGCTGGGTTCCTGAGGGAATACAATGCCCTCCTCCTTGCTGCTAGGCCTCATCTGCATAGCAACTGGCCTATTCTCTGGGTGAGAATTCTAAAGGCCTCTCCCTAAACTGCAAACACCAGGATTCCATAGAATCTTCACAGCCACTCAATAGTTAAAAATACCTTAGGAATTACCTTACGTTACCCTACCTTAGGAATTAGATGCGGTTGAAATACACAAATTTGAGATTCTGGGTCTCTGATTTCCCAGACTGCCTCATCTAGTACATGCAACTTTTCCCTATCTCCATAGCAACCAGCCTGAGGCCCATGAGCTCTTCACTGAGAATTCTAAAGGCCTCTCCCCGAACTGCAAATCCCAGGATCCCACAGAATCTTCACAGCTAGCCAATCATATGAGGTCTTCTCACCTCACTCATCCAAATGTATGAGGTCTTTGCCTGCCTGACACAGACAAACAGACAAACTCACAAACTCACAGACAAACATTGACTTTTATATAGTAGATTGCCCTTAAATAGAATATTCACATGTTCATTTTTCATTTGGGACAGAACAGAATCCCTGGTTTTGGATCATAGACCCTTGATATTTTATGAAAGCTGGGGAGCTGCACAGAAGAAAACTGTACTTTTAATGCAAACCAGACATAAAAATATGGCTTTTTCACCTTAAAAGTACAATTTGCTCCTTGTTACTTTGAAAATTTGGTTTAAGTACAGTTCATTCTCTGTGGAGGCGCACTACAGCTTTCATAAGATAACAGAGGTCTGTGATCCAAAAACAATGATATGTGGTTCATAACAGGGGCCAATGACCCCAAAAAGATTAGGAATCACCACTATAAATAATTCAGTGGATTCAAGACATTTTTTCTCAAATAAAATAAAATAAAATAAATAACATAAAATAAAAATATAAAAAATACTTAGATCTAGTCATCAGCACTTATTTTATCAATGGCAAAGGAGCATTTTGGACAGTAATGCATCTCTGGAGGAGAAATCTTATTTTTTTTCTATTCTAGTCTATGAAAACAGGAAGATGAACAGAAAAATTATTCAGACAAGGAGTTCCTTTATGCTCACCAATTATACAAAGGCCAAAGGATTATAAAAGTGGAGGGTTGTTGTTTCTGTGTTGACTGGATACTTTCTACACCTGCAAAGAATTGTAAGTTTCTGTGACCATCCTACATGGAAATTGATGGTAAAGCTTAGAGACTGTTTAGAAGAGAGAGGGCTGACTGTGAGGCCTCAGCTAGGTAGGGGTCAACTAGCACCAAATAAACCTCTTACAGCAAATCACTAAGCAAGCACCCACTGGAAATAAACCTGGAATATAGCAGCATGAGAGTTGTTAGGAGCAATTAGGCAGACATTAAGCATGAATACACTCAGGAAAGAGGCATCTATTTCCAGATATTTTGCAGTTGGCGATGGAAGTGTCTCAAACAATCTTTTTTTTAGGCAAGCTCTTTGAGGATGCCTCCCTTGTACAACCATGCTGACCCTTTGCCGTTATTTTCTCATTTTCTTGCCTTTTGGAGATGCTTCAGCATTGTGCATCTGGTGTCAGCCACACATTAAAAAAAAGTAAGGTGGCAGGTGGAACTCAAGGTTTCTTATCTTGAATCCCTATAAGGAATCCTGGACTATCAGAGTTCAGTGTTGTGTTTGCTACATCTCTTGAATTTCTGGTGTCTCTTTGTGTCTCTAGAAGAATTGTTGCCTGCTATCATCTTTAAAATAATTTCTGCTTCTGAATACTTCACATTGAAATTTTGCCAAAGTCAGAAGCCTGACCAAATTTGAGTTGAAATAGCTTTAGCTAAGCATCTCACGAGCCTATTCTCTTTCTAAAATCTCACTTCTGGTTCTGAGTACCTTTGTTAACTCTGGCCCTTTCTGCACGTGGAGGGGGAAACAGGGGAAAACGCGCTGAAACGGAGCTTACCGGCAGCCGGGTAAGTCCGTCCCCATGCGGAGCAGCGTGAGCTCACTGTTCCACAGTCCCCGGCATCCGAAATGGCAGCCCCGGCATCCAAAATGGCGGCTTCTGGTTGGTGGAGACTCTCCACCAACCAGAGAAGCTCGCCAGCCGGAAGCCCACCCCTGGCAGATCTGCAGACACGCACTGGTGCGCGCCTGCAAATCTGCACTGGAGCGCGGGAACGGAGTGGTACAGAGTGGTGCGCTCCATGCTTTTGAAAAACCTGTAAAAACAGGTTTTTAAAAAGCATGCTATGTGGCCACTTCAGGTCGCTCCAGAGCGGACTGAGGTGCGGAACTGTGACAAGTAGTCCGACCCAGTCTGCTCCCATGGTGCGGACGACCTCTGTCAGAGGTTGCACCATGCCATACTACTTACCCCGTGCGGAAAGGGCCTCTGACTTCATATTTTAAGATGCCCATTTTTAAAGAGACACTTGAGTTTCAGCATTCTTCTGCTCATTTTCAGGATGATCCAGGAGGACCTTGGAGAAAGCAAGTTCTGAATTCCTTATCTATTTTTGGATAATATTTTCCTATGCAATGTAAGCCCATCACAGCTGTATCGGTCCATTGTGGTGGGACGGTATGCTCCTCTGAGGCAATAGGCTATGCTGGTGACAACACTGCTGCTGGTAGTTTCTTCTGCAAAGACAGGCTTTTGCAGAGAGCCAGACTAAAGATGCCAAGCTGTTGCAATATTGGTGAGGGGTGGGATGACTGAAGAGCTCTCAGAGATACTGGCAGTGACACTTTAGCTAACTCTGGTCGGCATGCACAGAATGAGGCATCTGTAAACCATTCCTGAAAGTCTTTTACTGTGAGAACTCTAGAATGAGACAATACAGAATGAAGAAAGAGAAAATGCCAGATGATGGGGATTCTAGGTCAAAAGACAGTCAGTCAGCTACCAAGATGGAACAGAGGACAAGTATGAGTATGTAATGATGCAAACAGATTCAGGCCAAAAAGGACACTCAGGTGCTAACATGCTCAGATGTGAAAGCCAAGTCCAAATCAACACAACACACAATAGGAACATAGAATGTGAGCAGTATGAACCACAGAAAGCTAGACATTGTATAACAAGAAAAGGAACATATAAACATTGCAATTCTTGGGGAAAGCAAGCTGAAGTGGATAGGTATGGGATATTAAGGAATTTAAGAATAAATGGGGTGTCATTAATGTAGCAAGAAAAGTTGAAGGATATAATATAAGGTTTGACCAAGTAATATCAACAGAACTTCAGAGAAAACATATCATTTTAACCATCATCTATACTGATATTTCAACTAGAGCAGTGGTTCTCAACCTGTGGGTCCCCAGATGTTTTTGGACTTCAGCTCCCAGAAGCCCCAGCCACTATGGTCAATGCTCAGGGCTTCTGGGAGCTGAAGTCCAAAAACATCTGGGGACCCACAAGTTGAGAACCACTGAACTAGAGAGACAAGAAGAGAAAGAAATTGAAAGATTCAATTTCAAGATCAAGATTCAAGAATAAATAGGATGAACTTGAATTTGTAGCACAACAAAGTAAATATGATATAACAGGCATCACTGAAAGCTCACGGGATGAGTCTTATGATTGGAATTCAGCAATAGAGGGGGTATAATTTGTTTCAGAGAAATAGACCAAATAGGAAAAAAGAAGTAGCACTATATATTTGGGGCATTTAAACCTGTATAAAGAGATTGATGACTTAAATCCTGGAAGCCAGGTTACCCAGGCAGGGTAAAAAGTAACAGGGAGAGAAACAACAATGATGTCATTGTGGAGGTCTACTACAGATCTCAAAGCAAACTAAAGACTTGGATGATGTTATCCTAGAACAGATAACCAAACATTCAGAGGGATATAGTAGTATATGGGAGATTTCAACTATCCTGATATTTGTTGGAAGTCAAACTCTTCCAAGAGTATCACATCCTACAAATTTCTCACTTGCCTTGAAGACTATTTCTTAGTCCAGAAAATGGAGGTGGGAACAGGGAGAACAGCTATTTTAAATTTGATCATAACCAAGAATGATGACCTGTTTAAATGGGTTGGAGGATCCTTGGGTGGAAGGGACCATATTCTCATAGTTTATTATACAATGGGAATGAGAAGCCAAGCATAGTCAAACATACATTCTAGGCATTAAGAAAGCTGATTTCAGTAAACTTAGGGAAATATTGGGAATAGTCCCATGGTCAGGTATACTACAACAGAAGGGAGTTCATGATGGATGGGAGTTTCTTAAATGTGAGATATTGAAAGCAACATTTCTAACAATTCCAGTGAGGAGGGAAAAAAGGGAGGTATCTAAAGAATCTGGGATGGATATCTAAAGAACTTTTGATATACCTAAGATTTAAAATGAACATGTGCAAGAAATGAAAAAAGGGAGAAATCACCAAAGAGGAATTCAACAAATACCCAGCAAGTATAGAAAGAAAGTCAGAAAAGCTAAAGTGCAGAATGAGTTCAGGCCTGCTAGAGAATAAAAACAATAGAAAGGGTTGGGTTTTTTTGAGGTGGGGATATATTTGTAATAAAAGGAAGAAAACAGTAGGGCCTCTGTGTGGACATCATGGTGCAATGCTAACAGGGGACAGAAAAAAAGGCAGAATTACTCAACACCTTCTTTGCTTCAGTCTTCTCCCAAAAGGAAAACAATGTTCCATCTGGGGAAAATAGAACAGATGATGCAATAGGGAAAATGCTGCACAGAATAGGTAAGGTGGTAGTACAGGAATATCTGGCTACTCTAATTAAATTCAAGTCTCTAGGGAAGATGGAATACAGCCAAAGGTATTAAAAGAACTAGCAGAAGTAATCTCAAAACCACTGGCAATAATCTTTGAGAATTCCTGTAAAATAGGTGAACTCCCAGCACACAGGAGAATGGAATATGTTTGGGTCCTCTCCCCTCACTCTCCAATAATGGCGGAGGAAGGAAACGTGAACAGTTACCATCCACTCAGCCTGACATCAATACCAGGAGAGATTCTAGAGCAGATCATTAAACAGTCATTCTATACACACTTAGGAATGCCATGATCACTAAAAGTCAACATGGGCTTCTCAAAAGCATGCCAGATTATTCTCTCTTTTGCTTTCTTTCTCCCTCTTTTTGATAGGTCACAAGCTTGGTAGATGTAGTGAATGCTGTGGATATGGCATATCTGGACTTCAATAAGGCCTTTGACAAGGTCCCCCATGATATTCTTTCAATCAAGCTAGTAAAATGTGGGCTAGACATTGCTAGTGTTAGGTGTATTTGTAATTGGTTGACCGATAGAACCCAAAAGGTGCTCACCAATGACTTCTCCTCATCCTGGACAGAAATGACTAGTGGGGTACAACATCGTTATCAATGACTCAGATAAGGGAATAGAGGATATTCTTATCAAATTTGCAGTTAAGAAGGGTAGCTAATATCTCAGAGGACAGGATCAGAATGCAAAATGAATTTAATAAATTAAGAAAGCTGGGCCAAAACTAACTAAATAAATTTCAATAGTGAGAAATGAAAAGTTACTACACTTGGGCAGAAAAAAAATGAAATGCATAAATATAAAATGGTTGACACCTGGCTTGACCACAGGACATGTGAACGTGATCTAGGAGTCTCAGTAGACCACAAGCTGAACCTGAGTCAGCAATGTGAGTGGCAGCTAAAAAAGCAAATGCAATTCTAGGCTTCACCAATAGAAGTATAGTGTCTATGTCAAAGGAAGAAATAGTACTGCTCTATTCTACTTCAGACCCCACCTGGAATTCTGTGTGCAGTTCTGGGCAGCACAATTCAAGAAGGGTATTAACAAGCTGGAACATGTCCACAGGAAGGCAAAATGATAAAAGGCCTGGAAACCATGCCCTATGAGGAGCAGCTTTGCAAGCTGGATATATTTAACCTGAAGAAGATACAACTAAGAGCTGATATGATAGCTATGTTTAAATACTTGAAGGGATGCCATAGAGATGGAGCAACCTTGTTTTCTGTTGCTCCAGAACAATGATTTCATGCTTCAAGAAAAGAGATTCAACCTAAACATTAGGAAGTACTTCCTAGTGCTAAGAGTAGTTTGACAGTGGAATATGCTGCCACAGAGTATGGTGGAGTCTCTTTCTTTGAACGTCATTAAACTGAGGCTGGATGGCCATCTGTTGGGAATGCTTTGATTGCATATTCCTGCATGGCAGGGAGTTGGACTCAATGGCCCTTGTGGTCATTGATTCTATGATTCTACAAATAGGCACAACTAATCCCAATGGAGCAGAAGTCTGGACAGAAACCAGAAATATTATGCAAAAGGAGACTATCAGTAGCCAAAAAGAAAGGAAACTCTCACTGGATGACAATAACTTTCTTGAAACAGTAAGGACAGTTGAGTAGCAAAAAATCAAAGATGACAAAAGCAGGGTCAGCATCCTGAACACAACTGTTCAGTGAATTTTTAGGAACAAACAGAACTGTTATAATAATAAATGCAAAGAAAAGAAGACAAAAAAGGTGATATAAGAGGCCTTTTCCACAAAATCTAAGAAATCAAAGGGAAAGTTAAATTGAGAGAAGTGATGCTATCATGGAAACACACTATATGATCAAGAAAAAAGAAGATGATGATGGAAACAACATCTTGAAGAACTATATAAAATTGATGAAAGAATGACATATTCCTTCAAGGAAGAATGTTTTTTCTATGAACCTATAATTTTAAAAAGTGAAATGGAAGCTACTGTCAAAGCACTTGGGAGAAATAAGTCTTCAGGAACAGATGACATACCAATACAGCTGTTTCAAGCTAAGGAGAGAGAACTCATACAAATTATAATTAAACATCTACTAATAAATATGGAAAACAAACAATTAGCCACAATACTGTAAACATTATATACATTCCAATCTTCAAGTAAGGTGACACCCGGGAATGTAGTAATCACCAGATCATTGCATAAAGACAATGTAATATTCAAAATTTTTACAAGAAATACTTTTACCGTGAGAAAACCCAGAAATCAAAATTGGATTCTGAAAAGGAAGAAGAACTAGAGATCATATTGCAAGCATATGTTGGCTAATGAAACATACTGAAAATTTTCAGATGAAAATCAACCTGTGCTACAGATTATAGTAATGTATTTGTGTAGATCATGAAAAATTATTGAGTTCTGTGAAAATGGGTACACTACAACATTTGATTGTCCTGGTATATGACCTATGCTCTGGACAAGAGACTACTGTCAAGACAGAATATGGAGAAAAAAATAATTTCCCATTGTCAAAGTGTCAGGCAAGGCTCAGTCATAAACCAAAAGGAAGATTGTAATCAAGAAAGCAGAAAAAGGCTATTACTATGAGCAACTATGAACAAACTACACAAGACCATGCAGTGTAAACATATAGCACCAAATACCAAAGTCATTGTGATTTCTTTGTATGGAAGTAAAAACTGGACAATGAAGAAGGAGAAAATTCATAACAGTATATAAACAATATGCACAATAATACGTAATCAAAACCTTTTAGGCTTACATAATACGTACATATGCAACTTGAGGTAGTCATAATAATGCATAAGCTGCTTAAAGAAGCACACTCTCCAGGCTTTCTGATGAGAGTGGTTTTGCTCTCCCCAAGACACTGACCAAATGGCACTCCAGTGCACTGTCACATTGGTATCGTACTGGGCTGCATTGGATTATTGGTAATGATTCAGGCCTCTATGCTATTTCCACTTACCTGCCTTGATATAGCCTAGGATATAGGATAGCACGGGAATCTCCTGTCACCTTCTTGGGGCTGAATAGGAACTTTTTATTGTGCCACCTTTCGTGGATGACAGTTTTTTTCACCAACTTCATGCTATGTAAAGTTTGTGCCTGTTGGCTATAGTTTGCTATCTGGCCTAATTGGTCAAAAGGTGCCTTTAAGTTACATCTGGTAGGCACTGGCACCACAAGGTGAAATAATTTCACAATTTCCCTGTCATTACTGACTGGCTTGATGGGTTCCTGTCCCAAGATTATTTCTTCTGGAAGGAGTGCCAATCAGTGGCACATGGGACCATATGTTCCCTTCATGGGATAAGGCTAGAATGAAATGCAGGGGTTGTAACCTGGGTTTCAAACTCAGAATTCTCTGGATGGTAGATCTGGCTTACCAAATTTGTGCCTGCATGTTGCAGATTCTTGAGGTTTATAAAACTGTGGCCTTATTTCATCCAGCTTTTGTGTCTGGCATTGTCATTTGGGTAGAAGGCAAAATATGAAGATGGGGCAGTTTTTAACATATCTTTAAATAGCTAAAATTCTTTACAGAACATTTCATACAAAACATTCAAAACAACTGGATCCTTTCTCCTGCTGGGTGCTTTTCTTCTCCTCACTTTTTTACCCATAGGACAGAAATGTAAGGGCAGAACTTTTTTTAAAAAAAAAATTTGTTTTGGTTTCATACATGATCAAGAACTCAATTAATTGTCTATCTTGTATCACATAGCAACCTGTTCTGAACGCTTCATCTCTCATTTCAAGCCAAAGATGTTAAATTCAAAACTTTCAGCTTTGTAAAAGTTTCATACAATTTCACACCTGAATTTTGCACAATAGCAATTTCATACTGACTTGCAAGAGTCAATGAAGCAACATAAGCTGTAATCATAAATAAAACCAGAATGTAGAGACTCTGAAAGCTGAAAGAAAAACTTTATCAAATAAAAAACATTTTCTGATTAGTAAGATAGACTCTTGTTGTAATAGGACAGATTTCCTGAGGAGTAGGAGATACGGAAGAAGGTGGTCAGATAAGATATTCTATGGTCTGGGAGAAAGGTATAGTCTGATGGATATTAGTTGGGGAGGCCATTTTATTGATGTTCTGCACAACCGTTTTAATATTTCCATTGATATCTTGTAGTTGGTTTGTGTTTCCCATTACATAGTCAGATTCAGTACAAACATGGGATATAAATGTAACAAATATATACATTTTAAGTATCTTAAGTATGTTGATGAAAAGCAGCTTACAGTTTTTATTTGCATCCTAAAAACAAACCAGACCACTAAATGTTAGAAGTCTTTGGTCTGATCTATTAAAATATGAATTTTTATGTAGAAGTCCTGTGTTCATGACTCAGATGGTATGGGTTTGATTCCAACATAAATTAGGTTCACAAAAAGTAAGTGTCATATCCAGTCTTTTCCCATTAGACCCTCTGAATCTCAAGCCTTCCTGGAGGATTAAGAGCCATGCTGAACTTTGTGGAATGGGTCACAGGGTAAGAAAGAACAAAAACTTCTTTTCCATTAACTTTCTTAAACTTACTAATTGGGATTGAAAGTCAGTTTGGGACATTTTCTCCCTCTCCCAAAAACCTGGCCCCCTGTCCTGCCCCACATTACACAGAAGAATCCCAGACCTCTAAAAGAAGCATTCTGGGAGATTTAGTGGCTCAAGGGGAGGGCAGGAAGGATGGAGTAGCTAGAAAACCTTCCTTGGTGAACCTCCTAAAATTAATTTGTGTTGCATTTGCAAACAGCAGCCTACTGGCCTAAGTAGCCTGTAGAATCAGCCAGTAGAACTCTGTGAGCCAGAACTATGGGAAAAAGAATATAAAACTAGATAACTGTCTGTCAATAAATCATACAGGCCAGTTAGGAACAGAGAAATGATTAGGGCTAGAGATAAATAGGAACACTAAGTGAGAGAAGGAAATTTGGCTTCATGGGAGCTGAGAATATGGAAAAAGTATGGGAGCAGGGGCAGTATAATTTTTTTAAAACTAAATGTTACATTGTGTTGTGTATTGAACTGGCATAATGTTGGGTATTTAACTTGTGTGTTATACA
This sequence comes from Iguana delicatissima, assembly GCA_948472985.1. Lineage (NCBI taxonomy): Eukaryota > Metazoa > Chordata > Lepidosauria > Squamata > Iguanidae > Iguana > Iguana delicatissima. Next base: position 1,170,303 of record CAOKZL010000478.1, on the reverse strand, counting down.
ATGAACTTTTACTGCTTTGGTTTTCTTTTTTTCTTCTGAGCCTGGATGTATTTAATTTCTTACTTATTAAGAGAACTAGATCATTTGCTACCAAACTAACTCCATCAATAAATATCTCTGCTCATCTGTTATACTAGTCACCTTGGGACCAAAGTACCACATCCAGGAAAGTATCTTAAGGGAAAGGGTTGGTGACAAGAACCCAAGGGTTGGAACCATGAAGTCAGCCTGCATACATCACAAGCACATTCAAACAGTTTCTCAAACAACATTCACATTTACTATAACCGTCAAGCGAAACAAAAATCAAATTCCAAAATTTTAGTCAAATAGTATTTCCCTTTCTGCTGGTCTTAATATAGTCTACATTTTTGAAGGACCCTGGGGTCTCAGAGGTTTTTTTTTAATGTTTACTTTTTTAATGTTTAATTTTTAATTAGAAGAGCCTTTTCTTACTGCCTATCGAATATAAGCTTATGGCTGTACACTATTATTTCTGGAGTTTAGTTTGAAATGTCAGCATTGTTAGTCATAACTGCAATTACATTCACTCTAACCACCTTTTATGGAATATCTATTATAACCCCTTTCACTTTGTAGCAATGAATAGCTCTTCATTTCTTTTACAAAGAGATTACACTGTTTGATTAATGCATGCTCACTGAATAGAACTATGGGAAACCTGATAATCATCTCCTAGATAGTAGGTGTTATCTAACAAATAATCAAGATGACAGCCCAAAGAACATTATATAAAAAAATTCTAGGAAAGGATTATATAGAGGTAGCCAAATTATAGAATGGACAGAATACTCCACCTTTTTGTGCATACTCCTTGCTGACTTTTTTTTTAATTCCCTGAATGGTATAGCTTTGAATGAACCCTAACTACTGCTAGTCATTCTAACAATCTCTTTAAAATGGCAAGATATTATTATGGGATGCATAATGGGACAGCTTAAGGCCATCTACAACTTATCTTCCATCATTTTATCAGCTACCTTAAGTTTTTCAGTGATCTCCCTGACTTTCTTTTCCTAAAAGTGACAAACTGACTATGGTTTTGGAGAGCATATTGCACTCAGTGTATTCAAAATTCATAAACTGTACATCAGCTCGTTTTCTGTACATCCAGGTCCTTTTCTCCCTTCAGATTTCATTTTAGTTTGGAAGTGAAAGTAATGCTGTCAGTCACCCAAAGCCAAATATTTCTGGAAGTTTCTCCAAACTGATGGTGTATTTCTGCACTTGATTTCACTTGATGAAGACTTCTCTAAGCTAATATAGAATGATAGAATGATGAATAATGATAGAATGATGAATCAGGAATGATAAAATCCATGAAGTATAATAAGAACAGTGCTTCTTAGATAGACTACATTTGATCTTCTTTCAAAGTGATTTTCACAAAGTTACCAAAAAAATAAAAAATAAAAAAAATGGAACACATTTTGACTGGGAAAAAGTTGTTAATAAAAATCATGAGTCCCCTTTTGGCTGTGCTTATAATCCCCATAAATGAGAGCTTTTTTATTTTATATGTACACATAATTTTGTCACAATCTAGCATGCTCAATTGGCTTAAAACGCCTGTGCTGGAGTTATTTAATGATCCTCTTGTAGTCTATGTGTAAAAAGTATAAATAAATGTATTATTTCAAACAGGTGAAACAACATGGCTTTACAGACAGAAAATATTCACATTAAAATCCAAAGAATACACTGTCAATAGCAAGCATGGCTATTAAGCAAAGCCAATTTTTGGCTTATATTAAATTATTTTACCCTTACATGAAAGAAATGAGACCTAGTAACTATACGCTCAAGATCTTAGTCATGTCACTTTTACATTGTTGTTGCTGCTATGTCTCCATGCCAACTCTGACATGGCAAGCCTTTTGTAGGAGTTTCCTAGCAATTTTTTCTTCAAAACAGGTTTTCTGTTGCCCTCCTATGGAGTTCAGAGTGGTGAGTTGCCCAAAATCACCCAGTGGGTTTTCATGGCTGAGTAGAGGTTCAAACCCGTGGTCTCTAAGAGCCCTAGTCCAACACTCATGTATAAATAAGAGCTATGCATAGGTGCAGCTGGTGGAGTAACAATTCCACACTGGATTTTCTATCAGCTGCTTTGAACTGAACAGGAGCTGTGCCAGGGCTGGACCCTATTTTGGAATCAGCAAAGCTCCTTTTCAATTTGAAGTAGCTACAGGACAAGCAACAATAAAATCCAAAGTGAATTTGCTTTCCCCACACTGGCAGGTCTATCAGCCATTCTGGTTACGTTGTATCAGACCAAAAGGTTATAGTTTAGCATTATGTTTATGTAGCATTTTGTTTTCACAGTCCATATATAGTTCAGCGTCTGTTTATATAACCAACTAGATGCGTGTAGGAAGCCCACAAGTTGGACATGAATATACTGCAGCATGTTATCGCCCTCACTCATGGGCTCCAGTACTTGGAACAGAGATCGGCACTGTGTATGACTAATAGCCAACAATAGTCCAGCCACAATAGTCCACAAAGGCACTCCTCTGTGCTCTTATTGCCTATATGCTACCTTCTCTAAACAAGCAACAACAGGAATGAAAGCAGCAGTCACATCCTCCATTCACCTTGTGATCTCCCTTTGAGTTCTTGTGCAGATTGGGTCCAGAAGGGAATAGGCAAGAAAAAGGGTGGCAGTGACAGTGGCGAAGTATTCTCAAAAGTTTAGAAACCTTACAGAATTAGAATCCAAGACAGCAGAAGAACTTGAAGAAGAGGAATACAAAAGAGAAAGTCACAGAATCCTTACTATAAGCTTGGAGACTTTTAAATGCACACCCACACACATACACATATTAATGCAGAGAAATTTGGGGGGGGGAGAGGAATCTATAGGTCCTGCTTATATTAACATGTCTCACAATAAGACTTATTTAGTTATCGTTCAGTGCAGATGACCATTATCAGTGCTCCTGTAATGGACCTTAAACTTTCCTTAAGATTTTCCTTAAGATTTCTTATTTCCTTATTTCATTAACATTTCTTATTCAGTTTGAGTACAGGAGACTACTATATTGATGAGCTACATCATGCAAACTATTGAAGAGAAGCTACATGGAATATATAATATGCTTTGTGATTTCCTGCTATGTGCTCACTCTGTTTCCTGACAAGAATAAATAGTATAACATCCATAAAGCATTTGTTTTGCTCTGTGATAGTAACTTGTTCTGCAAGTAATGATATAGGGGATTATTGGAAAAGGATAAGGAGGATGAAACTACTAGGACTTAGTGAGTGATACTGATACGAAAAAGATGGAATGTAAATGACAAGGAGAGGAGTACATTAGGTAAGGCAAAAGAGGGAAGGACTATTGCATTGCCTGAATGCAGTCAGTCTGCGTGCTCTTGAGCCTACAAATTAGCAGCCATCTTGTTTTTGTTAATATTAAAAAGATGTTCCATGCAGATACGAATATTAAGGCAGTCAACTGAAATTTGACTAAGGAACCTGAAGCCCTTTCACACTAAACAATTAAAGCCAATTGATTCTTCTGTAACTGCCATGATAGCATACTACCAAATTCTAGGAGGGCTATTTAGAATTCTCAGTCAGAGAGCTTGAGTGCCTCGCCAAGCTACATATTCTGGCATTCCATAAGATGTTGCATGGCAGTTACAGTGGAAACCTTGGACTATAATTAGATAGTGTGAAAGGGCCCAAAGATCTCCAAGCCTTAGGCTTTGCCTACTCACTCAGACTGAACACTCTCAAAACTACTTTTCTATGCTTGATACTTTCCTTCTAGTCCAGGAGAGGGCAAATTGTATCCCTCTAAATGTTATTGGATGCAAGACACAGTAGCCCTACTCTAGATGACCAAAGATGGGGGTTGCAATCCAACACATCTGTTGGATGTGGCTAGTGGCAGATCAAGGCTCAACAATGCCCAGGGCAAGGGGACGGGGCAAGCAGGAGAGAGGGGCTATCTGCAGCAGGGGGAGAGGTGATCGGAGGCAGTGGGGAGAGGGGTGATGGGCAGTGGGGAGAGGGGTGATCGACGGTGGGGAGAGGGGCGATTGACAACAGCGGGGAGAGTGGCGATCAATAGCCAGGAGACAGGCGATCAATGGTGGCAGGGAGAGGGGCAATTGATGGCCAGGAAATGGGTGATTGGCAGAGGGGGGAGGGGTGATCAACAGTGGTGGGGAGAGGGATGATCGATGGCCAGGAAACAGGCGACTGATGGCAGCGGCAGGGAGAGGGGCGATTGACAGCTGGAAGAGGAGTGATCAGCAGTGGAGAGAGGGTGACTGACAGCGGCAGGGAAAGAGGCAATTGGCAGCAGTGGGGAGAAGGCCGATCGATGGCCAGGAGATAGGTGATCGGCAGAGGAGAGTGGAGCAATTGACGGTGGCAGGGAAAGGGGTGATTGGTGGCAGTGGGGAGGGGCAAGTGGTGGTGGCAGGCCAGGCAGAGGGGTTCCTCTTTGCACCCACTGACTTTGGCACATGGGGCACAAGCCCCACCCTAGATCCGCCTCTGGATGTGGCCCATCTTTTGCCCACTCTAGTAGGCTATCTTTTATTGCAGGTTGCTTTTCTCATATTACAGCTCTTGAATTCACTGCTATAAACTGAAGTTAAACACTGGGTAAGTGTGCATAATTAAGTATGGGTAAGTACGTCACTGTATAAGTATACGAACCCATTGCCCTCCTCCTTCAATTAAGTTCAGTCACTTTTAACAAAACAAGTAAGGATCTGTGGCAATTACAATAAAGGAGTGAGGAAGGTAGTTGTAAGGTTCTCTTTTCATTCTCTCCACCCCATTGATCAATTTTAAAGTGGTGTCACCCAGAAGTCCTTACTTGTTTGGTTTGGGGGGGAAAAACATGTTTATTTGTCTTAATGGCTTCAGTCTGCATTAGTGATGAAGAGGGACTGTTCTGTTTGCCTTGGACAAGAAGTCTGTGATGTAACTCTTGCAATAAATGTTGGAAAGCATCAACCCAGAGTGAAGAGATTGTGTGCAGCAAGCATGGAGCCTATGCCAGAGAGTGCTCTCCTTCGATGGCTGGGGATGACCTATTCACAGAAGCCAAATAATTGAGCCTAGCAACTGATGGAGGGTTTAGAATTTTTTTTTTTGTTATTAAACATAATCTTTATCCCCCACCACAGAGAAAACTGCTTTTGAAAATGAAGAAAGAATAGTTTCCATTGTAATAAAACATACGATGATAAAAGTGAAGTGAGTGTTAAAAAGTAATTGGGATGCATAGAGGATATGATGTCATATTTTTTTTTAAACTGGACTAGCAGAAGCCTAAAGAGCTGAATGGATTCTGGCCACAGTTATCCTTCTCATTCATATAAGAAATATGTAGTCTTGGCATTTTTAAAAAATCTGACTGCCCCCTTCTCATTCCAGAATTGATAACAAATACTGCAACTTCTTTCTTTCCAGTGGTATTAGCATTAACTCTCAGCTGTCTTCAGATGCTTCTAAAACACTTGTTCCTTTTTATCCAGACGAAGGTAGCCACCTCTTTGGTGTTCTTTACTGCCTTAATTCCTCTCTCTATCTGATTCAGGATGACCATTGTAAATCTCTTCTCTCTTATGCCTCTATTAGCCACACAATTTTTCATTTAATACCTTACACTATTTCCCTGAGGAATTTCACTTCAGATTTCCAGCCTTTTGCTTTTAAAAGATCTCTACTTCTCTACTCCATCTATTGCTCCAATCCCATTGCTCCTTTCTGGTCTAATCAGATGCTTCCATTTTGTTAACACCTATTTTTGACTTATCCTAGGCCGCACTGCAAATCCAGGTCTGGAAGGGAGCGCATCAGCAATGCTCCCCTCCGCACCTGCTTGTTCCCTGAAGAAAGGAGCGGGATAGCTCTGCCCCTTCCTTCCGCAGTGCAGCCGGACACTTGCCATTCCTGTGCTGGGGCAGGAAGCATCAGAAATATGTGGCCATGGCTTCCTCATGAAGGTAGCTACAGGAATGCCACGCAATAGGAAATGAAAAACAGATTTTATGTGTTTTTCAAATAACGCACGAGTGTGACCCTTCGCAATGGGATGGCAATCCCATGGCCAAAGCAGCTCAGCATCATCATGCAGAAAGGGCACTAGTCCCACTGTATCTAAATCTCTACTGCATTTAAGCAGAATTCTACACTGGGCAACCAAGAAAGGATGAATGATTTAAAAAATGCTTCCTAACTTTTGATATAGTTGTTACGTATACTTTAACTGGTTCTGAGACAATCAGAAAGCTAATTTTTTTTTTTACTTTATTTGCCTTTATATATTTGTTCATTTTTTGGTATAATCAAAAGACCAGTGACAATGGATGCTTCTGACCACATCAGTGCATAAGCATTTATGTACCTCAGTAACTAACCAAAATATCACAGTTATACTTTCTTCAAGACATTCATTCACTTCAGTTCTCTGGAACAGGCTTACAGTTAAAACAGCAACAAAACTACTGTGTACTATAGAAGGCTATTTAAAAAAAAAAAATTATAATTATTTTTTTAAATGCATCTACAATAATAGGAATAGTAGAGAATACAATAGAAGAATACAATAAAAGGAAACACATGCTCCCTCATAAATTATAATTAAATCATAAAATACAAAGCAGTCTACTAAAGTATAACCTACTCTGAAGTAGAATTTTTCTTGGATATAAATAATAAAAAGGCAGGGTTGAATTGTTAATTGTGATGGAAAATATAATGCGTAACCATAATCTTAGTGTTTTTTTTAAAGATATTACATTTATTTATTTGTAATATATATAATTCACACTCTCAGAACAAAGGCATCTGTGGAAATATACAGCGTTTCATTGTACTGCATAGTATAATCTACCTGGGGAACAACAACAACAAGAAAAAAAACTGGCCAGAATCTTAGATCAACTGATACTTAACCAAATGCTTAACTAAGTAACTTCTCCTGGCCTGGCCTCTCCAAACCTGATGGAAACATAATTCAACCATGCTCTAATCATAGGCAGAATGGTTATCCTTCTTCCCACGCAGCTCAGGCCTAGTGAAGTAGGTTGAGGGGCAAGTTGCAACCATGGCAATGGTGCAAAATCATGACTAAGTGGTGATCATGAATACAAAACAGCTGTATGAACCTGTCATAGGGTCTTCTTGGCAGGATTTATTCAGAGACGATATGTCACTGCCTTCCTCTCCATCTGGAGAGTATGACTTGCCCGTGATTTCCATAGCTGAGCAGAGATTTTAAACTCTGGTCTTCCAGAATCCTAGTCCAGCACGTAAACTACTAAATAACACCAGCTGTCACTGCACTAGCTAAGCACAGGTAATTACTATCATTTCTATAGAGACTTGTTTCCTACCCTTCTTTTTCCCCTAAATTTATGTGAAGGCCCATGTGACAACCCTTTTTTTTTTATGAGTGTGTTAACATTCACTTTCCTTGTCTCTATTTAGCCCTTCTCCAAAGAGTGCAGACAGAGCATGCAAATACAGTGACACATAATTCATTACACAGTACTCCCTCCACTTTCACAAGAGTTAGGGCTGCAGGCGAAAGTGAAAAATATTGCAAAAATCTGAAGCCCATTTATTTAGAAATAGCTGACAGTCACAGCTGTAGCCAATCAAACTCCTCACCACTCTTCTCCCCTTCCCCCTCCCCCTCTCTTTCCTCAGCAGCCTCCCACTATCCAGTGCCTCCCCAAACTTCTGTCCCCGCTCCATGCCTCTCCCCAATCCCAACAACAACTGCTCACTTCTCTTCCTGCACATCATTCCTCTTCCAGATTCTCAGACCAGGAAAACTCTACCAGGTTTTAGCCTTCTCTTTTTCCCCCTCTTCATGCTTTTTTCCAGTCCCAACAACACCAACCTTTCACTTCTCTTCCTGCACACATTGGAAACTTCACCTGTTCCCCAGATTCTCAGCCCAGGACGAGCTAAGGGCAACACTCCAGCATTCATTTCTCAGAAGAGGAGAAAGGTTGTTCCTGGGGGAGTTGCAACAGGGAATTAGTGTTGTGTTGATCAGCCTGGTGGGGGAAGGATTACACAGACTCCTGTCCCTTGTCCATAGCAAGTAGAGGACTGAGAATATAAGTCTTTAGTGATCACCTTAGGCACTCTTTTGGTGTAGGATAGGACCATGAAACTTCCTCTTGTATGGTTATGAGGCCCAAGGGGTACGGAAGGAGTTAACCTTACAGTTGACCTAGGATCTGGGCTCTCGCTTGTAGAGTTCTAAGACTTGGGTGGGAGTCCTCTGGGTTACCTTCCAATTACTGCCAGATGGGGGCAACCCAAGTATTTGCCCTCAGGGCTAAGGTCTTTTGCCCAAGGGAAGGTTGAGGAGGTTGCCAAGGGGTGACACTTGGCCTCAGCTGAACCCACATCAGGTTGCTGTCCTCCTTGCTGTATCTCCAGGCCAAGGCAACCAAATAGGTAGGCCAAATAAAGTGGCTCTTATTTAACCCAACTTTCTATATCTGGTCTAATTATTCCATGATTGCTTAACAACTATGTATCTATTGTGGCAACTATGGTCCTTTTCACACGGACATATTGCCCACGCTAAGGCGACCTCCCCAGGAGGTCTTCTACACTGTGAGGCCTGTGAGGGCGGTTTGCAAATGGGAGGTTCTAAACCTCAAACCACCCTCGCGCATCTGCAGGGGTGGCGCTGCGAGTCTTATAAAAACCACTTCTCAAGTGGTTTTTATGTGACTTGCGCACACTACCCCGTCACCGTGCCCCGTTTAGAACAGCAGGGACGCGTTAGTGCGTCTCTGCAGAGCTGCCCGGGGGCGGGCTTCTGGCTGGCGGGCTGCCCTGATTGGCGGAGCGTCGCTGGAAGCCGGCGGCCGCCATTTTGGGCGCTGCCGGACGCTGCCAAACTTTGCTGCCGTTTAGAGCGGCGAACGTGCGCTTCCCGCGGGGACGAAGCTACCCGTTTTCAGGTAAGATCCGTCCCTGCGTGCACCCCCCCCGTTTACCCGCCCCGCGTGTGGAAAGGGCCTATGTGTCTATTTGGGCAATATGAAGCCATATTTTGATTTTCTAGTTCTGTTTGGCCTGGGAGTAAAACACTTCTCTAGATTTCTCTGCAACTGGGGGATGGAGAGGTTCATTTTCCTACATCTGATACAGTGCATCATGTCAAAAACTATAAATCCTAGAAATGCTTGTGCATAGACAAGAGGAAGGGACACTTGGTTGCAGAGGCAAACAAAGCATCATAAAACACAAGGAGCAAGTGTTTAGGAAGTAAATGCTTAATCACCTCTCTTCTATCTCCTCTCAGGCTGTTTTATGTGTCTCCTAGCCCAGTCATGTGACAGATCCCATCCAACCAGATAAGAGACAGTCATTATACTCTGTATATATAGGCATCTCTCTCTTCTTCAATAGGTTCTTAGAGGATAGGTAATACACTCAAAACACCTGGCTGCCTTCCATCATATTGCATTAACTATCTGATTACACAAGTCATTCCCTTTAACATCATACTTGTCTTCAGTTCTTATAGGTCAGTTCACTGTTCTTATACTAGCTGATCATTTTTGATAGTAAGGTTGGCTTTATGTCAGGAACTATGCTTTCAGTGACATACACATTCTGCAATACACAGAGTTTTCTGCTTTATATTTTATGTATTACAAACAAATATTTACATTTCTAGGTCTTAACTTTCACAGGCTATAATCCAGAGGTGACTAACTCCCATTGTACCTCAGAATTGATTATGCCAGGTTACAGCTGACAGAAATTGTAGTCCACGATGGTTTGTCAGTATTGTATTTCTTATTGTGTTTATATTTTTATCTGTCTGTTTTAATAAAAATAATTAAAAAAATAAATTGTAGTCCATCATCATGTAAAGGACTAGACATCCCTCATATAGGATCATACACTCTGCTGTTCATGTGCACAGCATGAACAAAGCATAGGATTAACTCTTTAGTCAAGATGAGAGTAAGTAAACTAAGACTCCTTTTCCAGAGTGAATTGACCATTGTATAAATCTGAACATAACTTGCACTTGCATGCACTGGCCCTGCCTGAATACCCTAAAGGAACCTGATCCCATCTGATCTTGGAAACTAAACAGAGTAAGCTCTGGTTAATACTTAGATGGGAGAATGGCAATGAATACCAGGTGCTGCAGGCTATATTTCAGTGGAGGAAACTCCAAAACAACCTTTGAGTACTCTTTGCTTAAGGAAACTTTATGAAATTTATTGTGTTGCCACAAGTCAATAGGCAACTTGAAGGGACACACACACACACACACTGATTCTCATTTGTCATTTTAATGTCCTATTCATTCAGTTTGGAGGGATCCTTTTGGAGCAATGAACTATCTACTGTGTTCCAACTAACCTTAGTAAGTTGGTTTCATCAACATACTTTGCCATATTCATCACTCATCTCAATCCAAGTCACTTATGAATGAGTGAAATCTCCAGCCCCCACACGGATCCCATAGACACCCATCTGTTCCCATCCTTCCATTAAGAAAACTGATCATTTAATCTTAGTTTAGCTTCCTAGTCTTTAATCAGTGTCCAGTCCTTCAGATAACTTCTCCTCCTATCCCATGACTAAATGTTTTGATATTTTGTTAAAAGCTTTTTTAAAGTGAAAGAGAATAGTGTGAACAAAATCACTGTTCTCATATTTATTGACACATTTAAGAACTTTGCAGAAAACTTTCTTTTTTTCCACAAAATGGTTTGTTCTTCTGTATATTTGAGCTTTAGTAACATTTCACACTAATTTATCTGGAACAAATAGTAATATAATCTGAATCTGACTTCCTAGATCCACCCTAAATCCCTTTTTCTAAAAATAAAAATAAAATTTAAAAATGGTACTACATAAACTGCTATCCAGTCTTGTGTTAAAGAAGTTGAAACATCATGCAGATTTTAGTTAGAAATGGTTGACAGAAAGTTGATTTTCTAGGTAATTTGTAACAGATCAGCTAGGATCTCTGACTCATAGTTGTTTACTGGTTGCAATAACAACCTGACCTCCCCCCGCCCCTTGTCACCCTGCACACAAAGAGAGAAAACTTGGAGTAGTAACCAGGAGTAGGAAGTCTGTGAGTTTTGTTTGGCTGTGGTAGTCAAACCAGTTCGGAATTAGATAATTCCAAGAGTGTGTGCGTGTGTGTGTATTGTGAGTATGTGTATTTTGTGTGTATATGTGTATGTGTGTGTGTATGTGTGTGTGTACAAGTCTCTGGTGGATCTTCAAGATCTAGTGGAAAAATAAAATATAACCTAAGAATGTGAAGTCTGCCTGCCATTACTTGAGTTAATCAGAATCTCATGCTAATGTGAAGCAGTTACACTGAAGTTCTTTCCTTCCAATGAAATGCTAAACAGAACCATGAGATTATTGACACTACACAATTAAGATAGTTTTATGCTCCTTTAAATGTAATGGCTCCATCCTAAGGAATCCTTGGATTTATAATTTGCTGAGGTATTTAGAATCCTCTGCTACAGAGCTCTAGTGCACTTCTCTGGACTGCAGCAGAATTAGAACTCTTAGTGCTAGAGTTCTGCGCAATGTAGACAGTGCCCATGTATCATTTTGTGGTATAAATCTGTAACATGTCTCCTCTTCCCACACCTGTACCAAATCCCTCATTGCATACTTGCCATTTCATCAGTGATGAAAAAAGTCTTAATTCTGAAATCACTGATACATTTCTGAAAAATGCCCTCTTTTTTGCTCCAGCCTCAGAACCATACAAGTTTGCTACTGATTCTGAAACTTTTGCTCATGAATAAAGGCGTTTTCAGTCAATGTCTTGATATCCACCCCACCCTCATGGACTGGCATGGCTGCAGAAGTTAGGATAAACAAGTATGTATGTACGTGTATGTGTGTGTGTAGTTATGGATTTATAAAATTATATTTATAAAATTATTACACGATTTTAAAAGATAAAAAATAATCTACATCCAAATAATTAGATCACTGAAAATATAAACCATACTCTTCAAGAGAGTTAATTAAGCTGAAGTCCTTGAATGGACATGCACAGTGTTAGATACTGTGGAGCATGGGACTACTTTGATCCCCTCAATGACATAGAGTAGGGTTTCCCTGTGGCTAGTGCTTTGCACTAGAGCACAGTATGTAAGAAGGACAGGGTGCTAAGTTATAAATTGCCTGTGTGCCCCTTCACTTTAGTCACTCACCTGGCTCCATTACAGTGGTGTGAGCTTTGCGGGTCATTTCTGGGGTGGACTATGATTTTTCCCCCTTTTACTTTTTTTTTTTAATGGTTTGTCATCAAAAAGACAAACTGATGGTTCAGTTATATTTTAGTCCGTCATCTGTAGTGAAGTCAGACACATTTCAACAAACAGGCTTCATCAGTGTCAAGTACAATTCTCCAAGTTATCCAATATCCCCTTCAACCATGAAAGAACCATAAAAAAATAAATTTGTGCACAGTAAATCGGTACTAACATCTCTCCTTCACTCCCCACACCCAGCCTGAGAGTCATACAAGTTTACTACCAATTCTCAAACTTTTTGATCATGAATAAAGGAATTATCCAGTCTTGATTCCTCACTACCACCAATGAACTGACATGGCTGCAAACAGTAGGCAAATTAACTTTGAAGTTATTTCATTCTAGCCTTTTTTGTTGTTGATGAAAAATAATAAACTAGCTTCCCCCAGATCAGCTTCTCTTGCAAGTTCACACATCGTATACAGGATGAATAGGTGGCTTAATCATTCTTACTTCATTGTGGAACACCTGCAGTTTTGATGAGTTGTGGCTTGCTGAAACATCTTTCTGCTTCTGCCACAGTCATTGGCAGTGTTCAGGGGAAAAAAGGTATGTAGAGCTATGTCTACTTCACCAAAAATTAAGTCCAGTTGTTTCTTGCAAATTTCATTTAATAACATAAATGATCATATTCTTTTCAAAAAGTAAACACTAAGGTTTTTTTTAAAGTACATTTCAGAAGAAAAATTCTCAAACCATCACAAGTCTCAAACCATCAGCAGACTCATGTAAGTAGATAACAGTGTCAACCCAACATCCCCTCAGCATAGCATAAAAATCTGCATGAAGAGCTGTGCTATGCTGAACCACCTCCCCCAGTTTATTATAAAGCCCCTGAAGTTGCCTCACATGGTCATTCCATGTTTCATGGCAAACAACCAGGATCGGAGAACCATCTGGCTACATCCCCATAGCTAGACTTAAAATTATTAAAGTAGCACTGAGAGCCACTGAGGACCCCAACAGATTTCATCTGGCCATGGAGATGTAGCCAGATGTTTTTCTGATTCTGTCTCTTTACATGAAGCACAGAATAGCCATGTTGGGTAGCCTTGGGGACTTTACAGTAAATCAGGGGAGGGACTTTCCAGAGGGATTAAGGGAATACCAACCCCTGTACTATCTGAAAAAGGGGCACTTACAAACCTGTATGTCCCTAACAGAGTTCTGGCCAATGTCTTCCAGATGCTCAAATGCTAAGGATCAGTCCCTCAAAAGAAGTGACCAGAAGTTTTGCTAGTTTAGCTAGTCAAAAAATACCGGAGTATGACTGCAACTTATTTAAAAAGTAGGTTGCCTCTCCTGGAAGATTCTGGAAGAGTAAATCAGCATTTCTTTGATCCAAAAGAGAGGGTGGCAGTCTAGTGACTCTGAAGAAATCAAGCACTGTAAAAGCAGAATTGAGTAGCTGCATTTTGCCCTAGGACCACATTGTGTCTACTTTTGCTTCTTAAGCAAGAGGGCATGGGCAGTGTGTCTTAAGGCTGAAGGACTGAGGATATTTTGCCATCTGTTGGCTAATCTGTATCTATTTGATAATTCCTTTTATCGTTTTCTGGTTGAGAGTGTCCAACTTGTGACCAATCCACACAGGCAATTAACATCAATAGTCCATTTAAGCATTATTAAATATTGGAATCTCAGGATATTTATATGGCAGATTGAGGGTCTCTGTTAGTCTTTTAGGCTATTTATTGTATGTACTCATAGACACATAAACACACATACCTCCTTAGGGACAAACATAGACATGCATCACATTACATGTAAGACATCATACAATAATGATGTTACATATTAGGTAAGATATTATACTTTCATAATGACTGAACCTTTATATCATCTACATTTCCCAAGTAGTCATCTCTATCGTGAATATGTAGAAGAATAGTACCATCTTAAACAATACATCTTAGCCAGTTATTCACTAAGGTACACTAAGGTACACCATATCATCTATTGAGGAACTATACATCTCTAAACAAGCTATTATGGAAAAAATGTACAGGCATCCAATGAGTTAGTATCCCTGGGCATTGGTATATACATAGCAGCATCTGTTATACATCTATAAATTTATATAATATGCATCTGTTATTCATAATGGACATATAGCTGTTCAGACAGTAAGCATATCTAACCTGTTTCAGAGCAGAGATTTTCTCTTCCTCCTACCAGGAATGTTTGGTGAGGACATATGTGGGGGGCCGTCTCAGTGTCTGCTCCCAGGTTAGAGGACTCTCACCCGCAGAAAGTTAGATTGGCCCCTTTCTAAGCTTTTTTATTTACACAGGCTTTTGGTCATTTGCTGTTTGTTGCAAAGGGGTCTTTCAATGGGAAGTGCTGTACTTTTATCCTCCTTGTTATGTTTTATATATTGTCAAACTGCTTTAAATTAGTGCTGTTTTTAATAGCCATTTTTATTGTAATGATTGGTTTCTAACTATTTTGTTTTACTTTATATTGTGACCTGCGTGCAATCTCATATTGGAGGAAAAGTGGGATATAAATGAAATAAATGCATTTGGAGAGGGGACAGTCCAAATAGCCCCGGAGGATCCTTGGGCATAAAACTGCCTCCAGACCAACTGTAGTCATCTACCCCTGATTTAAAGCAAGCAAAACAATGTAAGAATGCTTCTGTGTTCCTGGAACTCTTCTGCCTTACTGTTAATTACTTTTCCTAATATAATGATTGGTGTTGTAGAATAAGTTGCATGTTACATTTTACTGCAGGATCTTGAGAAGCTGCATAAACATTAATGCACAACAGTCCTATGTATAGGAGAGAAATTAATTCAGTTCACATTCTAAAATGAATTTATCTAATTTGTATTTCCCAATCGCTATTCAAAACAACATGCAGTTGTTCTACATCCACACTTTTCAAAATCTGGTGATACTGTTCTCTAACAAAAAAAATGCTTACAAAAATGTGATATTTGGGGAATAAATTGCAGGCAAAATTCATATATCAGTGATAGTAATACACAGAGTGCAAAATATTAGTGGAGACTACTATTTGCAAAAAATGCATATCTTAGGCAAAAAAATAAAGCTGGAAAAAATAAATAAGAAAAAATGAAATGGACAGCTTTATATACCTAAACAATATGATTAATGATTGTGATATAAGCCATCTCACAATATGATTAAAAAAAACACAGGTATTACTAAAAAGAAAGGTATATTGTTAAAACACAAATTGATTATAATATGAAAACAACAACTGAATTAAAACCAATTGTACAATACATAAGGAGAGGAACTACAGCTCTTCCAGCAATGAGTCAGTTGCCACAAGTCTACTTAAACAGAAATGGAAGGACAACAGGGGGTGTCATCATAGATTCCTTCCTCCTGAAGTTGTGCAATTTGGAAGCAACCATCAAGAATGTGTTATCTTAAGATGGTAACATGCCTATGATGGTAACAGGACCAAGAGAGAGGAGTATCCTCTGAAGATTTGACAACTCAGGGAGTATAATATGGGAAGATACAATCCTTCAGATAGCTCTAGGACATTTTATAGGTCATAGGCAGTGTTTAGAACTGTGCCCAGAAAGATGTTTGTAGCCATCAAAGTTGTAAGAAGGATGTTCTTACAACATCTTGTGAGAAAGATGTTTCACTTTACCCATCAACTTTACCTTAAACCAAGTATTATAATAAAGAGAAAGTTATTCCATCAGTTTTAACGTTGAAAAAATGAATATGTTTGTGTGATTTTGCTTTATAATGAAAAGCTATTTGTTACCTCACTTATATTGGAACAAAAGAAAGTCCTTTGTTGTGAATTCTGTGGTGGAAATTCTCTTTGGTGGTTTCTAGCTTTTGCTATTTCACTATTTCAGTAAATCAAAGGATATATAAAACAGTCCGCATAGCTGTTTTAAAAATGTTTATGGATGATCTATGTCACCACAGAAGGTCACAGTTGCAAAACAATATAGTAAAACTAACTTAAGTGTTTTAACAAAATATCATCTTTTATAAACATATAGGAGGCCTTTCTGATTTGGGTTTTAATAAGATATGCTAGTTCTCAGTCAAAAAACTCTATTGACAGGACTGGACCTATTAAAGTAAACCAAGTCTGACCTGGTAAAACAGACTGAACACTGCATTCTGTGCTCCCAGGTGCTTTTACAAAAACATTTTAGGTTTCTCTCACAAATTTTGCCAAATGTTAGCATATGAACTTCCAAAATAAGGTCTGAATTAATCCTACTTCCACCAATAGAATAGGCCCACAGATTCTAGATTTCTCCATGTAACTTGATAATTTAATGGATTTAGAATACATTGAGAATGAAACACTAGATTCCGGCTAGAAATTCCCAGTGCTTATTGCCATGACCTTAATGAGATAGAGTGTCCACACAGTATATGTTAAGGAAAATTTAAAATTACAACAGTGGAGACGTTATGAGAAAATTTATACAAATACTTAGGAAGAACACATTAAATTGTAGTGTATCCTTTCAGACTCTAGGTGAAATTCACCCATGATGTACTAAAATTTGGCTTGAGTGCAATTTGAGGAACATGTGAGTTATAAATAAGAAAGTATAAGTTTTAGGTATATTTTACCTTCATAATATAGACTAATTTATAAGAAGTCAAATGTGGATGCTTTTAGACCTGTTTAAGTCATCCTGCCATCATCATCAATCATCATCATCACCACCATCACCATTTTTATACCTTGTCTCAAAACTGGGAGTCAAAGAGGCTTTCTTGTTTCAAGCAACAAGTACAATAGCAGTTGTGATTCCAAACTTTTGACTGTTCTCATGTCCCATTTACTAGCCTTTAATATGAATTTTTTTTTAGGACAATGATATTAGTATTTCTTATTTCTATGTATGGGTATGAAAGTTGAACAGTGAAGAAAGCTGGCCAGAAGCAAATCAACTCACTGAAATGTGGTGCTGGAGAAGAGTTCTACCAAGACTACATACCACAGAAAAATAAATGAGCAAATCAAGCATGAGCTCTCATTAGAGGTAAAGGTGACTAAACTGAGGCAGTTGTAGTTTGGACATACAATGAGATGATATGACTCACTGGAAAAGATGATAATGCTTGGCAAAGTGGAAAGCAGTAGGAAAATGGGAAGACTATCTTACAGGAGAATTGATTCAGTCAAAAAAGCCATTATCCTGAGTTTGGAAGACTTGAGGAGAGAAGCCGATAATAAGGACTCAGAAGTCTCTCATAGGGACACCAGAAGTTGAAGCTGACTAAATGGCAAACAACAACAATGTTTTTTAAGAGGAAGGGGATAAACACTCCCTTCCAAATACTATAGTCCAAAACTTGATTGTCTTTTCCACATGGCTGCTTTTAAGAGAGGGAAAAAAGTACCTCAAGTGATAATGCTATTTAGAAATAAAAGAGTTATAGTAAGGAAGTCAATTCCCAGAAAGAGAGAACAAACAGACAAAAAATAACAATGCCAAGCTGCTGAACATCCAAAATAATTCTCAAAAAAAGCTATGGGTCAGCTAAACTTGAGGTGATCTAACTCTGGAAGATTGTGTAGTCCTGAGGTGTGTGTGTGCATACAAGCTGGAATTTTTCAGTTCTAAAATCAGTGGGGGAGAAACAGAAGACTCTGAATTGGTATGCAGCATAAAACAAAAAAATGGTAGCATTAGCTTTCGTAGAGTTAAGCCTACTTTTTCCTCAGTTAGTCTCAAAGGGGTTACAAGTTCCCTTTGCTTAAAGAGGATTGATTACCTAGTCAGTATTGAGTATGGTAACACCCCTGACTTTTAAATATAAATGCACCAAAACTCCTGCACCTGGAAAGCTAACATGTCAGGGACAGAATTCTTAGCTTCCCTTCTTCTCAGTGTACTTGTTTTCCATATACAGAGACAATTTAGCATACAAGAGGATTCAAACAGAGTTATTGAGAAATCCACATATATTTCCAGGAAAACAGAAGCATATGCCTACCCCCAAATATTTCAGTATTTGAATCCCATGATGAAAATAAGGAAATTAAAAAAGGAGACAAGAGATTGCAAAGCAGAAAAATACTGGGGTAGTAGTTGAACTGGACACAGTCCAAACCTCACTGCAGCATATCAGGTGATGGGCGCAGAACTTTTACCTGTTTTGATTTTATAAACCACTGTGAATTCCAGGCTTGGAGAAAACTAGGACACAATGGATTAAATAATATCAAATTGTTTAAACTATTGTATATTTTAAAAATAGCTAGGAAAATGTTGGCAATGTTAGTAAGTCTCTGAGAGGAAGAGCTTAGAATGTGTTGTTATGTACCTTGAAGTTATTTCTAGTTTATGGTGGCCCAAAGGTAAACCTATCTTGGGGCTCATTTGGAAAGATTTGTTTGGAGAGGTTTACCTTTGCCTTCCTTTGAAGCTGAGGGAATGTAATTTGCCCAAGGTCATCCCGTAGATTTCCATGGCTGAGCAGGGATTTGAACCCTAGTCTCCCAGTCCTAGTCCAGCACTCAAACTATCACACCATGCTTATTATCAAGGGCTTAGAATATGACTTTCACAATTGAATCTGTCATCCAAGTAGTCTTTCAGACAGCTCCTGTTTAAAAGAGACCAGAGCCCTGTGAAGCCAGAGAATGTTATATAGATTAAGATGGATCAACAGTGCGCCCACAGATTTCCATGTAAAGATTTGTCTGTACTAAGACTTATGCATAACAACTCAGTACATGGGGAATCTCTACATGAGATTCATACATTTGATTTTTTTTTTTCAGGGTACGGATGATGTATTTGGAGTTCGCATGAACACATATTTATATCCTTGTGGGTACGTATAACAAGATGGTACCCACCTGACTGGATCCACACTTACCACCATAAATATGGCCCATATCTGCAGTGGGACATGTTACCACAGTAAAGACAGTAAAATTAGTAATTTCCTTTAGAAAACTTGTATTATTAAGGTAGTCCTGTCTTCTTTCTTTCACTAAAGTTAGTGGTCTGAATCCACTGCTATTGCCAGCCACTGTACATGTGCTGAAGCTGCTGGGTTTATCTAACTACAGTGGTCCCTCTCTTACTATGACATCCACACACATGAATGAGAGGTTCAGCAAAGCATCATGCCTCATTATAGTCAATGGATGCAGTGGGCATGCATCCTCAGCAGCATATTGTGTCCACTGACTATAATGAGACACAAGAGTTCATTATTTTTGTGCCTTTTTTAGAAAATGGTTTATGGAATGGAGATCCCATATATATCGAGGGCACACTGTATTGGCTAACCATTCTGCAGTTGAGTCTACTCTAGTTGTGACTAAAAACTGCATTCAACCTGATGAGGTCAATCAGCCTAGATGTTTCATCTTTCCTATTGTGTCTCACTTTTATATTTGAGCAGTGTTTTATTTAGACCTAATAGTGAATAGCATGAGATACTCTCAACAGGGCAACAGTGCCAATGTGAAATACTTTGGAAATACAGCTAGCATACAGTCTACTAACTGATTAGCACATGGTCCTACTAAGTGATCAGCTCAGGCAGTATCAATTGTTAAAAACTATGCCAAATGCAGGTGCTTACCAGACTGGGATTGTTAAAAATGCAGAAAATGAAACAAGTCTATGGCAACTTCCTCTTCAGTTCAGTAATCAGCCACAGCTTTGCTAAGGTACCTCTCCTGAGACATGTAGATACTAGGGATGGGACGAATTCAGAATTTTCCGGATCCAATCCTGGAAGTTTGTGGGAATCCATGAACCTCACAAATCTCGAATCTTTCAAATCCTTTTTTAGAAAAAGAGTTTAAAAAACAAGGGAAAGAAGGAGAATCTTGGGCAAGACACACTCTCTCAGCCTTAGCAAAAGCCTAGGCAAAGGCAAACCTCCCTCTGAAGAAATGTGGCAAAGACAATTGTCCTAGTTTTGCCTCCAGATTGAAAATGACATGAAGGCCCTTTCTACACAGGCAGGAAAATGTGGATTAATCCCACATTTTCCTGCCAGTGTAAACAGGGCCACATACTACAGTAGAGAGATAATCCAGGTCAAAACTGGCTTTTCTTTGCATAGCTCCTTCTGGCATTCTGGGGTTTGTAGTTTGATGATGCACCAGTACACTTTGGCAGAGAAGGCTGTGACACCTTGCAAAACTCCACACCCCAGAATTGTGTCTGAAAGAGGTTTGCAAGGGAGCTATGCAAAGGAATGTTTCAGCTGTCCTTGAAATCTCAAGCCTGTAGCTTCCAGTCAAGTACTGAACTTAAATATGAAATGTTCAATTTAAATATCTTAGAATACAAGCCCAGATGTAATTTATGAAATTGTTAGCAAAGGCCATTATTACTCGAAGGGAAAACCTTACCTACTTACTATCTTCCCTTGCATGTATGGTCTCCTTGATTTTCAGGCATCCCATCTCCAGCAATCTATTTAGTTGGTGGATTCAAAAGATTCGGTTTGCCTATTTTGGCACAGGGATTTGGATTCGGGAATCTCAAATCCTTACCCAGGATTTGAGGATTCAGTTGGCCCATCCCTAGTAGATACCAATCAGAAGTGTCATGTGATGCAGTCTGTTTCTGGACTGTACTATTTCACATGGGAAGTTATGGACTCAATATTTTCCTCAAGCAAGTAAACAAGCAAACAAACAAACAAAAATTGTACACCGCACACTAAAAACTATCATCTCAGAAAGAGTTCCTTCTCCTTGAAGAGAAGGAGAATACACAAACTACAGCCTAAAGGGCACTGTATAGCAACAACATACATCCAAACTTAGTGAGGTAGATTGGCTCCAAGATGTATCAAATGAAGAACAACTTATAAGGGGTTTCAAATGTTCTTCCAATCATGATCTAGTCCTTTGTTCTCATAAGCAATTCCCAAGAGGCTTGGGGAACATTTAAATCAAGCAACTATGCAGACTAGGGTTCTTTATTGCATAGGTTCCTGAATGCCAATTTTATAGGAAAGGTTTGCCGTCATGACTGCAGACCACAGTATGGCATGGAACTGGGCACTGTTGGATGCCCTCAATTGGGATCCCAATCATTTGGGTCATTTGAATGTTCTCCTAGCCATATGAGAAATTCTCCTGGAAAAATGGCTCCCACAAAGTTGGAAAGGCACGTCAACAATGTGAGCAAACTCTGGTGAGACTTTTTGCTGCCACTGTTCTGGGATTTAAATTCCAATGTTATGTTGTATCAGCTTTTCTCTGTTCAAACAGACAGATATATTATCCATGAAAGTGCTTTCAAAGTATTGTAGATATAGAATACAACAAAAACATCAAATTTAAACTATACCAGATAAACCTAAAGGGAAAAAAGTGTAGGTTATCAACATAATACGATGCACGTACACTCAGAAGTTAAGACCCATTTGAGTGGAAATGATGCTCATTTCCAGAAACTATGTACAGGATAACAACCTTGGCTGTTAATATAATTAAATAAACTTATCATTCTTTTTCAAATATCTGTGAAATATAGTCCCAGTCCATTAGGATGACATCATTCCTAATAAGTAAATGAACTAGCCAAGTAATAGGGACTATTTGAGCATCAATAAAGATGATTACTTTATGTATATTTACAATCCAGAGTTTATTTTAATGGATGAAAAAGATGTTGAATTCCTCGACGGTTCAAGTGTGCTCCAAGGAAAGCTAGAAGGTTGTACAGTTAACTCCCAGGGTGTAACTCTAAACCATACAACCTACTACCTCAACCCGGATGCACACAGCTTGCAAAGTCTTCTTCTTATCTTCTGCATCTCTCTGAAATATGGCAGAAACTTACCATTCATTAGATTCAATTATGGGTAGTATGAACAGGAAAGGATCAGTGAGGATTTTTGTTTATGTTCCACAAAGTAATTGAGCCTTTTTCAGCTTAGGGGAGTATTTATTTATTAAAATATTTATCTCTTCCTCTATATCCAAAGATTGCAGGGCAGCATACAGCAAAAGTAATTTTAGACAATAAATAACTATAAAAATAACTTAAAATAGTAAAAAGATATTAAATCATTTGTCACTGAAAATTAGACAATTTAAAATTAGACAATATATACAGCCATACAACATGTGCAAATTTGTTAAAATTAATTAAAGATGAAAGGCTTTAAAAAGCTATGTTTTGACCTGACAGTAGAATGACACCAGCTAATCAGGCCTTTGAGGGGTGGGTATTTCATATGCCTCCCTTCAGGGGAGAATATCATCAAAAGCAAGGAAAGTGTATGAAAATGCACCTTTTAAGCTGTATATATTTAAAGTAGAGCCCCCTAGGGGGCCACATTTGTCTCCCAAGGAGGCCTTGGAGTGCCTCACCCCAACCTCACTTACCTCTGCTAAAAAAAAAAAAAAAGTTTTTTGGCCCCAAGCACCCTCTAGCCAGCATGGGGGCATTTACACCATGTTTCAGGGACATTCTGGACCATTTTAGGACCTTTAGGCCTTTGTTAACAACAGGAAGTGAGCAGAAGTTGATTTCTGTTCATTTCCTGTTCTCTTAAAAAAGACTTCTCTCAGGGCTAAATTGGTCTGGGGACCCTAAAATGTGGTGGAAATGCCCATCATGCCCCCAGAGTGCAACTGGGAGCAAAAAAAAAATGCATTATTTGATCCCTGGGAACCCTTGGAATGTCCTTCTCAGTCCCTAGAGGTCATTTTGGAGCAAAGTGAAACAAATACATTAGCTGTGGGGCCCCAGAGACCCCAAAAATGGGCCTAGGGTGTTTCACCTTGCCCACCTCTGATTTAAACAGAACTACCATATAAGTTGCATATCTGCCAAAACTGCAAAGTCATTTCACATAACAGAAAAAAGAGATGTTTGTCACACATATCTCCATAATGGCACACCATAACATTTAGAGGGCAGAAGGAGGTATAGCAGAATGTAGGTTATGTAGATCATCTAGGATTTAATCGCAGTATTTCCATTTTTTTAAAAAAAAAATAAGATAGCTGGTAATACTACAGATCCTTTGCCCAAGACTTGAGAGAGCTGCTGCCAGTCCAAGTAGGTGGTACTTTCCTAGGTAAGTTTGACCTGGCCTGGAATGAGACAGCTTTGCATGTTCCTGAATGGGATGCATTTTGCACAGAGTATATTGAGTATAAGCATTTACTTCCATGGAATCCACTGAGATTTTCTAATAAACAAATAAATACTTTTAGAAACACTTAAGGATCTGCCTGTTGGATCACATATGGATATACCACAAACATTTCTTTTTCTATATGATATGAAATCCTATCCTTTCTGTGTGTTGATAAATCCCTCTCACATTTAATAACTTGTAAATAAATATTTGCAGGATCGTAGCCAATAGCTACATTCCAGAGAGCTAAACACAACTTGGTTTCCTGCTGCCATCCATGGAACTGCCATGGAAGTTATCTTCCATAGTTGATAACAGGAAAGTCAAAATAATTATAGCTGCTGCCTTTTAATCTCTCTTTATTACCTATGTATGGAAAAGCAGTGTGACACAAAACGCAAATATGCTGAATCATGCTTTCGATATACAAGAAACTGAACAGATAAAATTACTGAAAAATGACCTTCATGCATGCATAATAATAAACTTTAAAAAAAATCTAAATATGGAGTGGGGGATGGTAGAGAACTTGAGAATAGTTACCCCAAATAAACTTGTTATGTACACTTTGGTTAGATCACCATAGTGACACAGACCCATAGAAGCGAGCTTGTGCATCATACTTCACCACAAGATCGGATCTACGGGTTTATGCCAATTGGCACTGGAGGTTAGCATCATCTTTCACATTAAAAAGCATGAAAATAAGTCAGAACAAGCCACTGCAATGCATTTGTGTTGATAAACAACAACTTTGAAATTCACAATAGGGAAATGATCGGAAACCTATTTAGGTTATAGAGATGATGAACATTGAAAAGCTACCTGTAGCAGATAAAGGACTTATCTGGGAGACCTGTTGCATAATCATATGTAGCTACTTGAACAGGAGTTTTGGTTATTAAAATGACAGCTCAAATCCCACAATCCAAGAACTTGAAAAAAAAAAGTGATGAAAATGTAATCCTGTTCCTGATGACTAAGCAATATGTTGCAAAGAATGAAAATCAAAATACTGTAACTTAAGAGGTGCCATGTCAAAAGCCCAAGCATCTATGCTGTGTTAAGCAAAAATGTCAGCATATTAAAAACTTCGTACTGTTCAAAAAATTATGTTTAAAATGTGGCATATTTATTCAAACTTCATTAAAGTTTTACTCAGCAAAAACAACAAATAGAAGCAATTGCATGTTGTCGCTCTCAAAAAGACTTCAAACTTTTTAATAGATTTTTTTCCCAAATGATAAGAGACCTTGTCCTTTTTAGAAAACAGCCTTCTGTAGTAACAGGAAGTAAAGCATGCAGGCAATGCATAGAGAATCCACTTAAATACTTAAATACTCATACGTGAGACACACTTACAAAAAAGCTGCATTATTACTTAAAAGATATTTCAAGACAGAAGTGTTGTATAACCTTAACCAAACCAGTTTAAATCAATATCCTTCGAGGAAACTCGTTGAATCAAGGGAATCTGCATAAATGTTGACTTATTTTTCTGCAGTTGACTTAATAGGTCTACTTTAGATGGGACTTGCAACTGAATTTAGGCCTTAGTTTCAAACAATGCAAGCTAGCGATGAAGTTCTCTGGCATGTCAATAATTATTTCATATAAACTGTATTTTAAATATTTCCTACTTTAAAAAGGAGCATTTTCTGCAATTTTTTTTATAAAAATATTTGCTACTTGATTCAATCTTCTTCCCAGAAATGTCCTTCTAACAACTTTTTTTTCTACAATGGTTTTAAAAATCTTAACTATAAGATTTATGGATATCATGTGATGCTTTTACAGTACAATTTTACATATACGTAGTCAATCCCTCTGGACAACTGTGTATAAGATGATAGCACTACATATAGAAATACGTGAGAAATAGGTGAGTCACACAGATATCTTTCATACAGAAAGCCAAAGTTTCAACAAACATCCACCTTACTTGCTATGACTGTTGAGCATGAAACATTCTGTGAACTTTGTGAAAGGCACTGTATGTTACACCTGATACAAAAGTATCATACCTGAAGTTACTTTTGTTATTAGAGGAGTGCAGTTCTAATGTGGAAGACCCTATCTTCCAACATAAGTGAAAGAAGGTTAATTAAATGAACACATCAATGAAAACCAAAACTACCAGCAATCACATACTTTCTAGTATAGCATATGCACCCAATATCAATATCCGTAGCTAATGTTTTGAATTGAAATATTTATGACTAAAAATATTTGAATAATAAAATCAAACTATGCACTCACTATTTTGTTACCTTCATTCAGTTCTTTCAGGGGCACATTCTTCATTTTTTTTCCATTTTAATTTTTCATAGCACTGCAACAATATTAAGAAACTCAAGATCAAACGGTGTATAATATGAGATACTGGAGAACAGCCTGTTATAAGATCATCATATTAAGTATAAATAAACCAATCTGAAATCATGGCTCTGACGCCCCTAAAGAGCTCTTTCTCAGGACAGTTTAATGAGCTGGGAATCTAAAAAAAAAAAAAAAAAGTGTTTAAAAACTAAATACCAGGAGAATAGTTTTTTAAAAAAAGAAGGAGGGACAAAACATTTATTTCTGCATGTGTAATAAAATGGAAATATGTGCTGCTTATGAAAGATGATAGTAGTGTAACCTTGTTCATGTTATTTTCAGGAATGTGTCTGAAATTACTCTTGAAACTATAAAACATTTTAACATGTTGATTTATCTGTTTACAAAAACAGTTATTCCATAGTCTATGAAACATCTGTTTTTCCATTACAGCAATGTAAACTATTGGCATATTTGTTTCAATTTCAATATGCAATTATTGTTCTGTAATAATAAGGAAGAGAATGCACAATAAAGCTAATTAATGATTTGGTATAAATCCAAGTTAAGGATGTATACATGTCAAACGTGAATGATTTTTACCTGACAGCTTCCCATAGTTCTTTGCAATGAACAAAGAGACACCAAAGTTCAAGTCAGTGCACTGGAATCTATATCTGATATTTTATGAAAAAGACTGCTGGAAATATTTATTCATTTTCTACATGGCACATATTGCCTATAGAACCATCACTTATTCACTGATCATTTGAAAAAGTTCAAATTAATACATAGTTCACATCAGGAAGGCAGACCGAAGCTCCTTCCTTAAAAACAAACAGGCCTCATAAGTATAGAAAAGCTTCCAGAGATTTTGCATTGATTTCAGAAACTACTTTCCAGTGTTGCAGCCAAAATGAATTTTGATCGGAAATATTTAAGCCTCATACTGACAATACATACTGATTTGCTGGAGTGGTTTTATCCTTTAATACAAGCAGTAACTTTGCATAGTCTCTTTGTAAACAAACATTGAATGTGTTGCTCACATTTCTCTCCCTAACTATTCTTGGACAAGTGCTCCATTCCTAAACACCTCAAAATAGACACTGTTACTAACTGGAAAGTTCTAAATACGTGAGACACTTTCAGGTGCACCAATGGGCTTAAAGTTTTGTTTTTAAATACTGACTAGAGTACTGATCTACTTTATCACTTTCATGAAACATGAACAACCATCTAAAAAAATTAACTTGCATTCTTTAGCATCCAGGATATATAACAAATGGCATACAGATAGTCAAAGTTTATACTGAATACATCTAAGACAAGAGATCTCTGCACACTTCAGCACTTTGCTAAGAATAAATGTGGCCCACAGTTAATCATAACATTCTCAAACCTATGTTTACTTTTGTATTTTTAGAAGTATTCAGACATGACTGTAAAAAAAAGTTCTTTTAAACATTTTGATCTGTCAAATACACTAAGATGAATACACAAGAATTTCAGTTTACAAAGAAAGAAAGTAAAAACATCTTTTAAAACAACAACAACATGCTATACCTTAAAAGATTGCAACATATTGCCATTCAAATCACAGTTTTGTTGTATGAACCAGTCACTTCATCTTATTTAGTTATCTCCTAGGAAGCCTTAAGATATCTTGATGCTCCTTGTTGTCCGACCTGCCAGATGCTTATCAATTTTTGTGAACAAATCAATTGACTTTGTTTCCAAATTCAGACGTTATATCTTTCTAGCCTTCTACTGTATCCAGGAACAATCTGTCATCTTTTTTTCTTCTTCTCAGAATTCTAGGCACACATTATGCATAAAACCTGCACCAATCCTTGTGACAATTGCCTGCGCAGAACCAGAAACTGGAGAAATCAGGGGAAAAACCTCCTGTGCTGATTTCAGAAATGAGGATTGCACAAATCTGCTGAAGCAAAGGGGCAAAAAGGCAGGATGCCAGTTGGTTACACTCTGCTTGCAATGATCTCATATTCAGTGCTGTTGCCGAGTTTGCCTAGCTCAAATGCCTGTTTGTTAAAACACTACAAACTTTTATTTTTCGGACAGTCAGAACGGTTGTTGTATGCTACCAAAAAGTCCCTACACTGCCGGGAAACAAGACTGCCATCCAGTTTAGAGCTTGTCCTTTCCAAATGTGGTTGCTAAACCTTACATACTTTGTTTAGGTTTCCCCCTTTTTCCCTCATGTCTATTAGGATAGATAAGCAACAGACTGTATCAGGCATGAAAGGGGCAGCCACTTGGGGACCTGCCAAAATAGAAAAAGAAAGAAAGACTAATGGCAAAGTTGTGCTTCAAGGCTCAATTGCTTGCCGAATCTGATTAAAGTCAAGAATTAAGATCCACCATTTTCAGAGCCATGTAAGAAACGAAGAAAAAGAAATCAGGAGGGGTGCTGCTTCCTTGCTTTCTGTTGGCACCACTGTAAAATCTCATCCAAATGGTCACGTGATTCTTTTTTCCAGCCAAATGTGGAGTGCATTCCCATAAACTATTCTGCTGATACGGCGAAGGCAGCTATTGTCTAGTTTATACCCAAAGTTCAGCCCACTCTTCACTGAATTAGCTGAAAAAATGCATCACCTTTGGAGGCTGGGAGTCATGGTAACGTCTACCTGGCAAGCTGCCCACTTTCTCTGCCCATCAACCAGAGAAGGAATTGTGCTGCCTAGCTGTAATGACGACTGGGAATGTGAAGAGTCGTCCAAAGTGAATCTGATTCTTGCGAAGCTTGTTCATTTGCATGGCTAACTCAGTCTTCTTGTAAGGGATGGGTGGGGTGGAGTGGAATGGGGAAAGAAGTTTGAGAATAGAGTAGACATGATAGGATATTCTTCTAAATGTAGCAATTAAAAGCATGGGAAAAAAGCCATCTCTGAAAATGTCACAGCTCACCTAAATGCATACAGAACTGAACACTTTTATACTGCACCTTTTCTGTTTGAAAGTGTTGATTGCTTTGATTTTTTCTCTGAGTAAATGAAGCACTCCCTAGACGTTTCCCTTTCTAATACCTAATACATGTTAGATATTTCCAGCTACTTTCCAACTTCTTCCCCCTGTCATTTATTAGATATGGGTTATACGTGGGCATAAATTATAGTTGTCTATAACCATACCACAAGCAACAAGATTTAAATACTGCTGAAATCTTCTTCAAAGCAGCCTGCAGAGAAAGCTACTCATATCTCTACAGTGTAAATGGCTTCATCTTAGCCTTGTTTCTAAGCCACTCCCAAAAGATTATACCTCCTTTCTTATTCTAAAATCATACAATTTCTTGATCTGTACAAACCAGACAGCATGGCGTGGTGGTGGTGCTGTTTAACAAAAAACAAAAGAAAGAAAAACAAATATAGAACCTAGCTTTTCCCAACTTTTGCATATAACAAAAGACAGACATCTTTACTTACTTAACTGGACCTTTAATTCATAGCCATGCTGACCACGTAGAACAACAAAGTATTTGAATATTTTTGGAAAAGTACTGCCTTAGTATCTATCAATCTACTAATTTCATTCTGGTAGTTTTGCTGTTACACCAGTAATTTACAAGCAGCTAAGAGACAGTGCATGGAGCAGGCTATGTCTTTCACAGATAAAGGGCGATGTAATGCTTTCTGCTTTCTGCATTACATTTAATGCATTACACTTAAAATAATTACATAATTACACTTTATGTAACACATTACGTTACCTTACCTTACATTACATGTGTGACCTGTACTCAGGACAAGAGGTCATCATTAGGACACAATATGGAGAAAAAGAGCAGTTTCCAT
Organism: Iguana delicatissima; assembly: GCA_948472985.1. Classification (NCBI taxonomy): domain Eukaryota; kingdom Metazoa; phylum Chordata; class Lepidosauria; order Squamata; family Iguanidae; genus Iguana; species Iguana delicatissima. Next base: position 1,140,713 of record CAOKZL010000478.1, on the reverse strand, counting down.
TTGGCAAGGAGGTTAGATTAGGATGCATTTTATCACCTTGTCTGTTTAATTTATATGCTGATGCATCATATGCAAAGCTGGATTACACTCTGAGGAAGGAGGTGTGAAAACTGGAGGAAGGAACATCAACAGTTTAAGATATGCTGATGACACTATACTACTAGCAGAAAGCAGACCTGGAAAGACCACTGAAGAAAGGTAAGGATGAAAATGCAAAGGCACTTTTACAGTTCAATATTAAGAAAACAAAAATAATCACCATATATGATTTACATAACTTGTAGGCAATGAAGACATTGAGAGTGTGAAAGATTTGTTACATCCTGACTCTATCATGAAATCAGAATAAGACTAAGATTTGGAAGGGCAGCTATGATGGAACTAAACAAGATCCTGAAGTATAAAGGTACATCATTGAATATCAAAATCAGGATTGCCCATGGTATTTTATGTCCCATTTCTATGTATGTTTCTGGAAGCTAGACAGTGAAGAAAGCTGAAAGGAAGAGAACCAACTCATTTAAAATGTGGTTCTGGAGGAGAGTTCTGTGGAAACTCTGGACCTCCAAAAAGACAAATAAATGGGTCCTAGAGAAAATCAAACCTGAAGTCTCTCTAGAAGCCAAGTTGATTAAACTGAGCCTTTTATACTTTAGATGTGTCATGAGAAGACATAACTCACTAGAAAAGATAATGATGTTTGGGAAGGTAGAGGCAGTAGGAAAAGAGGAAGACTCCATTACAGGTGTAGAGACTCAATCAAGAAAGCAATGGCCTTGAGTTTATAAGACAAGAGCAGAACTGTTGATGACAGGGTGACTTGGAGGTCTCTAATTCTTGGGACTGCCATCTGACAAAGTTGACTTGACAACAATTAACAACAAGACTTGGGAGGTTGAAACTGGTTTAAAGGTGGAAACTGTTGACTGATTAGAAGTGAAGGAGAGGAGTGAGTGGAATTTTGGGGTGGGTGACAAACACTAGATACGCAAGATTAGATTATTAGAATAATTGCCCAGAATCCAAGAGAATAGATACTCTGATTGACCTTCCATTAGCATGCCTGGGAGACGAGCATGTGTGCAGTCCACCATCTACCTCCAAAACCTGCTCTGGAAGGTTAAGACCTAATTTTAAGTGGTTCTGAGTTTTTTCAAGTGGTAACTAGGAGATTACAGACCACAGGTTAAGAACCTTAATTTAAGGGGTTTAGATTCAATCAGATTCAATTGATGCTCCAATTAGTCTCCAGAAGAAGATCCTGTACACTATTATTTGCAAGCCAAGGACAAAAGAAAGATCACTGGGAGTCAGTAAGCTGCCAGCATCCAGAAGCTCCTGAAAGTCATTCTACTAAGGGTTGATCAGTTTTATCACCACTTATCACCAGCATCTACCACAATCTAGACCATATCTGCCTTGGATAACAGACTGATAAATTCAATTTACTCAGGACACATCAACTTGCTGAATATCCATGGGATTTGCTGCAGCCCACTACAATTCTTGCTTCATTTCCTGTACCATTTTTTGCAAACTTGGTCTGAGAAATGCAATGCAACAATTTGAATTTTAACCCTGGTTTCCTAGACTTCTAGTCCAACACTTAAACCAGTACATCATGCTAGTTCACAATTATATGATTGTAATTAAAATGGTGTTATCAAAGTTTATTCTACCGCAATTTATTATATTGTTGATGCAGAGCCTTGTAAATTATAAATGCATTCCAGTTGACTAGATGCTATGCACATAGCCTGCTTCGCATACAGAAGCAGTGGAAGGTGTTGGAGATATAATAAGATGAGAGCTGTTTTGGATATTGACCACACAGTAAAATTTATACCAATCTCTTGAATTTTGCTAATGATAACTAAATTTTACAGGAAACACACAAAATATGTGATTGCTTGTGCTTGCTGTGAACCTTTGCATCTTCTCCAACTTTGTCTGGAAGCTACTGAATGGAAAATACACACAATTTCTGGTTTATGTGTGTGCTGTCCAAGTGTTATGAGTAAGTCTTTGACTACCCTATGAACAGCTTTTAAGGCTGACACTGACTGTTGTATGTGCAAAGTATGCAACTCAGTTATGGCTTTCTGGAATATTTGATGAGTTGGTGTTTTCCTTTATAGAATGCTCAAAACAGAGCTCCATCTTTGCTCTGGAACCACAACTACTGCACCTGTGTGTTCATATTCAAGAAGTATTTTAAGGTTGTTCTCATACAGTTGGTATTTTCCACAGAAATATTTCCAAATGTCCTTACACTTTTAAAACTGTCACAACAGTAACTTATTTCCTGTTTTGAATTAGTAGTACTATCAATCATAAAATAGCAGGAGTATTTGTTGTTGTTGTTGTTGTTGAATTAGCCTTTCAATATCCTCTTAAGAAAAGAAAACATACTTAACTAGACAACTTGTGTGTGATTATTTTTAGTGGCTTCTCGGTTCCCAGACTGTTTATACATCAAAGCAGTCATATCACCATCTCTACTAACAGAGGCTGATTTCAAATGCGGTTTATTCAGTGTCTCTTAGCAATAAGGTACGTAGAGCATTTTAAATTTGTAACCAGTTCCAAAAACTCAGTGTCTCAATAATAATAATTTTAAAATTCAAAGGCTGAAAGATAGCAGAAATTCCTGCTGGGTGCTTACAAAATTGTTTAGATGAGAGATTGACAACCTGGTGATATTTTACCACTCAATTTAATCCCTGACTACTGGACAGTCTGGCTGGGGCTTATGGAAAATACAAGGTTGCCTACCTCGACTTACATTAAAATGAACTGCTCATTTTTTTTAAAAAAAGGCAACTAACTATGACTAATAAAACTCAATGCAAAACAAATTTTGGATGGTAGACCAACTCTTTTGCTCTCTTATGTAAAATATAAAATATTCTGAAATATCTTGGTTGCCCACTACAGTTTCAAATAATAGTGAAAACAATATATTATTTTGCTTCTAGTATCTGGTCATGAGAACAATGGACTTGATCAATATAAACAATATGCAGTAGTCGAAAAAGAACCAGATTTATTAACAACACAGAATGGTTTTTGTATCCATGTTCAGGCATGGATGTTGACTTTTTTAATTTATTGAGAAAATTATACTGCCTTGTATTTTGAAAAAAAGAATCCTACAATGATTCACAATAAAAATTGATACAACAGGAGCATACTTAAAAAAAATGCAGCAACAAACATAAACAAACAAAAAAAACCCTCAGTAACAATTTATTAAATTTGCACAGATGCAGTGCTTTCCTCTTTTTACTGAGAAATCGTGGGCCCTGTGGAATGTATTTTTATCAGCCTTAGAGATATGACTAGAAATATAAATTATTAAAGGTATTGCTGTAGAATAGTAAGGAAAATAGTCTCCATTCCTTACATAGTGTACTATTTATCCTGTTCTGTTCTTTCAATAAGCTGCATCTTGCAAACAATGCTTTTCACCTCCTAGAACTCTGCTGTGAACTGAAGGACCTTTGGCCATTTCTGCACTAGACTGTTATTGAGCTATTATTCCACTTTCAACATCCTATGGAATCCTGAGGTTTGCAGTTCCATGAGGGGCCAGCCAGACCCCCCCTAAACTGCAACCCCCAGGATTCCATAGGATGTTGAAAGTGGAATAAAAGCGCTATAACAGTCTAGTGCGGAAATGGCCTTTGTGTCTGTGGAAACTTCTATGAATGGAAGGTGATTTTCATGCATTCCTCCACTTCCCCGGTTGTTTCTTATACCCCCTCCTACATTAGAGCAGACTGGAAAACAGGAAAGATATAAGAGGCTGTGAAAGTACCAGTGACAATTTCTGCACTTCCTTTCCTCACATAAGAGCTCTGTGGAGTTTGCTACCTAAGTTTAAGCAACCCATTTCAAAATCTTGCACTGGACATCGAGTTTTTATAGCACATGGATCTACCAAAGCTCTGCCCTATGGAATCCTAGCATTTCAAGTCCAGTGAAGAACTTAGAATTCTCTGCTGGAGAGACCAGCATGAGAATTGCTTAGGAAAGAATTCTAATCCCCACTACAAATTTAAGTATCCTATCTCAGGGTCTAACATGACAGGATCATGATACAGCAGTATTGAACCACTATAGTTTTAGGACTATATGAAAAATCGTTATCTCATTATATGAGCCTGCTTGGGTGCTAAGATCCTTGGAGAAAAGCTTTTTCTTGGCCCTACCACATCACATTTCATTGAGAAGAAAGAGCCTTCTCAACGGCTGCTCCCAGGTGTGGAATTCTCTCTCATGGGAGGCTAGATTGTCATCCTCTCTGCTGGCAGTGAAGACCCTTCTTGTTTACTCAGAGTTTGTGCTGTTAATTCAACATCGCAGAAGGTCTATTTAACTGGGGGGTGCTGTACTTTTATCATTATTACCATATTCACCTAGTTTTAAATGCTTAATTTTTTTAAAAAAATGCTTATATTATCGATTATAACTATATTTTGTTTTAGTCCATATTGTGAGCTACCTTTCATACTCTATTGGAAGAAAATAATGAATATAAAATAACTGTGCAGTGTTGGTATACAGACACTTTAAGAGGAGGTCCCTACTCTTTCATATTTTTTTCTGTTCAAAATTTCATAGCTACTGCTGAAAACAGGACATTTCTAAACTAGTTATATAGAGGAATTTAAATTTCTTATTTGGTTTAACAACTTTTTTAAAAAGTGTGAGTGATATTGTTTCTCTAAAAATTACTGAGCTGATATTTTCAGAAGTTTGACATTAACATTTTGGGAAAGTTCCAACAGCTGGATGAAAAAATAATATCACTGTCATTGTTAAAAATGTAATTAGCTCTTAACATGAAGAATATGTGGAATAATTACCACCTTCTGGAAGCTGCTATCTGTTTGCCAAGGTGAATGACTCACAGCTACAATAAATACAGGCTTGCAAAAGGTGTGTGCTCAGAGCTTGGTTTCTGTATATAAGCCATTACTAACTATATGCTTAACATAGACAGTTATTTTTTCTTGCTATAGGCAAATACAGCAAAGATGTTGCACAGTCTAATCTTTAGACTGCAAAGAAATTAAATAAATTCATTTTTGCCAGAGATCTGGATTCATATTTTGCCTTTCATGTACAAAGAGGACTCCTATTTATTGAAGAAAAAAAAAGTGAAGTGGGGCTTATGGCCTCCATGTCCATAAGAGTAGTGAATCCACTCTGGGTATTTCTCTGAACTTTAAAAAAATTATTGAATGGGCTGACCCTTATCCTCAAATATGTTCAGCACCTTGAATAGCTTCTTTAAAGTTTAGACTAAAATCTGGGTAGGATTTACCACACAACTGACATGTAAGGCACCAGCTGACTTGAGTGAAAGCTGTGGCTAACAATAAAAATTTTCTCAACAAGCCTCACTGTGTCAGTAGAAAGGTGCTCGGTGGCTCTGTTCAGGGGATGCTGCCTCCAGTGAAATCAGAATGTGGATGGATGCAACCCAGTTTTACAATACTTTCAACGGCCTTATTTGGACTGCAATGTTAGTCATATGCCAACTTTAATAAAAGATGCTCTTTCAAAAAATTTAAAAGAAAATTGTCAAGAAAGTTTTCTTATGGGGAAGAAATCTAGTATCAGTTTCCAATAAAGACAGTTCAATCTTTAGTTTATGATTTGCAAAATAAAAAGAAGCTGAAATACTTCAAACAAGTGTTCCTTCACTCCTATAGTGAATAAGAATGCAAGAGCTCAGATTTCCAGCCTGCAAAGGTAGTCATCAGAGGTGAAGAACAAAGGAGAGATTTAAAACTTCTGTTATCTACTAGAGCTTGTAATCAATTTCCAACCAGTTAAACTTACCAGTATCTGCTTTGGGTTCCACATAGGGAGAAAAATGGGATATAAATAAATCAGATAGATAGATAGATAGATAGATAGATAGATAGATAGATAGATAGATCAGACAGACAGACAGACAGACAGACACAGACAGACAGACAGACAGACAGACAGGTATCATTGTTTTGTTGGTTCAGATTTTTCATAGGTATTACTATCTTTGTAAACTCTCCCAGAAACACAGCTAATCATGTTCTGAGATGATAACAGAAAGATGAAAACTCTTATTCTTTGTTTTCTATTGAAATCTAGGTACTCAGCATGAATGTTTAGCAATATGTTTGTTTTGTTTTTAAATTAGTAGCTTTGTACTCTCTTGCCTGTACCAGGAAACTCTATTGGTGCTTCGGAATGCATACTACCAGATATAGAATTTGTTGTTAGTTTATAACCCAAAAAGGCAATTTATCACCCCAAAAGGTAGTTTATCACTCTAAAAGACAGTTATGGACTATAAAGAATTTAGATGTCCTCAGATCAACACATTTAGATTGCCAAGTAAATTATGCCCTTAGAGCACTTAGTTAAATTTATGACCTAAGCATGAAACTGCATTTTGCATCAGAAGAAACTTGTTGATCTCATTTATCTTTTTTTATCACAAACAATATATTGCAAACTAAGGCCCTTTCCACACGGGGGGGGGTGAAACGTGGGGAAATGGGGCGGCACACGTGGAAACAGAGCTTACCTCGATGCGGGTAACTCCGTCGTTGCGGGGAGCAGCACACATTCGCCGCTCTACACGGTAGCGGCATCCGGCGGTGTCCGGCAGCACCGAAACTGGCGGCTGGCGGCTTCCGGTGGCTCTCCGCCAATCAGAGAAGCGCGCCAGCTGGAAGCCCGCCCACAGGCAGCTCCGCAGGGACGCACTTGCGCACCCCTGCAATTCCACATGGGGCGCTGCGACGGGCTAGCACGCGCGTGTTTCATAAAGACCACATGAAATGTGGTCTTTATAAAACACATGGCGCCACCCCCGCGGCCATGCAAGGGCAGTTTGAGGTGTGGAACCTCCACATTTCTAACCGCCCTAGTGCACTCGACGGTGTGGACGACCTCCCGGTGAGGTCCTACCCCGTGTTACCCCGTGTTTTCCCCCGTGTGGAAAGGGCCTAAGAGGTCAGACACTAATATTTATGAACCACTGCACTAGACTGGGCTCAGCTTTGCAATATACAAGATGGGTTTGGGTAGTCACTGTATTCCTGCCAAATTCAAAGGCACACAACTTGGTGTATTTAGGAAATGTGTGAGGTCAGAATGGTATAGCCTCAGTTCAGGTTATAGTAGTGCATATTTCTCTATCTCTGGAATGCTGATGGGGTATATACACATATAAGTGTCCCTTACACATGTGGATGTCCTTTTCTGCTTGTTGCAGGAGTTAGTATTCCTTTCCTCCCTTTACAGTGTCCAAAACTACACCTGACTTACTATAAAGCCCATGAAGCCACCCCACACAGCTGTTCCATGCTCTTCAGCAAGCAGGCAGGATTGGAGAAGCATCTGGCTACCTCACCATAGCCAGACACACAATGATGACATCAGCACTTTGATAGGTGTGGGTCCTGTTGAGGTCTCACTACTTCTCTAATAATTTTGTCTCTGGCTATAGTGAAGTAGACACACACTTCTCTAATCCTTCTTGCTTTCTATGAAGCACAGGATGGCCATGCAGGGTGCCTTTGGGGGCTTTACAGTAAGTCAGGCATGGGTATATGGCCCTTTTTGCATGGCATTTGTCATGTGAAAGGGTACCTGGAGCGTCACATGATTGTGAGGAGCGATCTGCACAATGCACTCACAATCGTGTGATGCTCCAGGGGCCGGCAGGCACCAATTGCGCACCTTTTCATTTTCGGCTGGAAGCCAAAAATGGTGCGTGATCGCGCACTGCTCCCAGGCTCCGCGCACACTTACCTGGCATGCAGAGCCTCTGGAGCTGCACCAGTCATGCTTCCTGCCCCAGCGCAGCCTGGGAAACTCCCAGGCTGCACTGAGGAAGGAAGAAGCGGGGCTCTTGCATGAGCAGGCAGCTTGTGCGGAGCTGAAGCAGCAGGGACACCAGAGCCTCTCACCGGAGGCTGCTCGCGCGATCCCCACACCCCAGTGCTGAAAAAAGGTAAGGTGCAGAAAGGGCCTGAGGCTCAGCGTAGCGTAGGCAAGTATGCACATATGTATTCCACACCGAAGGATGTTGGACTGAGGCCTATATTTTTCTGCTGACTTTCTGAGATCATTAGGTGATGGTCCTCTCTTTGTCCTAGCAGCTTCATAGGCATGTCTCATGGGAACAAGGAACAAGGCCCTCTCACTGGCTGTTCCCAGCTTCTTCTTTGGGGAGGCTAGGACAGTTCCTTCCCTGCAATTCTTCCATCAGTAAGTGAAAACAGTCCTATTCCCATAAGTTTTTAGGAGCTTTTAGGACTGCAAGAGCTTTTAATAACGTACTATTCTATTCATTTTTATCTTTGGCCTTTTTAATATACTTCTTAAAAATGGTTTTAATTTTATAGATAGGTTAATTGCCTTTTAACAATAATTTTGCATGTTTTTACTCATGTCTTTCTATGTGGTTCCTCTCCCCCACTTTGCTTTAATTTTTGTTTAGCTTCTGTTAAGCCCAGTTTTGAGGAAAAGGTAAATAGATGATGGCAGTGTTGTTGCTGGTGATGATGACAGCAGCAGCAGCAGCAGCAGCAGCAGCAGCAACTATAGTATCTAGCAGTCATGGCCCATTGGTGTTGTATTTCTTGGTTACAACAACATCTATTCCAGGTTCCTGTCATTGCTACGGTTGCTGCTGAAGGTTGGCAGCAACTGGGATAATTCTCTATGACACGGGAAATGGCTAGAATATCTTTTCACACTAGAAGGCCTTGCATATTGGAAGCGTAGAGTGTTCAATTTCCAAACAGAAGGGAAAGGTAGATGCAAAAGACCTTTTGTGGTGGTGGTAGATTTCAATAGTTTGCTTTTTTTTTCTTCTTTCCAGCAGAAGATGGTGGCATTTTTGTTTTGGCAGTGGCAGCAGCTAGTCCAGGTGTCAGGGAAAACAAAAACAGCTGGGAGCACATGTTGCCCATGGAAAAACCTTGCCTTCCCTTATCTATGCATTTGGCACTAATGTGAAAAGCTAGCTCAAAGGACCTGACCCCTGGGCTCAGTGAACCCACACTAGATTGTTTCACCCTTTTTCAGTTCATAGGTTCAAACTGGTTCTAGATTAAACAGGTTAATAAAATGGCCCTATTGAATCCAAGTATCTGTGGCCCTTTTCGCACCTTACCTTCGTCGCGGCAGTGGGGAGTGGCGCTCGCGCGAGCAGCCACTTACGCAAGCCACTCACAACAGCCCTTCTGCCTCCCGCATCACTTTCCTGGTAGTACGACTGTCACGCTAGCGCCCCACCCCTTCCTTCCGCAGCGCAGTCTGGGAGCTGTAGGCTGCGCTGGGGAAGGAAGCGTGACAGGCCTGGCTTGCCGAAGCACTGCACGCAGGTAAATGCGCGAGGGCACTGCGAGCATTGCGCGAGTGCGCAGTATTTTCGGCTTACAGCCAAAAATAAAAAAATGCATGTGTGCCCCGCTTTAGCCTCATGAGCATCGCGTGAGTGGGAGTGTGTCGTACGGAGCGACGCTCCCATTCACATTACGCTCAAGGGGCACTTGTGCAAAAAAAAATGCATGCGAAAAGGGCCTATGTCTGGTCTCATCATTCCTGTGCTGGGACAGCAAATTGCAGTAAGAATAGCTAACAGCAATTTTTGCCTAGATCCTCCCACCATGGGCTGCACCGCCCTGGAGTACCAAAATACATCAACTTTTCTTCAAAGTCCTTCTCAGAATGGGTATGAGAACTGATATTGCATTACTTCCTATCATCCTTTTGAGAGAAAATTCTAATGAAAACAGAAGCATTTGGAAGCATGATCACAGGGGATATTGGTGTGCTTCTACATATTTAAAGGCATTTTTGTGCTGTTTGGGGGTAAAAATTGCTTGAAAAATGAGTCAGTTTTTTCAAAAAGTGAAGGTCCTGGGAGATTTGGAGAACTGCTGGTCCCATGCAGTGTTATCCGGGGATCGCCTGCAACCTGCAGGCCATTTCTGTTCTACAGCGGGTAGAATAAAATTTCCATTCTACTTTAAAGTTTACATTTCTACTTTAAAGTCAATGCTCAACGAAGTTAATGCATAAAAATTCAGAGCAACTTTAAATTTAAAACAAGTCAACTTTAAAACAACACAAAATTCAGACACACAGGGCAACAGCTACAATAATCTATAAAATCAGTCAACATTGATCAGCCATTCTGGTCAAATGCCTGTTGAAATATCAAAAACACTTTTAAGTAAGTGAAGAAATGACATCATAGAAGAACCCAGACAAATCTTCCAGGACAGGGAGTTCCATAACCTGGCCATCACCACAGAGGAACTCTACAATATTCCTAGGAAACAAATAAACTGTGTTTATACAAGACACTTTCCCACCTGATGCAAAGCATGGCCTTTGTTCTGTAGTAGAGAGGCTAAAAATAATGTTTCTTCAACTTAAATGTCACTGTAAAAGCATGAGCTCTGGAGATACCCTAGGCAATTTACCACTGCTCAGTCTCAAACAACCACCTGCCTTACAAAAATAATAACATCGCCCTACTGTGCCACGTTATAAGGATTGCTGAGGTAATGCCTTCAATGTCTGAGTGGTAACGGGGGGCTCTTCTCAACCTCTTCCTAGTCCTCTACTGCCTATCCTATTCAGTAGAGACTCCCGAGTCTCTCAAGGTATCATCTGGAAGCTTACTTGGTAAATACATACAGTTCTTGATTAAGACCTCCAGTTGATTCTCTGAACTACAGTCAGCCCTCCACATTTGCAGGTTTCACTTTTGTGCATTTGATTCTTCACTTATTATTTGATGTCACTGATGCTACCTCCCTATGTCATTTTTAATAGGGACTGCAAGCCTCATGAGACTGAGAAACTGTGAATGAGGCTTGTAAGTCCCTATTAAAAATGGTGTGGGGCAGCAGTGGAAGTGGCAGTAAGACCCACCAACCAACCTTCTATCTTGTGAAGGAACCCTGATGCCTCAAAGGAATCCACGGTGGGTTGACTATGATGATCATACTTTTTGTGTGTGTTAAATATAGTTTGTAAGGGCCTAGAGTTATTCATGGTTTATCTACTTTCATGGGGGTCCTGTGCCCCTAATGCTAGCAAATGTGGAGGGATGACTGTAAAAGCATACTGCAGTTAACAAAGCCTATGACAAAGAAGCTCCTGTTTAGAAAATCTTTTTTATACATGCCCAGCTGGAGTGTTTTTGACTGCTTTATCACTGGAAATATGGTAAACGAGAGCTAGAGAAACATTGACTGTAGCCAATCCTACTTTAGTTGTGTTGTGTGCTTGGCAAGAACAGGCAAGGTAAACAATATCTGCCTCCAGAATTCCTTGTTGTGCATTCATAAACAGAAAAACAGAGGTGTTTTTTTTTTAAAGAAGGCAGGTAAGCCTCCCTCATTCTCAGGATATTAAAGAAGAACAGATTGATAAGTCTGGCCACCAAAATGGAAATCATAGGAAAACTGGAGGCTGATGAAAGGAAAAATAATCATCCCTGGATGCATTTTGGGGAGAGAGAAAAAAGCTTTCAAGTGGTCTCTTGAAGCTTCAAACTGTTTTGAATTTGTGAGTTCTGGATAAAAGGTTCACTGAAACATATTAATTCTTTCCTCTTTCTTGTGGTGTATCATTTCCATGTTATTTCTTGAGTATCCCTTATATGGAAATCTGAAGTATAAACCTCCAAAATGTGAAACTTTTTTTCCCCAGCAACCGACTTCTGCCTTTGAGCAGGTGACTGTGGTGTTCCTGCCTGTTTGTCTCTCAGATCCTAAGTCTCTCTATAGCCTCATGTCTCATACACAAGTAGCAAACAAATGAAACACAAGGCTGTAAAGAGATGCAAGGCTGGAGAGAGAGAAAGAGACAAGGATCTTGAAATGCTGGCAATCCAAGTGTAGTGATAGGTGCTAAGCGGCGGCTCCTGCTCATTTGTTCACAGGCTCCCTGGAGATCTCCTGTACTGTATTTTATTTTATGCATATGCAAGTATATATGCAAAATCTGGAAAAAAAATCCTAAATATGAAGCACTTCTGGTCTCAAACATTTTGGATATTGGATACTCTACCTGTACTAAATTTTTTGTAAAGAAATAATGCCCAGGAACACATCTACTTCATTAACCGAGGTTTACCTGCATAGCTCTGTAGCAGAGAATTCTGTATTGCAAAACTACATATCCTGATTTCTATAGGATGGACCCATGACAGCTAAAGTGGTATCAAACTACTATAACCCTATAGTGTAGATTCATTTACACATACTTACACATACACCATTCTGTGTGTGTGTGTTTGTTGGGGAGTCATAAAAGCAGTGGAATACCCCAAAGTGATGCTTCTGCTTTTTCTGCTAAGTAGGGCTGAAGAATTAGCCCCAGATGATTAGCTTCCTTTGAAAGACCTGCAAGCCCCATTTCACATGTTCCCACAGCAAAATGAAAAAGGCCCTATGCAAGCTCCCTCTAGCTACCTCTCGTCCCTCTTCTGTATAACATTTGAAGGGATGAAAGCTATTATAGATTCTTTGTGAATAAATCTTTTTGGCTGAGCACACACATTTATAATGTTTTAATGTCTTAACAGAAAGGCTTGGCACACAATGCTGTGTAATTTAGTTTCTTAAACGCATGATAGCCGTGGGTGATTTCAAATAACCAGTTTTACAAACAGATGGAAAATACTTTAACACCTTGCCCTTAGCAGAGGTATGCTTTCATTTCCCCCCCAAGTGATTTGTTTAAGCAGTTACAATGCTACTGATCAGAAGAAAGCTTTTTTTCCAATGTCCATAAAGTTTTAAAATCTTAGCACCACAATGGGAAACATAAAAAATTGAGAGAGGTCCTAAGCCAATTAAGGAATGCATTTCTGCGTGATTTATATTTCAGTTTTGATTTTCATGATGTTTATTAGGCCACTGAATGTTTTTGGATGGAATATTATTTGGAGCTTGGATTGAATTTCAAGTCCAGGTTTTATTCTATGGGTGGTCCCAGATAATTAATTTTTGGCATGTTACATAACTATATATATATATATATATATATATATATATATATATGAAACTGTGTACATAACAATATATATGAAACCTCAATCCTGTCTTACCCTGAGGGCTGTAATATCTGTGATGTTAAAGACATACAGCGGCTGCTAAACCCTACTTTTAATTACCCATGGCCTGATCGAAGTCAGGGTCACCATGTAAAATGAGCTGAAGTTTAAGTATCCTCTCAATCCTGCTTTATCACCGGTACTGAATTCTCACCTCTAAACTGGAGGGGGTGTGGGGTTGACTGAAAAACAATGAAAAAAGTATAAGTAAAAAGAAAAAATCTTCACACTAGTGGTTTTTCATACTTCTTGCATGCTAATCCTAATCTAGATTGGCAACCCACATACTTCCTTGTGAGTAACTAAACAGTAGAGGAGCAGCTGCACAATATGTCTTTTGAAATAATGGAATATTGATCCTCAAATTGCATCTTGACAAGTGTAATTTACAGATTACGTCAATGACTCCACAAACACATTAGAAATCATGGAATTAGTAACATGAGCATAGGCATTTACACAGAACTGGGCCCTTTTCCATATTGTGGAGGCAGTGCAGAGGCAATGGCACCCTGGCTGCTCTCCACTCCAACAAGGAAACAGAAGATGCTGCACGCATCAAGATGTCTCCCGAAATCTACTTTGCTCTGGCTTCTGGGAAGATCGATTTGGATAAAAAAAGAGCTGGACAATGGATGCCTCTTTGGTGGTCCAAGTCTTCTCCTATTAGCTGAGCTGTTACTGGGGGACCCATGTGGATGAGATCTTTTCTTGCAAATTTCAAGTGTGAAAATTCTGGAGGGTTCTGTGGAGCAGCAAAACAGAGTGAGGTCATTTTGGCTGACAGCTGTAAGCTTCCAGTGTACTTTATATATACCAGGGGTGGGCAAATTGTGGCCCATGAACTGGATGTGACCCACATAGCCATTTTTGTGGCCATCCAGCCCTTTCAAATCAAATTATTTTTTCATTTTTAAAATTCTTTTTGTTTCCAAATGCCCTCACATGAGCATTTTTACAATTTTGTGGTGAGCATTGCCACTTTAGGCCCAGGAGACACCTTTTATAAAACAGGAACTGAATGGGCTTCTGGATTGCATTCTGCCATTTGGCAGCATTTGCAGGCACCAAGGTGTATATAGCAGTGGTGAGGACTTCCAAAGTTTCTTATGCAGCCCCCAGCCTCTGCCATCAATTGCTGGTACATTTTATACATATTCAAATTGTCTAATGTCTCATCTTGTCATTGGTATGTTCTTTTCTTTAGAAGTTCCTGTTCAATTGTTGAATATCTCTACAGAAATAACGAAGCTGAAGATTAAATGTACTGTCATTAAATCAATGACACTGGATTATCATCACCTCTCATCAAAGAAATGGATCCTCCATGTGTCTGCAATGAGCACTGTTGTGAAATGGACTTTTAGAAGCGCAGGTTTCACCAGATTTAACCCGTTTATTAAATGAGATTCAGAGCTCAGAAAAACTTCTTTTAGAAGTATAGTTCCCATGACGGTTGCTTGTACTGTCTGGGAGGTTCTGAAAGTTATACCCTCTAAAAGTAAATTTTCCAGGCTCTGGTAATGTTTGCACTTGAAGTAATAAAATGAATAAAGAAAAACTGGTTTGTTAGCTAAAAGCTGATGGGTTCTGATTAGAAGACATGGGGTAGGCTTGCAAGAACTGTTGTGTTCTTGAACTTAGAGATAATTATGTCCATTGCCCAGGTCTCAGTGATTTGGAATACATTTGCCTTAATTGGGGTGGTGCAGTTGTTTGTGTGGGGCCTTTCATCCCTGTAAGAAGCTTTATTTGTTGATTACACTTCATGCTCTAGTCAGCAGCAAAAACTAATAATCAGGAAAGCAGGTACATGCTACAGGAAGTGTAAGACCACAGTTCCTTGGCATGCTACTCCGTGTTGCAAAAATTGCTGTCTAGCCTGTGCTGATATCATCACTGATATTCTACACTGGCTACTTAGTTACATATGTGTAACAAGCAACTTCTCCTGGTTTGACCATCCTCAACCTATCCTAACAGTCAGCAACTGGATTGGGCAAAGGAGATCTGTTCAGTTGCCCATTAGGATGCAAAGAAGATTGTGTTTCCAATCCCCTCCTACCAGAGAACCAGGCTAGGACAAGGATTTGAAACAAGCATCTGGCTTCTGATTGTTGTGTCTTGCTTGCTGGTGGAAGGGGACTGGAAATATCTTCCTTGCAACCATATTAACTGCTAAACAGATCTTCTTCATGTGATCCAACTACTGGCTGTTTAGGTAGTTTTTTGGGGGGTGGATATTAAAAAAGTTGAAAAAAGAGCTTTTGCAGATCCATAATTCTACAAATTCATAACTGCAATATTGAATACCAGCCAATCTTTTTAATGTAAATTACTACTACATCAAAAAGTAGAATACTTTTTTATAGCAGTTCAGTTCCTCAGACTTTTGTGTGTGATGTATGAAGAAACATGCTTGTTTCTTTTCTTTTTCTTTTTAAAATAATCTTTATTGCAAATTTATCAGGAAGTATAAAAGAACAATTCTATAATCTAGTGAACAAAACATATACAAAAACCCCACAAAAACAAAAAATATATATGCAAAGAAAAAGAAAAAATATATGCAAACAAATAATCAACAATGCATATATATACATGTATGTATTCGTGTACATAACTTTATATACATGCATATTTATTAAACAAGTTAACATACCTACCTAACAAAGAATGACTAAAACATACATAAAACAAACTTCCAAGTTTAAATTCCTTTGTGAGGCAGTTATCTTTATGTCACAAGTCCTGGTATGTGTGTAGTTTAAATCTGTTCTTTACCATTACCAGCCAAACTATAGTCAGTAATATATAGTAAAACAGAACTAAAAGTCTTGAATGTCAAAACCAGCTACAGAAAGTTTCCCCCATCTGTCTTCCCAAAGAGAGATTAAGATTTCCCAATCATCTTTGAAAGAGTTAACAGATTTATTAGCTAATAATAAAGTCAGTTTATCCATCTCTGCTAGGTCATATAACTTAAATACCCAATCTTCCACTTTTGGAATTTGGGTCTGCTTCCATTTTTGTGCAAAGGTTAACCTGGTGGTGTAGATTATATATGGTAAAATTCTAACATATTTATTCTTTAATTGAAGGTCAAGACTATCAAAGATATTCAGTAAATAAATCTCTGGTGATAATGAAAAATTAGTCTTCAATTCCCTTGTGTAATTTGACTGTGAATGGTTAACCAAAACTCTTTAGCTTTTCTACAATGCCACCAAATATGATAAAAGGACCCCTAAGAAATGTGCTTGTTTCAAGCCTGTGTTGTACAAAAGTTTTGATGACAGAAACTTAATACAAGCATCTTTCTTGATGCATTACACAATAAATTGTTCAGAAGAAACAAATCCTGCACTAAAATCTTGCACTATCTGAAACACGATATTGGATTTCAGTTCTTTCCCATGCAAAGATCTCATATTAAATCAAAAGAGGCCACTTGAACAAGAACATCTCTGGATCCAACCAAGCCTTGCTCCCAAAAGCCCAAACGCAGATAAGTGCAACATGAACTGCAACAAAATGTTGCCATCTCATCACCTTCTCACTTTGCTGTGAGGTTCTCTTCTGTCTGCCAATGCATACTTCTAGTAAAGCATTCCATTTTCCAAGTGAAGCCTTATTCAGGCATGCAAACACAAGTTAAAACAACATGCCAAGAAATGTGCATGCTAGCCACACATCCCTCTTTTGTTAATGATTGTATGGAAAGCACATTTTCTGGAGACAAAGTAGACTTTTCTGTGCATGGAGTATCTCCATGTGAGACAGACTGCTGGAGTATCTGAATTCTGGCTCATGTGATAACTGCCCATAGATAGAAGAGACTTTCTTTAGAACCATGGCTAATAGTGGTGGCAAGGCTAGCACGCTCCTTTTCCTGTGTGTTTTATCCTCTGTTTTATGCTTCAGAGACAGTCTTAGTACTTACTTAGGCCCTTTTCGCACCTTACTGTCTTCCAGCGCTGGGGTGCAGGGATTGCGCGAGCAGCCTTTGGCGAGAGGCTCTCACGTCCGGGGTCCTTTGGTTCCACACAAACTGCCTGCTTGCACGAGAGCCCCGCCTCTTCCTTCTGCAGTTTAGCCTGGGACTTTCCCAGGCTGCGCTGGGGCAGGAAGTGCAACTGGCATGGCTCTGGAGGCTTCGCACACCAGGTAACTGCATGCGGGGCTTGGGAGCAATGCACGATCGCGCACCATTTTTGGCTTCCAGCCAAAAATGAAAAGGTGCACGATTGGCACCTGCCGGCCCCTGGAGCGTTGCACAATTGTGAGTGCATTGTGCAGATCACTCCTCACAATCACGTGAGGCTCCAGGCCCTCTTTCGCATGGAAAATGCCGTGTGAAAAAGGCCTTAGTTTTTCTTGTACTGTTTTTTGAGATTGCCCCCTTTAGGGTTTTTTGTTTTTTGTTTTTTGAAAATATAATTTGTGCTTATTGTGAATTCTCTTGAACATTCTAAGAATGTCTGCCTGTTTCTTAGTGGCCCTGTTGTCACAATGATGCTACCAGCATTCAGGAACTAAAGGTTTTTTTGGTTTGTTTGTTTTTTTAAGAAGGATCAATGCCTACTAGATAATACTAGATAATAATCTGCACTGTGTGTAGTTGCACAGTTGATATAATCACTGCCACTCTCAAGAATTATGCCATTGAGTTTCTGCTACTAAAAAAAGCTATAAGGACAAGGTATTAAGAGAGTAAAACATATTTAAATGTAGAGCCAAGCTAACTAAGTATTGGGGCAGCTTAGAGGGAGATGGAATATTTTTTGGTGATGTAATAATGAATAACTTTCCCCAATGCAATCAAAATGTATCCAAACTTCCTCTTAAAGGGGATTTATCTGATAATGTCTGTTGAGCTGTATGCCAAATTATTATGTAATTCCATCTTTAAGAAGCTTTTGGTTCTTTTAATTTGTTTTACATGAATATCCTTGGCGTGAAAACTCCAAACCTGAGAGTAAGCTAATAACTAACAGCAAGTATTTAGAGTAGTGGAAAAGAGGAAAATGTGGAGATTAAACCCATAGGTAAAACAGATTAAGTAAAATAAGTACACTAGGATTCAATGAAATTTTCTCACCAAAGGTTAAGGAAAGGTAGACCTCATGAGATAAGAGAATGCCCCACTCCCTCTCTCTCACACACACATACATACACATATATATGGTTGGGTGTCTTCAACTTATTTCTGACTTATGGTGACCATGACGTGAACCTATCATGGGGCTTTCTGGGGCTGAAAGTGTATGATGTACCCAAGGTCACCCAGTGGGTTTCCATGGCTGACCAGGGAATCAAACCACTATACCATCCCGGCGTGTGGTCTCTCTGTCTCATATATATATATATATATATGTGTGTGTGTGTGTGCGTGTGCGTGTGTGTGTGTGCGCGTGCGTGTGTTAGGTATATATGCATGTATTAAGTATTAAATAAGTTGAATGCTACCATGGCTCTTGGTTGGGAGTCCTATCATTTAACTTCTCATGCATGATCTAAAAACAAGTTGAGCAATGAAGGAACCAAAGTCACAGACAACACCAAAAAATGAAAACCAAAAACCATTCCTGATATGAATAGCAAATGAAAGTGTCACTCTGATGCATATATACCTCTCCAAGGCAACTTGTTCCATTGTCAAACAGCAGTTACCATCAGACTAAATATATTATCAGATCACCTATCAAATTTCCTATCTCTAAAGTAAGCATACCCATCCCTTCACCACTATCACCACCATTCCACATAGATCTTGTTTTCAATTCCCGCTTTAGCAAGGAAGATGTGAGCAATCTCAGTCAGAAACATACACTAAATTCATTTTTCATAAGAGCAGTAAATGAAGCAACACCAATACATTGTTCTACATAATGACCATGCAGGTGTTTGTCTTCAACATTATATAAAAAGAAGGAAAGACATGGTTCTTCACCTAAGCTCTGTCTCCCATTACCCTTGTGCTCCTGCCTGCATTATAGATTGTCACATATTTAGTGCAAAGATCTAAAAGGAATTTTTTAAGCTCCGTTGGTTGAGCCTGGGTACAAAGCTTCTGCAACTCTAAACTGAAGAGCTCCTGATCATGATAGCATTATGTTGATTGCACATACAAAATGATTTCCAGATCATCATACTGAACATGGACAAATTTACATGGCAGCCAGAAATAGGGAGGGGCATGTCACTGTCCTTTCCCCGTTATTGTGTGGCAGGTGAATGCCTGCGTAGGACTTTGGACAATGGCCACACTTATCTTGAAGAAAAATTGCTAAATAAAATGGTAGTATGTGACCCAAATCATGAATAATTTTTGAAAACAGAAGAAAGAACATTGGTAAAATTACTTGTTGACTCATTCAAGAAGAAACTTGGTGACGAATTACATTCTTAGTTGTTATTGTAATGAAGAGATCTAAAAAGATCTATATTAAGATCTGTATTATGAATGACACTTATAACTCTAAATAATATGGGGATAGTATGGTGGCCAAGATACCAACCCACAAAAATGAATGGAACTTATTTCATTATGACAAATAATTCAAATCCATTACAAAGGTCTATTTTAGTTAGGACTAATTTAGCCACAAATTTGTAGATTACACTCAAATATTTAAGGTATAACAAAATCAAAATATTGCAGAGTTCCAAAAACTTGTCTGAGAAATGGATGAATAGATACATAGATACATGAATAGATACATGATAAGTCATCCAATGTAAGTAAAGTAATGCAAACCAAGATTAAAATACAGTGATGAATTCTGTGCTGGTGATGATTAACCAGGTACAAGATCTTCAAGTTGTAGGGATAGCTGATTAATGTAGTTTATAAAAGCTGTGGGGAAAACATGTAAATACCATTTTCAAGATCATTAAAGAGAAGATTAAAAGTAAAACCTGTTTACCTTTTGGTCCATGCCAAATTAGTTCATAATCCATGTTAGTTCACAAGATGAACCACAGCTTTCATTATACCTGGAAGTGAACTCTATGAACCATAGCGTTAATGAATGGGTTCTCGGGACATGAATATAACTTTTACAGAGCTCTTGACAAGACTGCAAAGTCAATGAGTGGCATCCAATTGCATCTGCTTGTAGAATGGTGTTTTGCCAGCCTGCCACCTTACTGAAGATTTAAGGTCTCTGAACAAATCTTTTGGAACAATGAGATGCCAGAATACATGTATAGCTATATGTTACCTCAAAGTTATCTGCCAGAAGTAAGATGAAATCAAGAGGTATAAGTTTTCTTTTAAAAAAACATCAGTATCAGTACTGAAAAGAGAAAATCCACATCTTCTCCACTTTTTTGTCCTATAACTTACTCTTTAATATATTGCATATATGCTGTATATTATGTGTATGGCATAGTGCAGAACCACAAGTGATGCAGTAATCAGTGTGAGTATTATTAGTATAAGCATTAGTGTAGTTGTGGTGTGCCTTGCAATTGCTTATGACTTTATTAACCCTAAGGCAAGCCTATCACGGAGTTCTCTTGATAAGATTTGTTTGAAGGGATTGCCACTGCCTCCCTCTGAGGCTGGGAGAACATAACTTGCCCAAGGTCACCCACTGGGCTTCCATGGCCAAGCAGTGACTCAAACTCTAGTCTCCTGGAGTCCTAATCCAACACTCAAACCACTACATAATGCTGATTCCCTAGTACTAGCATCACCTTATTAGTCTTTAAGGACTTTCACAGACTGGAACACCTCCTGTATCACCGTCTAACCTAGTACACTTCCTGCAAATTTAACTAGATTTCTCATTCCTATTGTAGTTATACCTTCACCTTTGGATAGAAGCAGGTCTTTTGAAAAGCTGAATGATTTTAGCTTCCTGGTTGCTTTTAGGAAGACTTTAAAGCCATTTCTGCATGATGACGTTCTTCTTCATCATGGCACTGCAATTCCAGGTTGGGAAGGGAACATGTCAGCAGTGCTCCCCTCTGCACCTGCTTGTTCCCTGTGGAAGGGAGCATGATGGCCCTGCTTCTTCCTTCCAAAGTACAGCTGGGCACTTGCCATTGCTGTCCTGGGGCCGAAAGCATCGTAATCACACTTCTGTGACTTCCATACAACGGTAAGTACAGGAGCACTGCGTGACTGGAGATGCAAAATGGATTTTTTTCCATTTTGCAAATACCATGCAAGTGCAATGCTTCATGACGGGATGGCAGTGAGATGGTGACAACGTGCGGAAGCACAATCTGCTGACCACTGCCATCCTGTCGCAGAAGCCGCAACATTGTGCAGAAAGAGCCTAAGACCATGGCAGTTTACATCTTTATCTGAAGCCAGTTTCTTTCTTCATCCAAGTTTGTTTTGTTTGAATCTGATGTTCTATGTCTTTTAAAGTCCTTTGTCTGTCACATAAATGTGGAAAGGTTAAACATGTCTTAAATAAATACAGTAAATTATTTTCTTGGTTGTGTAAGTACATAGAACAGTTGGGAAGAAGAATTGGGAAAGGATAGGCAAATTAATAACTGTCCTATAATGCTTCTTAAAACTAGGTTATTGTTATTGTAATAATCACATATTGAGAAGACTCAATTGTGAAATGTATTTCTTTCTATTTTGCTTCCAGACCTGAGGCACTATTAGAAAACCAAAACATCTACTGCTGAGAACAATCTCTTCCAATATACTCTTGGCTTCATATGAAAGTATGTCTCAAAATTCAGTGTAATTGTATCTGGCTCTTAAAAACAGTACATTAAAGTTGATGAAGATGTAATCTGAATTAACACATAAAGTGAATGGCTATAGATTTGCTTTTAAGTTTATTATTGGGATAGTATTTATGCTATGCAATACATGGTTAAAGTGCTAGCCAAACAAATTGCTGCTGCTCCTTTGACCTGAACACAAGATGGCATGGTTCCAACCAATCTGATGGAAAGTTTTTAGGCTGAACGTCAAATCTAGGCCCCTGGGTCCTGGAATGATGGACTGAATTTTGAAAGTAGAAGCAGAGCTCCACATGAGATTTCAATATTGTACTTTGTTATTTCTGTCCAGATTAAACATGTTCATGTGCGTTTCAGCTTTCAGAGTCATCTTTAACCATGCGCTTAGAAAACAGATTCACTGTTCTCTCCTTTAAAATTATAACTAATGAAGAAAAAAGAATCTTGAAGTTAAAGCACAGAAAACAAAGGCCATCATTTAGTGGACAGGAGTGATCACAAAGAAAAAACCCACAGTAAGCATGATATCAGCTAGCATGCCAAATAATTTCTAGGATACTCCTCTTTTCCACATATCAAGCATTTGAATTGACCTATATATACTTATGAATAGTTTTTATGATTAAAAATATTTCACCTATTAAAGCGCCTTAGCTTTTATGAAACAACATATATTTATTATGGCTTTGTTTTCAACAGGTTTAATAGCCAATGTTACACTTCAACAACTGATACAATGCACTTCCTTCTCCTCTAGTCCATGGTAGATGTATCTCTCACCTTCTGTCATCTTATCTGTGTGATGTTTGTTGTTCCTTCACCCAGAACAGTTCTGATTAATTGATCAGTTCCATGGGCATGTGTAACATGATGATGGTTGATTTATTGTTTTTTTTCCCAAGTCCCTCCATTGCTATTGCATTTTTTAGTGAGCTCTCTTGCCCTACAAATGTGTAGTTTATCACTTGTGCATCAAGATACACAAAGAGTATAGAGCCTTTTAGCAGCTTTCTGCAGTTTGGTGCTTTTCAGATGGTTTGGAATACAACTCCCATGAGCTTCAGCTAGCAAGGTCAATCGTCAGTAATGACATGGAGCATCAGTAACGTGTCATTACTCTAGTGGATCATTCATATCTATGTAGAATTTCAGTGTCCGCTAATGTCAGTGGCCATTTCCCACATTACACTGTTATAGTGCTATTATTCCACTTTCAACTTCTTATGGAAACCTGAGGTTTGAAGTTTTGAGAGGGGCATTTAGAATTCTCAGCCACAAAGCTCTTTGGCCTCAGTAAACTACAATCCTCAGAATTCCATGGGATGTTGAAAGAGGAATAATAGCACTATAACAGAGTAGTGCAGAAATGGCCAGTGTCTGGGTTTATCTGCACAGCACAATTATAGTAACTTGATACCACTGTCATATGATGTGATATGGGATATATAGTGTGATAAGCTACCTAGAACTCTCTAGTGCAGTCCTCTGAAACAGAGCACTATGTCTCTAGTAGGGAACTCTGATTGCCTCACCAAAGTACAAATTCTAGAATTCCATAGGATGGAGCCACAGCAGTTAAAGCGTTAACATTGTGCAGTGTGGACACACTTCTTGTAGCTTTAAAACAAGACCTGTTTGTAAAGTATTTTCTTTTACAGAGGAATTACATAATCCTGATTCTGGAATGTTTATAGTTTTATCACAAACAGTTTTAGTCCAAGTTTTCAGTGTGTTTTCAAAATAAGTGAATTTAAATATCATGTCCTGGATAGCTCACCAAGGTAAGTAACTTTATGATAAGCACATCAGCCTTAATTCAGTTGTGAATTCTGACTAGAGTAGACCACTTAAATCAATTTCTGGACAGTAAATTAACTTTATGTACAGACCAGTGGATCAACTGTAAGTAAAGCTAGCAATGGGATTTAAGCTTCAGACTCCTCTTATGGCTGGGTTGTCTAGGAATAGAGCTAATGTGAGATTATCCACTTATTTAAAGTGAAAGATTTCAGTTTTCTTTACTTCTTTCAGAACATAAAACACCTCTAATTTGGGCTTTGTCACACAAGGCAACTAAATCAAAATTACAACAGGATAATGGCATCTTTGGCTGGGACTTACCACATGACATTGTTCCTCTTCTGTTGTTCTCCTGGTGGAAGACTCTTTGGAAAGTGTTTTTTTTTTTAACAAACACAAAAATTCTGTTAATGACCTCTTTTGTAAAAGAAACACTTTCCAAATGTTCTCCCACTGAGAGAACAACAGAGGAAGAATGAGGTAATGCGATAAGTCCTGCTATAATTGTGAATTACCTGCCTTATATGACAAAGCCCTAATAATCGTTTATATTCTTCTGCGGGCATTTGAATTTGACCTATAATCTGAGATTAGATCCTGCTGCGATGAAGTAAATAGTCCTTCCTGGAGGAAGTGGAAGGTCTATATACCTCACTTTATGTGACTTTGATTATTAATCAGTCACTTTGCTTTTTGCCATTAAGATATTTGTGTCGCTCCGTTGCCGTGCTCGGGTGCAGATTTGCAGGCGCGCACTAGTGCGTGCCTGCAGGTCTGCCGGGGGCGGGCTTTAGGCTGGAAAGCTTCTCCGGTTGGTGGAGAGCCTCCACCAACCAGAAGCCGCCATTTTGGACACCGGAACAGTGCAGAGCGATGAGCTCACACTGCTCCTCGTCCTGATGAACTCACCTGGATGCTGAAGAAATCCGGTGAATCCCGTTCTTGCGCAGTTCCTTTCCCACGTGCGGAAAGGACCTAAGTCAAGTAAAGTTCTAAGATGGACCCCCCTCGAAAGCCTGCTTTTTGCCCTGTTATTATTTGTGGTAAAAAACTGATAGGAAAATATCTAAAATTTCTTGGAATTTATTTTGCTGTTGCAAGGTATTAATTAGCCAGATATCTTTCTGAGATATCCACATCATTGGCTGACCTCATCTCCCTTGTTTGCATGCAGCCATTCAGATTCTTGGGGGAAAAAAGACTCCAAAACAAATTAATATTCTGCAGAAATAGCACTTTCAGCTTTTTCCTCAATGCATAATTATAGGATAAGATGAATAATTATCATTCAAGCATGCAATCATTTACATCCCCCGTTAAAAAAAATTACCAAAATATAAAAGCAATTTTAACCGCTACGATCATTTAAAAACATTATCATTAATTATAAATGCTCAGCTTCTATACTGACAGCAGATTCCTCCAAGTGCTAATCTTTATATAGCTCCAACTGTATTCTCAGCACATTTAAAGGAAAGGATCTGCACACTGGGGAAGCCCCAAGATTTGCAGAGGTACATAAAAACTTTAAGGGGGAGGATCCAAAGGAGAACTCAGCATGACCAGTAGTAACAGAACACAGAGACTTAAATCCAATTGATTAGTCTCAGTGGAAGTAGATCCATTGATTAGACAGGTCCACTAAATCAGTGATATTTACTTAAATGTTGATTTGTTAAGTTCCCCTTAATTTAGTGGATTTACTTTAGTTGACACTAACAATGATGTTTACACTTGAGCAGATCTTTGCACTACAGCTTGGAAAGTTACTTTTAAAAAGTCATGTGTTCCTGCTGCTTGTTTCAAAGTTTAAAATATAATTTGTTTTCATTACATGCTACAGGCCTTAAAAAAGTAACTTGTGTTATGTACTTGTGTTAGATTGTATGTGTTTTTCTTATTTTTGTTGCTGGAGGATATCCTTAGAACTGAAAAAAACAATGGCATAAAACCTGAAAAGTTCCTTTCAAACTATATCTAGAAATGACTCTTAAAGTAACTTTGAACATTAACTAGAAAAAGTTCTTTGTTTCCTGATTTAAGAACAGTGGCACCCCCATATCCGCAGGCTTATGATCCATGGATTCAACCAACCAGGGAACACCATCACAACTTGGCATGCCCCTGTGGAAGTCATCCTATGATTAGTACTGGCAGTACTCCTGCTTGTGTGTTGGCTGTAGGAGCTCTGCCAGTGCTGCCCATTGTGGGGTGATGAAGCTTCTGCATAGATATGTTGAGCAGCAGTGGGGTTCCTGCTTGTTCATTTGCAACTAACTATGCAGGAGCACCGCCTCTGCCACCAATAGCAGGGAGATGAGTAGCTTCCATGGGGGCATGGTGCGTAATGGTAGTGGCACTCCTGCTCAGTGATTTACAAAAGACCATACAGGAATATTGCAGCAGTAGTGGCACAGCTCCTTCACCGTAATTCATGGAAGTTGCTTGATGGTGGAACCTACCAGGTTCTCCATTGCTGCAACTATCTTACCCTAATTTTAATAAAGACTTGAGCATTCCTGTGGACATCAAGGACCCACTATAAATTTATTCCTCCTCACTACATTGTTTTTGAAAAGTAACTTCATCATGCTATGTTACTTCCATAATCTGGCTGGGGCAGAGAGATTGTGTATCCCTAGTATAAATTCTAGGGATAAATTGTAGAAATTCTGCGGGGCCTCAAATGTTTTGTTCTGTAGAATTTTAGTATTTTATTAATTTTATTAAGATCAGTTTTGCAGTTCTATTTGCCTGCTAATTTTTATTGTGTGCCTTTAAGGCATTTCTACCTTTTGATGTTTCTAACACGAACTTATCACATGGCTTTCTTGGCAGAATTTATTCAGAGGAGTTTTGCCTTTCTCTTCCCCTAAGGTTGAGAGAGTGTGATCTTCCCAAGACCTCCCAGTGGGTTGTCACGACCAAGCAGGGATTCAAACTCTGGTCTCCAGAGTCCTAGTCCAGTACTCAAACAACTCCCCCATGCTGGTAGCACAGCTATAGGACAATAGCCATGGATAAGGGTTCCAGGTCTCAGAAGATAAATATTATAAGATAATATAGAAGATAAATATAGAATATAATATAATATAGAAGATAAATAAATATTAATTTTTCTTTACCGGAGAGAAGAAAAGTCAGGTTGTCTAATGTGCTTTTCTTCCATGGAAACAAACACAACAACAAAGTTTTGTTCTTGAATCACTATACAAATCCTTCTATTGTGTTTCTCCCACTCATTAAAATCTTGTTGCAGGAGTTTGACTTGGACTCAATTTGACTTGGACCTACAGTCTTCTTTGGCTATATTCAAGACTAAGGAAATTATGATGCCTTTAAGCTCTTCCACTTACTCATTAAAAAAAACAAAAAACACCATGTTGGCTTCATCCACTTTGGAGAAAGAGAGAAGGTCACTTAAGCTCATCACCAGCAAATTAATGAGGATATAAGGACCCACAAATTGAAGAGGATATGAGGAGTTTATATGAGGACATTATAGTGTTACTTTATCACTTTTTTTCTTTCCATCGTTAAAGCAGCATGGTCTACTGTATATATCCCTTTAATTTCCTAGCCAAAGCTTGTTTGGCTCTGTCAGTCAGAAAGTTCACATGCTCACCCCCAAATGTTGAAAGGGCACATAAAGGACCAGGACTACACCAGTCATCTCCATCCTTTGCTAGTTTTGCAAATGGCTGACATGCTGTAACTTTCAAACATTTGAAACACATCTAACGTAGTTGTACAGACATACAGCTCTGTCACATGAGGGAGAAATCTAATTAGATCATAATTCTCCTCACTTGGAGGTCTATATACAGAAGTGACTAGTAAATCTTTTCTTTGGGAGGATCAATCAATGTTGAGTTTTATAGGAATTACTTCTGATTTCATGGGAGCTATCAAAGGTGCTAAACCTATTTTGGGAATAGGATTCAGAACCTTGCTTAGCTCTTATAAAAATATCCAGAAATATCTCCTGTAACAGCCAGTATGGATTCACCATCTCAGAGTAAAGGAGCAACCAGCAGTTTTAATTACACAGACATGTAATTCCTTTCAACATTTTCCAAAGCAGAGGATCCTGGACAGGGGAGGAAAAGCAAATTAGGAATAGAAGCAGGCCATGTTATTTCAGTATGTGTCTACGTGGGAGTGCTCATATGAATCTCTTTAGAAGATCAGCTGTAGTAGAAGATACACTGTTTCCCTTCACCTAAGATGGCAAGTTTCTATCATGATGTAGAAGTATGTAGTAGTGGTGAATCTGTGGATAACTCCTTATCATTGTGTCTAATGATGAGCTATTACCCATAGCATCTGACTTCAGCAGTGATTTTACAAGACATATACACCCATAATGAAAACTATGCATAAATTAGGACTTGACAAATTGAAGCTATCAGTTGAATAATTATAAATCTTCTATCAAGTTTTTTAAAAAGCATATGCACATTACAGAACTTCATATCATTTTAAGATAGGGGTGTACACCTTTATTTACTTCATTCCTGAGCTCAAGAATGAACAATTTCAACAAATTTCTCCTGAGATTTTTATACGTTTTTGTAAATGATGAGTTATTTTACATTTTTCTATTAGTTTTTTGCATTTCAGGTTGTTTGTACAAAATAGTCTTTTGTGCAAAATACTACTACTGTCCAAAAAGATGCTGGTCTTTTTGACTTGCTCAAAGGCCAAAAATATCATGATGGTCAACGGTTTTTCAATAAGGTGTCTTGAAGTACTTTTGAGACTAAGAGAAAGATGTTGGTAGCATAAGTTTTCATAAAGTCTTAAGTCTACTTCATCAGGTGCATGGAGTGAAGTAACCAGGAACAAACTTTCACAGCCAGGCTGTATGTATGAATAGCAACAGAAATGCAAAACTTGAGGGTATGGCGATGAGGTACAGGTATGGTTTTAAGGATGGTTGTTGGGAGACAAAAGTGGGGAAAGAACCAGAAAGGAGATGTGATAAACTGTCCAAGGGAATTCTCATGAAGCTGAGGAGTTAACTAGTGTTATAATATGTGTAGTAGGCCAGGAAACTATTGTCTCTTATCCATCCTCAGTTGACAGGCTGGAGTTTGTGGAAATACCCAGTTCTGCTGTTCTCTTTCCAATCTTCCTTTGCATTTTTTTGTTTTATTTTGTTTTTTTCTTTTGTTCAAGGACTGAAGAATCAAGACACTGTTTCCCATGGAGGATGAGAAAACCTCTGAATACTCTTTACATGCTCATTCTAAGGAGATTGATAAAAATATGTCTCCTAAGTGTGAGACTTATTTCACTAGTCATTGCTAGAAAGACCAGACATCTCCAATATTTTCATCAGTCTGAAGGTTGAGTTCTTGAATATTCTCTACAATAACGAAGTATGCCAAATCAAAATGGTTTTAATAGCAAAACAATGCACATTCAATCAATATTGTGGCAGATCCAGATTTAAGACACATATGGCATGTTAGAGTCCCACTGATTTTTTAAAAATTCATTTGCAGACATTTAAGCAAATTTAAACAAATAGGATGATTGTTTCTATCTTGAATCTGTCTTTCTCTAAGCAACACCAATTTTACTTGCCTGTAGCTCTTGTTGGAAGGAAACTCAACAGAGGTTTTATTTTCAACCTTAGAATTCAAAGAGGGAAGGAAATATCATGGTTAAGCATTCCCTCTTGTTATCAATTCTATCTGTACTTTTTAGTTTTCTTTATTACAATGGGGATTTCAAAATTACATAGCATACTCCTGCTGAGACTTGAAATAGTGTTGATTAGCGTCAAACAGTTATTTGTTGAACAAAGCTATGATGATTCTGTTAATTCAACGCAAATCAAAACCTGCCTTTTTGCAGTATTGTTAAATTTCCCACTCAGGTCTAGTTTACAAAATACTTTATCCTTAAAATAGCTTTTTACAATAAAGCAACATAATCAGTCCTCTTCTAATTTTGTAGTTCAGTGTTTGTTATTTCTTTCTCTTGTGATGTATTGTTAAAACATTTGTCTTTGTTGAATTACATGGTTTTAGCTTTAAACTGTTTATAAATATGGATATCTTGTCTGCCATATTTTGTCCATTTCCACACAATATCTTCTCCTATAAACAGCTCTAAATTACTAGGGCCCTTAGTTCTTGTTCTTTCACACTCCATAGTGCAAAATTATTATTGCTGCTGCCTAACTGGTCTTCTGTTTTCCTCTGTCAGTTCTGATAACATAGCCAGGCATATGTTTTCAAATTGTCCTTGTATGTTTTCCCCTTCAAGACCTTATTCCCAAGAAGACTACTAAAGCTATGGATCTCTAAGTAGAAAGCATTTATCTCCCTACATTCTCAAATGACTGTAATCAAAAATTCTTGGGCTGCTTATATTATCCAGCTTCACACATAGAGAGCATTTCCTCATATGATTATGAATGGAAAAGCCCCTAGTAAAATGGAACTCAGCAGTTACGTAAAATTTGCTGATATCCTCTTAACAATTGCTTGCAGTTGGGTCTACTGGATGAGAATTGTACACAGTCCTTTGGAACATAGAAAACTATTAGTCCACCATCAGAACCTGAGAATTTTGAAAGCAATTTACTATGTAACTGTTTTTAAGCCCCTCTCCAAAAACAATGTTCAACAGGGAGTGGCATTAACTCACTTTGTTGTTCGTTGTGGTTCTTTCTTTTTTATTTTTTAAAAATGGTGTTGGTTAGTAGCAAGCTTTTTATAAGTTTAAAATCTTAAGAAAATGATCAAAAAAAATGCACAAAGCATTTTTAGATTCAGTGGTTTGAACACTGGAGACCAAGGACTGATTCCCTGATTGGCCATGGAAACCCACTGAGTTTCCTTGGGTGCATCACACACTCTCAGCTTCTAGAAACCCCTGTGATAGGGTTGCCTTAGGGTTGACAGAAGTTGGAAATGATTTGAAGGCACACAACAACAACAAATGTCACATGAAAAAAAATCACTAATCGTGATTTTTATTTCCATTTTTTTGTGTGAGGTGTGGACAGAAGGAATGCCATTCTGTCCTTACCAAAATTTTCCATTACAAGCAACATCATTACTTACGACAAATTATATCCAAGCTCTAGTTCACCTAGCTCAAATTGGTCTGCTATAGTGGTGACTCTACAGGATCTAAGTCAAGAGTCCTTCCTAGGTTTACCTAAAGACAGAAGGAACTGAATCTGAGACCTTCTGCAAAATACTGTTCTACACTGAATTAGCCATTCTTAGTTTTCTTTAGAACAGACAATATTGGATACCTGTGGTGTCTGAAATATACTGACTACTTATAAAAAGCAACTTATGTTAATATAATGAGTACGCAAATGTAAGCAGGCAAGAAAGCAGTCAGTTCTAGATTCATAAAAGCATCACTTTCAAACTCTTGAAACCCCTCTCCAGAATACAAGAAACTCTGTCAGCCAACTAGCTACTATTATTACCAACTTTGCCAGCCAGCTTCAAGCTTCAATTTACCAGGTTTCTTTAAATATGATTTCATTTGACTAAACTAGTTTTTAGTCCTTAGCCAGGTGGGTGTGGCCCACATTCCAATCTAACTTTGGACCAGAAGATCCCAATAAACTATTATTTGAGAAGGAGCAAATAATAGACTGTTTAAATAACCAGGAGGATATTGGCAAGTCTTCATTTTGCACAAGAGAGTGATACTAATCTAATCACAATGCTAATATGAGTCTGGCCATGTTGTTTACTGTAAATTGGCCTGTTACCAGGCAACTAAATTATTAACAACGCAGTAAGAAAAAGAACACTAATGTTCCATGAGAATTTCTCCAACCTTTGAAATCAAATCCCTATCAGAGTTTGAGAAGGTGACCTCAAGGAGATGGTGGGGAAAGAGAAATGGTTTGGAATCTATTTGCATTTTTCTTTTTAGTATGTTTTGCTTAAACTTTGCTAAAATTGAGTACTACTTTTTACTGGTGAAACAATTGCTTTCTGGAAGTCTGAGGCAAGATCAGAGATTTTCCCACCTGCTTGTATCTCTCTTAGTTGCTTCCCTATATTCTTCATGGACATGTGTTTACAAAGCAGATATTGTTGGTGCAGTGTAATGAAAAAGAGACTGAGGGAAAAACCAAGAGGTCCTCAGTTCAAATATCAATCCTGTCATTAATGTACTAGTTAACAGCCAGCAAGCCATCTCTCAGCCTCAGTCCCTCCATCCTCATTATAGGGGTTAAGAATACTTACCTTACAGCATAGATGGCTGAATACATTTTGCTGCCTGAAGCAGAACAGTACATTGTGTGATCTACTCATACAATCGAGATGCAAAGGATCCAATGCTCAACTGGACAAGAGAGCCCTCATGAAGCTGGGGTATTAACTAGTGTTATAATATGTGTAGTGTGCCCAGAAATAATTATCTCTCTTCAACCCGCTGTTGATGGACTGGAGTTTGTGGATATATTAAAATTCTGCTGTTTCTCTTTACAGTCCTCCTTTGTATTCCTTTTGTTCAAGGATTGCTGTTTTCATGGCTGTAATGGAATGTCCAGGAAGATTGAAATGTTCTGCAAATGGTTTTTTTGTTTTCCTATTCCAATTCTTCAGTTTATATCCATTTATCCTCTGGTGCTGCAAATGACCTGTTTGCCCAATATAGAGTGCTCAAGGACATTACTGACATGTGGCATTAACATCACATTAGAATATGAGCAAGTGAAAGTACTTCAAATATTGTGGGTGATGTGATTAGGTCCTGTGATGACATTTCCTGAGTAAACGTGTGGGCAGACTTGGCATCTGAGTTTGTGGCAAGATCTTGTACCCATCTCTCCATTGTGTGTCCTCCTGTAGGTACGTAACTGTTTGAGATTGGGAAGCTGTCTGTAGGCCAGTAAAGGTCTACCACCAAAAGACCTTGAGAGGGCAGCATTATTGTCCCGAACAGGTTGTGGTTCATTGATGATACATATAAGTAGTGTCAGTTGGGAGCTGTATGTGACCACTAGTGGGGTTCTGCCACTCCCTGTGTTTTGTCTGTTCTGTAACAGATTAGTCCTGGGTACAAGTCTCCCCACATTTATTTTTTAAAAACTTCATATGGTAGGTATTGTAGTTTGAGGCATGCTTGTAATTCCATGAGTTTGGGTCCCTGCTTTGCAGGTACAAGCAGGTGCGGGTTGTATCAGAGGGCTTGGCTGAAAAGTATTGATTTGATAGTGTGTTCAGGGTGGAAACTGGAAGATCAGCCACTTTCTGATGTAGTAAGATGCTTAGATATCCATTGTTTAGCTGTACCATGGTATCTAGATAGTAAATCTTTTCTGTTGATACTTCTAGGCTGAGATTGATGGTAGGATGGAAGTTGTTAAAACTCTGGTGGAATGTCTTGAGTGAGTCTTCTCCACGAGTCCAAATTGTGAAGATATCATCAATGTACCTCAGATAGAAGAGAGGTTTCTGGGTGCAGGAGTTAATGAAGCATTGTTCTAGATCAGCCATGGAGATTTTGGCATGTTGTGGTTCTGTGTGTGTGCCCATGGAAGCACCATTAACCTGAAGATATATGTTAATAGCAGAAGTTAAGTAGTGCAGTCCATAAACAGTGGGTTGAACAGAGACAATGGTTTCCTGGCACACTTCTCATATTATAACACTAGTTAACATGCCAGCTGTATGAGAGCTCCTATGCTCAGTTTACCACATCTCCCAGCCAGTATCATGCTACACACCAGTAACTCCCTCCATCATTTACATGGTTATCTAGTTCCCTTGGTTTTCAGCAAATCTTTTCCCCTACCTTTGTCCCCCAGACTATTGTTAAAACTGAACTTGCCACGTCATCACCATACTCACAAGTTTTGCATTTCTTCTGCTATTCAAACACACAACCTGATCATCCATAGCTTTAAAGGCCTATTCCTAAGCACTTTACTCCATGCATTTGATGGAATAGAGTGAGGCCAGTTCTGCACTACAATGTTATAATGCTATTGTTCCATTTTCAACATCCTATGGAATCCTGGAGCTTGAGATTTAGAGGGGGGCATTTAAAATTTTCTAAGAGAGCTCTTTGGCCTTAGTAAACTACAAGCCCCAGAATTCCACAGGATGTTGAAAATGGAATAAAACACTGTAACAGTTTAATGAAGAAATGGCCTGAGTCTACAAAAGCTTATGCTACCAACTTCTTTCTCTCAATTAGTCTCAAAGGTTCTACAAGATCCCTTTGCATCCTGATCTAGAGTAACATAGCTATATCTTTGGAAACAACAAACAATTTGTAGCCTTTCATGACAAAATCTACTACCTGAGACATCAGCCTCTGCTGGCACTGCCCTACAGGATTGTTGTAAGGACTACGACTGGATGATTTATAGCATATGGAAAATATTACTATTAATCTTATATTTTTTCTCACCCAGTGAAATGAAACACTGTTCCTGAAAGTCTTATCACTCAAGAATGTGAGGAGGACATAGCAATACAATCAATCAGTTATATAAAATATTTTAAACTGCTCTTGATATTTGATGGATGGAGTAAAAGAACATAACAGGAGGTATCACACTGCTTAAAAGAGAGAAAAAAGAGAGAAGGAAAGAGGGAGAAAATGAGGAGGAGAACCAGGTCATCATAATATAATAGGGAAGGCAGCAAATACAAGCTTGGAACTGTCACTTAAAGAAAAAGTAATTGGCCATACTGGATGAGGAGTTCTAAGAGATATAGCTTAAAAAGTGTCAAGACTTTGAAGCAGTCAGGTCAAATGACCAATTAAAATATCTGGAAAACAGAGATGGTTTGAGCATGTACTGAAAGGACTGCAATGTAGGGTCCATCATACCTCCACAGAGAGGATGTTCCATAATTGGGGTACCAGAAAAGGGATGTTGTTCTCCTTTGTTATCACATCTTGAACCTCAGATAATCTGGGAACATTTTCTGGCCATCTTAAAGCACCAAGTGGCTGGTAGAAGGAAAGGTCCTCCCTTAGCTATTCCACATCCAAGCTACATAAATAAACACCAGCACCATGAATTGTGTTTGGAAGTGAATACATTGCAGTACCTTCAGAATGAGTGTGATAAGGTTCTGTCTAGCTGTAACAGTTATGTATCTGCTCACTATGTTCTGCACTGCCTGGAGCTTCATGATGTTATCACATAAAACATCATGGCCAGATTATCCATCTCCAGGAATGGAGGTAGTGGTTGAATGACTTCAAGCTAATAAAAGGTATTTCTACCAAGTCTATCTGGGCCTCAAGTGACCATCTTGGATCAATGAGTAGTCAAGAAATGTACCTGCTCTTTCAAGGAGAGTGCATTCCCATCTACAAAAGGTTGTGATGAGGTACAAATCAAACATAGTTGGCTCCACAGGTGTTTAGAAGATCAAATGTCCTCATCTGATTCTGGATTGTCTTCCCACACTGCAACACTTAATGCACATTTTTTCCTACAAGTTAAGCTGATATGAATCTACTTATATGCATCTGTATAAACCAAAGTCTGCTTCTTCACCCTTCTCTTTTATTTGCATGTCCTCTATCATCACCCCTCACATTCAATTCCAGAGGCATATATCTAAGCATCTAGGAAGGTTTCAATGACAACAGATCTTTCCCACCTAGCCGTAAATTCCATTGAGACAAGGCCGTGTGGTATTGCAAGAATGCCACTGCTTCAGAAAAAAATGAAAGTCATGCCAGCAAATTTTGTGGCAGATTTCACCAACGTCCCTAATTAGCACCACGCTTAATTCCTGAACATAAGAATCATCTACTTCCATTACCTCCATCTTATAAGGATCCAGCTAAGTAGCCTCATCAAAGTCCATTGCTGAATCCCAAACTGGTTCAGAATCTCCACAGCCATCCCTGAAATCATATGCTGAATGGGGAATGAATGAAAAATGTTTCCAAATAGAATGATTAGGAAATTTGCCTGCTGTTGTCTAAATTGATGTTGGGTTTTCTACTTACCGTCTTAAAAAACAAAACAAAACAAAAATGCACCCTTCCATTCTTCAAATTTGTTTCAATCCAATGGATCTTAACCAGCAATTTTCTGGAAAAAAAGGCAAAGTTTGCCAACCAGTGCTGAAACATTTAACATTATTTCAGTTGATACCAATGATTTCACTTATGCCTTAAAATATAGGCCCCATGCAAAATAGACACAATCCAGTGTTCTGCACTCACACACCTCCAAAAGAAAAGGAGTTTGCAAGTCTGATCAAAACTTGTTCCTAATATGAATTTTAGGTGGGTAGCAAATACAGTAATCCAAGGTGCTTTTAATGTCAGTAACTGAAGTAGTTGGTGAACTAGATCTAAAACCTAACTTTGGCCTTCGTTTTGGCCCTATCAGATAGCACACCAGATTGGTGACTGCAATCAAACAAGATGATTTGTACTTAAAATAGCCACACAAAGAGTGAAACACATTGTGTTATAGTACTGATTAAGTGGTGCATTTCAGAAAATTCCTTGCCCTTTTATTATGTTATCTACAGGCTGGAATAAAAATCAACCACTGAGGGTTCCAACAAGGCTGCTGGTGGACACATTAGGCTATATGCTGGAATGTTCTGCTCAACACTACCTACTAATTCAAGATATAATGAGTTTTACAAACTGGTGCTATCTGTGTAATAATCTTTATTGTCAAGGAAACTTTTTTTCTCCCTTTGGAGCTTTGTAGTTGATGCTTCTACTGCATGCAGTTTTGTTAGGTATTACTTACCCAAGCTACATCTTAAAAACCTATTATTTTTCCTCTTTCCTATTAGATTCATATTTAATGTTGTCATTAGGAATCTACATATTCTTTTGTAATATGAAGGAATGAACATCCCTTAATGGTAATGCTAGGAATGGACAATTATGTCAGTTCAACTTTTCTAATTGTTCTAACTTTTTACATTTGTTTCACCACATTTCCATATCAGTTCCTTTGAAAAAAGGAAAAAAGGGACTGCATAAACATGGTTATGTATTTCTTCCAGTATGTGTGTTTTTGTGCGCCATATTGTCTCTCATATATATATATATATATATATATTTCTAATTGCATTTCTGGGAGAGATACTATGAAAATTGAGAAACCAATTGCCAAAATAGTACACAAATCCACTTGGTATATTGGTTTGGGAAATATAGGTGACTTGGGAAGCTTACTTAAAAATGCAAACCAAATTAATTAATTTCCATTCTATCTCTAGAGACATTTGATATTCTCTGTGCAGAATGTCTTAGTTTTCAAACTAAATGGATCAAACAACATGTAATATGAAAGACACGTCCCTGAAACCCAGGAGAGCCACTGTCAAACAAAGATGGCAATACAGGGCTGGAAAGACAAACATTCTTTGACAACTTCCTACGAGCATTCTCTTGGATGCTTTTACCTAGTTATAAGAACAGGGATGGCTATTTTATCTTTATTGTTATCTGAACACTTTAGTTTGGGTTCAACCCTCTGGAACAGTAGAAAACAAGTTTCTTCCATCATTTATGTAATAGCCCTTCAGATACGTGAAGGTTACAATTATGTTATATATTAATCATAACCCAATTAGCTTGAGTATATACAATCTTTTCAACATTTCTTTACATCTTACTATGTTTGCTACCCTCCAGGCATGTTCCTGTATGTCTCTCTCTCTCTCTCTCTCTCTGTGTGTGTGTGTGTGTGTGTGCTTTCAATACTTTGCTTAAATTCCATATTATATAAAAATAATGTACGTTTCCTCAAATATCTTGGTCTAGATTTAAGAATCAATATGCTGTCATAATACTGTTCAACAGTCACCACTTCAGTGGGGGCAGTTTGGGTGTATTTTTGGAATACTGAAGTCCTATTCAAAAATGTACTAGTCTTAACTTTTCTATGTAAAGGGAGTGATTCACCTAGTCCATAGTGTATGAATAAAATTCACACATCCCCAGCTCCTTTTCTTCATCACACATAATTATTCATTTGTTCATTAGACACAACACACTGAACTAAAGTATAAATAGAATCGCTTCATTTGGAAATCTCCATAACAGGATGGATACAAAGTTTGCGTGAAACAAATTACCATGCACAAATCTAGTATGACATTTCAATATATGAAAAATCCAATATCACATTATTGTGGGTTTCTCTTGGTTTTGAAAACCCCAATGCTGAACGGCTGAAAATTTTGGGAAACAAGAAAATATTAAGCCTTTGCATGAGCTACCCAGTTGTATTGAATGTAACATGTAGTTTGACCTCCAGTTTCCTAAAGAGGACAAACTTTACATTCACTCCAACTGCACAAATTTCCCTTGTGGATAGACTAGCTATTCCTAACCTATGTTCAAAATATTAAACATTATCTGTTGTCCTGTCAATCTATTTGGGCTGAAAGGAAACTAAGTTAACAAAGTAAACAAAGGCCATTTCTGCACTCCACTGTCATAGTGCTATTATTCTGCTTTCAACATCCGATGGAATCTGGGGTTTGTAATTTAGAGAAAGGCCTTTAGAATTCTCAGCCAGAGACCTCTTTGGCCTCAGTAAACTACAAACCCCAGAATTCCAAAGGATGTTGAAAGTGGAATAATAGCACTATAACAGGGCACGGCAGAAATGGCCTTTGTTTACTTTAACTAATACACACACACACACACACACACACACACAGAGAGAGAGAGAGAGAGAGAGAGAGAGAGAGATAAAATCTTCAGTGGAATTTAAATTCTATTGATTGTCTAGGTACTAAACAAAGTAAAAATAAATTCTAGGTAACACCTTGTACTATTGAAAAATACTCTGCAAGAAAAGAGAAATCTTCATGATTTCCATTGCCATAGTGAGTTAACTAGAAACACAAGAGCTTTCCTTAACTCCTTATACTTTTGATGAAGGCCAACAGCAAACTTAGGAGGGAAGAAAAACTACTTCCGCTATTATAATTATGCTTATTAAAAGAAAATACTGTTACTGGTCAGGTATGACCCTGTACTGCATTCTCAGAATGCAGAAACAAGGTCCAGAGAGAAGATGAATGGTTGAATTGACAGATGAATTGGAGATGGAACAGCAAGCCTGTCATGTTGGTGGCAGGCAGCCATGTCTTCTTAGTAGACTGATACGTCTACCAGCTCTGTGGCCCCAAATGCTTTTCCAGCAGGGACTGTGCATTATAGCCTTCTTAGCAACAAAGACCTGCTTGGAACTGAGGTCCATTCATGAATATAAAAGTGCAGATTGAACAGGAAATGGATACAGATTAGGCAGGTGTGCATAAAGAGAGAGGAAAAAGGCCAAGAAGGCTGATATTCTAAATTTTTCTCAGAAACAGAAGAAACACAGAGAGGAGAAAAAAATCATAGACACTCCCTTTCACCTGCATAAGTCCTCTACTTATCATAGCACTCCTACAGCTGAATTTGGTCTTTTGGTGACACTGTTTTAGCTAGTGATTGGACTCATTTTAAAAAACGTAGAAAAAGATAAATAAGGGCTTTAATGAAGGCACAGAGACAGTTTGAGTTAATTGCTTCTAGGAAGTATGCTACATAGTAATATGTTTTATTCTGCTATGGCACCAGTGAAGATGTGCCAGATGCCAACTGGATTGAGATTAAAGCATGTTAAAGTGGTTTACAGTACCACTTTGTAAATCCATGGACCTTCATATATTCAAGACCATTGCAGTTGCTGTCGTGTTAATAAATAATACTAAAAACAATAAGAAGAACATTAAAAAAGGGTCAAGGTTGCCATATCATGCTGAAATCGTGGTGAGGAAATACTGAAATTAAATCTACAGCCATTATAGTGCTATTATTCCACTTTGAATATCCTATGGAATCCTGGGGTTTGCAGCTTAAGGAAGGGCATTCAGAATTCTCAACCAGACAGCTCTTTGACCTCAGTAAGGTACAAATTCCACAGGATGTTGAAAGTGGAATAATAGCACTATAACGGTATAGTGCGGAAATGGCCTACATTATACATCTCAATTTCATTACTTATTGTTATTTGACAACAAATGCTTTATATTGTATTTTCAGAAGTTTCTTTTGAAAACTGGTTTTGCACCAGCGCCTTTAGATACCTAGATACCACTACGAATTGGAGTTTCTGTAAGAAATGTTTTTTCTTAGTTTTTCTTAGTAGTAGTTTTTCTATCTGACTGAACAACTAAATACTACACATGTATTTTTACACATTGTTTTCATTATATACCAAAGATGAAAGTGATTAGCTAGTACAACAATAATAGGAAGAACAGTAATGTTTATATTTCATTTTAGAGTGTTTAAACTATATCATACACATTAAAGTTATTATAAGGATTATTTAGAAAGTAGGTGAATATTATTATTTCCATATTGGGTTGGTGGCTGAGACTGAGATAAATGACTCTGCGCTACCCGACACCACTCTGTGAATGCATGGCAGAACTGAGATTTGAGCATATGACTTCCTGTCTCATAGCTCAGTTGTCTAGCTACTAGATTTCATAAACTGTCAGACAAATATGTCAGGTGTAGTCAGCAATCAGAATCAGAAAATAACATGGAATTCTTGGGAAAACAATCATAATGTCAATCAATATTTTAGGAGAAATCTGTGATACATTTCCTTCAATGGCTTACACTAGATATAGCTGAAAAAAAATTTAAAAGCTAAACTTTCATCCATACACAAAAATGTGTCCTTAGTATAATGATCAATAGCTTATCCTGAAAAGTCATGGCCCAAAGTGAGGTACATTATAGGGTGCAAAACATCCCGTGAAACTACTTTGCCATTATGGCCTTTTGTCATATTTGTTCACAACTTCAACATTGCCTTTTGCCCTTATTTGATACCCAATCCCTACTTAATAAACCTGTCCAATCAGGGACCACATATTGAATATGATGAAATCTTGATATCACACAACATTCTGAACTGGCCATATTATAATGATATCTCTGAAGACAAACCAAACTCTCATAGTGTCCAGATACTGATTAGGACAAGAGTTTAACTATGGCCAATCCAATCCCATTACCCTATTAGCTTGTTCTATTAATGGAAATATTTCTGCATTGATGGTGTTTTAGTTACCCAAAGAACAGTTCTAACATAATGCAGTTCAGGTGGAATGCTTTCAGATTAAGATAGAAATATAATTTAAAATGATACAGGAAGGATGGAGAACCTTCATCAGCAAATTAGCATTCAGATATACATCTCTGTGCACATGATAGTCTGCATTCCATTACTTAGATTGTGATGTGCATTCAGACACACATTGTGATAACAATTCTGCTGAAACTAATTAATTAACTGTGACTGGACTGGGAAACATAACATCAGTCTTGTTGCATTAAGAAACGTATTTTCCCCTTCCTTCTGATCCTCACAACTGTGTAAACACTTTCATATCCTTTTCCATATCAAAGGCTTCATAGAAGTGTCTTCCTGTTAAACTTGGTAATAATCAATATGAATGATTGTGGCACTAATCATGTTATCATTACTATTTGAAAATAACTGCAAGAATCTTACAGACGGGCAGATATCCTGGAAACAGCAGAATTAGCTATGAGTGATATCTGGCTGCCAGTGGCAATATTTTAAGGACCCTTTCTGTCGTACCAGTACATCCTGAATTGTGCAGTGAATGTCATGATGTTGCAGCACAATATCTCATATATAATCAAGCTTTTTTTGATTTCTCTGGGAAATGTTTAAAAAAAGAAAAACAAGCAAGATATTGTTGTGGTGTTCATTTTTCTTAATTCTACTTCATTTAGTTACCAATAACATGAGGTACTCTGTGTGATAACAGCACAACTTGGATTGTGCAGTGACTAGGATGACATCACATTGCCCCTGTATCCTCAAATATCCTATGGTGTCAGGTACAAGGGAAATACTCCCTTTCAAGAAATTCAGTGAGCATTTTAAATTTATATCAGGGATGATGAACCTGTGTATATCTGAAAGTCTATATATCATTTACCACAACTCCTTTGATTATTGGCCATGCAGGAGGGGGGTATGGGGGCTGAAGTCCAACATCTGAAGGATCATATGTTCACCACTGCTGATTCAGCAAACAGAACACAACTAAGATACTTCGCAAGTTGTTGTCTTACCTTGCCTTTCCTACTGCAAAGTATGTTAAAAACATAATTTACAAAAGTTTTCCAAGGATGGCGTTTTGTTTTTATGTTCAGGGGTTTCTCATGATACCCACCTATAAATATATTTACTTGGGAAATCTATATGCTGCCTGTGCATGGTATATCTCTCCTGAGGATGCTTGCAACATAGAAAAAGTTAAATATCTATAAAACAATCCAGTCACAAAACTAAGAACAGCAACAGTTTAAAAATCTATGACATTCAGTATATACATTTCTCGGTTCTTTCTATATGGAATTGTTAATGCAATTACTTTTAATTCTGCTGTTTCCCCTCTGGAAAAAATAGGATAAACAAAATAATAATTCTTAACTTTTAAAAAAATGTTTAAACAGGTTAACTGTTGAAGATATAGAAAGTTTACATTGATAAACTCTAGTACTTTAACAAGCAACTGACACAAGAACTCAGTGATCATCACAGAAATAAAAATCAGCCGAAGAACTAGATACAGTCTCTGCGCAACAAGTTCAGTCTACCTGTTACATAATTTTTACAAATTAAACCAATAGTAAAGAAACTTTAGTAATACAAATTTCTTCGTCCCAAGCAGCTCTTTGACACTATTAGTTCCATCTCATGTTAAAGCAAAATTCCTTTTCCAGTAGATTAAAACAACAACAAAAAGAAGCAATCATATTTAAATTGAATAAAGTAAGAAATCATACTTTCTTCTGCATAATTCTAAGCATATTGATTTAAAAGTATGTCCCACTGAGATTAATTAGAATTATTCCCTCGTTAAGTGTGTTTAGGACTGCAGCCAAGTTCACAGTGAACTAAACATTAACATGTTCCAGAGTATCTGTATCAGTAAAATGATAAAACTTTACTGTGGGCAGCTTGCAATGAAAACAGGATTTATATTATCACTTGTTTTCATTCTCTCTCTCTCTCTCTCTCTCTCTCTCTCTCTCTCATCCTCTACTTTTCTTCCATTTTTATCACAATGGCAAAATTGTTTGGTACTCCCTTTATCAACATCTTGTTACCTTAGAACATTAGATAAATCTGTACATTACTTTAGCATGGCATGGATCACTGAAATTCTGTCCAAGTTCAATAAATATGTTCAGTTTCATGTAGCAATGTTTATTTGTTTACTGGAGCTCAGCTCATATTCAATGAAGCACTTCTTAACTTTTTAAAAGTTACCATCTCAGTACTTTGAAGTCATTGACTAGATATTAACTTTTGCCATTCTGTACAACTGAAAGTGTACCGAGGAACTGTATTGAGGGCTTTACAAATGTTAGCAAAATGTAGCTAGCAACTTGAAAGACTTGTTTTTGATATCAAATGTCTCAAAACATCATCTTCCAAGACTATGAAAAACTCAAACTAACTAATACTATACACTGTTTTATGGCGAGGATACAAAGGGATGAGAGTACAAAGGGACTACTGTCGTGTGGTAGAAAACATAACACCACTCTCTTATTTTGTGGGAGTAAGTTCCACTGGCTTCAGCGTATACTGACTTTGCATGTCTTGGAAGGCATGGCACAAAACTCCTGAGAATAATTCATTTTAAGCATACATCCAGAAATGCACTGAATAAAAATCAGTCATGATACAGGATTAAAACATCTTAAAGTGCTTCATTGGAGAGGAATTTAAACAGGAACATTCATCCTCATATTATTTTTAATTCCATGGAAAAATTAACCAGTGTATAAATGATATTCTCATTTATGCATGATTGTATAACATAGTATAAGAACACAGTTTAGGATAAGAGGCCAAAGAGATGCTCTCCTTGAAAACAATGTTAATAGTCTGGAATAAATAATTTGGAAACAACACAAAAGTGATTTACAACTATGGCCCCAATGGAATTGGACACATTTCAACATTATAAAAGCTGCAATGAGAGTAATGTTTTTCCATAGCCTGACACTGAAATTGTCCAATTTTTCCATGATAATTTTTTTTCTTTGCTAAGCAAAAACTGGACCAATATTTAGCAAGGACAAAACTCTGAATAAATCAAGCCTAGGAATTTTGGACTATGTGGCAGCCTAAACTTATCCCCTTCTTAAATTTTAAGTTTTAAAATTAATTAGCCTACAGAGAAGAATTCTTTGATGACTTTTTACCTAAAGAGAATACGTCTCTCTGGCTTAAACTGTATATAAAGTTTTAGTTAAGAACCTAAAGTTCATAACTGACCATCTTGGATGGCTCACTCACAGCATTTAAAAAACTGATCTTTATATACATACAGTACCCAGAAAGAAAATATTTTTCACGTTCACAAGCATTTCTGAATTTCTGCAAACATTTTATTTAATACCCTTACGTTGGTTGTTTGAAGTAGAGATTTCTGGTTAAAATACAGAAAGCTGAAAGCAATATATATTTTTCCACTTAGCAACTTTTTAAAAAAAAAAATCCCCAGTGAAATCTACTAAAGCCTATATATTTTATGTTCTTTATTAACACCATGAATCTATTACTTCAACATATTTTAATGCTAGATGTTTTCATTGCTGTAAAATTCATGTACTACACTTTAAATATTGCACTTAGGAAATAGTTTACAGTATCATAATTCGGACCACAGCTATATAATACCGAAGAACCGCCACTCATGGTGAACTGACAGGAATTTGCAGACCCTTGAGGTTTTATAAAACATCTCAAGCTGTTCCAGGTGCTTAGTTTTCAACCACTAGATTGCATTATTAGAAACATATGAATACACACACTCACAAATACAAGTGTACAATGCATACACATATACTATGATCTTTCATTATAAGAGTATGCAAAACAAATTCTCCCACTTTCAGATCTGTGCAGGGAAAAAAGGTGAGACTTTGAAAATCCCTTTGCAATGCTAATGCTGAATTCTGTAAGCAACTTCTTGCTGTCCAGTACAACAGGAACAAATCTAAAGCGATCTGGAGATGCGATTCTTACGGTATTTCATCC
Source organism: Iguana delicatissima (assembly GCA_948472985.1). NCBI lineage: Eukaryota > Metazoa > Chordata > Lepidosauria > Squamata > Iguanidae > Iguana > Iguana delicatissima. The sequence continues at coordinate 1,095,930 of CAOKZL010000478.1, read as the reverse complement.
CTTTTTATTATTAATAAATAATGCATAGATTTTGCACAGAGTTTGAAAAGTACAACACAACAGACACATTCAAAGACTCTTAATTTCCCCTTCATGAAGAATCCCATGTTATAACTTTAAGAACTTTAACTTCTTAAAGATTTCCTTAAACTTGTGTAAAGAAACTTCTAGAAAAGGTATTTACTTACTCTTCATATAGCTTTAATGAACTGAAGAGTTTACAGAATTCTTCTGTTCTTTATCCTGATGTTTTTTAGAGCAAAACTCATCATTGTAAGCTGACTAAAATGAGACAGTTAACGCTTATATTGATGTTCCAGGAAAGCTTCTATGAGTACAAACCTTCTGTACGAACGAATTCAGTGAAACCTATTCTGAATAGTGAACAGGCTAAAAGAAACATAAAATGATAATACAAACCATTTTGCATACTGGAAAAAAAAAGAGAGACCAGAATGAAAAGGAATGTTTCACGTCCACTGTATAAAGTCATTTTGACATGCCTACACAACTGGTTATGGCAGCTTTCAGAGTGATTCCTCCTCAGAAAAAAAGAAAGAAAAATGCTCCAGGTTCTTTTAGAGAAAGCGCTCCGCTGGGAAGTTGATTTTGGCCAAGTGCCAAAATCATGTGCAAAAGGGGCCCTCATTACCAATTCATGGCAGCCTTCAGCGCTAACAAAAAATGTGACCCAACAGGCTAAAGCAACAACAAAAATTAAAAACTAGGAGACAAAGACAACTTACTTAATATTCCCTCCAGAGCTACATTAAACTTTTTAGTCATTCAAACCCTATTAGTCCAAAGCCATTTCCAACTGCTTTTAAATTATTGTGCAGATATTCTTTAAAAGTTGAAAAGCACTCTTTGTAATTCTTCCCTAACCATAGGATGAATGTATCCATATATATATTTATGTACATATGAAGATGAGAAAAATACCTAAATATTTTCTTTCCATATCCATGCCTATGAACTTTCCTAAATAAAAAAAATGCCCCAAACTTATTTTATTTTTATGATAACTTTAAAACTAAACAGAGCAGTTCAGCTTTGTGTCAGCATTTTAAAATCGAGAAAAACAGTTGCTGTATGACAACCACTCCTATTCAGACTGTAAGGAAAGGTTCATGCAAGCAGGATAGTTTTAAGCATTTGCAATTAACCGAGAGCTCACTGCACAGTTTCTCATAAAAGCAGATTTGATATTCAGCCTTACCTAGATGTCGTCTGGCTTTTCTGTGGATCAAAAAGTTTCCTGCCTAAAGCACACAGATATTCTTTCACAACCCATAAAGGCCCCTTTTATTAATCCAGCACGGTAACAAACTTCTTTCTGCACCATGTTGGGAGGAGGATGCATCAGTTTTCAAGGCAGAACGCTCGCTTACTACACAAAGGCTGGGAGATTGCAGAATACTGAATTTATCTTAAAGGAGAACAGGGCTTTTTGAAACAAAACAAAACAAAACGAGTAAGGAGGGTGCGGTTATAGGCTATCCCTGAGAAAAGGCCTAGGCTGCACTAGTACCTAAATGCTAGCAGAAGCTTACTGGGAAGGGAGCCAATGGAATGACTGTGTTTGACCCAGCTGCCAATCTCTCCTGAAGCAGTGCGCCAGACTAAACACTGACACTATTTTAACTCAAATCAGGCTACAGCAGCTGTTTGCTTTCCGGCTCTGAGCTATGCACCACGGCTGTGATGACTCTGCACGGCACTCTATCATGTTAAAATATGTTCCTTGTTTGCTTTTGTCATATAGCAGTCATTATGTTTAACCACTTCCTCTCTCCTAGTGCAATAAAAGAAAGATGAGCATATGTGATTGTTGAAACTTCCACTGAAGAAGAGAGGTTGCCACTGCAGGCTAGAGACGGGTAATGGATTGAAGGATCGGAATACAAGTGCCAGAGCCTGGCACACCATAGGTGCTAGACAAACAAAATCTAGTGTTGGGTATTGAATATTCCACACCCCAGTCCATCTCAAAACATACACACGCACGCACACACACACACACACACACACACACACAATACTGATATGGATCATTTTTAGATTATGTTGCAGCAAGTTTTGGGGTTCAGTAGTTCACTGGAGTTTCCAGCGCCAATAATGGTGGAAAAGTTTCCCTGAAATATTATTTACCTTGTACCAACAACAGTGTACAGTGCACCCTTTCCGGAATATGTGTGTATGTTCTTGGTTGAGCAAACCACCTCTGAGTACTGCTTGTCTAAGAAAATGCTATGAAATTTACAGGGTCACTATAAGTGGTATGTGTGAGTGATAGGCCACATGAAGGTGTAACCCCTATGAGTAACATCTTCAAGTGTGACCCCTGGGTGTGGCCCAGTGGGTGGGGAAACCTCAAAGAAGGACCTATAATTGCTGGTTGAATTCAGAAAGAGAGGGATCACTGGAGGTGGAGAGGAACTTGGGAACTCTTACCAGGGATAAGAAGTTGGCCCTTTCCACTTCGAATTAAGATAGTGGTATTTTAGTTGTGTAGGAGGGGACAAAAGGGAAAATTCTGTGTAGTGTAATTTGCCCCTATTATGTATTTTTTATTTATGGTTTATTTATGGTTTTAAGATTTGCATCCAAGTGTTGCAGTACAACACAGTCGCTCAGGTAGAAGAGACCTTCAATCAAGTCCTGCACTGGCATCTCATTGGTTGCTTGGAACTTTCAGAACAGCATGTACGTGTCTAATTTAATGTAAACATTGTCATATTGTTAAGAATATATATTGGTCTTAAATTGTGATAATGTTTACTATATTCAATTACAGCTGGCCTCACAGGACCCAGAGAGAGGTATAAAGGTGTGCATGCACATGCATACACACACACACACACACACACACACACACACACAGAAATGTACCCTTATACTTCTACATTACAACTGAAAACTGTGTGACCCTTCAGAGGCTGTTGAAATGTAACTCCCACATGCCTTCATCAGCGTACTCACTGGTGAGGGCTTCGAGGGCCTTTCAGTTCAACAAAAATTCCCATTCCTGTTCTATGTAAACCCCAACTTTGCTCCTACAACTAAAAACAAAAACAAAAACAATAACAAAAACAACCCCCCAACCCCCCAAAAAATCAGATCCAAATTTCCATTTCTAAGTAGGAAAGCATTTCTTAATTCTTTTTTAACTTTTCTAATTCATTCTTACTCTAATCATTCTTTTGATTTAACCAGCTGAAGAGATGTCACTACTTGAAAATGCGTCTAGACCCACCAACTTGCAAAAAGATATGGGACCAATATCTTTATTACAACACCATGTACAAGCACCTTGTCTTACTAGAAATTCCCCTTTGTTGGCTTGGTTGCTTATTTATTTATTTATAGTATATCTGCATCCCCTCTTAGCCACAAGGGCTTCCAAGCTGATGAAATAAAAACCAATTAAAACAATACAAAGATAAAATCACTTTTTAAAAACACATTAAAATATTCTTTAAAAACTCCTAAACACAGTCAAAAAACAATCTTATAATCCAGGATTGAAATAGTTAAAACAGCAGTTTCAAACACTGAATGCCATGTGGAATAGAACTGTTTCAGCTGCACACTAGAATCTTAAAAGAGATAATGCCAGCCTAACTTCATTGGAGTAGAGAATTCTACATCTGAGGTGCTGCTACAGAAAAAGCCCTGCTTCAAACTAACTTCATGAGGGACTCCTGTGAAGATCTCAAATTTCTGCCTACAGGGTAGAAAGATTAAAGGGACTGTCATTTCTGTACCCAGCAGTCCTTATTTTTCCCAAGGAATCCTGCAGAAAACACAGACTTCTGAAAATGTCAGGAAAGACTAGCCAATAAAGAAGCTGGTTGAATGGAGGCAGGACTCCCCAGTGCACATGCTGGAAATCTTCACTTCATTCCATCTAGGGAGCATCTATGTGCTCCCTCTTGTGATTTCAGCCAGTATTCCTTTGATAGGTTTCCCCACTGTTGCCTTGAGCTGTACTGGTGGATTCTGATGCAATCATGCTAATTTTGGTATGTGGATATCTTATCCTTGTCACAACTTTGATAAGGTTTGGATACTGGTTTGGATACTTGGGCTGGATCCACTTTGATGGAAGTTGAGGTCTATGCTTCCATTCCTCTGCTTTGAATGGCTCAGCTTGGGTGCCTAGCATCACTACCTTACACCCAGATAACAGTGTAAATCCAAGAATGCATTTTAACCCATTATAGCCATCCAGCTGGTATACCCCCAATAGGTAGGCTGCAGGTAACTGCCATCAGATGGTAGGTTGGTTATCTGATCGTTGTATCCATGCACTATGCCTGCCAAGGGTCTAACAGTTGTAACACTGTTCCTTTCATTCAGACTCTCCTTGTTATTGGTAGTCTGGCAAGGTAAAACTTGCAAGCAGTCAGTAAAGAGGAACCAAAGCAAAATGTTAGGGATCCATGGCAGCCACAGGTCAGTTTCTAGAGACAGTAGTCAAGGAAACCAGAAGGAGATAGTAAGCAGAGCTAGTCATGAAGGCAGCAACTATAAATCCAAAGGGTCAAGGCAAAGAGACAATCAGGTGCAGGTAGGCTTCAGGAAGGCAGCAGACCAGGGAAGTGAGGTGAGATGAGACAAGGCAAAGGAGATATTTTGATGCTGTCTTTTATAATTCACATTTATAGCAGTTTGACACTGCTTAAATTGCCATGATTGCATTCTACAGAATTCTTGATGTAGATGTTTCTGCAAAGAACTCAAGGGCACTAAGATATCTGGCGCCACATTCTGAATACATCACAAAACTGTAAATCCCAGGATTCCAGATGATGGAGTTACGGCAGTTAAAATGGTATCAAAGTGGCATCAAAGTGGTATAACTAGGTAGAACATTCTAAAGGCTCCAAGCTTCCCTGGCCTGATGAACCTTCTGTGTGTGTGTGTGTGTGTGTGTGTGTGTGTGCCTTTCAAGTCATCTGAAATATGGTCTACAGCACCTGGTATTCATTGGCAGTTTCCCACTCAAGTACTAACCAGACTTGACCCTGCATTGCTTCCCAGATCAGATGAGATCTGGTGCCTTTTGGGTATTTATGCTATTTCACATTTTTCTGGGCACTATCTGAGTAGCACAGCAGAGGTTAAGTCAATAGGTCCTTTTCTTGAAAAGGAGCTCCAGTGGCACAAAGCATAAAACCTGTGCTATTAGAATCTTAGTGCACGCCCTTGTGGTGCCTTACATCTTCTTTGTTTGGAAAAGGTTTTCTCTATTTGGGACAATTATGCTCATTGTTTCTTGTGAAGATTCTGATCTCCATGCAAATCTAAAATCTTAAGCTGTTGAGCTTTTAGGAAGGGAACATAAGCTGAATTTCCAGACAGTTTTCTCTTATGGATGGGCCTGGAAACGACAGTTGTTAATACAATAAGGCACCTGTATGTGTCACCAAAGATCAGCATTACAAGGTAAGTAAGAAATCCTGGAGAACATTTTCTCCCTCCACAGTGAGCAACAAAATTCATTGTTACAAATCTGGCTACAAATCATACTGCAGAAAGGTTGCCTACCATACAAATGGTAATGGAATATCACAGACCACATAACTTCCTTGCTACAACAGCTCTGCTGACTTCCTGACTTTCTGGGCACAATTCAAAGTGATGGTTAAAACCTATAGAGTCCTATATGGCTTAGTTCCAGGCAATCTGACAGACTATATCTCTCTGTAAGAGCTTGCCTATGACCAGAGATCCTTCAGAGAGGCCGCTCTCTTAGGCCCATCACTTTCACAACACAATTCATGGGTATACAAGACAGGACTTTCTTAGGGGCTGCCCCTAGGCTCTAGAACCTCCTTCCAGGAATGCCAGAAAGTCTTCCTCCTTGCTGTCCTATTGTTGACAGACACATTTTTAAAAAAAAATCTGACAGGCTTTTAGCACAGAATGTTAAAGTAAAAGGCTTTTAAGAGGTTGCTATTTTTTTATTGAACTGATTTAACTTTTTAAAAATCCTTTTAAAGTGTGTGTTTTAAATTGTTTTAGCATTGTAATCAGTTTTGTTCTATTTTAATGCTGATGTCTATGTGGTTTTCACTATATTGTACTTTTAAATTGCAAGTCATCTTCAGTCCCAGTTTTGGGGAAAAGGCAAGGTATAATCAAAATTGAGGAGATAGAATGGTAGAGGTATAGAAGGAGAAACGGAATGAAAAGGAACAATTTTCAATAAGTGCCACGGAATATCTATAAATATTATTCCCCTCAATAGTTTCAGGGGTTGGTCATGACAGTCCTGAAGAAAACTCCAGTGGTGCATTTAAAACAATGTCCCATAGAACCAAAGACTAAGTAAATCTAGTGTCCTAGTAGCATTATTCAGTGGCATAACATTACATCACAGTTGTGCAGATAAGTCTATATTAGGATCATGGGGTCCTCATCTTGAAGTCCTTGAGTCTAGACACAAGGAGAAGATTGCACTCCTTCATTTCTATTTCCATTTTATATATTCTAAGAAAAAACCTGAATGATAAATGGAAAAAGACCCATTAAATTTAATGGGAGTAAGGGAGTTCAAGACTGCAGTCCATGTAGTTCAGTGTTTGCCTCACAGAGGTAGCCTGTGAACTTAAAACTAAATGCTTTCCTTGAAAAGTTTAAATAACTCTTTGAGGACCAAAAATCTTCATGACCAACATGGAAAAGAATCCCTAAGGCTTGTGTTTTCCTTTTAGTTTCATCTCTTGAATCAGAGTTATGAAAAATAATTTTCATATAAATCAACTGTCTTTATAAATGCAAATCTGACACTCAAGGACAGAAAAACAATTCTAATATACGGAATCTGAGATACATATTTATTATTGGAGCTATCTGTTTCAAACAACTATACGTGATAGGGCTAATATGGTGTCGTCTAACATTCAAATTAAAAACTAAACTTTAATGTCAGTGAATACACATATAAGATCATCAACAGTTTACATATTTCTTTGAAAGAATGATCATCCAGATGTTAAGACGATAACGTTTAAACTACTGAAGAAGTTGAAATGCATTCAGTCAATTTTAGATTTTAATAGGTATTTACTCAATCACTCAATACATTATAATTAGTTGTATCCCAACTTTTTGTCATGAGTTACATCTAAAATAGCAAAATGATCCAAGAAAAGTGTAAAACAATGGATTAATTATAACTATATAACAGTGCATTTGCAGAGTTCCATTAGATTTTGCAACATTATGCAAGAGATCCACGAGAGCATCCGTACTTTGCCAGACAACATTGTGCTACAAGATAGTCATTTATTTACATAACACTTGTTTTGGTAGAAGGAAAAAGAAAAAGGGCATGGTCTTACGAATGTACAAGTGAAAATTATTTTTGATTCCCCCTTGTATATCATCTAGATTATTTTGGATTCCCCCTTATATGTCATATAGAACTAGACTTTGGATATGCTACAATACTTGCACTAACAGAATTATACCACTGGATTCTGGGTGCATATGTCTATATGATAAAAAAAGCATTTGTACAAAATAAGAAAGAAGAACAGCAGCATAAAAAATGACAATAAAATGTCCTAAGCAGTGCTCATTTGTATCCAAAGCCCTTTGAAATAGCAAATTCACATTATGTGCCAAAGATATAATTGTTTGTTACTTTTTTTTTTCCTGGAAAGAAGCAAAGCACAGTTTTCAAAGACCATTTGCATTTTGCAACTCATTTTGCACAGAATTCTCACATAGCATTTTTGTGGAGGAAACAGTATTTTCTTCTGCATGGCAAACAGAATTCTCTAAACAGAAGGTAGTATTTCTGTACAGGAAACAGAATTTGCTCTCATGAAAAGCTCTGTATAGAAAGATATTCTATATAGAAGATACTGTTTGATGCAGAAAACAACCATGTGCATTTTTTAAAGTCTCAAACTGCGAAGACTTTTATCAGTCCTGGATTCTTCTTCTCAGGGCTTCTCACCACTCAAGACACAGTTTCTTTCTACATTTTTTTTTGGAATAGTCTTTCCATTGCTAGATAGGCCACAATGGAAAATACCTTGTTTTGTCTGCTACAATCTGACTGGCCCCAAAAGAAAGACTGGGGAGATCTGAATGTTTGTGGGAGTACAAAAGGGAGGAAACAGTCATATGGTATGAATCCTAGCCTATCAGTTCAGAGTTATCATTTTACATGGGAGGGCAAACACCCATTACCCTATTAGGCCACTATTCCATTTGTTTGATTGTTTGATTATTTGTGTGTTTGTTTTAATGATTAACTTGCAAACATTCTTTGGGACTCACTGTACTGAAACAAATGGTGATCAAGGCAGCTGCTGCACATGCTCCTTAAGTTCCCCACATGGAGATTCAGAAACTGGGTGGCAACTATTGGGGAAATTTGGGAACAAACAAGGAATGAAAGAGACCACAGACCTAATGGCTATGGTCCCAAGGAGTAAAACTGAATGGTGATAGATTAATGAAATCAGAGATCAGGTGAGACTTCTGGATTCAATAAAGAAGGAGGAAGAGTTTTAGCTCAGTTTATGAAATAGGAAAGAGAGTGAGGAGGATAACAATAAGAGAAAAAGAGTGGAAAAACCCTGAGTTGGAATCAGCAGTGGGATTCACAGCATCATTCTATGGAAACTACAGCTCTGAGGTTATCCAAAAGTTTCTGTAGAAGCAAGAGAGCAACTGCTACAAAAAGAAGCTTTTGAGCAAATGTGTTTTGCTGAAATGGATTTTTTTTTTTTTTTGCCAAAAAGTCCCCCAAAGTGAAAAATCACTCAGAAATGCACAGATTCCTGAGAACCACAGGAAAAGCCCTTGTCTCAGTCCTGCTACCTTCATGGTATGGTAGATGGGAAAATGGGAGAAAGCCTTCTCAGTGGCTATCCCTATATTTTGAAACTTTCTTCTCAGGTAAGCTAGAATGGCACTCTTCTTGCTGTTCTTCCATTGACAGCCCAAACATTTTTTATTCAGATAAGTTTTTAGAATTGAAAAAGTGCTGTATTGCTTAAATTGCATTCTTTATTGTTCTTAAAATCTTTAGAGCAAACTGTTTTCATATAGTTCTTAGTTTAATTCAGTTTCAATGTAGCTTTTTTATATGTTTTAATTGTTGTCTTTTAAATTTCTAAGCCACCATGAGTTCCAGTTCTTGAGAAAAGGTAAGATATTAATAAACCGAATAACAACAACAACAACAACAACAACAACACTAATAATAGGGTACCCACAGTATTAGTTCTACCTATGGAAGTCTTAGAGACAAGAGTTACAAAGTTGCAGGAATTCTGTGGGGTTGTCATGATCAATCCCCCAAACCATAACAACAATACCTTAAATATTTGCATCGTCAGTTTTCATTAATGTTGTGTTGAAGGAACTGGCTACTAGAGATCCTGTGGGTTAACTAGCTACTTTTGAGACTTTATGCCAGGATTTAATTTACAGATTGAATTCTTGGACTGCACCTGAGGTCTATGAATCCATCTGAAGGGTGGTGCCCTTCTGGGCAGTGTGCCTTATGTTTTACAAGGCACTGAAGATTAGCAAAGTGCTAAACTGTTCCAGCAATCTCAAAATTGCTTCCCTGGCTGCCTAAAACAGGAATGAAGGTGTTATATCCTTTGGAGCCTGGTGTTTGGCTTTGACAGGGAAAGGATAAGGTGCGGGAGGTGCTCCCTTACAGATAACTCCCATCTAACTACGGTAGGTTGCTATTTGAGATAGTTGGAGGCAGGTAAGGTCTTTCTTTGTAGCAAGAAACTTGTCTGTGCTGGAACCAAGTCTGAAAAGAGGGCAGAGAATTATTTAGGAAAAAAATTCAGTTTAAACCACTGATCTAAATCAAGTTTTTCACTGATACTCTCTTATAAGTTGACCACATTAATGGTGGTAGAAATCTGATTACTAAAATTTGTTACATGCACTACTATCTAGATGTTATACTCTTTATGTTTATAAGGCTTTGTGGTACTTTGTTGCAGTATAGACATTTTTCAGGTTTTCTTCATATTTTTTTTTCTCTTTTACTTGTTGGCAGAATGTCTTTAAAATGTTTTCCACCAAAGTCTTTCCTACAACCGGAGAAAAGATAGAATGCGAAGTTAAGTGTGGACATACAGGAACTTGTATGCCACACCACTGTATTGCCTCTTTCTCCTTCCTGCTTCACTCTGCCTTCACACAGCCCTATGCCTACAAAAAACAATAGCAAAGAAAAGTGAAATGTCAAAAACTTAGGAGTCAAAGTAAGAGCTGTTGAACAGACCAGAGCATTTTATTTTTGATGAGAAACACAAAATAGTTACAGCTGATACAACAGATACAATGAAAATATTAATATCTGAGAAATTTTCCTATTTATTCCTCATTAATATGTAACTTTATCCTATGGCTCAAGGCACTTAGCCAATCTAGAGATTAATTCTAGAGCTAATCACTGTTACTCCATATTACAATAATTATAATGTATAATATTAACCTGGTTATCAGTTAAATGTCACAATTTCATTTTTTAAACAACTGTATTTTTAAAGAAACTAAAAATATTTTTATTAATGATATCATTGGGATTGTGTTTCTTTACAGGACTGATAAAAAGATACTATATATATATTTTAAAGAATAAATGTGGACCATCTATAAGCATGTGGAACTTAATCTCCCTTTTTCTGCTGATTCATTGTACGTTCTTCCCAGTACTAATTCCTGGTACTTTGTTTATATCTCACCTTTCTTCCAGTCTGGGATTCATGGTGATTTATGAAAGTTAAAACAGATACAGCTAAAACAAAATCTCATTAAAAAATGTTAAAAAATAAATTCCAATAGAATTAAAAGCAGTTAAAATAATTACTGTTAAAAATAAAAAATATAAATAAGCACATTGTGAAAGGCCCCTTTCCCCAACAAGAAGGTCTTCACCTGCCTAGTGAAGAACAGTAAGGGGGACAACTGTCTAACCTCTCCAGAAAGGGGAGTTCCAGAGCCTGGGCACAGCCGCTGGGAAGGCCCTGTCTTGTGTTCTCATCAGATTGTCCTGTGAAAGTGGTGGGGCTGAGATTATTTTTGTCATACAGTGAGGGATTTTTATCATATAGTGGGATATTCAACAAAAATGAAGTTTGTAGTCAAGAAATCAGAAGAAGACTAAGGCTATTTCCACACTACACTGTTATAGTGCTATTATTCCACTTTGTCGGGGTCTCCGGCCCCACCGGCCCTGCCGAAGCTGCAGAGGACGCGGCGGAGATGGTGCCCGAGGCCGAGAGCACGCCGGCCTCCTCGCGAGTCGCGGCGGAGGCCTCTCGTGCCGGAGACGGCCAGCCGGCCGGCAGCAAGAGCCCCGCCGCCGCGGAGGGGGCCGCGGAGCAGCCCACCACCGGGGACGGTTGCCCGGCCGTCCCCGCAGGTCTCCCTACCGAGGAAGAGGCCGCGGACCTTACCGTTGCGGCGGACGGCCGCCCGTCCGCCGGTTCAAGTCCCGCCGCCAGGGAGGGGGGCGCGGAGCCGCCCGCCGCAGACGACGAGCTCCCGGGTGCCGCAGCGGACCACGCCGCCGTGGAGGGACCGTCCGTCGTCGGCACCCAGCGCCCGGACACCGCCGAGGGTCTCACCACCGAGGAGGAGGGCATCGGGGCCCCGCCCACGTGGCGGCAGCGGCGGCAGGCCAAGGAGGCCGCCCGGCGCTCCCGGCGGCTGCTGGAGCGCCGGGCGGAGCGCTCACAGCTGGCCGATCAGGCGCAGCTGTGAGGCCGGCTGAGGGCCTGCAGATGCGGGAGAGCTGCAGGATTGGTCAAGGGCCCTATTTAGGGCCAGAGGAGGGACAAGGCCGGCACAGGGCAACAACCGTCGGATAACCTGTGCCGTCGGTCCGTTCCGTGTCCTACGCCTGTTGAAGCTTCGTCCAGAGGTGTTGCTGGTCGACCGTCCCTCCGCTGCCTGGGTGAGGAAACCTTTTCCTTTTGTTTCTCCGTTCGCCTGCTGCAAGGCTTGCTTTCGTTCCACGGACCTGCCGGTCGCCATTCCTCCGTTGCCTGGGTGAGGAAACCCTTTCCTTTTGTTTCTCCGTACGCCTGCTGCAAGGCTCGCTTTCGTTCCACGGACCCGCCGGTCGCCGTTCCTTCGTTGCCTGGGTGAGGAAACCCTTTCCCTCTGTTCCTTCGTTGCCTGCCGCAAGGACTGCCTTGGACCAAGGCCGGTCCCGGCCTGAGGCCTCCCTAGCCTACCCGGCCCCGCCCTGCCACCGACACACTTTCAACATCCTATGGAAACCTACAGATTGCAGTTTAGGGAGGAGCATTTAGAACTCTCAGCCAGAGCTTGACCTCAGTAAACTACAAATCCCAGAATTCCACAGGATGTTGAAAGTGGAATAATAGCATTATAACAGTGTAGTACGGAAAGGCCCTTAGTCTCTCAGAATCTTAGTTAAGCACTCAAACCATTATGCCACAATGACTCATTTTCTTCCCTGTACCCCTCTTCAATACAACCATGGGAAGCACCCATCTGCGTATGACAGCTGAGGCAGTGCAAGTGAAAGGTATCGGTCTTCCTATCTATGTAGGAAACTGTCCTATCTCAGTCCTGGCACAGCTGATAAATCAAACAAAACAAACTGAATATCTCCCAGCTTGTTACTTACTCCCAGGCAGTAAGCAAGGAGTTATAAATAAAGTCCAACATAAACAAAGTCCAGCAGGGTTTCATAGCAAGGGTGTGTCCAAGGTCAACCCAAGCATTTGTCACGGCATCCAGCAAGGTAGCTGGTCAGATAAGCTTTGACAACTCCTGGAGGGGTAGGATGCCAGCTAAATAGGCCCAGAGCCTAGTGCAGCTGTGCCTTGATTGATTGTTGCCAGTTATAAATTCTGAAAGAGCAATGCTGGGTCTCTCTTTGCTGCCTGTGCACTGCGAAGCTGGGTCTAGGTAAGTGTTCTTCTGTATCTGAAGAGGCAGGACTCTCTGTTGGAGCTGGCACTGCCCTCTGTTCTGTTTCTGGCACAGTAACCTCTCTCTGCACAGCAAGTCCTGGCATGCCCTGTTTCAGTCTTTGGCATGCCCTCTGCTTCAGACTCTGAGTCAGAGTCCATGCTCTGGAAGCAGGGTGTGACAGAAACAACAGGAGACAGAGGAAAAGGCAAGAGTCTTTACCTTGCCTCATGCTTCTACAAATTTTACCTTCCTTGCCTTCACACACTGCTTTTCAGCTCTTCAGATTTCCAGAATCAAGTCTGAAAATTTCATTTCGCCCTTCTTTTAAAAGACTCATCTTACACTAGACATATTCCTATGTGAACATCTATGGAAATCTTTTAATCTAGATCCCAGTGTATGGGTTATGGCAATATGGGTCTAATTTTCTGTTGAACATACAAGTGTATGTTCAAAATTACTATTTATGTCACGAGCTTCATTTGCTGGAACCTGAAAGCTGTAAGAGTGCACTGGCAATACAGTTTGAAAAAACGCAGTGTATATTTGATGAACTACAGTATATACAGTATATACCTGGTGTGGAGGTATAAACCAGACCAATAACAGAGTAAGTTCAATGCTATGGGAATTACATATGTCAGGGAGTATGTTGCTTTGATACTTAATAGCAGGCATCTCAAGGGTGATTTTGAAGAGATTAGTGTAGCTGTGGGACCATTGTTGAACTGCTATAGATCTGTAGATGTACATTTAAAGTTGCAAATTTAGTTCAGTCTGCTTTCAAAATTCTACAAAGTAATCTCAGTGAATACTCATGAGATCTTAGTCCACATTATACTGATGTGCAGCTATCCTTGCCACATAAGCCTTTCAGATATTTAGATCTGCACTTGTGGCAATCTAGAAATACCTTGGCCTTTATTAGGGATGCAACACTTTGACTATTTCATTCTTAAATGTGATATATTTTCTCTCTGCTACAGGAGAAAACAAACATTTCTGGCCAATTTTTGCACACTCTGAAGTTCGAGGAAAGTATTCTGCACTAAAATACATTAAGGTTCTTTTTGTGCAAAACATTACTTTGTGTGATTTTTTTAAAAAATACATATATCTCTATGGTTCCCAGAAGCATATGTTTTTGTACAAAAATATGTTTTTTTTGCCAAAATCTAATATATTTGTATGAGAAATATGTTTTCTATTCCAAAGGAATGTACCATTGCACTGTACCTGTTTTCTAAACAGATTATATGGATACTGTTTAAAACTGCACAAAATTCTTACCTCTGCATTACTTCGAATCTGGTTTCTTGGGAAACCTATTCTTTTTTAAACTGAGAAACAAATAACAGTGACAGGAACTGAATTCACACACACAAATATAACAGTGCATAAACACTATTTATTAGGAGTGTGATACATAGTACGAGACTTCAGTGAGCGAACTAGAGACAACTAGCAAAATTCAAAACATAAAAGGCAAAGAGTTTCTCATCCCGCCCACAAGAGACTTTGAAGTTCTGGTTTAGCCTGGCAGTGCTTATCACTACATTCCTAGCTTTGTTTATCTAACAGTCTCTGGTTCTCATACCTTGTTACAAGCAAGCTGCTACTTAACTCCTACTACATGTCCCATGACTAAAATATGGAGGGCTACCCAACATCCTGCGCGTCCCAAAAAAGAAATGAACCAACACATAGCATAGCAGTGAGTAAGAGGGAAAAGGCGAAGGTCATGGGAAAAAAGGGGGAAGAGGGGAGACAACAGTTGAAATGCAAACATGAAATGCAGCAGTTAGACATGGTGTGTTGAAACTGGCAATTCAGGATGCAGGAACAGTCAGTTGAGTAGTTGGGTTAATCTCCGAAGAAGAATTCGAAGGAGCTGTTTTCAGTAAACTGGAATGAAAAACAGGGTGAGTAAGTTTGTGTCAGGCAAAGAAATTTCAAAGGTGACATCATTAATGGCTCATTTGACTGGGAAAGGACCAAGGTATTTGAGGGAGAGTTTTTTGGAGGGGCCATTGGAGGAAATGTTCTTGGAGGAGAGGTAGACAAGATCCCCAGGCTGGTATGTAGGATTGGGCTGCTGTTTTCGGTCAGCAAATTGTTTGTGAGAAGCTTTTGAAGCTTCAAGAGCAGAACGCACAGAGTCCCAAGTAGAAGAAATTTTTTTAATCCAAGAGGTGAGTGAGGTAGTTTGTGTTGAAGGGAGGGTGGTGGGAAGTGCAGGAAATGGTTTTGGGTTGATGCTGAGGACAACTTCAATTCGAGTTTTGCCAGTGGAGGAGTGTAGGGCAGAGTTGTAAGCAAATTCGGGAAAGGGAGGAGGATTGCCCAGTTGTTTTGGTTGGAATTGACGAAGCAACGTAAGTACTGTTCTAGGGTTTGATTTGTGCGTTTGCTTTGTCCATCAGTTTGGAGATGATAGGAGCTGCTGAGTTTTTGGGAAATGCCAAGAGATTTAAGGAGTGAAGTCCAGAATTCAAAACTGAATATAGGTTATCTGTCAGAAACTATTGTGGAAGGTAGTCCATGGAGTTTCCAGAAGTTATTGATGAAGAGGTCGGTTAGTTTGTCAGCAGTAGGCACTTTCTTTAGTGGAATGAAATGAGATTGTTTGGAGAAATGATTGGTGACAACCCAAATGGTATGGAATCCATGGAAGTTGGGCAGACCAAAAATGAAGTCCCATGAAATAGTGTCCCAAGTTAAGAAGGGAGCAGGAAGTGGTTGGAGAAGTCCATGTGGCTTAGATGAAGAGGATTTGCAGGTGTTGCAAACAGGGCAGTATTTAATATATTCTTGGACTTGTTTTGTGAGACCTAGCCACTGGAAAAGTTTTCTGATGGAATGTAGAGTTTTAAGGAAGCTAAAGTGTCCAGCAGGTTTGGAATCGTGGTATCTCTTCAAAACTTTGATTCGGCAAGTTGGTGGTACGTAGAAGCTGATTCTCAGGCTCGCTGTTGTGCTCTGGTAGTGACTTGTAATCCAAAATTGTTTGGGGAGAAGAGAGGTTTTTTCTTGGTAGGAGAAGAGAAGGACAGTGGTTCGTGGCAGGGCAGTCTCGAGAGTGGATCTGCCAAAGTATTAGTTTTTCCAGGTTTGAAAACAATTTTGAATCTAAACCACTGGAAAAATTCAGCCCAGCATGCTTGTTTAGGGGTTAGTTTTTTGGCAATTTTTAGAGTTTCAAGATTGCGGTGGTCAGTCCAGACTTGAAAAGGAAGTTTAGCTCCTTCAAGGAAGTGTTGCCAGGAGGTGAGTGTGAAATGGATGGCCATGGCTTCTTTTTCCCCAATTGGCCAGTTGTGTTGTGTGCTGGAGAATTTTTTGGAGATGAAGGCACATGGTTTAAGGTGGCTGTCTGTGTTGTGTTGAAGAACAGCTCCCATGGTGAAGTCAGAAGCATCGGTTTGAATTATGGATTCTTTGGAAGTATCAGTGAATAAGAGAAGCAGTTCGGATGTAAATTTTTGTTTGAGGGTCTCGAATGCTGTCTGGCATTTTTCAGTCCAGAGGATGTGGTTGCATTGGTTAGTTTTGTTATCAGCTGCTCTTTTCAAGAGATCAGTAAGAGGGCGAGCAATTGTGGCAAACCCCTCTATGAAGTTACAATAGAAGTTTGCAAAGCCAAGGAATTGTTGGAGTTGCCTTCTAGTTTTGGGGGTAGGCCAGTTCAAAATAATCTCAGTTTTGGTGGGGTCCATGTTTAGGGTATTATGACAAACATGGTACCCTAAGCAGTCAAAACTCTGATCGTGAAATTCGCATTTTGAGAGTTTAACAGCAAGTTTATTGTCTATGAGTCTTTGTAACACAGTACGTACGAGTTCAGTGTGTTGTTCAAGGGTTTCTGAGTAGATCAAAATATCATCTAGGTAAACA
Source organism: Iguana delicatissima (assembly GCA_948472985.1). Classification (NCBI taxonomy): domain Eukaryota; kingdom Metazoa; phylum Chordata; class Lepidosauria; order Squamata; family Iguanidae; genus Iguana; species Iguana delicatissima. The sequence goes on along the minus strand of CAOKZL010000478.1, from coordinate 1,079,085 downwards.
ACAACACCTTCGTAGAGGAGGTCTTGTAATACAGAATTGAGAAACATTTGGAAGGCTGTGGGACCAGCTTGTAATCCAAAAGGGGGAACAGTCCATTGGTAGTTTCCCAGGGGTGTGTGTGAGAAAGTAGTCAACCACTCAATTTCAGGGTCCATGCGTATTCTGTGGAAAGCCTCCCTGAGGTCTAATTTGGTGAAGAATTTGCCTTTAACCAATTGATTTAGGGTATCCTTGGTTAAAGGAATCGGGTACGCATTAGACAATACTGCCTGATTAATTAAGTTATAGTTCACAATGAGCCTCGGTTCTCCTCCATCCTTTTTATTGTGGAAAAATATTGGACTTGTTGTGGCAGCAGATGAGGGTTTAATAAATCCACGTTGTAAGTTTTTGTTCAGGAATCTTTTTAGAGCCTCTAGTTCTTGGTTGTTCATAGAGTATATCTTGGGTGTGGGAATTTTAGCTCCATCTATCATAGCTCCATCTATCAGAGTGTGGGAGCAGTTTGTCTGCTTTGTGGTCTTCAAAAGCTTTCTGCAGGTCTCGGTATTCTAACAGGATTTTCTGCAGTTCCTCAGGAATCAAAGTAAGTGTCAAGTCAGAGGAATTTGGTAGTATGGGCACTAGATTTACATCATTGTTACGTTTGAGTAAGCCTTGGGTCCAGTCAATTTGGGGATTGTGTTTTTTTTCAGCCAGTCGTACCCAAGAACTACTTGAAACCCGATTTTGGTGGGCACTAGGAAATATAATTGCCCCTGTAAGTTTCCCACTTGAACAAGGATTGGTTTGGTCCTTTCCCATACAGAGCCCCCTGCCATGGGTGAGCCATCCATTTGAGATAACTTGACAACCTTTTTTTAGGGGTTCAAACTTTACTGGATGTTCTTTGGCCACAGTGGGATTCAATAAACTAGTTGTGCAGCCTGAGTCAACTAAGGTCCTGTACATTCGTAATTTCCCATCATTTCCTTGTAAGGTTACCGTAACATATACATGATGAGTTTTGGTTGTACTTACATTCGTGGACTGGTCAGGATCCCAATCATCACTGTCCGAGTCAGACGTGGTCAGTGGGCTTTCCTCGCCATTGCAAGTTCCAGCAGCGGTTCTGCCAGCGGGACATTTGGTTGGCGGCTTCAGGGTGTCAGCTTTGCGGGATACAAGCCGGGTGGTGGGGGTGCCCAACTTTTCTTCAGCGGGTTTCTTCGATCCCTGGCATTCGCTGGTGACATGGCCTTTCCCCCCACATTGGAAACAGGTGCCTTCTTTGAGTTGTTTTTTCTTTTCCTTGCTGCTCAGGAAAGTGGTTTTTCAGGGCACCGGGGTTTGGTGACTACTTGCTCTTGTCTTTGCTGGGCAAGCTGGACACTCTCCATGATGCTTTCTATTTCTCCACCCAGTTTCATCCATTCCAGGATCCCGTTGGGTCAGGCAGTGATCTAAGATGGTGGAGTTTAATCCGTCTTGGAAAAATTGCTTGAGGATGTCATCTTTCCATTCTGGGACCTTAGCGACTAGCTTTTGGAATTCTCTGGTGTATTTGTCTACGGTTCCTTTTCCTTGGCGCAATTTTCTCAGTTGGTAACTGGCTTGTTCTTAAAAGAAAGGATCTCGAACCTTTCTGTAAGTCGATGCATGAACAGCTGCAGGTCGGCTGTTTCTTCAGCTCGTGAGTCAAACAGGCTGGTGATCCACTCCGCTGCTTCTCCTTTGAGGTGATGGCTCAGGTATCTGACTCTGGCAGCATCATCTGGGAAACTATTCCCGTAGTCGATCATAAAATTAGAGGCCATGTTGAGAAAGTATGTCAGGGTGGCTTCATCGCCATCGTAAGTGGTTTTCAACTCTCGAAAAGGCCGGGGCCCCACTTGCAGTGGCAGTATCCCAGGAGGTGCAGATGCTGCAGCCGCCGGAGCAGCTGCTGCTGCAGGAACCTGGGGTGGTGCACACCCAACCTGAGGCACCAGAAGTCTCCAGTCGTGCAGCTGAGCTCTCAGTTTAGAAATTTCTTCTCGCTGCTTTTCTCCTTCTTCTTCTCTGGCTAAAAATTGTTCTGACAAGCTGGTCTTGACAATTGATGTGTCCCATCTTGTAGCCCGGCGACATTGGCTCCGAGCAGTTTCTGGTCTCTCTCCCCAGGCCCAGGTTTGACCTCCAGTCGGGGTGGATGAAGGAATTGAAGGCTGTGTCTTGGGTCTCGCATCAGGAGGCCGGCTGGGGACCATCTTGTCTCTTTCAGCAATTCCCATGCCTGGAGCTTCAACAACTCTGCTGGATGCTCCATTTTCTTCAGGCTCTTCTTCCGTTTTTTGATACATACTTTTAATATTTTTTTACAGAAGTTCACTCACTCTGTCAGGAACTGAATTCACACACACAAATATAACAGTGCATAAACACTATTTATCAGGAGTGTTATACATAGTACGGGACTCCAGTGAGTGAACTAGAGGCAATTAGCAAAATTCAAAACATAAAGGCAAAGAGTTTCTCATCCTGCCTGCAAGAGACCTTGAAGTTTTGGTTTAGCCTGACAGTGCTTATCACTACATTCCTAGCTTTCTTTATCTAACAGTCTCTGGTTTTCATACCTTGTTACAAGCAAGCTGCTACTTAACTCCTACTACATGTCCCATGACTAAAATATGGAGGGCTACTGGATATTCTTACCACTCCCAGTTCTTATAAGTAACAGATATTAAATAACTTGAATGAGTTAAAAGGGAAAAAACACTTTATTTATTTTCCCTTTTAAACTCTGAAATCATCAGCAGAGGCCTTGTTGCATGGTGGACACACATGACAGGGCTCTGACTGTGGAACTCTCTTCCAAAGGAAATCTGCCTGCCTCCATCCCTTTTGAATTTCTTACAGGTAATGAAACCTGTGCTGTCCTATGTGCTCCTTGGGTCTTAAAATTAGGAGTGTCTGTTCTATTTTATTAAATTGTTTTATTACATTGCTTTAGAACTACTCCTAAAGAGAAATTCAGACTGTTTTTAATTGTTTTTTTTAGTTATTATTTAAATGTTTTTGAAGTGTTTTTAAGGATTGTGCTTTGGAGACCCTGGTGGGTCAGGAGCTGATAACTAAATGCCTTGAATGGATGGATGGATGGATGGATGCACAAATAGGGATGGAAAGAAATTGGAAAATATTAAAAAAAAAACGGTTGAAAAACATTTCTTTTTCAAGTGTTGAGCAACCCTGATGAGAAGAATTGTGGACTTTTGAGAATCTTGATAGTTCTGGACGTATTCTGTGCAATACTCGCATATGGTTTTTTGTGCAGAAACGACCATTTTATGCATAGAAAAATGCTCTTTTTTCTTTGCAGTAAAATATATTTCTATGAAGAAATGCAGAAAAAGCTGTTTTCAATGCAAGAAGTACACTGAAGAACTTCTTTTAGAAGGACTTATTCTAAGTACTTATTCTAAGCAAAATTCACAAATGAGTGAATCTCTGTGTGGAAAATAGTATTATATGGAGAAATATTTCTGTGCATAAAATGCTATTTCCTGGGCAGAAAATGGTGCTTTCTGCACAAAACAACCACATGCAAATTTGCACAGAATAAGTCCTGAATTGTAATTACTCATAGACTTTCTTTCAGCAGAAAGAAAATTGCTAAAATTACTTGCTGTTTCATTTGAGAAAAAACTTAATGAAGAACTAAATCACTATGCATGTGTCCATGGTTGCATGAATAAAAATGAAAAACAGAAGTAATAAAAGAAGAACACAAATAAAAATACAACAAGATTACTAAGGAAACTAGCTAATTATCACTACTTCTCCAGAGTAGTGGAGACCAGGCTTGTTGTTCTTGTTCTTGTTGCTATCTTTATTTATATCCTTCTTTTCTTCTGGTAGAGATTCAAAGTGGCTTACAGTAATTTTTTAAAAAAATAGTTAAAAATCATGGAATGCAAAAGTTAAAAAACAAATTAAACAATCAAATAAAAATGAAAACAAAGTTAAAATACATAATTAAAATTCAAACACCTATAAATTCAGCACAGCTAACAATATCCAGCACCTTTCATCAGACAAGCCATAATCACACATTGAAAGCCTGTCGGAATACAAATGTCTTTGCCAGGTTGCCATTCTGACTTCTCTGGGAAGGGAGTTTGAGAGCCTGGGAGCAGCCACTGAGAAGGTCCTCTCCCGTGTTCCCATCAGATGTACCTATGAAGGTGGTGGGACAGAGAGAAGGGCCTCTCTAGCAGAACTGAAAGCCTGGGCTGGTTCATGTGAGAGAATAGTCTTTCAACTAACCTGGACCTGGGTTTGATTTCCCCACTCAATCATGGAAAACCATTGGGTGACCTTGGGCATATCACAGACTTTCAGCTCCAGAAAACCCCATGATAGGCTCGCCTTAGGGTTATCATAGGTCAGAAACTACTAAAGGCACACAATTGCAACAATATTCTGATATGACAGCTGGAGCAAAACAGCCACAACTCACTTTTTAATAATGAAAAGTGTGTGTGTGTGTGCGTGTAAGCATCATGTGCATGTATTACCTGTGTGTGTATATGCTTTATAACATATGTGAGGCATGCATCTATGTATCTCTGCATGTGCTCATCTGTTTGTAAAAAGATATGAGCAGCTACATGTTTAATCAGGAATTTCATCAGCAGTTTGAAAGACTTCCAGACAGCGAATAAATAAATCTCATTATTTCATTTTTTTTTTTTTATCATTTGAAAAGAATCCCTCAGATCTGATTAATGTCCTGCTGGTTAGATGCTGATTGCATGCTGTTCATGATTTTTTTCACTATATCTGATTTTTTTGTAACAAATAGCTCTTACCAGAGGCTATTAAAGGGATGAAAAACTAGACAATAGGGTTGTATTCTATCATTCATTAATATGGGCATTGTGTTGTTCCCTCTTGGTCTCCATGTGCATTGCTCTGTTGTCTTGCAGACAAGTTCTACTGCTGTACTTTGTGTGTGTCTGTGCCTTCAGATTGCCTGTTGACTTATAGTGACCTCATTTCATAGGGTTTTATTAAGCAAGGAATACTCAGAAGTGGTTTTTTCAGTTCCCTCCCCTGAAATATAGCCTACAGAAATGGATTAATATATCAGATTCATTTTGTTCTGCATCTAAATATTTCTAAACCTGAATTATTTCCATCCCAAATGTCAATTCATTTGTGTATTTTATTATATTCTTAGCAAAACTGAGCAAAACCAAATTCCCAACAAATGGCCAAATTCAATAGGTACAACTTTTCCCAGCAGGAAAAGGCCCCAGCTGTACATGCCTGATGTACATCTGATAGAGAAATAGCCTCAGAGGGAGGAAAACCCCTGATAATCCAGTTGAGCACTACCAACATGGATGAAGACATAGATAAGCATTCTAGGTCCTGCGCCTTGGTGAGCAGATTTATTTGTTTCAGCTCCTCTCACATTCTAATTCTTCCTTTCAGTCCAGTTCTTTCCCATCATAACACAAATCAAGTTTTTAAAATTTGGTAAATTCTTATAAATATGAACGAACAAAAACTCTTTCCCATTTCCATTGTACAGAGACTTCCACGTTACACAGGATACGCATGTTATCAGGGTCCTGTACTGCAATAATCTCCCTTGTGCTGAGCCATCAGAGCAAAAACTCCTTATCTACTTATATTAACTGTGAATATGCAAACACCTGTGGGACATTGTGATCAATGCGCTACTGGTGAGAGAACTGTTGGGCACGACCCCACACCCTGCTCATGTATTGATGCAGACCTAATGAACTAGCCTGGGCTTTTTACTAGAATCCAAGTTCTGTACTTTATCAGCATTGTCTTTCTAGTTTAGGAATGGTAAGATGTATTCCAAAGTAACAGCATTGTCCTTCTAGTTGAGAAATCTTATGTACTCTAAAGTAACAAAAATTTTCTCTTGAAGTTTTCTTTTCTTTTCTTTTTCTTTCTCTTCTCTTCTCTTCTCTTCTCTTTTATTGGAGGAATAGGATAAAGTGGCTAAACAAAAACAGTCTTATCTACAGATAAAAAACTGTTAATTTTTCATATATAACATGAATGTATCTGTGCTTTAAGAAAACTTACAAAACCATTAATAATTGCTTATCTATTGGATTGCCAATGGATACAGGCAATATACTTTTGAGTGGTAGATTATGAGGACAAATGGTCAGGAAGTGAATCAGTATCATATTCTGTTCAGGAGGTCTCCACAGCATCTAGGTCCCTGCTCTCAGGGACTTTCTGAGTCCCTCTGTGGTGCACATGGTCTGCAAAACATCTGTCAAAAAGGTGTCAGGGGAACTAATTTTTCTACTCTTGGAAACTATTAGGAGTGGTAGGTTTCTTGCAACTTCCACAAAATCAAAAAAACACACAAGCAAACAAATCTACCCATGCAGAAGTAGATATTTCACCACTTTCTCTTTTGATATTTTCATATTTTTATGATTGATTGCTTGAATGATTGATTGTATAGGGGATGGCCCATGTCGTGCCCTGGGAATAGAATGCTGACCCCTGGAACCCACCTAACTCCTGATCTAAGAGAGAATACCAAGTAGTAAAGAACAGCAAGATAAGACAATTCTTATGTACTTATGACATTTAAAAAAAAACATTAAGGAGGAAATAGTTTCCTTTTATGCCACATCACTCCAAGTGTTCATGGGTCATCAGCTGGTCATCTTCAAAGTACATACAAGAAACAATGATGGTATCCCAAAAGGCATAAGCAGATTACAGTGATGGAATTCTGTATCTAGCAGCATATTTCTATATCAACAGCAGTGGAACTGGAACTTTCTTTCATTTCCCCTTCTACTAGGACATTAAAAACCTGCTTTTGAACATCCTGATCAGTTTGTTAGAGTGCACAGAATACAATGGCTTTCATGTTTCAAAACAATTGTTATTTTTATATAGGCATTGTGTGTGTGCATGTGCCTTCAAGTCACCTATCAACTTACGGTGACCCCACGAATTTTATAGAATCACAGAGTTACAGCACCTGGTATTTGTTGGCAGTCTCCCATCCAAGTGCTAACCAGGACTGACCCTGCTCAGCTTCCAAGATCAGACAGGAAGTGGTACCTTTAGGCCTCATTATAGGCATTAGATAGCACTAATAACACATTAAAGCCAACTAGTAAATTTGTTGGACCACATTTTTTGGAGAAAAACTGCCTATCTATTTGTTAGTGGTCCTGCTCTATCCCAAAGGATTATAAAGGGTAACAACAGAGAGAGGGGAGGAGAGAGAGAGAAAAGTGAGGGGGGAGAGAGAGAGAGAGAGGGAGGGAGGGAGAGATAATTTAGTCAAACAGACTAAGACCATTTCCACACTACCCTGTTATAGTGCTTTATTCCATTTTCAACATCACGTGGAATTCTAGGGTTTGTAGTTTACTGAGGCCAAAGAGCTTTCTGGCTGAGAATTCCAAATGCCCCTCCTTAAACTCCAAGTCCTAGAATTTCATAGAATGTTGAAAGTGGAATAATAGCACTACAACAATGTAGTGTAGAAATGGCCTAAGATTTATTTCACCACATGAAATTATACTTTCCTTTGGGGAACCAAAAGTATCTTGTTTCAAACTTGCAGTTGCTATATGAAAGTAGAATCAAATCAAAGCACTGTTTTTGGGACAAATTGATGTACATTTTATATGATATGACTTTTGTTGTTGGACTTCTTTTATTCTTCACTTTTGGGTCACATCCCTATAATTCCTCTTGATTTTTCAACAAGTAAAAAAGCCTATTTCTCAACAGATGTATTCAGTTATAGAAGTAATTTAAAACATCATGGAAAAACCTCTGGAACTATTATGACCATAATAATGAAAAATTGGCTTTCTAAATTTTAGAGATATTCACTAACTAAAACTGAAAACATGTTTAATTCCATTCTTTTTTTTCAGGATGAGGGGCTCGTTTTATGCTATTTTAACTGTATATCTGGAAATGAGGAAGTCATTTGTATTTTCAACATTAAAATGTAACTCCTGACACATACTTTTACTTATGTTTCATTTCTAATGTTACAAATAATATTCCATTTTAATTTGGATGATGCCAAATTTGGATGATCAACTTCAAACTTAAGTCAGATCTACGAAGAAACATGTTACTGTTAAAGTGTATGTCTCGATGAACAGATACCACTTCTAAAAAGATGCCAAGTGCTAAAACAGAAAAATTCAACAAATGGCTCCTACTCTCTATAGGAGAAGGAATGCCACACTCTTTAGCCAGAGGGTGAATCATTTCCTCAGCTAGACCACAGACAATCTTAATACCTTCAGAGAAATCAGTCTTGTTGATTTTTCATCAGAATTTCTGGAAGTAAGCAAGCTTGGACACATACTACTGAATTCACTACAGTTTCTAAGTCAAAGCTTGGAAAACTTTCAATAAAGTTATAGCACTTTTTTGGACATAAACAGCCTCTGCCAGCAAGGCCACAGGCTTTTCCAAGATCTTTATGCAAACATCCAGATGTCTACTCTTAGGGAAATAATGTAGTTCTTTCCTTAGGGCATCACATTTTTTGAGAATCAAAACTAGGAAAATGTGGAATTGGTGGGAAAATGTGATTCTTTCTCCCTACAGAGCTAACATTTATTTATGTCTGGATGCATATTCACTCCAAATGAATCTTATTAACAGCCACTAAGAAATGCCTATGAAAAAAAATGTGTTACACTTTGCCTTCCCTCATGCCATTTTGGCTGTAAGACTTTCCCCTTTCCCTCCTCTTTTCTTCAAGGAGTACTTCTATGTGAAAGATTTATCCAGTGAATACTTATTCTACATTGTAGAATCTACAATAAGGGTTTAAGGTAGGTGGTATAAAACAGAAGCATAACTGCCGCTCCCACAAAAAAGCAAGATCATCCTATATTAATCTTACTGACCCTTCCTCATTTGTATTTTGTTGGTTTTTAAATAATGTTAAACCATATTTTTAAGATGGTCAAAAATGAGTTTATCAAGCATTGATAAATCCTGTCATGAAGAATCCTGGATTTATGAGATTTTGGAGACTTATTCTGCTCAAAATTTGTATTTTTTTTTAAGAAAGCAACATTTTCTGCAAAGGACACAGTCTTTTCTGTGGAGAAAGTAGTATTTCTCTGCACAATGATTTTTTCTGCTCAAAAATACTGTTTTCTGTGCAAAAAAAAAATCACACGCATTTTGCACAGAACAAGTTCCAAGTACTGCATTTTCTGTCCAGAAAATATTTCTATAAGTTCAGAAAATGTTGCTTTCTGTGTAAAAAGCCACGTGAAAATTTTAAACAAATAAGTCCTGAACTGTTAATATTCTTCAAAAAGCATGTTATTTGCTGCTTCCTTCAAAACTGGTGAAGATTTCTCTCTATTCTATTCCCACCCCACCCCAATCTATAGGAACCCTAACTCTCTTTGATGACAATATGGAAAATTGATTGTTGCAAAAATTGATACTTAAACATGGTATGCTGGAAGAGCCATAGTGGTCTGCCAATTAACAATGTCCATTGTTTGAGGCCTTTGAGGCCGCTTTCTAAACTGCAAACCCCAGGATTCCATAGGAAGTTGAAAGTGGAATAATAGTGCTATAACAGACTAGTGCGGAAATGGCCAATGTTGCCTTTGGGAAGCCCACAAACAAAATAGGAATGCAATAGTACTGTTCTTGCTCTCCAGCAAATGATAAACCGAAGAATACTGCTTCCAGTATCCATACATCATTACCATTTCCTTTTAATAATCTTAAACTTCATGAACCTGCCCTGTCTCCGTTTAACGCCATGCAAGTTGTGTCCATTACTACATTTCATGAAGCAAAATTCCAATTTAATTATGTAGTATGTGGAGAAGTATCTCTTTATCTGACTTGAATCTCTCACATAAAAGGTGCACATTGTTTGACCATATGCCAAGAGGTAGCACAGGCAGCTAATATAGTGACTAAACTTTACCTATGATATCTATAAAATTCCAGTAATAAAAAAAGAGATCCAACAGTGAGTCACTGAATTAAAGTTCCAATTTCTTTTCCAGTGTCTCTTATATAAAATCACTTTGTCTGCTTGGGAAAATCTATTATGCAACTTTGGGCTGTAGATTATATTGCTATTAGAGAATCTTAGATTCTTATTAGAGAACCCTATATAGTTTTGTCTTCTGGGCACCCAAACTGTACAACATTATATCGCTTGTAATTATGCAACAGTTTGGCCAGTGATGCAAATATAAAATCAAGCTCCCCCCCGCTTGGTAAATAGGTTATAATCCAAGGGCAGATTAAGATGGTTGGGGCCCTGAAGAAGCTCTAAAAACAGGGGCCCTATTTGTGTCACATGGATGTGTCACTCTAGCAGAGATAGTACAGAAAGGAAATAACAGGGACAATATATAAATTGCAAGCACAGTGGACAGCAGTATAAAAATTTTCATGTAGGGGCATTTCAGCCCTGAAATTTCAATGAAACCAACAGCCTAATTCAATTCATTTTCTATTCAATCATATACCTTGCAACATATCATAATTGAAAATACGACATGTGGCAAAGCAACATCCAAGTATCATGAAAAAGATGGAGCCAGGCAACAAAAGATGATGGTCAAGGATATGCTCAACTTCAAAAATTATTAATAAAGAAGAACACACAAAGCTACTATTTTAAGCAAAGGAACCTTGGAAATTATTGTCAAAAACCCGCCAGAGGCATTCTTGCCATCAGTAGAAAAAACTCACAGCCCAAACGAGGAAGCAGTCTAACAGTCTTTATTACGGGCAGTAAAACAAGCTAAGGCAATTAAGTCACAGTGGAGCAAGCCATCTCTAACAGAGTAGAGAAAAAAGTAACAAGAAGCACAGCCTGTTCAGAGGCCGTGTTTTAAGTATACATGTTCAATAACAAGGAGCTTTTCAAACCATAACATATGCCCACAGCTGCATGAACCAGACGGCCTTGGTTACATTCAGCTTTCTCATGGGAAACACTCTATCTTGCTAGTCTAAACAACTACAAGCAGTTTTGCTTTCTCACTCTCTGGTGGTGGGAAAATGTGCAGCCAGGAGTACAACACATCTCGTATTGTGACACTCCCTTACTCCTTGCGTAACATTTTCAGCCACCATGCACTGGAGGCTCCATCAACCCCAGTTTGCTAACGTGTTGACCAAATGCATTAGCAGGAAGTGGTTTAGTAAACACATCAGCTACGTTTTCTTCTGAAGACACATAGGTAAGGGACACTTTTCCTTCTCGTACATATTGTTTCACATTGTGAAATTTGATGTCAATGTGTTTTGATCGAGAGACACCCGGTCAGACACTGCCATTTGAATACAGGCTTTGTGAATCACAACATATTTGTATTGGCAATGGCACAGACACATGCAGGTCTTGTAGTAACTGCAAAAACCAAACCAACTCAGTACAGAGCGCAGATAGGCTCACAAATTCTGCCTCTGCAGTTGATAAAGCAAGACAAGACTGTTTTTTAGACTTCCAGTCGATTGCTACCCCACTGTATTTGACAAGAAAACCAGTTGTGCTTTTGCGGTCCACAATATCCTCAGCAAAATCACTGTCTGATGAACAGACAAGGTTTGGCGTCTGATCAGGACTAATGCTTAGGCAATAATCAAGGGAACCTTTTAGGTACCTTAGTACCCTTTTCACACCCTGCCAATGATACTGGGTTGGGCTAGCACACGCTCTGCCCAAAATGTTGACACTTAGAGCAATGTCAGGCCGGCTGGTACCAGCTAAGTACAAAAGGCTCCAATGACAGACTGATACAGGTGTATATCAGGAAATAATTCCTCACAGATATTTTTCAAAAAACCTGGCACCATTGGAGTTTGTACCGGATTGCAGTCAGACATTTGACACAATTCTAACAACTTTACAATTTTTTTGTTTTTGACACAGCAGAATACCATTTTCAGTTCTCTGTACTTCAATTCCAAGAAAGTTCTGTACTAGGCCTAGGTTTTTCACCTGAAACTTTTTCCCCAGCTCTTTTTCAAACACTTGTGCTTGTTTTTGTGTAGCACTGACCAAACACAGATCATCCACATATGCAAGGAGAATTTCCAAACTCTCCCCTTTCCCCCGAACATATACACAGGAATCAACAAGGCTTTGTTTGAACCCGCACCCTTGCAGGGCATTGTGTAAACAAAAATTCCAACACCTGGCAGATTGCCGTAACCCATAAAGCGATTTCTTCAAAAACTAAACTTGACTTTCTCTCCCCTCTACTACAAACCCATCAGGCTGGAGCATGTACACTTCTTCCTCCAAGTCAGCATTGAGATAGGCAGTGGTAATGTCAAAGTGTGTGATAACAGCTTTTCTCTGAGCTGCTATGAAAAACACCAACCTGATGGACTGTGCTTTCACAGTCGGGGAGTAGATCTGATCCAGATCACTGATGTCTTGCAAGAACCCGTGTGCCACTAGGCGCGCTTTATATTTCACATGCCCATCAGCAGTGGGTTTTAACTTGTAGACCCATTTGCTGTCAATTGGCTTCACACCCTTGGGCAAATTACAAAGAGAATACACATCATGCTGAATAATGGAATCCATTTCACTCTGCATTGCATCCCACCAGGGTTCTACCTGTTGCTCAGGCATTTTCACAACATCAGCAAAGCACTGAGGCTCACAGTTTACAGCACACACACGAACTGCAAGAGACTCAGGGGAAAAACGTTTAGGTGGAATACCTTTCGTTTTCTTTGAGACCGTCTGGGGATGGGACGATCCTGCAAAGGCTCGTCTCTGTCCTCAGCACTGCGAGACCTCTTCACTGAGCCCTCGCGTTCTCTTTCCCCTGTGCAAGACCCTCGCACATCACTTACAGCTCTTCTCCTCCACGCGCCTCTCTCCTCTTCTGTTTTGACCCTCGAGGAACTGGGAGCGGAGGCTGGGAGTGGAGCAGAGACTGAAGGCTGTACTGGCTGAGAAGCTGGCAGACCAGCCACAGGGAGAAAAACTTCAGATGCTGCCTGAACACGCGACCAATTAGCGTGTTCCTCAAAAGAGGCATTCCTAGACACCACACAGAAATTGCCACCAGCATGAAAACGATACCCTTTGCAGTTGGGTTCATAGCCAACAAAACGCATACACTGGGCCTTTGGCTCCCCCTTCCTTCTTTGCCCCTTGGGGATGTGCACCCAAGCAAAACTCCCAAAAACTCTAAGATGTGCAATGGAAGGTTGTTTACCAAACAGACATTCATAGGGAGTAGCATTAACCACAGAACTCCACAGCCTGTTGTGTATGTAACAGGCAGTCAGAATTGCCTCACCCCAAAAACTCAGAGGCAGATCTGCATCCAGCAGCAAACTGTGCATTTGAGTCTGCAGAACCCCTGCATTCCGCTCAGCCACTCCATTTTGATTAGGAGAATAGCTGGCAGTCGATCTGTGAACAATCCCTTGCCTTTTGAACCATTGTTGCAAGTTCTCCGACAGGAATTCCATTCCTCTGTTGGTTTGACGCTTTTGCAGGGAATAACCAAACTGCCTTTCAACCAAGGAACACCGGTTCTTGAGAACTTGACACACATCAGACTTTTGTTTCAACAAATAGCAGAAAATGAACCTGCTAAAATCATCTACGAGGATGACGAAATATCTAGCCCCCCTAGGGAGGGTTTACTCATAGGACCCACAATATCACAGTGTACCAACTGAAACGGGGCGGTTGGCACACGAAAACTAACCCTCGGTGCTGGGAGTTGTTTAGATTTAGCTTGCTTGCAAATAGCACAATCAAGAAAAACATTACAAGGCTTCAAAGTACACCCTTTACAACAACCAGCAAGCCTCTTTAACACAGGAAAGCTGGCATGTGCTGCGCGCCGGTGGAGGAGATGAAGGCACTCATCATGTTGTGGGACATTACCATACACATTACACACAGTGTGTCGTGGCACAAGAAAGAACAGCCTCCCTTCTCGTGTAGCCACAGCACATACCACTCCATCTTTGAGGATTTTACCTTGCTTCCCATAGAACTCAACCTTGAACCCTTACTCTGTTAGCTGCCCCACAGAAAGCAAACAGAAATCAAGAGAGGGAACAAACAAAACATTTTTCAAACCCATGTCAAGGGCAGGGACAAAAGCTACACCTTCGCCACAAACTTTAGCCTTTGTCCCATCTGCTAATGTCACAGTGGAAACACTGGCAGAATCCAAACAGTCAAATAAATCTTCAGAATTGACCAGATGCTGGGAACAGCCGCTGTCTAGAAGCCAAACAGAATCACCTGCCTCCTCAGAGTCTGACACAGTGTCCGGAATAGCATCTCCCACGGCAACAGTAACTCTCAGCCGCCCTCTGGCCCGACCTCCTCTGCCTCCTCTGCCACAGCTCCTGGCACCGGCGCCTGTGAAACTTTGCTCCCCTTGCTTCAGGAGCGGGCAATCATGCTTAAGATGAGAAGCAGATCCACAGCGAAAGCACCTTCGCACAGCATGGGCTCTCACCAGCCCCTCCTGCCTCGCCTCAGCAGCCGGAGACCTTCCTCCCAGCACAGGCCTCTGCAGCTGGAGCCGTCTGAGTGGGAGTCGCTGCATTCCTTGTGCGCTTTTCCTCTTCTTCCAGCAGACGGGCAGAAACCAAGGGAACGGTTAACTCCCTCTCTGGCATGGATTGAAGCGAGGACACCACCAGATTCCAGGAACTATCAAGAGAATTCAAGATGCAAAATACCTTGTCACCTTCAGGCAACACTTTGCCTCTCTCCCGAAGTGACGAAAACAGCTCTGACATCTCAGCCAAATGCTGCCTCACCGGGACACCGGGGGCCAGTTTCATCCCACATAAACGGGCGTACAGGGCGTACTTGGTGGCTGCTGATTGACTCAAAAACAACTCCCGCAGCCTCGCCCAGGCTTCTCGAGGGGTGGCAAGATCCCTAATATGCGTGAGCTGGTCATCCTCCACAGCCAGAAAGAGGACAGACATGGCACGCCTCGTTGCCGCTGCTATCTCCGCAGCAGTCCCCTGCAGAGTCGGGGGAGCTGTGAAGGCACCCCACAGCCCCTCGGCTTGCAAATACTTTTCCATGCGAGCTGACCATGCCAAGTAATTAGTTGCATTTACCTTAACGAGAGGCAGGCCCCCAGGCACCACATGAGCCATTGTAAAAACACTTCAAAAAACACCTCTCAAAACCATCCTCTGCGACCATGTCAAAAACCCGCCAGAGGCATTCTTGCCATCAGTAGAAAAAACTCACAGCCCAAACGAGGCAGCAGTCTAACAGTCTTTATTACGGGCAGTAAAACAAGCTAAGGCAATTAAGTCACAGCGGAGCAAGCCATCTCTAACAGAGTAGAGAAAAAAGTAACAAGAAGCACAGCCTGTTCAGAGGCCGTGTTTTAAGCATACATGTTCAATAACAAGGAGCTTTTCAAACCATAACATATGCCCACAGCTGCATGAACCAGACGGCCTTGGTTACATTCAGCTTTCTCATGGGAAACACTCTATCTTGCTAGTCTAAACAACTACAAGCAGTTTTGCTTTCTCACCCTCTGGTGGTGGGAAAATGTGCAGCCAGGAGTACAACACATCTCGTATTGTGACAATTATACAAAGAGTTTAGTAAAGCAAGAAAAAAAAAAGGGAAAAAGCACAACTCAATAAATACAATACAATATCTATGCACAGGCATGTAGTCTGACAGATTCTTTGTCACTACATGAGCTTCGTATTCATGATCTCCCCTCCACCCAATAAGTATTATATATTGTGTCAAATCATAGCCCCCTTGGAACACTCATGTGGTCACCTTGAACCAATCATAATTTCCCAGCTTAAAATATTTGATAGGGTTTTTGCTGGAACAAATATGGTAATAGGAAAACAAAGAAATACTTTTTGTTCCGGTAGATAAATGTAACACAAATAGTTAATATAAAAACATTTCTGTCAGGAAAAAATCCATGCACTCTACTAGCGTTATAGAATGCTCATCCTGTACACATTTACTTGGGAATAAAGTCCCACTGAACTCATTAGAACTTAGTTTTGAGCAGATGTGTTTATACGAGAGCCAGCATGGTGTTGTTGTTTGAATATTGGATTATGACTCTGGAGACCAGTGTTCAAATCCATACTTGGCTATGGAAACACACTGGGTGAGCTTAGTCAAGTCACACTCTCTCAGCCTCAGGGAAAGGCAAAGGCAAACTCCTTCTGAACAGATCTTGGCAAGAAAATCCTGTGATAGGGTCACCATAAATCAGCAATGGCTTGAAGGCATATAACAACAAGATATGTGTATATTTTCATTGTTAACACAAATAGAATATTTCTCTGCAGGAAAAAAAAATCTCAGAACAAGAAGACAGTAAATCTCTCTCAGTTCTGGACCTCTAAGAGAGTCAGTTTTGTTCCTATGGTGCCATGTGTTCCTGGCACATGGAAACACTCTCACACACGCACTTTGTAAATCAAACTGAAGATGGGAAAGCAAAGGACACCAATAAAGCTAAGTCTTAAAGTATAAAGTGAGGGGAAGAAAAAAAATATTTCCAGATCATTGATCCTGTTTTAGGGGAAATATTTCTAATGGGGTCATCTAAAAACTATTAAAGATTGAAAGCCTGTGTGTGCATGTATGATGGAGAGAGAGAGACAGACAGACAGACAAACAGAGAGACAGAGGGACGGACTTGTGGCCATTTCTGTGGTGCTAGAATTCAAAGAGGATCCCTTCAAGCAGTCAACTTATGTTTGACTTCTGTGCTAATTTTTTTTTCCTTAGTGAAAGAAACAACTCAGGCTTACTCAAAAGCTGCTGAGTGACTTAAGTACTTCTTTCTTTTACTTGTGTCCTGGGCATACTAGAAGGTGTAAGACTCCACCTGCCTTTCAATGGTTGGAAGGCAATTAAGTGCAAAGCATTGGATTATCATCATAGCACTTGAAGTCGTGTGCAAAGTCAGCTGTAAAGTCAATCATTCTGACTTTCACTTTACTTCTTTGTGAAATAACATCTTCCCCTCCAGCACATACACACACACAATACCAGCACATATGATGGGAATTTCATAAATTAAAATTCAGAAAAATGTTGCTTTTAAAAATGGGGAGACTGGATGTCCACAGAGATTTCAAAAATAATATTGAGAGGGTGCATGGGGTCCATGGGTCACAATGTCCCCATTGTCTAGTATGAGTCTAATCCTAACCCACGGTCAGCAACATATATATGAATTTTGATTGTTTCTATTGCTGAATCTAATGCAGCATTGTCTGTTGTCAGCTGCAAAGTCCACTGGAGAGGGACAGAAGTTGTTCCTTTTGTTATCATTTTCAGTGGAAATTCCAAAATGTGACCATGATCCATTAGAATCCAAAGTCCATGGACAGGCACTCCTTGCCTGTGAATTTTGGATGTCTGAGAGAAATCATTTTCAGTTGGATATAAAAATATAAAGTTGCTTTAATTTACGCTACTTTGATTTGTGCACTGGGGTAAAAATGGATATTAAATCAATAAACATCTAATCATCAAAACAGAAGGAGATGCTCTGTGCACTTCCTTATACAGCACAAAAACTTGGGCATGAACATATGACACAAACAGTGAAAACTAGTGTTTCTTTCTTCATGTGAATAATACTGTAGGTATAACTGGCTCACATTAAGTTATAAGTCGGAAGGATTCAAAGACACAAGAGTGATGTTTATATTTATAGAACAAACCTACAGGTTGCATTGTGAAGTTTGTAAATGTCTAGGATCAAGAAAGCCTGCTATGGCTTATGGATCAATATGGTACATGATTTCTGATTGCACTCTGTGCCTTGGATTATTTCATGCAAGTTATAAGCATAAATGGCTTCACAGCTGAGGGATAATTTAATAGTGAGAAACTATGAAGAACTGTGAGAAGTAGACATTGACTCTCACATTTGTTCTTTCACTTTTGGCATCATGGTTATGGAATTGGCCTTTCCCAAGGTGAGCATTGTAAAGCAATGTTCCTAATATATTGTAATATGCCCTATTATGTCCACCAAAATCTGTGCAGCAGGGAAAAAATTGTTTAGAATATTACAGAGATACATTTTACTGAGATCTTATGCTACTTAAATTATTTGCTGTTTCACAGTATTGCATGTCTGATACAGGACCTCACATTCACATCTTTTCTAACAAAGAAAATGTCTTTGGCCACTGTACAATCATTTCATGCATCTTGGGTATATTTGTAATGGAAGGTCAAGTGGAAAGTGGTTTAGAAATATACAATGCATATGCAAGGTTTATGAGTATAACTAATTCACTTTTTCCTGTTAAACAAGTTGAAGGGTTGCTTGTCCTGTAAATAATTCCAAACATTCTTAGCTCAAGGATAGTTCCATGTTTGGAAATATTAGGGTGTGGATGGGAAAGTCTTCACCCTACTTCTAATTTCACAGATTATTCCATGCTTTTCACTGCATAAAAATCTCTCTGTCTCCTTCTATCATACAAATTGTTCCTTTTTTTTTACAGATCCTTACTGAAATAAGAAAACACCAGTCCTATTTTGCTGGCAACTACACAGCGTCCCCCTCCCATTCTCTCCATCTATTTGGTGTATAATTTTTTTCCCATTCACCTTGCTACTTCTTTGTTCCATATTACTTAGATTTGTATGGCCAATTGGTAGAAAGATTTCAATATATTTTATACTTGCACGTAAGAATGAGAAGCCCAAACTGGGTGATTCACCTATTAAGTAATTTCTATCAGATCCCTGAAAACAGTCCACTTGGATACAGAAAGTCTGAAGAGAGGAGCCTGCTCTACACAAATAGGGGCCCTGTATGAGTTAGGAACGTCACCACCTGTACCTACTGGCCTGTACATAATACAACTGCGACTAATCTCTTTCTCACCATACCTTTTAACTGTTCTAAGTCAATCAATACTTTTAAAACTTTTTTTTAAACAACGATTTTGATCTAGATACATAACAATCATTCCTTCCTTCCGCACAGATATTGTAATTTAATTTTTTTTCTCCCTCTATCTTCCTTTTCTGCACACCTCTCCCCAAATCATGAAGACATGAACTTTATCCCTGTCAATCACCACAAATATTTATTGTCTTCCATATAGTTACATGTTATTTATATATTAACCATAACTTTCAATGCTCAATCTCTTTTAATCCAAAAAAGGTTTAAAGCCAGTATTGTCTTGAGTAATATAAGCAATAAATGGCTTCCACGCAACCTTAAGCACATCTTCTTTTGTATTCCCTCTTGCCACTCTTACATGGTATGTTAATTTTTCCGAAAAGAACTATAAGCTTTATGCTATTGAGTCATTTTTGTACTGAGAAATTTTATAACACTATCCACACTTTAGCTATTTCTAGCCTTGCAGCACTTAACACAAGTGGCATTAGATTTTTAGTGGGCAAGTTTTCATTTTCACTTTCAAATACAGGGAATTATTAATAGTGCTCCTCTGAAGTGGAAATTTTGGCCCTACATTTGACTTAACCATCCCAATGCATCCTCCCACAATCTACATATTTTTGGACAAGTTAGCCACATATGATTCCAATCACAGTGTCTCCAAGATAGCTTTGATATTTCATTATTGATCTTATGGAGTTTGAATGGATAGTAATACAATTTATTAATATTTTAATGCATTTTCTCTGATCTAGGCAGATACTGATTTATAAGGTGGTTGATTCCCATTGTTTTTCCATTATTTTTATCCCCAAATCTGAACTCCAGACAAGTTTCATCCCTTTAGTATACCAAATTTTGCCTCTTGTACTGATATAATTTTGAAGTTTGTTATTTAATTTTGTTTATGCTGTCATTACTATATATTTCAAATAGAAGTAAAGCTTTCAAGGAGGTATTTGTTCTGTTTAATTTTGCTTGAAAGGAATTAATTTGCAGTAGTTTCAACCATGATAAATCTATTCATTTATGTTTATTTTTAAGTTGTTCCAACTGTATAGGTTTAACATTAAAATATAGGTTTGATATATTCGTTTCTCTTTCCACTTCCTAAACTGCTTATATTTGTTTTTCTGCTTAAAAAAAGAGATGTTCTAAGAAAGGATGAAGGAGTGGTGGAGCTGATGCTATTTTTTTTAATCCCTAAACCATGTACTGGACTTTCATTCTGAATGGGTTTGCTATTTTGTCTTTCATCATTTAACCATTTTGACCAGTTGGAAAGTATCATAATATAATTCTAAATTTGGCAGTGCTGGAATTCCTTGTGATGTATCGCTATATTTGGTATAATTTATGAACCTTAAAGATTCCCCTGTCCAACTATAAATTTCTCTCTCTTTTTTTTCATTTTGTAAATTTTGTCATATGTATTGACAACGAATAGTTTGAAACAATTTAAAAAATTAGGTAAAATGTGGGCTTTGACAAGGGCTAGCCTAACCAATAGCAAGAACTATAGCTTTTCTATCTTTAATGGAGTTCTCATAATAAAAGTTTAGCTTGTTTTTTTGGTCCTTGCATCTACTTTTTAAATAGAATTGCTAGCCATTGCACTCTTTCACATTCCACCATTTGGGACAGGCTCTACTTGATTCAGTGACATTACATAATCACGTCATACAGATGACATTACAGTACAACTGAACTTTGAGATGTTCAGTCATGAAAGTGGACTACTATAGACAATATGAAGAACATAGAGAATATCATGAATCTCAAAAACAAAAACAAAAAAACACACAATGAACTGAATTGACTTATTGAAAAAGTTGTCAACTTTTCATCTTTATATTAATTTATTGAAGTTATTTGTGTGCTGCCCTTAAGTGGAAAAATATCTTGGGGTAACTTCCAAAAACTCAAGGCACAATGATAAACAATAAATGTCCAACATTATGAAGAAAAAACAGTTAAAAATGGAAACTTACTTTGCAATAAAATACATTCTACAAATGTGAAATAAAGCTTCTTAAACTCCACAACCATAACAACTAGATCTGTGCTAACTTCTCTGCTAGTTCTTTTCCACTTCTTATTAAAAGTAAAGACAATATATGTAGGCCTAAGTTCAGTTCTCAGTCCCAGTTAGAGCAGACATGTGGAATCAACTCCTAGAAGGTAAATCAACACTTCTAAAATCCAATGATTCAATGGATTTACAGCAGTTGGGTCTAGAAATGGGATTTATTTCTGAAGTTATATTTGTTGTATTGTTACATGCCTTCATGTCAACTCCAACTTATGGTAAGTCTATCATAGAGTTTTCCTGGCAGGATGTGGTTTGCTATTCTTTCCTTGTTGGGTGAAAGACTATGACTTGCCCCAGGTCATCCAGTGGGTTTCCATGAGCTCAGCTAAAATTTGGATGCTAGTCACTACTCCAACATTCAAACCATTACACTACACTGATTCTTGTATATGCATTTATACATCCACATATGTGTGTGCGTATTTCTGGAGCCATGTGTATGCCTGGAGGGATAGGTGTTTCTGGAGCTATTAGTTGGTGAACCTCTTCAGGTGCTGTGGCAGAAATCAGGCTTAGTGATGAATGAATATAAAACTGGCAGACATACTTGCTTTTCCGCCAGAACAAATAATCTTGGCGTTATTAAAAGGTTCAGTATACTTAAAAAGTAAACTTTATATCCATATGACTTTTGCTATCCAAACGAAGCCCCAATAAAGCTATTCATTTCATAGTCTTTAACTACTTTCAAGTCAATATAGTCAGATGACAAATTGAGCCCATTTAAGATATTTGGCTAAAGGCATGGCATTCATCTTCAAGTGGATGATATGTGGTGCATTCTTACAATATGAAACTGATGGCATTTGAGAATGTACTTTTTTGCTTCTGCTGAAAATGACTTGGATGGAGAACAGATAAGTAATTCTCCTTCTCCATTTATTTTGCTTAACTTCTTGGAAAAAATAATATTCATCTTTCGCACTTCATTTGAACGAGACTCATGAAATAGATCACTAGGTGTTGTTGTCCAGAATGGTGTAGCTGTCCAACCTAGCAACTCACTTCAGTCAATTTATAAACTAGACTGTTGAGTCACCTGACCCAGGTTCAGTGTTGAGAACAGTCCACTACATTTGGGGCTTGACCATGTATTTTATGGATAAATCATTTAACTTTGTGTATTTTTTTTTGGTAGATTTTTTCCAAGTGGCCTTAATACTTGATCATATAGGGTGATCTACATTAATATTTTTGTAATATTATGAGGCTGCAAAAAGTTTTTAAAAAATGTAATTGCATGTTTACCACAATATTAAGGACATTTTCACAAGAAACTCAGTACATCATGCTAGTGACTAGAATCCATTTGGGTACTAATGCTGACAGAAGGTTACTTCACACCGTACAATTATGCCATTTAAATGGCATGGCAACATGCTATGGAATCCTGGGATCTGCAGTTTAGAGAAGTGTGTTTAGAATTCTTAGCCACAGAGCTCGAGTGGCTATCCAGACAACAAATCCCAAGATATCATAGGATATCTTGGCAGCTAAAGTGGAATCATACTGTTGCAGTATAACTGTGTAAAATGAAAAGGTGCCAGAAAGAGGCAATTTGATTCTCCCCCCCGCCCAGCAAAAACTGCCATCAGTAACTTCTCCAGCAAACCATCTGAAGCAGAGTTGTGAAGGTTGAAAGGGGTGGTGATGAAAGAAGGAAAGAAGAGGAGGGCTTTGTTTCAAAGCACTGCATAAGAAGGAAAATTACTTCTTCCTGGATTCTGTGGCTAGGCTTCTTCCATCAGTGTAAGTACCCAGCTGGATTCTTGCCAGTATATCTGTACTGTTAAACCACTTTAACAGCTATTTAACAGCTATTTCAATATTGTTTCTAATCAAACAAAAGTCTGGCTCTGGTATACAATTTACCTTCAGAGTTTTAACATACCAATTAAAACAAAGAAAATTTATTCCCTAATTTACAACTGGAATCCCAATTTATTAGTACAGCAAACTTCTTTACAGCAAGCCAGCCTGTGGGTCCATTTAGCACAGGAGATCAACAGTGACTGACAAATATCTTTCCTAGACAACCACTTTCCCGTCTCCTCCTAAAGATGCAAAGGACTGAACCCTGGAATGTTTTGATGCAAAATATTGTCCTACCACTGAGATACAGCTCTGAAGTTACAGTAAGTTGAGATCTTAATTATAATGATAATGATAATTAATAACATGTCCATGTAATTGGTTTACTGCAGTGAGTTTTTAAAAACCTGCATCTAAGTCTGTGGCCTTATACACTGGGCTTGGGAACTGTGCAGCACATAGGTCACACACAGTCCTCTGGAGGTCTAAAGCCACCAACATCCCAAACATTTTCCACTGAAAAACACCCAGGCCTTCTTGTTGTTGTCACCTGGCTTACAGTGCTCCTATCTTAGGATTTTCTAGATTTGTACAGGGAAGATTTGCCTCCCCGAGAAACTGTGATCTGCCCAACGTCACAAGTGGGTTTCTATGTTTCAGTGGCTATTTAAAATCCCTCTAGAGCAGTGGTTCTCAATCTGTGGGTCCCCAGATGTTTTTGGACTTCAGCTCCCAGAAGCCCTGAGCATTGACCATAGTGGCTAGGGCTTCTGGGAGCTGAAGTCCACAAACATCTGTGGACCCACAGGTTGAGAACCACTGCCCTAGAGTCTTAATCAAACATCACGCCATGTTGCATCAAATCAGGCCTGAATAAAGCTAAATAATTCTATTTCAGGATGCCATATCACAAAACAGCAACACACACACACACACTCATTAAAATAGCCCCAAATAGGGACTGGGAGTGATAAACATCACATTTACCTTCTCATCACTTTTCATTCCATTGTGTGTGTGTGCTGGTGGGTAGGGGTCATGCGCTTCAGAATTTTCCCCACCACCCGTTGATGCTTAAGCATTCCAGCTTACTCCTCTATTCTAGCAGAAATGTCTGTCATCAAGACAGTGGCACATTGTTACAGGAACCACTGTGTCAAGGAAAGAAAGCTAATCTGAAATTATTAGAACCAGATCGCTAACTACTAGTTGTTTCCTGAAACATATCACTGCTTTTATAGGACAGTCCGTTTTTTTTTACTTCTAAGCAAATACCTCTATGTCAAAGAAAAAACAAACAAACACTGCTTCTGCTCCCCCAAGAATTCTGGGAAATGTAGTCAAAAGTGCCACACACTACAGAAGATATTGAGCAGTGGTTCTCAACCTGTGGGTCCACAGATGTTTGTGGACTTCAGCTCCCAGAAGCCCTAGCCACTATGGTCAATGCTCAGGGAGGGCTTCTGGGAGCTGAAGTCCAAAAACATCTGGGGACCCACAGATTGAGAACCACTGATATTGAGGGACAAGCTTATAAATGTAACTAATCAAATAACATACAGTCATCAGGGCATAGCACTTATCTGTCAAAATGTGTCAGGTAATACACATTATCTCACAAACACTGCTTGTCAGCTGCTGTCCGTGAGTTCTTACTTCTGTATTTTAAACTGGAGGAATGCAATTTTCCTTTTCCCACTAGGTGGCACTCACTTCAACTTAATATAAATGCAAATGGTTGCCACATGTGAAGCAAACAATGGTATTCTTTGTGTTTGGAACTGAAGCAAGAAAACATTGTTCCAGACTTCTGGAACTGGGCTACCTAATATAGATCCTGCTCTACACTTGAAGCATGTAAATATGGCACATTTATTTTTTATTGCACTGAATATTAATTATTAACTACATGTGGAAATCTTTGATAATCATGAGTTTGAGAAACCCGAATGTAACACACTCTAGTTCAAAAAATTGTATTCAGACTTTCTTATATGCCAAACTTTAAAAAGAAAATGTAGAATTTGAGATGTTTGTTATGTATACATTATTTATGAAAGCTAATGTCCAAACTTACAGCAATAGTCAATATCAAACAAAAGGCTGTTACTATGAATGTTGCCCAGCCTTGTAAATTCATAATAAATATTATCATGTTTGAATATAATACTTGCATATGTCTTTATCAATTTCAGAATTATGATGTGTGAAACCATTTTAGTATTCCCAGTGGAGTGTGATAAAACTGCATAGTTGCTGTAATCCCAACACTGTCCAAAGACCTAACCATTTCATTTTACCAACATAATCTGTCTCAATGGTATCAACTAAATCTGTTTAGTTCTATGATGTTGATCTTGGGGTCATGTTCTGGAGGTAGTTGCCAGAGAAGCAAAAGGTGATGTTTGTTTTGTTTTTCTTTAGCTGTGCACTTAAAATTTTGTACAGAGCAGCCATTAGTACAAGACTAAAGCCAAGACCTGCAAAAAAGTTTTAGGCTCTTTTTCTAGAGACTAGATTAATCAAATATAACTGCCACCTCTAGACCTGTTCTGGGTTCCTTTCATCTGTTAAAAAAAAAAAAAAAAGGCTTCATCCCCAGGTTCTGCTCAGATAACAGAACACCTGATCATATTTTCCAATAAATTGTTAGAAAACTTGCCTCCATTTGTGAAAGATCAGATATCTATCTCTTTTGAAAAACATCTTCAACGTAACCAAACATCTAAAGAAGTGAAATGAAGCAAGGTAAGCACAGTGTGATAAAAATACTATCCTTCAAAGCTGAGTGACTATAATCCAGTCCTTTGTTGCATAAAGTAACATACAGAAGAAGCTATGATCTTTAATACTAGGAGTGGTGAATCTTCAGCCCTTTAGGTGCTGATGTATTACAGTGCTAACCTGAGGGGAGTTAGAATCCAACAACACAAGGAAAGACCAGATTGCCCAACTCTGCTTTGCACACTTCCTTTGCAATCAATTCCAGCAACGTCAACAGTCATGATTTAATTGTATGCATATGGAGCCACCAAGGCTGTACACCTGAAGCTAAATTAGAAAAGAAACAATCAAGCTGATCATATGCAGGGGTAGGAGGAAAAGGAAATAGAATCTGTTTTTTAAAAAAGTTTTTCTCTTGAGGTACTACCCAGAAATCCATGTATTTTCCTAAGATATTGTATTCAGTTCTCTCATCTCATTTTGTTTTCCCATGACAAGAAGCCAGTATCCCATGGCCCCTAAGCATACACTTTTTTTTTCTTTTTTGGACTTCCACTGATCTTAGAGTTCTCTTAAGCTGCTCATACCCCACTGTCTGTGGGTGCTAGTGGTTAGGGACAGAACATGAATTTGTCAGATTCTTGATTGGGATTGAATATGGAGTTCCCACCCTCACTCCTACCCCCAGAAACTTGCTTAGAAAGAAAGATGGCATGTCAAAAGTTCCTGCGACTTATAAGAACATTTTTGCCCACCTCCTGCAAACATATACTGCACAATCTTTGAAAACAGAGCGTTTGAGAAACTGTGCAATTTTGCTTTAAAATCTACACTTACAATTTTATCACTATGCGCAGAAAATTGCAGAGTTTTCTAAGAAAATAAAACTTCTCTCTCTCTCTCTCTGCCATGTACTTAAGAAAAGTATAAACAACATGTGAAGGGTTCGACATTTTGGCTGCAGCCTTTGCTGATTTGACTGTTGTGCAAACCAAATGTTCTGCAGCAGGAAAAGAAATTCAGGCCAACTGAAGATGCAACCTTTGCTTGATTGAATATTGTGCAATTCAAATATTACATGGCACGAATCTTGCTCCATTCTAATACAGTGAAGCACAACTGTGGGAGAGGTGATACCCTTGCTTGTCTCTGGAAAGAGAGAGCAAAGTGGATAAAAAACCTGTTGGCACCAAACACAGAAAGGGAAAAGTGGAGCCTGCCTGCTTACAGGTTTGTTCTGCCTCAAACTCTCCCCTTGTTATCTTCACTTTGCCCACCTAACCACACTTCAGGCAGTGCAGGCAACTGCTGGTCATCTTTTGGGAGCAGGTAGGATTTTTTTCTCCCTTTCCAAGAGGGTTTTTTGCACTACCCTGTACTACATCTGTATGGCAGTATGTGACAACTGGCACTAGTTGTGGCAGTATAAACATGTGATCACTGACATCAAGGGGAGGAAAAACTGAAAGGACAGTGATGGTGGACACTCGTAGGTGGCAACTTGGAGAAAAGGACATGTTCAGACTTGCTCCTATGGGTTGCAGGGCCTGGTGGGTGCAAAAGGAGATTGCCCTTGGGTGCCAGCTGGGGAATGTTATCTCTTTATGTCATGGGACATAGGAGTGGGACATAGGATACCTAGAAAGGTATCCTTTGTGGACAGCTGGCTGGCATTCAGAGACTGGATTCTTTGTCCAGAGTGGCTCAGGAAGAGTTCAGGTCTGGACCCTACCAATTCATCTGGAACCCACTTTGGGCTCCACCAACTTGAAGATTGTTATAGATGAAAATTTAAATAGTTAATACAGTGGCCCTATGGTAGCCAATTCTGTCTTCTGGTTTTCTCATGTCCTAGTTGGTAAGCAAAGGAAATTCAGGCCACCTGAAGCTGTAGCTTTTCTTGCATAACTCAAATGTTATGCAGCAGGAAAAGAAACTCAGGCTGACTAACACTGCAGCCTTTGTTGGCTTGAATGTGCAGCTTTCAGTTTGCATGATAGAAGTTGCACAGTTTCCATAGCAATGCTGTGCAGCTTTTGTAGAAAAGCTGTGCAGTTTCCCATTACAGCAAGAAAAAAAAATCCTGAATGTCCCAAAGCTACAAGATAAATAATTGTTTAATTTTTCTTCACATCTTTCTGGAAATGGAAAAAAATCAAGATTTATCATCCCTAGTGGTAGTGGTAGTACTATTTTGTAAACAAAAAGATTCACACATGGAGAATTTAGTTGATTGTTAATCTGATTAGGGAATGTAACCATATGTTGAGAAACCATATTCTTTATCCAGCTAGGAATATGGACCTGAATGATTGGCTAGATTTAAATATCCAGTCATTGATGGCAAGACACAAAAAAGGAATAACAGAGCTGAGGTGCTTGAACCTCAGTAGGTCAAGACTAAGTTCTGCAATTTGAGATGTTTGTCAAGTCAAACTTTATTTGACAGAGAATTCTGGTAAAAACAAAGTAGGTATTTCAGCTCTCTCTCTCTATATATATGTATATATTTGAAAAGGGGGGATTGAGCTGAAAATTTATGAAGCATAAATCAGTTTACATGGGACATGATGAAGATATAAAATGACTTCTGAATTCTCATGCACAAGGGGGGCTTTTAAGTCACTTTAGTCACTTGCCATTGTTGGGAGATAGAGTTTCCCAGGGTATTAGCCCTTTGGGGATAGTCTATGAAAGCTAAAACTGTTAGGAATCAGCCTTTTTTTTTTTTTTTTTTTAGCAAAATAGCAGAAAAAGCATGTCCTGATTTTTTTTGGCTTCCCAGAACTAAGACTGACTTAGAAAGCAAAACAAGCCAGGCAGTTTCAGGTTCCAAACTTAGAAAAGTTTACAAATTACTTTTACAATCACATATACATTGGAGAGCCTAGATCCTAACTAGCTAACAAAAAGATTAGGCAAGATAGTAGCTTAATTCTTAACTCACTACCTTCTTAGTGGAGAAGTGAAGCACGTCAGAGGGAAGGAAGTGGAAACAAAAATGGCAAAGAGGGCAAAAAGAGAGAAGTGTGGTCTTTTATGTAAAGGCAATAATCCCAGAATCTATCCTGGGTCACATGGTCCGGTCACATGAATGTGCATTTAAATAACACAACGAGCAGGAATTGAGGCTTTAGGTTGGAAGGCAAAAGGCTTTGACATGCAAAGGAAAAAGAAACTCTACGCTAGCTAAGCCCCACTTGCCCTAGAACAAGGCAGTGGGGAGAATGCTAGAATTTTCCAACAGTCATGGTATGGCATCTGACTTTTTTTTAACAGATGAAAAAAATGTGTTGGGAAAAGATTAACCCAACAAACCTATTGGTTTCCCCACCATCCCATTTTCAGCTAACCATGAGGTTGAGAAGCAGATACTCTGATTACCACTAGGTAACCAAACGTTAAATACACTGGAATTCTCATGAAAATATCCCAACTTACCCAAAGCATTTTTAAAAAATGGCACATGAGGATTAATATAAAATAGGCAACAAAGAAGCTGGTGTGAACTGTATTATATACAATATAAATACAGTATGCAGTATACAGTGGAAAAGCTTATGACACTCTTTTGGCAGAGCTGTATTACATTGTGCTTCTGCTTCAATCGCTTGAGCTGGTATGACTGCTTGAAATGTTTATGAACTCTTGAACTTTTCATGAAAGAAAGGACAAATACATGCTCTATTAAAAGGGTGTTTTCCACAACTTAGCCTGGTTTTTAAAAAGCAAAGTAATGGGTGTGGAAGCCAAGTCAGGCTCTAGGCTGTATTAGGCAGGGATGGTTTAACTCTTTCCCTTTGGAAAAGGCTACTTTTTTCACAACAGCTCCCAGAATCCCTGAGACAGCTTGGTGACTGGGTGAAAACATCCATGCTGGCCAAGGGATTCTAGGAGCTGTAGTCCAAAACAGCAACTTTTCCAAGTTCTAATTTCATGCTGAATCAATTTGCATTGGGTGGAAAGCTTCTTTTGGAGTTTTCCCAGGACCATAGTATAATGGTTTCTCCATGCCTGCCATGGTCTCAGTCACAATGAGGAGGTGTTGTCTGCTCTTTAGGTTTAAAAAGAAACATCTCAGAATTTTCCTCTGAAATGTTTTGTTATATATTGATCTAATTTGATGAATTTTTGTATTTAAAGGGATTCTTTTTCCTTTTAATGTAGGATTTGTTCTATTAAAAAAACATATTTAGGCCTGAATCTAACTGATTAGTCCAAACTAGAGCAGACCTATTGAATCAATTTTTGAACATCTAGTCACATTAGGCAAGCCTACTGATTCAGTGAATCTTCTCTACTTGGGCTAAGGGCCTTTTCACACTACACTGTTATAGTGCTATTATTTCACTGTCAACATCCTGTGGAATTCTGGGATTTGTAGTTTACTGAAGCCAAAGAGCTCTCTGGCTGAGAATTCTAAATGCCCCTCCCTAAACTGCAAGCCCCAGGATTCCACAGGATGTGGAAAGTGGAATAATAGCATTATAACAGTGTAGTGTGGAAATGGCCAGTAACTTCATGACCTGAACTAAGTACCAGGAAGAAGTCCTGGGAGGCAAGGATCTTATGGGATAAGCATCATAGAGGCAGGGTAGTTGAAGAAAGCAACACAGGCATGAACTGGGAAATATCCATCTGAAGAAAGCTGGGGGAGGTATAAAGAAAGAGAGGTAAAAAGAGGCACAGGGAAGCAACAGATGACCTTATAGAAATAAATAATAATAGAGTTTATAATATTTCAAGTCAAGACAGATACTATGCATATGGATACTATCCATTATGGTTAACGTGGCAGATGAAGGAAGTAGACAGCAGAGTGTAAAGCAAACTAAAGAAAAATATATAGCGAGGACAAAGAAAGAAGGAATCAAGGAGAAAGTAAGTCTAGGGGTACGGGACAAACTTGAAGGATGAGGAAAGATGAATATAAGTGGCTAGATACTGGAAAGGCACAGGTGGAGAACAGAATGGTCTGATTGCCATAATGATCAGGCTAAGGCAAACCCTCCCTGGCATTTTAGATCTTTCTGGACAGTTTCAAGGGGAATAGGCGGCATGTGTCTTGTTGCATTTGGTTTGGGGCATCTGATAAAGGGGACTGCAGTCCACAAAAATTATTCTAAATAAAAATGGTTACCTTCAGTCTGTCAAAAAACTTTCTGCTGTCTTTGTTTATAACGAACTCCCTAGAAGTTTCAAGGGTGTAGGCAAGGTGTGATTTTGAGTGAAAGAGTACTGGGAGGACTGTTTTAATCCTTTCATTCTTTATTTCTCTACTTGAAGTGGTATCCCAGAATGGAAGAAATTCGCAATGCAACTTCCTTACCAGCCTTTGCACAAAATGTGTAGCCAGTCCCTGAAGACCAGAAATGAATGATCCCTCCCCAATCTTCCCTCCTACTGCTTCTGCTGTTACTTCTAAGGCATGAATTTGATGAGGTTACTTCACTCCATCTATTTTAAAAAAGAAAAGAAAGATGAAGTAGCCAATTTTGCTAAGTGACCTAAAAACAAATAGATATGCTAAAGGAAAAAGATACCCAGAATGGGTGGAATTTCATGAAGAAGGAACTGCTGAAACCACAATCACAAGCAATTTCATGGAAGAAGAAAAATGGAGAATATCTGAAAAAGCCAATGTGGCGGCACAATAAATTCAAGTAGGAAGTGAAAAAAGAAAAACAGCATATATAAAGTATGGAAGGAGGGATGAAACACCAAGTAAGAATAAAGATGTGTAGCCTAAACTTGCAGGAATAAAGTAAAGAAAGCTAAAGCTCAAAATCAGCAGAGACCAGCTAGACAAGAAAGGAAGAACAAAAAGGTATGTTTCCCTGCCCCTCCAAATGTTCAAAGAAAGAGAATGATGAATGACATGATGGGACTACTGCTCAGTAAGGATGGTAAAATATTCACAGATCATAATGAAAATGCAGAACTGCTCAATACTTCTTTTGCTTCATTTTTTCCTCCAAAAAAAGAGGACTTTATATTTCCATGCATTAGCAGAAACCTTGACAAGGAATCTAGGTTGCAGATCAAGGTTGATAAGGAATTAATTAAGAATTACCTAGCTAACCTAAATGAGTTCTGATCTATAGGGTCAGAGGAACAGCACCCCAATGAAGGAATTTGCTGGTATACTCACAGAACCCCTTGCCATCATTTTTGAGAAATCTTGGAGAACAGGTAAGGTGCCAGAGGACTGGACATAAGCAAACATTGTCCCTCCCTTTAAAAAAGGCAAAAATACTAGGAAAAAATATCAGAATGGTTCCATACAGGAGTCTGTTTGCAAGCATCTTGATGATTCTTTCAGTGATTAGTAAGAGCTAGCATGGGTTTGTCAAGAAAATAATGAGAAACTAACCATATTTTTTTCTTTGAAATTGGGTAATTAGTTTAGTAGATGGTGGGAATGCTGTGGATATCATTTAACTGGATTTCAGCAAGGCATTTGATAAGGTCCCCTATGATATTTTGATTAGCAAACGAACTAAATATGGAATAGATGGAAACTTCAGCAGATGGATCGATAATTGTTTGGAAAATTGTGCTCAAAGAGTTGACACTGGTGGTTGTGCTTCAAATTGGAAAGACATCTCAAATGGAGTGCCACAGAGTTCTGTCATGGGGCCAACGCTCGTCAATATTTGTATCAATGATTTAGATCAGTGGTCCTCAACCTGTGAGTCCCCAGATGTTTGTGGACTTCAGCTCCCAGAAGCCCCAGCCACTATGGTCAATGCTCAGGGCTTCTGGGAGCTGAAGTCCAAAAACATCTGGGCACCCACAGGTTGAGAACCACTGATTTAGATGATTGGGTGGAGGGAATTCTTATCAAATTTGTAGATGATACAAAACTAGGAGGGGTAGCTAACGCATTGGAAGAAAGGAACAGAATTCCAAAGGACTCTGATAAACTAGAAAACTGGGCTAAATTATTAAAATGAAATTAAACAGAGACAAATGCAAAATTCTACATGTAGACCACAAAACCAAATGGTCAGGTATAGGATGGAGGATACTTGACTCAGCAGTACTACATGTGAAAAGGACCTTGGAATTACTGTTGATCATAAGTTGAGCACAAGCCAGCAATGTGACACTGCAGCAAAGAAGGCAAATGCTATCTCACCCTACATTAGTAGAAACATAGTTTCCGAGTCAAGGGAAGTAACATTTCCACTATAGTCTGTGCTGGCCAGGGCTCATCTGGAATTCTTTGGTTTTGGGCAGCTCATTTTAAGAGAGATATAAAAAAAAAACTGAAGCAATTTCAGAGAAGAGCAACTAGGATAATAAGAGATACGGAGAACAAAACACACAAGGAGAGGTTGCAAGAGCTGGTCATGTTCAGCTTAGTGACATGATTGTTCTCTTAAAATGCCTCAAGGTCTGCCACAAAGAAGAGTATGCAGGCTTATTCTCTGTTGCCTCAGAAGGTAGCAAAAGGTCTAATGGTTTTAAGTTACAGGAGGGCAGACTTAGATTGAACTTTAAAAGGAACTTCTTAACAGTGAGAACAGTGGCCTAGAGAGGGGGTGATGTTTCCTTCTCTGGACATCTTTAAAAAGAGGCTGGATAGCTACTTTCTGGGGATGCTCTAGCTGGAGATCCTGCACTGAGCAAGAGTTTAGTACAAAGGCTCCTTCAAACCTTATGATTCTGTGAAGGCATATCTCTGATAACAGACTATAACTATCTTCTTATACCCTTGAACCTCAGTTTTCCTCCCTTTATTCTGAGTAGCTGGATGCCTTTTAGCAGCATAGGCATTGGAAATATTGTGAGAAATACAAACACTTGATGTTGGGTTGCAGCAATGCAATAAAGCTTGAGCTAGAAAAGAATGGGATTCTCCTCTAGCTGATCCTACCTCATGAAAGGTATGGTTAAAAAAGAAAGGTGCATTTAGAATCACTCACTCAGCATGTGTGAACAGCTTAAAATAGAAAGGGAAAAGCTGGTACGTCTGCCTCACTAGCAACTCCAGGCATGTTTAAAAATGTTGATATGTAAGTCTAGTGGAGTATTTTAAGTGGAGACTTGTAACCCACCCACCCCCCCCCCCCGGTTTTTGGAAGAAGCTTTAAAGTGATCTCCAAAAGGTTCAGAATGTTTTTGGCTACTTATGCAAGGCTTATCTGTTATCAGAGGGAGAACTCACAGGCCTCAGAAACTCAGGCATTGTTCCACCCAACATACCAAACTGGTCTCCATGCAGGAAATGACAGAGAAGAGGATGAATTTTTTATATTCTGTTTTGCTGTTTGATGCTTGGTGGAGAGAAGTGCAAAGCTACTTCTGTGCGGCGACTCAAAAACTGAGTGAGACATTGTTAAATTGTGGTAACACACAGGACATCTTCCAGAAGATCCCATGAATGATGTGCAAATGCACGTTGTAGGTACCAGTTGTTGTTGTTTTCTTTCCAATACAACATCTGAAAGAGTACTCACTTTTGGACCGACATATGTTGGATGTGCACCTGAAACTCCCACACGCCACTGTGCTAGTTTCCTTTCAGACATTAAAGAAACTCAAAAAGCAAAAGGCTGAGGCTGCATTCTTATGTATGTACCTGGATGTAAGACTTAATGAGATCAGCAGGATTTACTTCTGAGTAAACACATGCAGGATTACAATACAAGGCTCTTACAGTGACCCAACTAATCTCTGACTGCTCTCTCTCTCTCTCTTTCTCTTGTACAACTGTACATACAAGGAAAGTCTTGTATAAGACTTTCCTTGAGGACAAATTTACATTACTTGTTTCCTTCGACTACAAAGTGGTTAAGCTCAAGGCAAAGAGACCGGGCACACAGTATTGCCAAGATATACCAGAGATTTTGAAAAGTTTCCTCTATGCTGTTCTAAGTGATTTGCTGTGCAACTGTCAAAAGTACAGGAGAACATTCACATTCTTGATGTGGCAAATTTGCTGAGTGCCTCTGCCACCTTCTCCTCATAGCTGGCTAAAAAAACCCAAGTATTTCTGAAAGCTGTTGACAACCAGAGAAACATTTCCAACAATTCTTAGCACCTAGGATATTTCCATACTACTTCTAGGAACTGAGAGACTAGCCACATTGCTCCCTGAAATAGTTAACTTTGGTCCTTTTCTTCTTCTTCTTCTTCTTCTTCTTTTTTTTTTGAGAAGGGCTGCAAGAATGCCAGGGGTTGCTAAGCAACCACTAACGTACTTCCATATTGCTTCCAGGAACTGAGAGCCTAGATACACCTCTCCACGAAATAGTTAATTTAGGTGGTGTGTGCTGATAGGACTGCAGCCAAGACAGCACACTGAGAAAGAAGAGGCAGAGGTCAGATTGCCTGGAAGGATCCTGAGGTTTGCATAAGTTACAACGAACCTTAAAAAAGAAAAGAAAAGACAACTTAACAAGCTATTATGCTTGGACTTAATAGGCAAAGGGAAATAGAAGGGCAGGAAAGCGTGAATAGATGGAAATAGTACATGCTATGAAAATGGCTTCTTACACACAAAAACAATACAGACTCAAAAGTTCTTTTTCAAAAAAGGTACATACACATGCTAACATTTGTTAGAGTCATGTTTGCATTTTTAGTGTTGTTAATGATTCAATATTTATATGCAGTCCTAAGTCACTGCTAATAATTGTGACATATATCATATATTACTCTTCCTTCCTTCCTTCCTTCCTTCCTTCCTTCCTTCCTTCCTTCCTTCCTTCCTTCCCTCCTTTCTTTTTTTCTTTCCAGAAAATGAAAAAACATTGTTCAGGGGTAAGAAACACAACTCTTAATACACACACACGCACACGCAAACACGTAAACTTTAGGTTTGGTTGTATACACGTTATGTTCAAAACTGCAAGTGAAATCCTTACTTGCATAAAAATGAGTGAATATCTACACAGCCATAGAAAGTTTAACTGGAGAATTAACATTGCAAACGTAACAGTCAACCACTGTTTATATTTTAATAATACCACGATTGTTAAAGTCTACACAGTTATTTTTATACTTCATTATTGGGAAGAAAAAGAAAGGTGTACTTTCATACTAGAGAATATAAACTGGAATTTGTTTGTGGCTTGCTATGGATACAAACTTTATGTGTAAGCCCTGTAATGTATGATCCACTGTAGCTGTACCACGAAGCCCTACTATTTTTTTAAGCATAAGCATTCTCTCATAAGCTGATTTATCACTTTGAAAAGTCCACGCAATCTGCAATTATGTTGAGAACCGAATAATGAATACATAGGACCATAAATTGTCAAATAGATATGAATGGTTCCTTTTTAATGGAGACATGATTTAACACTACTGTGTTTGTTATTTCTAGTTTTATATTAAAGTCTTTGGATCTATTTGATTTGTCCTTCTGCCCTTACTAATAGTATCATTATAAAAATGCTTCTCCTCCACCCAAATCAGGAGATTAGTACCATATACCCCACTTGAATATTCTTATTTTCAAACACACATCATGGAGTTTTCCGTAATAAACATTCTTACGAACTTAATAAAGGACCTTAAGAAATGACCTGCTTTACTAAGTACTAATTACATTCACTTGGTCCATAAATATACATGATACAAAACACCATAACGACTAAATAACAGTAAAACAAAAGTGTAAGTTAGTTAAATAATGATACTATTGTAAGCATTACAGACATTCAGTAATAATCTATATTTTAAGAACCAATAAATATTTCAGTAACATAATCATAGATTGATAAGCTTTACTGAGTAAACAAAACATAGTTTTCCTAATCATAAAACTGTATAGAAACAAAGTGATGATTAATCAAATGGATTTTCTTTCTGATACTACTTTGATACTCTGACCATGAAATCATATGCAATTGTCCTCAGCCGTAAATCCCGCTGAGTTTTGTTGTGTTTTCAGCAAGATACATACATATGAGATTGAAGCTTCAATACATGTAATTTGACAAATATAAAAATAAGATGAACATATTACCAGAATATACACTGCTGTCAAGAAGTCATAGTGAAATATCATAGTGAAATAAATGCTCTTTATAATTTTTGAAGGAAAAGACAATTAATAATAAAGGCAAGTAAACAAAACACTGAAAAGATTTGTATTCTTTGGCTATGCAAAAGAAATAAAGGGAAAAAGCATTGGGTAACATTAATCTTGTCAAACATTCTTTGGAGCTCAAAAGTTTTATGTACAAGTAAAAATATTAAATGCAACATTGTGAAAATAATATTAACAAACTCTTAGGGAAAAATGTCATTCAGAATGGAAGAGATTAAGTATTTTCATGCTCATCAAACTTATAATAATAGATTAGATTGAAAGAAAAACAAAATCTTATTAAGCATTCAGAAAAGCTTTCCTAACAAAGGGGCCTGTGGCCCTTTCACATACACAAAAAAGCCCCCTTAACCCTTGACCTCGTCTCAGTTAACAGAAGAACACTGAAAATGTTACGTATCATATGAATGTTCATTTTGTACAAACACCTTTCTTCTCCCTCTACTTTTAGGTAAGACTAAAGTGCTCTATTCAGTTACAGCACAAGCCTGCTCCTCAACAGTCATGTGACTTTTTTTTGCTAACAGCCATGTGCTCACGTATCATTTTACTCTGAAATATCTATGCGGATTTCAGCTCAGCCTGCCTTTGCTTATAATGCATGACATAGGCTGTGAGAGAGCATGAGAACCATCTCTCTTAAAAGCAAGGTTCTCATAGTTGGCCTGTAACCATGGAAGCAGATGCCTTTTTTGTTTTTTTGTTTTTTGCTTACCCCTGCTTACCTCTTTGCAGCCACGAGCTGCTCCCTATTGTTAAAAGGGGTACGCCTTGGTTTTTCTTCGTCGTGACCGAACTTGTCTCTTCTTCAAAGGGCATGATGCTGCAGGTCATCGGTCTAGACTGTTTGCACGGTCCAGAGAACAGCCTTGATGTAACCCTTGCTCCGTCTGTGCCACACCACCAGCCGTGCAACTGCAGACTGTGGGGGGACATTGGAGATCTGTATTTGAAAAGAAGTCCGTCTGATTTTGCCATTGTGCCTTTTCACTCATCGATCGAATGAATATCGAACCTTCTGTCGTTGCATGTGTGAAATAGATAGCTTAGCAAGCACTTTTGAGCCCAAACCTGTGCAAAGGGCCAAACTGTTTTCTTTTACTCCCAAGTAGTGTTCTTCATTAGGAGTCTGTTTCTCATTCATGTTATCCAATTACTCCTGTGCAACCACATTCATTATTCTCAGGCTGCATCAGCTCTTGCCTGCTTCTTCTGTGTGCTTGAAGTTATTTTTTGTACAATCATATTCAAGGTTCACTTCAGCAAGACCCTTACAGTTTGCTGATTAAGGGTGGAAAATTTGACTGATCATAAACAGCCAAGAGTATTTTAAAACCACGCTCTCAATGTTTTTATTATAAGAAGTAATCAAGCTAATTCAATAAAGACAAAAATTAAATGCATTTCACGTGAAGAGTGAATAGGCAACAGCTTACTAGAGAAAACAGTATGTTGTTTCTGGGTTATTATTGCTGTTTTGGTAAAAGGAAACAAAAACATGAAAAAGAAACCACAAAACGTGAGTCTGTCTCATACAAATGTAGCTAAGAAAGCTATTTTAAAAATAATAATAATAAGTATTCTGTTTAGCAAAATGTTTATTAAAAACGTAGATTTTTTTTAAGAAGTATCTTTCATGAGACCAAAAAGCCTACAAAAATTATGTGAAAATGCTACTATTCCATCCTATACAGTCAATGAAATTTGAATTTTTAAAAATAAAAAATTCAGAGGTTCCTAAAGTACATAAAATGACGTATCCTGTAACCCATTCACAGTTTTGCTCATCCTTAAGTACTGTGACCAAATCTCTAAGACCACTGGCTGTCAGAAGAAAAAAAGTTAACCCACTGACAACTCTCAGGAACTGTTCACCGTAAAGTACGCTTGCCTCTTCTGCAGTCTAATAAAATTCAGATTCAAAAACTGATTATATTTTCTTCAGGGTGGTGCTCAGAAAGCACTGTCTATATATGACAACAGTATCTATAATATGTTGTGAGATGCCATTCTCTCTCTGCTTGAAGACATACCTATTTTCTCTAATTGCCAAAGGCAAAGGGGAGGTGCACTACAGAATAAAGAAGGTTATTGTCACAGATGAAACATAATTCACATCGAATACTCTTTTCTTCCCGACTAAAGTAGAAGAGGATTATTCTACGCAGCATTTTAGAAGAGAGTCTATATTCCTATTTCAGTAACAAGGCCACAAACTGGAAAGTCACTGTAAATGTAAAGAGGAATTTTTTGGAAGATTTTGGATTGTTCTGAACTAGAAGAAATATTAACCTGAAGAAAATCTGAAGACAAATAGTTAATTTAAGTTAATATCAGCTGGAAAATTCAGAATGAATAATGACGAATGTATTCTACTTCTTCTTTTTGCCAGAATTTTAATGAAATGAGATCATGCTGTTTCTTTACTAATTTTGTTCATTGAAAGTAGGTATCTAATTTTAATACTTACTAAACTTATCCTGTTTTATCGAAATTCATTTGTTAATCTTTCTGCTAGACTTTTGTTAATTATATATTGGAAAATTTGTATTAGGAGAAACTACTAATTTTTTTTATCAGATGTTAGAAAATATAGTAGCCTTCAGTAACATACTGTTTCATAGAACAATATGTAAATTTTACTTTCCTGTTTCTGATCTCTAGAAAGAACAGGGTTAAACTGTAATGATTCATGAAAACTCTCTTTTATTCATTTCATTTCCCTCTTTTAAAAGTGCAGTCTCACAACAACAAATGCTTTATTGTGATCATGGCTATTTAACATAAAAGTAGAAAAGCCTTGACTATTTCATTTTCAAAACTATAATTATGTTTAACTTTTGACAAATATGTGCCTTTTAAATGCTAATAATCATTCATTCAAATCACCGTTCCATTGCAAAACAAGGGAGCATAAGTTCTGTAGTGTTATGCTGAACCTGAAAAAGCTTAAATTGTTTTATAAAAACCCACTTTTTGCAGTGGGGCATGAGAGACACATGAAGTTTTTGTTGACATAACTGTTCAGTTTTACTGCATGCTTCATAAAATACATTTCAGTGATTTTTTGAAGAGATATGGTTTCTTAATCAAAAAATTAAATGTTTCAAACAAGGGTTAACTCGATATACACTTCCACTGAAGTGCCACAGAACCCTTACTTTTGAATAGATGTGCATAAAATTTCATTGTCAATGTTCAAGTTTTATCTTTATTTGAATGTTGCTTTAGGAAAATTAGCTTCTTGAACAGCTGACTGCATGTTTCAGCAAGTATTTCTCCATACTGAAGATTAAATAAACGAATGAACTACTGTGATGTAGAACACTGAGCAAAAATTTTGTCCATTAAGTTTCATTATATATTTTTATAACAGACAAAAAAATCCATTTTATATGCTGTCACTTCAGAAAATTATTCAGAACAGTTATACAGTAATATTCAGGCAGCTCTTTAAGTATTTGTTTAATCATATGGAGTCTCTCTTTTAAAAATAATCAAGACATAAATCACATTTGCTACAGCTCATTCTCAGAGAATAGTTAATGATGAAAGGAAAAGAGAAATACAGGCTGATATTTTATCATCAGAAGAGCAGATTTAATCGGTATCTTTGAGTCAACAGACAAAGAAAACAAAAACAAATGTTCTTTAAAGCAAATGTCTGTCTATGTCTATTCATACTGAGCAAAGGAAACTATATTCACTTTGTTATATCAAATACTAAGTTACAAGCTCCATCATTTTATCTTTTATTTTAAATTTTAAATAATCCCAATTCACTTTTAAATGAGAATCTTTCTTATGATTGTGGGTCACTGCTCGACTATTCGTAGCAAGGCATGCTTAATGAAAGATCACATTAAAACCAGCAAACTGAAAGAACAAAACACATTTTATCATTGAATCCTCATTACATTTTTTATAATATACACTAGTTCACTAATCATCTAAATTAATAGTGAAACTGTGTAGTAAAATATTATGTCACTATATCTTATCAAGGATATTCAAAAACATTACAGATCAGCGTATCAATTTTTTTTAAAAAAAAAGATCTAGAAAGTGGAAGGCATTTGTATGTTGAAAGTGACATTTCATTTCAAGTACCGCATTATATATAAGTAGGTGTACCAATTATTTAGAATATATATTTTGCAATAATTGTGATATTCATTAGTACTGAGAAAATAAAATTTAATTCAATATCAGTGAGCATTTTCTTTAAAGTCTCTTAGCACTTTATTTTGTTAGACCCTTAGTTGTTACATAATTATTATATACTACATATAGCAGTTGAAATATATTTAATTAAAAATGTTGTGATTCAATGAGACTAGAAGCAGCACTCTGAATCTTTTTTTCTTTTTTTTAAAAAGACTTTGATTTTATAAGACAAGCTGGAGAGGAGTCAAATCTGCCACATGCTGTGTGAAAAAATGCCACCCTGGTGTGAACAAAGGGTTTAGAATGGAGTCAAGAAGCGTGCAAGCTCAATGTCTAAGCTTTTCCTGTGAATTGTTCTGCCACAACCTGCAGGATATCAAGTGGACCGGGAAGAATAGGCAGCTCTTGGAAGCTACAACAGAGAAACACTGGCAATCCAGTCTGTGAGGGAGCCTCTTTTGTTTTGCTCTTCATTACGGCAAACTGTTTTACCCAAAACAGAAACTAAATTCAAGACACAAATAAAAGTCCGAGACTGACTGAAGAACCCATGGTATGTGCCGTATTATCTTCCCTCAGTCTGGAACAAGGTGGCGGAATTTACAAATCAGATAATACATGTCATGGGCCTCAGCTTTCCCTGAAAAAAATGAAATAAAGATAAAGATAACCTGGACTATTTCCCAAAAAAAAAAAAAAAAAAAAGCAAGGGTGGGGGGACAGCTCTCCAAACTCTTCCTGAGAAAACTCCTGTGAGATTGTGGAAAACATCTCATCTTCCCAGCTTTATATATTTCCCTTCATTACGTTCATGTTCAATTAAGAGTAAACTGTAGTGTTGGCAACTTCACTCATATAGGTCAACCTGTCCCTGCCCTACAATCTGAGTAAAATCAGTCACTTTTGAACTTTGCTTGGCAATAGCAAGCATTCATATCATGTTCAGAAAGCAATTCTTCTTACATTGTTTTTTATAAAATAATATATCCGTATTCACTATTACCTTAAGTGACTGTATAAATCAACATGTACGTTACTTTGAAGGTATTATTTCACTTATGTATCAAGGGAAATGGGAAAGGATTAAATGTCAACTTTGTAAACTGTTTTTTGAATGAATTTCAGTTAATCTAATCAAAATTACAATAATCACATTTAGGATTTTTTTTAAATTATAAAGTATTTTTTTAAAAACAAACATCGCTCCTGAAATACAGAATATCTAAGTATGTTATGTTTTCATCCTGCATAATGAATTCTACAGAGGCACATCTTTCAAACTCTGAATAAAGATCAATCTGTTACTTTCATTACATTTATGCAATCAATTCCATTTAAAGCACAGTACAACAACCAAGTCCAAGGACAATATGGATTTCTTTAAAATCTCCTCACCATTTCTAAGATAACCTTTTCATGCATTATATATTATTTGTAATTAGTACACTACTAACTTAAAAACCAATATTGTCTAGATTTTAACAAACTGTGGTTGCATATTCACAAGGGAAACCATAAACACAGATGCACATACACACACACATTCTTGATTCTTAAGATCCTATAAACATTCGTTCCACATCATACTGTCAGACCATGCTTTTTCAGATGATGCCATAATATTTCATATTGTTTGTTATTTTAGAAGTGTGTGTGTGTCTGAGAGAGAGAGAGAGAGAGAAGAGGGAAGGAGAGAGAGAGAGAGAGAAAGAGAAAGAGCACCAGACCATACAAATGTCCTTTCCATGAACAAGAGAAGCAGACTGAACAGATCTGAAAACGTAAATAATCCAGTCCATCTATGTTGCCAATGGGTACATTTCAGTATGTCAGGTGGGTTACGCTGTTCAGGACTGTTCCATTTCAAAGAGAACCATACTGTTGTGAGGCAGTTCAGTTCAAAGTTCGACACGCACAGTCTCAGTGACTGGTTCACCAAGTAGACAGACATAAATGAGAATATTGCATCAGTTTATTTTTGATCAGAAAGCATTATATTTTGCAAAATTTTAATGTAGG
This sequence comes from Iguana delicatissima, assembly GCA_948472985.1. Taxonomy (NCBI): domain Eukaryota; kingdom Metazoa; phylum Chordata; class Lepidosauria; order Squamata; family Iguanidae; genus Iguana; species Iguana delicatissima. Next base: position 1,036,250 of record CAOKZL010000478.1, on the reverse strand, counting down.
AGAAAGTAAAACTGAGAGATTAATGCATCTGCACAAGAGCATTACAGCCACATCACCTTGTTTAGGAGCTACATGTATGATCATTTTCACTGACAGTCCAAAATTTTAGGTAGATTAATAATTACTTTGGTCATTACCAAATTGCAGCTGTGAGTTCAGCTAATCAGTTCTGTGTACAAGAATACAACTGAAATAACCAGAAGGCTTTCCCTTTCGCCCACTCGTTTTTATTAACTCAGAAAGATTGTGTTAACCCTGGAAAAACATTTCTGCTATTATGTTGGTTCTTCATAACTGATTCTCTGACAAATATATTTTCTCAGTTTGCACCATCTTGCTTTTTCTCTTCTCTCCCTACATGCTAGCAGCTCCTCTGAAATGGCTTTAAAAAAACAAAAAAACAAAAAACTCCTTATCTTTCCCTGTTTATACACGATAGCAAACGTTCTCTTGTTTCTCTGCTCCAAAGTAGATTTCCACTCCTTTCTCACAGTAACTCCCTTTTTAACTCCCCCACGTCTCTCTGGACTTCATCTTTTGCCCTGCTTTCCCTTCTTGTGTCCCATAGCATTATTTTCTTCTCTTCATCACAGAACCTCTTTACTCCATCTGTTGCTTCCTTGGCCACACTCTTTTCCCATTTTCTACAAGGTGTACCCAAACATTTGAGTATTTTTGGTTTTCACTCCACTGAATCCCATTTTTATTCTTCTTCATACCACAGGTTTCTCCTGACTCAATTTTCCAATTTTCCCCCTTTCTTCCTTCAGTCTCTGTTTCTCTCCATTAATTCACTCCTTAGCCCCTCACTCAGTTTGATCACCACACACACAAGAATTCTACATTCCAAGCAATTTGCACAATGAAGAGATCTCAGTCACAAGAGAGCTAGGCAATATGGGTAGGTGGCTAGATGGCATATGATAAACCATCAGCTTCAATATCATTACCATCAGCACTATCATCAATGACAACAATAAGTCCATTTGACTTATAGAAGATGAGGATCAATGTTGATAGACTGAGAACAGGTGTAGTCCCATGCAGAACCTGTCTTGGGTAGGCCTAGCTCTTCTCCTAAAAAAGAGAGGGGTGGCAAACAATGAATGTGTAGGATTCTGCAACATGACACATGTGTTATTGATGTGTGCCTTTAAGTCATTTCTGACTTACTGCAATCCTGAGGCAAACCTCTCATGGGGTTTTCTTGGCAAGATTTGTTCAGAGTGGTTTAACTGTTGTCCTACTCTGAAGCTTAAAGAGTGTGATTTGTCCAGGATCACCCAATGAGTTTCCATGGCAAGGATCTGAACCCTGATCTTCCAGCTTCAACACTCAAAACCACTACACCACACTGGCTTGTGCATGACAATGTAGAGATCTTAAAACAGAGAGAGGATATTGTACATACAGCTTAAACTAGGTGGTGGTAGGACACTATTCATGTGTGTATTCATTTGTTGCATATTAATTATATGCAATGCTCTGGAGATTTAGTACTACACAAAAACAATATCCCTAGTTTAGTTTCATACATCATTACGATATCTCAGTCTTTCTAATTTCAAGCCTTAATCTTGTCACACATCTAATGTGGAAGTCGTTCCAGAGCCATATTGAACACTATAAACAGCACTCAAAGGTCTGGGTGTGATATTGAATTTCATCATGTAATTATGACGTTTTTAATATTATAGTTTATAGACTGTTCCATATAATACTTAGCCATTTTCTTTGAACAAACACATTTGGGAAGCCATCCACAGAAAAAATGCTAAAAATTCTTCCCTGCGCTGAGGATGCAAAGCAGTCACTTCTTTGTCCTTATTAGTATTGGAAACATAGAATCATAGAATCCATAGAATCATAGAAATGTAGAGTTGGAAGAGACCACCCGGGCCATCCAGTCCAACCCCCTGCTATGCAGGAACATCCTCAAAGCACTCCCGACAGATGGCCATCTAGCCTCCGCTTAAAAACCTCCAAGGAAGGAGACTCCACTACACTCCGAGGCAGCAGATTCCACTGCTGCCAGTCAGGAGAAACCTATGGTATGAAGAAAATTAAAGTAGTAAAATTACTGTTTAGAAATACCAAACATACTATCTTATTATAAAATGCCCCAATTGAGAATAAAAGGTACATGACATTAGAAGTGGGTATCCAAAACTGAATTTTGAATTTTTAAAAATATTAAAACAGCTAACACAGCTTTCAAATTTGATTGGAACAGGGAAGTGAGGGGTGCAAGTCCTTAAGCCTCTCCGCTCAGTGTTGCTTCCTGGACCTAAATCCCACCTGGCTAAATTGCAAGGAAAAAAAAATACAGATACAGATTTTGTATTTCTGCCACCAATACTGCACCTGTGCTAGGTTACTTAATTGTTTCTACCAAATGAATGCCATATATTAGATCAAATAGAGGGTGTAAGTTAAGTCGTTATTATCAGCTAGATGAATTGAGTGTGAATCAAAGTGGGATTCTCATAATTCAAAGGTAGATCTAATATGTAGTTAGCAAAAATTCATAATTTATAATTTATAGAATTTATAAACGAGGGACAAGGTTGGGGAAATCCATACACCCTGCCTAGAAATGTACAATGCACAGTGCATTGTATGAAGGAAAAGCAGCACTGACTGTACCCTGAGTGCAAATCATAAATAAGCAAACGTAAACAGCCTTTTCCTCCTTTTCAGCTATGTTTATTTGCTGTTGCTTCCCTTGCCTGCAGCAACACTGTTTGGGTGTTTTTCCAGAGCTCCTGAGCCTGTTTGTTTTCCTACTATCAGCATGATAGCTGTAGCACTCAAGAAAACCAGGTTTCAGATCTTTCAGTTCAGCTCCTTCAGTGTATTACTGTATATGCACTGTTGTCTGTATTACTGAAACTTGAAAACCGCAATAGTTGGTAGAGGGCTGACGTGATAAGGCTGCCTTTCATTAACTACTATGGGGGAACTGGTCACTTATATTACTAATCCATGGGAAGCAGGAAATGATCCAGATGTCAGGGCCCAGCCCTTTTCTCCAGTCATCAGGCCAAGGGAAAGAATCTCAGGGAGACAGTTCTGTCTTGAAAATATCTGAACATATATTTTGCTCAGTTATTACACTTTTTTTTTATTTAATTGGTGCACTGTATGTGGCCACTGTTGATAGCTAATACGTCATGCTTAATGGTATCACCAGTGCCTACCCTATATAACATTTTCCTGGTAACATCATCAATGCCCGTTTCCTATGACGTCACAAGTGGCCATCCCTCAAACTCAGTTTTTGCCATGAAATCTCAGGACCTGGGATAGCCATGACTGGAAGACCCTGTCTAAAGAGAAAGACAAAGTGGTCTCCTCCCTACTCCACATATAGAAGCCAGACACAATGGCCATTAGATTTTACTTCATCCTTTAATGGAAAATTATATTCCACCATACCTGGGACAGTAGGGCTTCAAGATAGTTTGGGTGGCCCGTGTAGCTTGTTACAGAACTTGCTGCTGCTTCCTACCTGCCAATATATTCTGTCTGAAGCAGTTACTTCATTGTGTCTAATAACAGATTTTGGCCTAGCACCTGATATTTTAAGGGAGTATATTTCCCTCCATTCTAGAATCTCACATATTAGAATTGAATTTTAACTGCTGCTTTTGACTTCCTTAATTTTGCTCTCTGATTTCAGATTTTAAGAAAGTCAGCCATTGCTGAGTTGGTAACGACACAGTGTCCTAGGAGCTGGACAATCTCATTGTGCTATCATATCTCATCTCACAATGATGTCATAAATGTGAAATTCAGCACTTCCACAGAGTCAGAGAAGAGTGAAACTTGAATTTTTTTGTACAATCTTGTGCCAGCAGAGAAAAGTCTTTTTGTCATTTCACAACTGGAAGGGGTAAAACACCAGTAAAAATCAATACACAATGATTGTATATTTAGATTTTTGTCACAACTAGAGTAGACCCATTGAATTACTAGGAATGACATAACTATTAATTTACCTAGTTTCCCTTGTATTCAATGGCTCCACTCTACTTAGGGGGGATGGTTAGATCTAGCCCTCTGCTTCTGAGTGGGTTGTTTTTTGTTGTTGTTGTTGTTTTTACCTTACAGTGGTGCTACAGTTTACTGTATGCACTGGTGAAGGATTGTTGATTCATCCTTCTGCTACTGGCAATTGATGTACTCTGCTTTAGTAGCAGTGATGAAAATGGAAGGAACCACTGCTTCCTCCTTCTTTGCAGATAATTGGTGTTCCCTGAGGTGTAATCTGGTTATACCGCACTTTTAAGCAGTAAGTTTGAAGAAGGATATTGAGCAGCTGGAATATGTCCATAAGAGGGTGACAAGATGGTAAAAGGCATGCAACCCAAGCTCTATAAGGAATGATTGTGGAAGTTATGTAGGTTTAGCCTAGGGAAGAGAGGTCTGAAAAGTAATATGACAGCCATCTTTAAGTATCAGAAAGGCTGTCATATAGAGGGTGGAATGTTTTTTTTCTCTCCTGATGCTCTAGAAGGTAGGATTGAGTGGATTAAACTTACAAGAAAGTAAATTCAGACTAAACATTAAGAAGACAGCAAGACTTGTTTGATAGTATAATAGCTAATCTTGAATGATGAAGGCCACCCTTTCCGTAGAAGTTTGTAAGCAAAAGTTGAATGGCCACCTCTCAAGGGTACTTTAGCAATAGACTGCTGCATATGTTTCCTTGGATCACTTCCACCTTTATGTGGTTGGAGTATAAGCGACCAAAATTGAACAATTTTAAGTATAAATTACATTAAGAAATATATATTTCAAAAATAAATAAATAAAAATGTTCTTCCTATTTAAAGTACCACAGAGTTATGGCTATTTTATTTACTCTTCTGGCTAATATGGACTTAATAATCTAAACTCTACATACAACTCATTACACAGACAATGATGTCTTTTTAAGATCTACATCACTAATGTGTAATTCTCCAAAGGAGATACATAATCTGCAAGAGAACTTTTTCTGACATCATTTTTTTCCTTTCTTCAATAATCTGATTACAGTAGAAAGATTTTAAACAGCTTTTTTTTTTTCATGTATACATGAAATAGCTCAAAATTCTTCTGCAGGCAAAAGTTCTGGTAGTTTTATTTTTAATTTTTTTTTATTTGTAAGATCTTGAGCACGAGTGCTCACTACCAGTACTATTTCTGTATTGGTCAAAACATAAGCAGAAGTTCCCTGAAAGATGAAACATTTTCTTACCAGTTCTGTGTACTATTCACTTTCACAGAAAGAAGACCAGGGAGATGTTTAGTATTTGATTTTTTAGGTAAACAGCTCTTCAAAGAGGTAAACACTAGAGAAAACTTTATAAGTGCTTCTGTCACATATAAATGTTTCTACTGAATGTCTTCTGCATGATAGTAAATTGGTTTCTATGTGTTGAGCCATGTTGTGTTGTAATGCTACATGTAATGTAATGTTGTGTTGTAATTCCTGGTTATGCCAGTAGCTGCGCTATTTAGACACTTGCGTAAGAAGGAGTGGGTTATTCAACTTATCCAGTTGTCATCAGCTTATGAAGCGCTAAATATAGAATTAAAGTAGGATAAAATTATTTCAACAAAGGAAAAATGTTAAGGCCAAGAAAACAGAAGCTTGGTCAAAGATTGTGACATTTTCAGTACACATAGTAATATAAGAACAATAGTAGTTTGGAGATATTTTTCACAGAGCTTTTCATCATTCATAAAACCATTTTATGGGAGGCTTCTAGTGTTGTCTCGGCTTTGTTTGAATAATGTTTATGAGACTTTGATTTCTGCTTTTTATTACCAAATGAATCAAGAAAATAAATCTGTAACGCTTTCAACATATGCAAACAGTTCAAATATCCGCTATGTCTCAGGATTTAAAGTACATTCCACTGATACAAATATTAGATCATTGTGGGAATTCCCATTTTGCTTTTGACTTATCTTCTTGAAGTTTATGTTCTTAATATGCACGTATATTACAGAATGTCAAACTATTCACATATGTTTAAAGTAACTGCGTTGTTTAGAATAGGGTTGTGCAAGCCTTCTCCTTCCTCTAAAATTTAAATCAGAGCCAAGTTCAGCAATTTGGATCTAGGCTGATCCAGTCCAGATTGATTCTGCTGTGATCCAATCCAAACCTCAAATCTTAACTGACATTTGGAAGTCTTCATCACCAGTTCTTCCCCGACATATACTGAGAAACAAAAATGACTATAATTTTCTAGATGTAATAGACCACAAAAATAATATTCAGACTGCTAAACTGCTCAAATAGCTTCAATTTTGGATGATTTTTTTTTATTTTTTTAAACTAAGCATGCTTAGAGTTTGCTTCTTTCTGTCCCCTCCTCCCCCTCCAAAAAAAACAAAAAAAACAAAGCACAATTTTAAAGCATGTCCACTAAATATAGTGCTTGGTCTTACCAATTCACGTTGTTTTTGTTCTGGCACTGCTCCTTTAATATTAGTGTCACCTTCTTAGAGCATCCCCAAGATTTATAGCTGAAGAACTCCACCCCAAAAGAGCCAGCTCAAAACAATATTAAGGTTGGGCTAAATATTTGAGCATTGGACTATGACACTGGAGACCAGGGTTCAGCCATGGAAACCTACTGGTGGACCTTAGGCGGTCACACACACACAGCCCCAAGAAAACCCCATGATAGGCTTGCCTTAGGGTCACCATAATTCAGAAACAAATTGAAGGCACACAATAATAACAAAAGTACTCCAGTGAAAGGCAGCTCAGAGGACATTGGACAACCTGGCAGGAATTAAGGCTTGGCAGAGGTAGGCAAGCAGAGCACAGCAGCAAGGACACCCTATCCAGGCAGGCATATATCACTTATTTGGGATTGCCATGCTAAAGAAGTTCACAGATTCAGAGCTGAAGTCCTGTGACATGAATAGTGCAAGAGGCTTAATGATCAGAATTTAAGAATTTTACTTAAAAGTATCTTGATGGGCATTGCATGAGCACTATGCATGTAGCAGTGGTTGGCTGAGGGAAGTAGGCAAGCTAAGACACAGGAAAGAGCAGCAAAAAGCTAAGGAAGCCTAAGAAACTGTTCTAGACTAGTACAGTCTGCCTAGTTTTAGAGACGCTATACTAGATCCTCTAAGAAAATCACCAAGATTCAGAACTGAAGTACTGCACTGGCAATCACAGCAGGGACCATCTAGTCACCCAGTGCCACCATTTCACCAAGATTTGGTGATCCAGCCTTGCACTGGATACTTCCATTTTGTGGCCCCATACTTTCCGTACTACATTTCTGAATGTTTGTCTGCCTAAGCTTCTTGTGCAAGGTGGAAAGAAAGCAAGAGTCACTGATGATGGCAGAGAATTCAGCACCATGTATTCGTGCTATCTGTGTCATGAACCTGATGTCTTGTTGCTTGAACTTTTTTGCCTCTTTTCTGAGCAAACTACTTTGTGCAGCTGTGGAAGGTGCTAGAGCATACTACTAGCACTGCATTGCTCTAGCAGTTTATCTCTTCACCTTTGTTGCCCACAAATGAAGATAGATAGCAATCCTGGGATTTGTTCTCACCTCAGAGTGATCCTAGACAGTACTTGGCATTTTCTATTATGACTTAGATAGCTGGATCTGCTGGTTTCTTTTTTTACTGATTTGCCTGAGCAATATGAAGAAAAAGGGTAATAGTATAACAGTGTTTGCTTTCTTTCATACTATGAATTAAGCATATAATAATTATACATATCCTTTGTTAATAAAATAAATAGGCTTGTTGAGAAGACAAGTGAATGCATAATTGCATACTCACAGTCCTGATAAGAACTAGGGACATATATTCTGAAAATGAATCATACTGCAATAGCAACTCTGACACCTGACAACAACCAGATGGCAATCAAAAATGACAAAATCCAGTAGCACAGGTCTTCCAGTGTTCTACTAGTAACAAGTAAACATCTACAAATAAACAAAGACATATGTAAGATAATTGACTATACAAGTTAAGCAACCCCTCCATATAAACACCGTGATGGGTGAACACTGGTAAGAGTGTTGCCTCAGACTGCAGTTAGAGCATTCAATGAGCAAAACTCAGAGCAAAACTCAGCTCCTCTCCCTCTTCTCTGCATCACACCATGGTGGATTTTTTTCCCTTATATGATCATATTGGATATTTTCTCATTCATTTTTATCTTTGAATCTTCAGATTAATCCAAATTATTTGAGACTGCAGAATCTGCTGCAGAACCAAACTGGACAAATTTGATTCAGTCCGGTCCAAATCGATCACTTTAGTTCAGTTTGAGATTCAGCTGAATTGAATTGCTTACACTGCCCTCATCCAGAAAAATGCTGGTATTTAGACATTATGAAATAACTACATAAGGAGAAACAGTGCATTAGGCCTCCCCATTTATTGTGCATTTCTGTCCCTCTCCTGATGTGGAGAATGACATTCTAAACACAGAATTTTCTTGAGGCATGAGGGTTTTCCACACCATTCAGAACACCAGTTTTCCATGGGTGCTCCTCCTCCTCATATGTTTATTTCATAAACCTACATACAGACTGCAGAAATAAATAAAAATTATTTCACCTACATAGAGACTACAGAAATAAATATAATATTCTTTGACGGACAGAAATAGTTTATTTTCAGAGATTTTGGGTCTTTCCTCACCACAAGTTTTATATATATATATATATATGTGTGTGTGTGTGTGTGTGTGTGTGTGTGTGCACATTGTTCAGCCTTTTTACCAAAGAAGGTTAATATATTCTGTGCTTGTTATAAAGCTGTGATAATTCCCAACACTTGAAGTGCAAAATTTGTACCTGAGAAAATGTGTGCTACTGCTGCTGCTGCTGCTCCACCTCCTCCTCCTTCTTCTCATGTATTCCAGGGCTGGTGAAATGGGGGCCCTCCAGATATTATTGGACTTAAATTCCCATTTGCTTTAGCTGATCAGGCCAGTGTTAAGAAATAATGAGAATAGCAATTCATCAGTATCTGGAATGTGAAGATTTCACATTCCTGATGTAGTAAGTTCCTCTCTGGTCTTCCGTTGTCTCACCTTGATTCCCTCTTTCACATTATGCAATTATATCACTTTGATTCTACTTTAACTGTGGTGGTTTCATCCCACAGAATCCTGGATTTGTAGTTTAGGGATGAGTATTAAGAATATTCAGCCAGAGCTCTAGTGTCAAGACTCCACAGGATCCAGCCATACCAGTTAGAGAGGAACCATAGCATTATAACTGTGTAGTGTGAAAAGTTTCCTTAACTCTGCTGTCCAAATATTTCAGTGCCTCATTGCCCATGTCACATGATACCCCTCTCTAAATCCCTATAGTGGCTCCCTGTATATTCTCAGAACCAGCACAAGATCCTTGACATTCATATACTTCTTTGCCCTTCCTCCCTCTTGTAAACCAGTACATTTCTACCATGACATCCACTCCTTCATCAGCCCCCGTAATTGTTACATCACTTACTTCAAATGATTTTACTTTTTCATCATGGTTACTCCTTATGTTTGCCATTGTCTTGTAACTGTCCCAAAGATCTATGTCACCTCTCTTGTCCTTTTCAATTACTTATGAAACACCTCCTTTTTGTGTTGACTTTGGTTCAGAACCCAAGTTACCTCTGTACCAAAAAGTATGTATTATTTCAGTTACAGATGCTCTTTCTCTCTTACTTAGACCTCCCTTCCACTATTGTCTCATCTTTTCTCTGTCTAATTACAGATTATAAATCCTGCACTCACAACACCATTCAGAATCAAACAATGATAGATATATTTAGCAAAAGAGACACAAACGGAAGACAATCACTGCTCCTCAGAGATTGCCTAAAACTTCCCTACAGAGTATACATTGTTTTGAGGAGTGTTGTAAGCCCAAACACTGCTACAAATGCAAAGGAGGAGGGATTCCGTACGATGGCACCACTCAAACGGCTGCCTCTAGTTCAGAGAAGGAGAAAAGGTTTCTCTCTTGGACTGCAACTCCCATTAGTTTGTACTACTGACTAATCTAACTGGGGATGAAAAGAATTTTGGTCCAAGAGTATCCGGAGGACCATGGGTTGTCCATCCTTCATCTAGAGGTTGCCAACCTAGTAGTCCTTGACAATGCCTTTCCTGTAAGACATGTGAGCCTTCCTCAATTACACCGGAGGTTTGGGTTGCTCACTTAGGCACATGTTCAGAAGTGACTTAACTATATTGCACATTATGATTCAGATCCCTGATAAACTGCCTGAATGGCCACCTGTCTCTTCTGTTGAAATTAAAAATCTGATTTCTACTCTCTGAAGTGGCAAGGTTCCTGGAGAAGATATTATTCCCCCTGAGGTATTAGATCTATTGGGCAACTTAAAATATTTTTCTATTGTAAGTGTGCGTGGGGAGGCAGTTAATAAATCCTGCCATTAAGGTCTTCACAGCTAAAATTATTGCACAAATGTTGTATGGAGCTGAAATCTGGGGGAAAGATGCTAAGCCTGATTTGGAAATTGTGCAAAACAAATTCATGCGGCAGATTCTGGGAATGCCTCCAGAGGTTCCAGTGGCTCACCTTAGGGGTGAGTTGGCAGCTAGAATTGATCTGTTTTAAGATTCTGGCACAGATTAAATGGACTTGAGGATTACTCCCTCAGCAAACTTTGTTGGTTAGAGGAACTGAGGTCTGGAGGTTGGGCACAGATGGGCACAATTGCTCCAAGACAAGTTAATGACCTACAACCTTAAAACAGAGTCCTCATGATCTTAAAAACTGGATTTTTGATCATGATGTCTAGCAAGAGAGAGCATCCATAGTTTTCCATCTGGTATCCACAGATTCAGATTAACCATGCAAAGCCTCAGTACCTTGAAACCTTGACCTTAGTTCAGCTCCAAAGAGCTTTCACAGAACAGATTTCAGCAGATGCCTTCTTGAAGGGAGATATCAAGGTACTCCAGTCATAGATAGAAAATGTGTATTTAGTTGTAACCAGATTGAGGACATAATTTATTACTTGCTATTCTGCCCCCTTTACTCTGCCCCTAGACAGAGATTCCCGTCAACTATTATTCAATCTTATGCTGACTGCACATCCCAGAAAATAGTTACAGCAGTGGTTCTCAACCTTCCTAATGCCGTGACCCTTTAATACAGGTCTTCATGTTGTGGTGATCCCCAACCATAAAATTATTTATTTATTATTTACAATGCCTCCCCTCCGACAAAGGCCGCCTTGCTGGCCAGGAACAGAGGGGCGGGCAGGGAGGGAAAGAGGAGCCGCGCGTCTTCCCCGGGAAAACTCAGAGAACCCCCCTCGGGCTCTGCTTCTGCTTCGCTCTCGTATCCGCTGGGGGGGCAGTGTGGGAAAAGTTTCCAGAGTGTCGACCCTGGCCGGGGGTGGGGAGGAATCCCAGCGCCTTTGTCTTTTGCACCAGGCGCAGCTCGCCCCCCCAAAAAAGCACCGCCTTCCAGCCCCCTGGCCCTTCCACAGCGTCCCCATCCGTGGCGAGTGCGGCAAGGGCTGTGGCAAGGAGGGGGCCTGCCCCCGTTCTGCCGCCACCCTCCCAAGCTGGCCCGTAGGACAGGAGGTTCTCCCGGTAGCAGAGGAGGAGAGCGATTTCAGTCCCTTCTGAACAGGGGGCAGGAGGACACGAGGGCATGGCTCGCACTTGCGCACTACCACTCCTGGGCCTTTTCTGCACATTACCTTATTGCGGAGGTGGGGGGTGCCCTCTCTTTGCTGCTTCTTCATCCTACAGCTGGCTTCCTGGTCGCGCGACTGCCCCGCTCCTTCATCCCCCAGCGCAGCCTACAGCTCCCAGGCTGCTCTAGATGTATTATTCCATCAGCAACAGTTCCACAGGCAGAGTTCTGGTCTTGCCACAATCACCTGGACATATTCATTCTGGATTGTCCAAAAGGTGACTCTCCATGTATAGCGCAACTGACATCTCTGAATGCCACTGATAGGATTCTGGTACAAACAAGGAATATTCTTCCTTCCCCATATGAAAAAGTAGATGTGGGTTTAGAATTCACAACAATCCAGGAACTGGTTTTGGAAATATTCAGAAATGGCTCCCCAGACAGGTCACACGACCGCCCCGCCCCTTCCTCCCCCAGCGCGGCCTACAGCTCCCAGGTTGCACTGCAGAGGAAGGGGCGGGGCGGTCAGATGACCAGGAAGTCAGCCGCAGGACAGAGGAGCAGTGAAGAGAGGGCACCCCCCACCTCCGCGATAAGGTAACGTGTGGAAAAGGCCCAGGAGTGGTGGTACGCAAGCGTGAGCCACACATTCGCATCCTCCTGCCCCCTTTGGTGGGAGCGCATGCAGCCGCACGCACTCCCGCCAAAGGGGGCAGGGTGACGCGAGCGCATGGCTCGCACTTGCGCACCACCACCGAGGAGGGAATGGAGCCTAAGACCATCAGAAATACGTATTTTCCGATGGTCTTAGGCAACCCTTGTGAAAGGGTCGTTCAACCCCCAAACGGGTCGCGACCCACAGGTTGAGAACCGCTGAGTTGCAGTATTGTTATCTGACACATTGCTATCTGTCACATACTTAGTAGCTGAGTTTGCATTGGCAGCCAGGAAATTACATGCCTGTTTCATTAAGGAACATATTGTAACATAATATACACTAATTTTATGCTTTATACTTTTTATACTTTTTAGCCAGCTTATAGAGGCTATCAAATTGGATTAAACTTGTGCATAAATTTTAATAATGTTATTTTTATTTGAATCACAGTACTTATTAAAATGATTTTAAATGGATAAAATGATTTTATAGTTACATGTAATCCATTTTTAATTGTATTAACCTATTTTTAATTCAACTTTTATTCTAAACGTTGTAAAGGCCATTGGCTATATACAATAGAAAAAACAACAACGACAACAGGAAGAAGTCCTGCACTCTGTGGAGTGCCATGCAAATTGACAAGTGAACAACCAAAGTTTTGCCCAGAAAACATATCAATTGCTGTGTGGAATGTGATTGCACAAAGTTCATTGACACTTAATAGATAATTATATCTTTGCTTTCCAATAAAATAAATACTCAAGCATCTTCAGAGGCTTTGTAAGTGGAAACTCCCTCATGAAGAATGAATATGCTCGCCTACTGTTACCATGTCGTACACCCCCGCTCCATGATATGATTAACAATGAACATTATTTGATTGGCATGAAATATAAATCATACATTTATGACTGAAAAGCCATGCTGGCAAAGAGGACTGGCTCAACGTGTGCAAAAATAGGTTACAAGGGACCTCAAGGCATGGCCTGGTCATAAGTTCACTCAGGATTAGTCAAAGAAGATGGTCCTCTCAATGGCCCAAAACTAGAAGATAATAGCCAGCAAAACTCCCAGACAAAGCAACAATGGCCAATGCCCTATAACCTCCTTCCTCCTGAACTTCCCCCTTTTCTTCCCTCACCTGCCCGAACATTAAAAAGCTATCAAGATTCCCATCAATGCTTTGTCACCTAATCCAAGACCATTAGCTATCTCTGGATCCCTTTGTTTGCTTTGCCAAAGAACCATTAACACCTTTCTTTTCAGGGTAGAAAAGGGCCATTTAAACCCTGGCTTCAAGCCAGACAGTCTGTAGTACACTGGACGTAGGTTGTCACTCTGCTTCTCCTCTCAGACCCCTAGTTTGAGCCACAACGCTTCATCTCTTCTCTTCAGAATAGGTAAATATTGCCCACTTTGTCCTAACTCTTCACTCTCTAATTTTCCCTCCTTTCCTTTGGTTAGCCTTGAATGGTTGTGAGACTACTTGAATCTTGCATATATTTGTGATTTTCACAAACATTTTTTTAACCTCCAACTGGCTTTCCTGCATTAGTACCAGTATGCACAGGTGGAAGTTACCCACTTCTCGCAGGTCTCTCTTTCAAGCTAATAATTCCCCATATTTCCATGGAGACATTTGCATTGCAGGTGGACTCCTGAGTCATCCACCTTTTGGAGTAATATTACTATATTTGAGGAAACAAAAGACTAAACCCTGTTAATAGCTTACTGAAACTAAGTGTGGTTTGTGCACACATATATCCATTTTTAAATGGAGCGCAGGAGGCTCTTCTCTTACCTCTTGTACTCCATCCAAAACCTCACCTTCCACAGTTGCCAAACCTCAGAAGGGGTGCTGTTGCTGTTCCTTACCAGCGAAGAAAGAGGGAAAGGAGAAGGAGGAAAGAACAGTGGTCTTCATTCCAAGCATTATGCTATACTTACTTGATGTGGGATCTCAGCCTTGTTCTCATGTATGAATAGCCATAAAAACTGCAAGTCAGAAATCATCAGGACTACTCTCAACCTCAGTTGCCTGATACATAATGGAAGCAATGCTGAGCTACTTTGCAAAGATGAATGACACAAAAATCTTCTCTATGTACAATGAGGGAGTATGTATAAGGTCATGTCATCAGAATTGTATAACTATAAACGTAACAAATATATAATTCCTGTTCACTGGAGACTGCTCTCTAGAGCCTGGCAGTAGCCAAGTCATTGGCTGTGTCCCATGAATTTAGAGGATGTTTGCTCCTTGACAAGTATGGTGCACAACAACTTTTGTATTATGGGACAGTGGCCTTTCATGCAGTTTCAGGCATGTCCAATATTCTCAGTAAAGACTACTGGATAATGCATTGACTAGAACAGGTTCAATCTCAGTGAGTGACAGAATCTCGTTTAGACAACAGTGATCTAGAAAACCATTCTCAAAGTCACAGTAACAACCAGTTGTGCTATTTAATGGTAGTGGTATTGTATAATATAAGCCTGGAGTGGGGAATTTCAGCAGATCCAGTGATATTTTTTCCCCCTCTAGAACCTCCAAGGATACATAGACATACCCTCCAACTGTTTTGGTATGGTAGACACAGTCCCAATTAATCCTCTGTCATTTCACTTTTTCAGCTGCTTTTAAAATGTCCCAGTCTCTTTCTGTCTCTCCTTTGTCTCTGGCTTACTTCAGTTGGTAGATACTGAGTTAAAAGTTCAAAAGAAGTTCAATTAATTCAGCAGGAGGGAGAAGAGAGGAAGGAGGAAGAATCTTCCTCTTCCCAGTAGGCTTAGGCAAAAGGAAACTGCTGCAACCTCGCCTGGCTTGTTTTTCATTAATGACTTTTGCCATTTGAATTTTAAAGGAGCTATCCAAGCAGCTGAATATTATCTCAAAAATAGGTTCTTAAATCTTGAATAGCTCCTTTCCAGACTAAAATTCTGAGTAAATTTATTGCCTGGATCCCATGGCAGCTAGCACAACCCACTGGTTCTCTGCATAGAAAGCAAGCGAATGGGATTCCTATCTCCAGAAATTCAGGTTATTTTTTACATATTTCTATTACTCTGATGCAATGAAACAGGAAAAAATAGTATACGGGCAGCAATTGATAAGTATACGTGCAAGCAATTTCATTGTTACTGGGTCAGAACCAAATATGAGATAAAGCCGAATAGTCTTGTTGAAATCAAAGGCATTTTAGTCAGTTAGCTTTCTCTTCAGAGCACCTTTGAAGATGAATAGACAAACATATACATACATACACCTGATACCATCTGATCTTGGAAGCTGAGCAGTGTCAGTCTCGTTAGCACTTGTCAGTAGACTGCCAATGAATACCAGGTACTGTAGGCTATATTTCAGCGGAAGAAACTGGCAAAACCATCTCTGAGTATTCCTTGCCTAAGAAAATCTTATGAAATTCATGGGGTCACCATAAATCGACAGGCAATTTGAAGGCAGACACATACACACATTTCAGCCAGAGGCTCTTGTCTAAACAGGTAACCTTTTTAATTAAAACTTCATTGACCACACTATGTTTGCTTATACTGTTGATGAGCACTGGCAAGACAAAGACAAATGCAACCTCAGCAGATATTCACAGGATTGTTTTTAAATATATTTAATCTCTAATTCAGATCACATAGTATCTTTGATTTGTCTTCTTGTGTCATCCCCTCCCCACACTCATCACTTTAAAACTGCTTTATCTGGGGTGGCTGGTGAGCAAAGTGGGAATCTATGTTGCCTATCCATCACTTTTTCTTTTAATTGAATGACACCAGATTTAGATCGATAAAATGAAACATGAGACAACTTTGCATTTCCACACTCACTTATTCTCCCTGCTGTATAACTTTCGGCCATCATCACAACCAGAAACGTTAAGTATGGCATTTGACTATTGCTGCCTAGCAAACAAGCTGTTTGTGTATGAATAAAATTGTCACGAAAACAATAAAACTTTTACATCAGAAGAGGCCAAGCAGTCAATACAAACAACATTAGCCAAGCCCATTCTGAAGGGATATGTTACTGACAAAAGAATGAATCTACAAATTATGTGTTCTGTTGCTTCCAATGAAACTCCATCCCTTCTCACCCTCCTTTTCCCATTTTTTCCAGCTGTGTCTGATTGTGCGACAACCCATTGAGTTGACCTCTCTGCTCAATTCTGCAAGTTTCACAATAAACCCAGACCAGCTGTGATTTCCCTTGTATACAAGGTTCCTAAGCTCTCCAATGCATTATTGATAACCTCATCACTGTGGAAAATGTGAAGGCTGACAGAGTTATAATCCCAGGCCTTCCTTGATAAGTTCTTGCCTTGCCATGCTATCAATGGGGGTGGGGTGATGAAGGCTAAAGCTGGACATTTTGGACAGTGCAGTCCTGGTTTTTCTTCGTCTGGCCTATAGCACCCTGGTTGTTGTTTTTTCACCCTGTTTTTCTTTACTTTGTATGTTTTTCCCAACTGGTCATAATATTTTTAAACACCACAGTAGTCCCAAAAAATAATTCACTCTGAAAATACATCTTTATAGAAATTAAGCAAAGATTATTATCCAGACATTATCTTTTACCAGGCTTTTTTTTTTAAAAAAAAGTTTAAAAAGTCAGTAACACTAACCAAGAGAATTGCAGGTCAGCTTGCTCAGATTTAATTAAGTCAATTTTAGTACTTTTGGAAGGAGGGAGGGAGGGAGGGAGGGAGGGAGGGAAGGAAGGAAGGAAAACCTAGTTTTCTTTTAATCTGCAAGTGTTCCCTGTCTAGGACTAGTGTCCTACCTGATGACTGTGGTGATAAGATCATTATATTACATTATAAAGAGCATGATTACATTTGATGACTTCTTGTCTAGCAAAGACATCCATAGGATGCACCAGATCAGACTAGCACAGCATTGCTCCACACAAGGAAGTTTAGGACTTTCTTTTGTCTGCCATTTTTTATTATTATTATTATTTCCCCTTTCCCATGTTATTTGCCTGCAAAGGTGACAAGTAACTATTTGAAGTCCTAAGTACACTTTACTTGGAGGAACATCTAAACAAATATAATTGCTTAAAACTTAAGTAAACATGCATAAGTTTTCCCTGTTTTTAATACTTTTTAGAATGGGTCAGGAAGCTCTATCCCAGATACATTTGCCTGCAGTTCCCACAATCTCTCACAATTCAGTCACACTGATGAGAGCTGGGAATTCCTCACTTTACAGGATGACACAAATTATCAACAATTGCCAAGACAGTCAGAGAACAATTCGAATATAGCCATGAAACTACATCGTTTGCATTCGCTTCAAGACAGAAACCTATAGCACTTCCAAAATTCAGAAGTTTTTCTAACATCTTTATTTATTTCATTAAGATCTTGGAGCAGCTAGTTTGTGTCTTTTCTTTTATCTTAGTATACCAGGTTCTGACTCTCTTAAAAAGTTATCTGCTATTAGTGCCTCTGTTCAATGCATATTTGAGACACCATTAGCAGGCATGGCAGGGGCATTATCACTCTTCCATCATTTAGCATTTATAAAAGGTAAGCACTTTGATAGGTAACATTCCACAAATATGGAGATTAGATGTTGATCAGTGGGAACTAGCTGTTTCCCAGGGGCAAAGTGAAGTTGAAGTTGTAAATGACCTTTCAGCAGCTGGCTTAATTAGGATGCATCCTCTTTTCTTAACATAAAACAACAGCAATTTATTTAACTGGGTACAGAGAAATAAAAGAGCAGTAGTTTCTCAGATTTTTTTTTCAAAGTACAAACCAGTTGAGGGCCAGTGTGGTGTAACGGTTTGAGCACTGGACTATAGCTCTGGAGACCAAGGTGCAAATCCTCACTCGGTCATGGAAATCCTCTGGGAAATCTTGAGCAAGGTCATTTCCGCATTAGACTGTTATAGCGCGGTCATTCCACTTGCAACATCCTATGGAATCCTGGGGTTTGCAGTTTCGGGAGGGGACGGCTGGCCCCTCCTGAAACTGCAAACCCCAGGATTCCATAGACAGTGGTTCTCAACCTGTGGGTCCCCAGATGTTTTTGGACTTCAGCTCCCAGAAGCCCTGAGCATTGGCCATAGTGGCTGGGGCTTCTGGGAGCTGAAGTCCACAAACATCAGGGGACCCACAGGTTGAGAACCACTGCCATAGGATGTTGCAAGTGGAATAACAGCGCTATAACAGTCTAGTGCAGAAATGGCCCAAGTCACACTCTTTCAGCCTTAGAAGGAGGCAATGGCAAACCCCCTCTGAACAAAATCTTGCCAAGGAAACCACACAATAGATTCCACTAAGGATAGCCATAAGTCAGAAAGGAATGGAAGATACACAACAACAAATGAACTAGTTGCCACATCTAACATAGTAGTCACATACACACAATAAATCAGTTTCTCTGTTAAGATAATTTTTTTTTTTTTAGTAAAGAATAATATGTAGATAACTACTATAGAACAAGGTGACATAAAAATGTATTTTCATCTCTGAGCACCAGAGTATTGTAGATAACTGGACATTGGGGTCACTGTTGTTGTTGTTTTAATTCATGTCGGAAATATTTTTACTTTTACTTCAAGCCCACAAAGTAAACAATTTGCCTGTATTGCTCAGAGATCCATGGTTGTTGGAAACAGGTAATAATAGGGAATACTATTAGTTCATTTTTTATCAGAATTTACCAAAATTTTAAAAATTCAGTCTACTAAAGACTGGGAGAAAGTGAAACTAGCTTTATTGCTACTTGAGATGGGTGACAATCTTGTTTCAATTTTTGATCAGAATTTAACAACATTTGCAAAATGCTAATAGGGGAAGTGAAATTAACAGATTTGCCTATTCCTTGAACTAAGATTTCAGATTCACATTTAGTTTAATACATTGAGGCTTAAATTTTATTGTTCCTTCTTTACATATAACCACAAACAGATTATTGGTTTGGACTATTGGTCTTTCCTCTCAAATTCTCATTCCCTCTGTCCTGTGATAAGCCAAGAACATTAATAAATCCTGGTAGAGACCAAATAATAGATCTACCACAAACTCAGAAATACAGATTGTAAGAGAACATGGATATATTTAAACTGGAATAACAGTAGAAATCTTATCTTAGATCAGACCAAATCTTGGTCAGAGAAAATATCACTGTAATATTGAAATGTTCAAAATTGTTTCTTTTTATTGATTTTATCCTGCCCTAAGATGCATTAATGTAGGGTGGGTTATAAATAAAGAAGCTGTTTCTTACAGAGGTCAGCCACCTACCTCACTAAAGGCAGTGACAATTCCATTTGCATTCTGGGGGTCAAACTAGAGATTCTGTTCATATGTAGCATGCAGTTATGTATCAATTTTTCGCTTACCTAATTGCATGCAGATGACCAGGGGATGCCTTTAGAGGAAACAAAGCATGTGGAAAATGTATGCTTCTGTCTCCCTTTCCTAGCATGGCCAGAACCAACCCTTTCCTCAGTATGTGACTAGAATGCTTATGAAAAATGACCCCGTTCCCACCTCTGTTTTATGCTACCATTGACCCAAGAAAAAACAGTGCAGTCTATTTTTAGTCCATGTCAGCTTTACACATGTACTTAAGTCTGAACTATCTCATTTCCACACCAATCTGTAAAGTTTTTTTAAAAAATTATTCACAGCAATTGACATTGTTTTTGAATGTTGGTTTCCATAATAAATACTAGTTTAAAATGTGCATTTAGGTTTTTGCCTAAATATATACCGAATTTTCCTTTTTGTGTACACTTTTTTGTGTACAGAAGAACTGTATAGCCAAATTCACAGGTGAATAGAAACACAGGACAAAGATGTCAGTCCTATTGTTTTAGAATTTTCTATTTTCTGCACATATTCTTATTCCATACACATTGTGAGACTCTTTTCCCTAAGTATAGAACTCTATGTAATTGTTATATATTTTTTCAATGTAGCCACATGCCTATATGCTTTTTTCAATGTACACACACTCGTACTCATATTTTGCACTGGCAAAAGTGGCTTTGTGCACATCTATGTGTTTTAAAAGTGCATACTTCTTAAATGTATGTGTGGTTTTGTTTACTCTGTTCTTTGTGAAGTGCATCAAAAACATCACAGAGATATGATTTTCCCATGTACATTGTGTTCCATTCCAGCAGCATTCTTGGGAGATGGAAAATATCCATTTCCTCCTGGAAACATGAATCCAATGAATTTCTGCCTTATTCCTATTTAAGACTCCTATTTAAGACTGATGTGCATCTTAGGCCATTTCCGCACTATACTGTTATAGCGCTATTATTCCACTTTCAACATCCTGTGGAATCCTGGAGTTTGCAGTTTGGGGAGGGGCATTTAGAATTCTCAGCCAGAGAGCTCTTTGACCTCAGTAAACTACAAACCCCAGAATTCCACATGATGTTGAAAGTGCACGATAATAGCACGATAATGGTGTAGTGTGGAAATGGCCATAGTCCATGTTGTATGAGTCAGTCATTTTGTTTAAAAATGTGGATTGAACTCCCTCGTTGAACATCCACATTCTGAACAGAAGATTTTCATTTTCCATTTACTTTTAATGGCTGATATTCATAGCACAGCATGTTAATAGTTCTTTGGTCCTAACTATTTAAGTACTGCACTACTGGTGACGAGTAGCTATCTTTTGTGATAAAGTAGTCTGGTGGATCTTTTAAAATGGGAAGATATTAGACAAAGCACCAGTCCTGGATCTGAGTGTGCTTTTCCCCACACTTCCAGTGCCAGGATATAAAGAGAAAATGATAGAGAATTGGAGGAGTTAGATTATACTTCATAATATAGCCATTTCTGTTCCATGGCAACCTCAGAGAAGATGTTTATTGTAGCAACATCATGATGCCTTTCCACACACTGTGGTATGCTTGTATTAGGAAGCTTTAGAAAAGAGGTTCCTGCTTTAATAATGTCTTCTATAAAGAGAAATACATCAAATTACTTTCCCCCTCACCCCATTTGATTAGGATGTGGCAATTTTTATTTCTTCTTTCCCTTAATAGAATTCTCAAAAAAACTGCCTGCAGCTTTCTAAGTTCTGAATAACTTTAGCACTGATTATTCAAGGATATTTTCCATAAAGAGAACAATAGAATGTGAATAAAAGGCAGATGCAAATTTCTTGTCCAATCCTGTTTGTGAAGACAAAAAGGGCAGGTAAAACCCCACCAGGTTTAAACCAAGTCAGAAATGAAACTCCCCCCCCCCCCGGTTTGGTTTTCCATAGAATAGGTTCTTCTGTACAACATAGCGATTGTAGCTTACTGAACTGCATTTTTCTTTTGTAAAATATGAAATCTTCATAATATTCAGTGCAATCTGACTACTGCAAAAATGGTACAATCTCCCTACTTTTTGGTATTCATTTTCTTTGTGGCCTTAAGAACTGAAAACAAGCAGCAACTCCAAAGTAGTCATTCACATCTCAATATGCCATTTAGTTCAACCTAAACTGAATGTGAATAATATCTCAGTGTTTCCCCAGATGTCCCCGCATGATCTCTTCATCCTTATTTCACACCAGGTTCCAAGAATTTGTGGGGCTTTACTTACATTTCAATGTATATATGTGTGCATTTCTCCTAACGTGTGCCTTTATTTATGCATTTTTCTGCTGTTGCACATTTTCCCCATAGACTAAAGTGTACCTGCATGTATTTTAGGCACAGTTTAGCCATTTGCTTTTAAAAATGTGTGCACTCTTTTTGTATGCTTCATGTCTTGGAAGTGTCTCTGTTCTTCTCACGAGGTGTGGGTCTTCTCACAACAAGTCCTGAGAGATGCAAAAGTACTACTTTTTAAAGTGCCAAATCCAGTGAAATGCTATTCACTCTTCAATATAAACTACTACTAGCTCAAAACCTTTGTTCACAGGCAATGTGTATGTAAGGCCCTCCCTTTGAGGGTCACCAATATCAGTATGGTTTGTATGGGCACCATACCTAATTGGCATCATATGTAATTGGCAACACATTTTATTGGCTCTGATATCAAATTCAAGCCTGAAAGGTGACAGAGAGGTCAAACTGAGCGAGGGAAAGAATTTGACTGTAAATGTGAGAAGCATAGGCCAACTCCAAAATTCCTCCAGGTAAGACTGAGTCATTTGGCAGGCAAATACACACTATTCCTGCGGATAATAGGCTTAAATAGAAGCTGGAATTTTCCAAGAAATCCAACTGTGAGGAGCCCACTAGGACAATGATTGACTGATATCTACCCCTTGTACACCTGGATTCTTTCCTCTGTCCTCACAGCACCCACAATAGACAGCTATTACAACATTCATCATGTCTTTGTCAATCAAAGCACTAAGCCCATCAACAGGCAAAAGACTCATTGTCCACAACAGGTTCCCTTTTGTCTTGCATTTGGAACCTTCACAGCCACAAGCCATTTTTTCGGGTATAATTAACTCTGATTTCAGGATGCCCAGTGCAGTCTCTTGAAGATCTACCTGTCACTCTGTCCGTCTGGCTCCTGAATGAGAACTGCCCTTAGGTCCTACCTAAGCCAAAATACATTTCTGCTCTTCACTACTCTTCTGGACTGGTAATTATAAATCCCCCCAAATCCTTCAGAATTCTGCAGGATGTTGAAAGTGAAATAATAGCACTATAACAGTAATGTGGAAATGGCTTATCTCTCATTCTTTATCTGTGCTATTTTATTCCACCTTCTGTTGCTTTATGTAATTTTTAAGTCTATATGTATATATATGTGTGTGTGTGTGTGTGTATATGTTTTTCAACTGTGAGCCTCCTTGAATAAAACAATGTGCTACAAGTACAGTATATAACTTAAATAAAGGAAAATCAAAGTAGGAAATCTATCATATGAAACTGTATTTTGGCAATTTTTTATTAAGATAAGATATTTCACACTAAAAGCAGCATATATACTGAAAGAAAAACACTTTGACAAAATCTGACCTAATTGGGTATAAGGCAGCTCCAGTTCCTGGATTTTGTGGTTGTACAAGAAACAGCTTCTGAAGATTTTGTCAATGGGAACTCAAACATGGGTTCAAGAGAGTGAGAGGACTGATAATGGAACAACTATTGGAGTTCTATCACTATCTGTGTCAAGATGTTAGCGAAAATGACTGGGAAGCCAAAGAAGGAATGAAAGTAAGAAGAGAATAGACAACAGGAAAGGGACAATCTTCTACTAAAGTCAGAAAAGAGAAATGTCTTAATTTGTCATAATTCTGTTCAGAAGCAACATATAAACCACAGATGCTTCAGTATGGTTCAGTATTCAATATGATGGCCTATGGTCTATTCTGACATCTCATGCCACCACCAGAACTGTAGTCATCCTAGACCATGGTTCTCTGGGAACCCTCAACTCTTCCCCTTCCAGGAAGAATTGAGCAAGAAGGTAGCAAAGAAACAAGTATGAACTTAATTTAAATGAAGGAAATAAAAAAGACACGGAGATACTAAATATAAGCAAATAAGTGGTTCCACGTAGGGCTGCCATGGACAACATGTAGCCCTCTAGACATTGCTAGACTGAAGGTCACATCATCCTTTACCTTTGACTATGTTGGCTAAGGCTGAAGAAAGACCACTGACATCTAGAGATCAAAATCTTACCATCCCAGACCAAAGGCACACAAGGTAGAATACAGAGTTTGCATATGGTGATAGCTTAAAAAATATGACTAATAAATCCAGCTGGAAAGAAGTATCTGTTGGAAAGGGGAAAAATGTAGGGAAAAAATGCTTTGTGATATTTACAATCAAGATTTTTTCAATTTTACAAGATATTGCAACAAAAGACGCTAATATATTCTGTTGCAAATTATTCTCATGCTAAACAAATAGATGTTCCCCAAACCTGCAGAATTATCATCACTAGACAAGGATGGGAATGACCTATGTTATCAAATACAAATAAACTTTAAAGGAAATATGCATACTACTAATCTTATATATGCAACATTGACAACAGAAAAGAAGGAAAGTGAAGAGGGAAGATGGAGAAGACCAATATATATTAAATAACGATGTTGCAAGAGAAGTCTCTTCAGAGAAACAAATGGAAGTGCAAACAGATGCAGAGATTCAATCTGCAACAGTGGGTCACAGTGTCACAGTGTCGTCACCTGGATTAAAATAAAAAAGAAATTGAACACATTGCTAGGAGGCTATATTTGTCAGAAATGTATGAAGAAAAAAACCATCTGCATGCCTATATAATCTAATCATTACTTAGATCATATCACATGAACTAATTACAAAATCATTTCACTGACTATTTTTTCTATATACCATCAACTGCAGCATACAATATTTGAAAGAAAGGATTGCTGAAAAGGTTCGATTTATTGTTGATATTCATTTTATTACTATTGTGAGGATATTAATTCACTCAGTGAGTTAAAAAAGCGATAAAGCCGTTTTGTCACCAATTATTATAAACAATACAGACAGCATAGTTAATTTGAGAGAAATTATTTCAGTAAAATTGGATATGAACTAACTTAATTAATATATCTCAATACTCTCTTTTCCCATTTCTACCAGCCTGTAAAACATAAAAAACATTAGGCATAAAGATCAATGACAAATTCTAGTGTTATGACGATGTCATGAAATAAATGCAAAAGAGCATTTTGTTTGTTTGTTTGTTTTAATATTCCAAAAGATACATGAGAAAGAAATGAGGGGAGTGAAAGCACACAACTCTTTGCAGAAGGATCAAAGTCATTTTATTACATAACCTAATTTGTTTCTATTGGTTAAATTTTGGAAGATAACATCATTTCTTTAAAAGGATTGTGTGTAACATGCCAGAAATCCTATCAACAACAGTGTTGAATTCAAATTAGGTACATATAACCTTAGCCAATTTCATACTCCATTTTTATTTATTTACTTGATCATAGAAAAAAGAGTAAGCACACACTTCTTATTCTGATCTTCAACACTTTTCTTCACATGGATTAAATGCAGCATCACCAACAGTCAGTGGTGGGAAGCAAGGAGAGCCCATATATCTCCACCACAGCTCTGCCTCATGTGCTCTTTGCACCATAAGCTTTGTAACCTTCTGGCTTAGTAGCACAAGGTCATTTGAGCTCTCTCAACATTGTAATTTAGTACAGCTACTCAGCAGCCAACATTCATAAAAGCACTGGGCCTCATCTTCCCAAACACATAGGAAGGGAACACACAATCATCACAACCCATTCCACAAGGCTGTCCGAGACAGCCACCACCTTTGCACCTCCTGGTTTTAAATCCTTGCCCTTTAGGCAGTCACTGGCCACTATATGCAAATTAAATAACATTGTGATTAAAGAAAACACATTATAGTGATTCATATGGGATGTTTGTCCTTAAAAGGGCTGTTTTAATCATGGTTCGAAGGCAAGTATTACTAAACCTACTTGACAAATGAAAACATTAGAAGAGCACTGCCAAAGCCTAGCACAGCAGCGAGCAACTTTGAAATTTTCATATCAAATTATAAACTTTGAATGCCTGAAGCACAAATAAACATTCTAAAGGCTTTTAGCCACAAAGAGATAAGATCTCTCTCTGGGGAGACTGCTCGAAACTGCTCCATTGCCTTTGTGTAGACTACTGGAATGTGCTTGCTTTTCATTTCTTTCTTTGTGTCTGGCTCACAGGCCTCACAGGCAGTGTCTTAAGCCAGGCAGGGTCAGTGCAAACAGAGAGCAGCATTCATGGACAGATCAAGTTTATGTGAGAATCTGCTCCTCCTGTGCCCTCAATTTCCATTTGAATTGTTAATAAAATCTCAGCCTGAAAAGCACATGATCCCATCAGTGGAGAAGTCATGCAGAGAATCCTCCAGCTCGGAAAAACAAAATTTCTTTATCTTTTTTTCCCCCCTTTACTTTTTAAAGCTATCCTTCTTCTGCATTCATGGGAATTACACTATCTAACCACTCCTAAACTTAGCCTTGCAACCCTATCATAACACCTGATAGGCAGTAAGGAGCTTGCCTTAAAAGAAAGGAGAGCAAAAGAAAGGAAAAGCCACAGACACAAAGGAAAACATTTTGAAAATACCCTCCCCCATAAAAGAACTAGAATCACAAACATTGCCCCATCTTAGATGTTACTGCTTCAAGTTCAGATTTCATCCCCCAAACAGCAAATGCAAATTGACTTTTCATATTTTAAGTGAATTTTGATCAGCTGACAGTACTGTTTGAAACACTTTCCCACCACTTTGACATTGCATGAACTGTGGGTCCACAGAGATAATATAGGGTCACATCTAATGCAAAGAACAGAGCCATACTCCAATTAACTTGGTTGCCCAGGGCAGATATTGTAGAGGAACAAGAGCCATTCTTAGCTTCCCAGATCAGACATGCTTCTTCCTATCCTTGCATGAACTAACTAGGCCTCTTGTTTCTTTTGGCTTTGCTCCTTGCAAACTGTTTGGATATATTGTACATTTTTCAGAGGGATGGGCTGATGAACAAAAACATGAATTTCCTGTTTATATCTTAATAAGTGTTGGAGACAGGTCTGCCAATGATCAATTGCAGAACAAAAGGATTGACTAAATATTCCAAACAATATATTTGGATTTAGGATCACTAGATTGTATTCTCTGTCTCTCTCCTAAAATAGCTTTCAATTTAAGAACAAAATGTAATTCAGGTAGCTAGTACATAAAATATACATCCATAAGCTCATCTTAAATTATGAAATATTCATTATAGGTATGGCTGCAATATACCCATAACAGACAATTTTTTTCAAATTAACTGTTTAAATCTGTCTCTAATAGTTATTTGCATAAAACTTAACAAAGACAATCAGATATTGATCTTAGGCTTGGAATGTTTGAGGAAAACACAGTCGGGTGACTTTTTAAAGTTTGACTTGGTATATATGAAATACTAAACATTTCAAAGAGCCTAAAGGAGTAATAAAAATAATAATGGAGGTAGGGTGGAAAATATGGTACCAGGGAATATATCCTGACCTAGGGTACATTCACACTGCACAATTATAGCACTACAGTTCCACTTTAACAGCCATGGTAACATTATGTGGAATCCTGGAATTTGCAGTTTAGAGAGGGAGTGTTGTGCCTCCCCAAATTGCATATCCCATGATTCCTTAGGAGGCAGCCATGGAAATGAAGTCATAGTGCTATAATTGTGTAGTGTTACAGGCCTACTGAATTTAAAATGTAGTGTGATGTTTTAAAATAGAAACAAACAATTAGGGAAAAGAGAAGCAGAAGTTATGTGCTCCACATAAATATGTAAAGTAGATGTTATTATTTTGTCAGTTTGTCATTATTGGCAGCTCTGAAAGTTATAGCCACACCATGCAATTCAGTTTCTAGCTGACTTCTCAAAATCAAGAGGCTGATCAAAGATGAAGGAGAACTGAAATAGTCCTGGGTAGTTAAGGGCTCTTGACTTGCTTCTCTTTCATTTCAGGAAATCTGTAAATAGTATCAGGAATGGCAAAATGAAGGCATTTTTCACACATTCCTTTATCCTGAAACTGTGTCTCCTTAACTTACTCTGACCTCTGATTTATTTATAGAAATTAAGAGAGTTGAAAGTAAGGAAAGAGTCTATGAATAATTAAGAGCTCCTGATTCACTTTCCTTTTATCTGTGATCTAAGAATGAACCAAGATAATGTGCATCAGTTTTATTGGCTATATTATCTGATATCAGATCTCTAAACAAGGGTTAACATTTTAGCATTGAATATACAGAATTTAGGAACTCTAAAACTGCAGTGGATATCTTTTATTGTGTGCATAAAGTGAATAAATGATTTTTGTCAGAAAAGAGTATCCTAGATAAGCCTAGTTAACAAACCAAGCCACACTTTTAGTTTATTTCTGGTGATCAAATGCATAACTCTTTTACATTGGCAAAATATATCTGATGTAGAATACAAAGATATGCTTTGGGGCATATGTTAGAATTATATCTGTAAACTTAGAAACTTCTAAGTTTTAATCTGAGTATATTTTACTTCATGAGTATTTGGTTCTTCCATGAAAGACAGTGTGAAAAATTAAGTGATTCCACAGAAATGAGGACCTGTGGTTCTCTAGGGGCTCTTTCACATTACAGAAATATGCATTATGATTCCACTTTAACTGTCATGGCAACCTGCCATGGAATCTTGAGATCTGCAGTATAGGAAGGGGCATTTTGAATTCTTAACCAGAAAACTCTAATGTCTTACCAAATTACAAATCACAGGTTTTTATAGGATGTAGTCATAGCTGTTAAAGTGGAATCATGATGCTATAACCATGTAGTGAGAAAGGGCTGTGAGTGTTATAGGACGTATTATGGATGCTGATAGTTATTCATGCCATTTCTGCACTACACTGTTATAGTGCTATTATTTCAACATCCTGTGGAATTCTGGGGTTTGTAGTTTACTGAGGCCAAAGATCTCTCTGCCAAGAATTCTAAATGCCCCTCCCTAATCTGCAAACCCCAGAATTCCATAGGATGTTGAAAGGATAGCACTATAACAGTGTCATGTGGAAATGACTTCACTTCCACACTATCCAGTAATCTCCCTACCTATTTATGAAGTTGGAGTCTCCCACAATAATTGTCTTAGATGACTTTAACCTTCATGCCAGAGTTGCTTTGATTTGGCCAGCTTGGGACAATGGCTGCCATAAGATCTATGGAGCTATCTTAACATGTGACATGCTCTATACATCTTTACCTGAAGGGATTTTATGTACAAGATGAAGTAAGCTTGTTTTTTGCTGTTCCAGGGACTAGAACACAATGAATTCAAACTGCAAGTAAGGAGATCCACCTAAACGTTAGGAAGAATGTCTCTACTGGAATAACTGTTTAACAGCTGAATACACTGCCTCAGGAGATGGTGACTCTCCTTTGGAAGTCTTTAAACAAAGATTGGATGAGCATCTTTCAGGAGTGCTGGAGTCTGTACTCTTGCATGGCAGGCAGTTGGATGAGATGGCCCTTGCAGTCCCTTCCCATTCTATGATTTTTTTAAAAAATGTTTTAAATAAAAGAATATCCAATACGGGTGAACTGTGGCTTTTTGTCTTGGGCTCAGGATTTCTAGATTTATTCATAATTTGTAGCTATGCCTCACCCCTCATATGCTACTGGCATTGAGTATAAACATAATTTAATGCCTGAAAAAGGGGAGTAAAAGTGAGGAGGGGGGAAATTGCATAATACAGGGTTTGGGCCACCACAATGAAAACTGCATTTGCAGAAGGATGGATGGATGGATGGAAAGCTGAGTCAACCTGGAGCCCTGCAGGATTGAACTCACAACGTTGTGGCTTCAGTACCAGCATTTAACCACTGCACCACCAGGGCTTGCTTTCAATGACCAATGTTGCAGGAGAAGGAGAAGGAGAGACCTTCGTTTCACTCCTTCCCACCCACTCTCGGTAAACAAGCAAATGGACCTGCCTCCCCCGCCCACTCCAAATCCAGTAAGCCAGGTAAAAAACCCCAAGCTAGGTGGTAGCCTTGCTGAACTCAGAACAAAGCAGAATGACTTAATTCACAAGCCTGACTTGGGCATTTTTGTCAAGGGATTAGACACAATCATGTGTCTTCTTCTGGCCAATAATTAATAACAAGTGTCCTTTGTGGTCTGGATGATTTTCCTGCATTTTTCTTTGCTGTACAGGTCTCACATAGGCTGATTCTTTCCCAGCTTCATTCAAGTTCTGGAATTACTTCAGCAGCTCTGATTGTGGTTAAGTCAACAGCATCCACTTTCTCCATCATCAAGTCTTATATAATTGTGCAGTGACAGCCAGTATTTTGTTTATAAGAAACTGTACACTGTCTTTCTGCAACAAATGCTAGTGTAAAAACTATTCATTAAGAAGTTATAAATCAAAAGTACAGAAGCAGCAGATTAGATAAAAAGCACAACATTGATAATTAATAAAGTTGTAGTATATAAATAAATAGTGAGGCTAAACCAATCTAACAAACACAGTGAAACAAGCAAACAAAAATGCAAAAATGAATTTGGCTAGTAAATACAGCTTGTATTCTGTTGGCAAGGATCTCCAAAGCAGATACTGACTGATGTGGATATTTAATTGGAACGGTGTGGTATGGATTAAAAATATAACACAAATGTGCAAATTACTTAAAGACTGTAGCTCAGGGGCAAAACATAAGCTTGGCATGAAGACAATTCCAGGCTCAATTTCTGGTAGCTCCAGGTTCTTCTTAAAACTTCGTAGCTCCTCTTTAAAACATGATCAACATGGTATAGTGGTCTGGGCATTGGACTATGACACTGGAGACTAGGGTTTGATTCCCTGCTTGGTCATGGAAACCCACTGAGTGACTTTGGGTGCATCACACACCCTCAGCCACCAGAAAACCCTGTGATAGGTTTATCTTAGCATTGCCATAATTCAAAAACAACTTGAAGGCACACAACAACAACAACAACAACAACAACAACAAGGTTCAGGTGAGAAGGTTTTGGGGAAGATCTCAGCCTGAAGTAGTAAAAGCAGGAGTTAGATATATGGCACTCTAGATATTATTGGACTGCAATATCCATTAGTGCTTGCTAACTTAGCCAATGGTGAAGGAAGCTGCAGTCCAACATTTGGCAAGCTATATTTTTCCCATCCCTGTCTTAGAGGTAGTTACATAAAAGAGAAGCACTAAGGGGGCTAGGTTCCAGCACCTCTAATAAATTGGTTTATTAGGACAATGGATCATTAGGCAAAACCAAGGCACTTTGTCTACTGCTGTATTCAAGGACAAGGGGAGGGGGGAGATGCAGCTCTGACTACAGAGTCTTTCTTGCTATATCTTGAGAGCAGAACTGAGCTGAGCACTAATTATGGTGAGAGTAAAATGGCCAAGCAACACCAAGGTGGAAAGTGAATTGAACATTGAGTTTCTAGTTCTTTGAGTAATGTGCAATGTTAATGAAAAATATATTTTCATTGTAGGCAGTTTGCTTTAATTAAATATTGGAGCACAATGGCCTCCTTGCTACCACTACCTCCACTGTTGTCACCCTAATGCTTCTGAAATCTCTGCCATCAGTCAGGTAGAAAACATGAGGGTGAAATTGTCTCACCTGATAGTACAGAGATTCCTGTGTAACAAACCCAGAAATTAAACTGGACTACAAAAACAAGGACAATTGAGATAGAATTTACCCCATTCCCAAAATTATGACAAAGAGGTTCTTCCTTCTTCCCCCATCACAAAAAAGGCATGGATGTGAATGTGGCATCTTATAAACTCCCCAATAAAGGACTTTAAGGGGAACAACTAGTCTCTGATAATAGATAATGCTTTTTTAAAAAAAAGCATAGAAGGATTAATGGCAGAAGTAGTGCACATGTGAAGATTGCAAAGTTTTCCCCACCTTATGTTCTTGCAGTCTTCTGTTTAAGCACCTCTTGTCCAAGCCAGAGACATTTCCTCCATGTGAGGTCATCTTGGAGAAAAGATTGTGGCGAGATCATCCAACAGAAAGGTGAATATACACTCTTCATCAGTGCTGGCTGGTGGCTGTCATGTCAGTGGGTGGTGAATCCAGGTTTTAATCCAGGACTGAACAGAACTTTCCAAGGTACTGAACTGCATATTCCTCAATGGCCTCAGCATCTTGGATAGTTCTATTAAAGTTAGCCAAAACATCAAACGGCTTCACTGTCCCAATGAAATGGAAGTCCCCAGCAGTCACTGTTCCTCACTCACATGTCCATTATGCTGTTAAAAACTGGATTCTTGTCCTCCTCCTTCTTGTTGTGCTAAAAGGAATATAAAGATGGTACCAAAATGACGCAGTTGAGTACTTGGGATGGATTCTCAGAAAAAGTCCAATTCAGCTAACCTGAACTGAAAACATTATTGCAGATATTTTTTGTCATTAAAAGACACACAAAAAAAGATTCTAAAGTAATCCTGGACTACTACTTTTCATTTCCCAACAATTTAAATCTTGATATTGTTGGTTTTGTTGTTGTATGTCTTCAAGTCATTTCTGACTTATGGCATCCCTATCACAGGGTTTTCTTGGCAAGGTTTGTTCAGAGGTTTGCCTTTGTCTTCCTCTGAGGCAGAGAGGGTGTGACTTTGCCCCCAGAGGGTTTCTGTGGCTGAGCAGGGATATGAATCCTGGTCTGCAGAGTCATAGTCCAATGTTCAAACCACTACATTACACTGGGTCTCAATTAAATCTTAAATTACATTGATTTAAAAATTCTCTGCTGAGAACTTAAGTCTGAATCCAGCTTACTGCCTTTTTAACCTTGATGATGTCAATGATTTCACTTATGATTTGAATGGAACAAACATTTGATTGGTAGGACCTATAGACCTTAATATTTGAGTCATACCAAATTACATGCTGAATGAACCGAAAACAGTTGCATCCCCCCTAAAAAAGCCCAAGTTTGGCAATAGGTCCCAAATGTGTACAAATGTGTTTCGAATGACAACCTACTTGTAAATATTGCATCTGGTCAAAACTGATTCATAAATGTACAGCCCACAGCAAGTAAAATAAAATAATTTTAAAAATGCAGAAATCCAAAATGTTTATTCAGGAGGTATCAAAGAGCTGATGAACTGGGTGCAAAACTTTGTATTCTACCTTTCTTACTATGCCATCTCTATCAGTCACAGGCAATCAGTTCTTTATGTGAACAAGACCCCGGAATAAAGATTTAAACATGGGCCTGAAGAACCTAGAATTGCATGTGAAAGAATAGTATATGAAGTCACCAAAAAATCTTGGTCTGCATAATGTTTATTTATTAAATAGGCATACCTAACTTAGCTTGTGCCTGACAATATGACTTCAGCTAGCCTATCTTCTCTTTAGCATGCAAGTTTAACATGCTTACTTTGTTTGCTTTAATACAGAGGAACATTCAGACATTTGATCCCACCCACTCCTAGCCCGCCTGCAAACTGAAGTGGTACATTCCAGCATCCCAAGAGATTGCTGATTGTGTAGTTTGGCTCATACTAAGAAGCCAAACCTTCTTTGATCAGAAATGGTATGCACAACTTCAGAGAAAAGATTTGGAAGAAAAAAGTGGGTGGAGAGAAGAGAGAAAATACTAAAACAATGTTAATTTTAGTTTTTGAAATAAACCTCATGAACAGATGTAGAGCTCAAAGGAAGTGCTTGGGTAATTCCAGACTAATTGCTTTAGCCCAGTGGGCAAGAGGATGCTGGAGAAATGGAATCTGCTTGCAAATTTTTAGAAAGTTTTTTGTGACATCTAAAGGTACCCAAACAGAACATAAGCCAAATATGTTGGAATTAAAGCATATCTCTTTTAAAATTAAATTCAAAAACTTGTTCATAATTCTACAAGGACTCAAGCACTAGCATATCGAGTTCTATGTTTTTCACTGAACTCTAAGTCAAGATTTTATCAGTTTTATTATGAAGAATGTCAATAATGGACTGCATGAAGATAAAATGTTTAATTAAAAATGAACAGTGTATAACTGATGATATTTTCAATCAGAGAACAGGTGCAATCACATACTGCACTTTTTTTTGTATTAAACTTTATTACTATGTAGAGATTGGCAGCAATTCACTTTGCAGTTCTGTGTCAGCTATGAAAAGAATCAGTGTGGTCTCCTTTTCATCAATCTACAAACCAGGCTTCTGGCTATCATAACAAGAAAAGTAAGACTCCTGCTATTCTTAAAATCTGGAAGAGTGTGGGAGGGGTGCGTTGGGAAGACAGAGCAAGGAAGGAAACTAACTGGGCTCCTAGATGCTTGTTTTGGATGCACCCACCGAGGCAGCCATAAAGCAGAAAGTTACTAAGATGTAAGGGAAATGTGGCAAATTAATAGCAAAAACTTTTTTTTTCATTTTTCAACACAAGTATTTGCACAATGGTTCTCTGGGGATGTAATATGATGGCCCCTAGAAAGTCCACCTACAAAGAAGGGGATAAACTGTGGAAGCCCTACCCTGACCAGCATCAGAAATACTAGGGATAAGAAGAATATTAAAAAATATCCAAAAATGATTTGAAGACATGTTTCTTGACTATCAAAAAAACCCTAATTAGAAGAATCCTAGACTGGCGAAAGTCTTTGCAGTTTGCGACTTAGTCTGTGTAAAATTTCCATTTGGTTGTTTTGTGCATAAAAATATTTTTGTGGAGGAAACAGGCTTTTATTTTTGTGGGGGGCAGAAAATATTTCTGTAGAGGAAAATATTATTTTCTTCACAGAAAATACGGTTTCTTGCAAAAAAAAAGTGTGAATTTTGTGCAGAATATATCCAAAACTGCACATTATCTCTGAAAACTGGCAGCAATAAGAAAATTGTTAAAATTACTCATCAGTTCATTCAGGGGGGAAATTAGCAAATTACATCCCTAAGGAATATCATGGTGGAACACCCACTACCGTGGGTGCTCTGTCATGGTGTTGTGACAGCAGGATAGGAAAAGAAAGGTATGGGAGAGAAAATCAAGAGTGGGTTATGACAGTGCTGGTTTGTTTGTTTTTTAAAAAATACTTGTTCTTGGGATACACACACAGACCCAGAATAACTTAGAGCTATACTGGGCCTGGTGCTAGGTAACTATTATTTTTCCCTGCTGGCATTGATATATGGGAAGGCAAAAAAAAAAAAAAAAAGATACTCAAAGAAAGATAATATACAATGTATGATAGCTGGCAGTTTCTTACATTTAGACTCTACCCAAATACTAAATAAAGACATCCAGTAATCAAGGAAGAGCTTTTTTTTCTCTCTTCCCATTCTTGTATAGATTTTTTATTTTATACCTTATACAACTGTGGCAATTTGTTCACACACTTCCATTCAGGCATAGCAAGGAGAAGTGTCATGCAGAAAATGTTGCTACCCACTGCTGCACACTGTTAAGTAGAAGGGCATCTGAAAGCACATGTCACCTGATGCTTGGGATGCAGTGGTTCTCAACCTGTGGGTCCCCAGATGTTTGTGGACTTCAGCTCCCAGAAGCCCTGAGCATTGACCATAGTAGCTGGGGCTTCTGGGAGCTGAAGTCCACAAACATCTGGGGACCCACAGGTTGAGAACCACTGACAGGGCAATCAAATTGCTTTCCCAGGGAACCATGAAGACTCATGCCATTCACATGTGATCTTTATACTTTTTGGAGGTTTTTTTTGGGGGGGGGTAGAGTAACACAAGTTTGTCTCCAACTCTAGGCCTTTTTAGGTTCAGTGGAAGCGTTTTTTTAAAAAGCAGAGTCACTACTATTTCACTTCCTGAATAAATAAAGGCTCATTCTGGGCCCAAAATATCCCAGGGAGACAAATATGTGGCAGAAATTGCCTCTCATGTCCCCTATGCATGGGGGAACATTTTTCAACAAAAATGCTTTTTTGGGGGGAGCAGGAATAAGTGGGGGGATGCATGTGGCCTGCAAGCTGACATTTTCCCACCTGTGTTTGCACAATTTCTCTCTCAAAGAATATTATTTCCTCTTGTTTTTTACCACATTGCATGTACATACTATGAACTTTTGCTAATGACTTGAAAGTGTATGTAGATTTTTTCTTTAATACTGTAACAATGAGGTATAGCAGTGCATTTTAGTAATGTACAAATATGATTTATTATCAAAAATAATATCTTGGTTAAATTTGAAAATAATGATGAGCATTCCTTTCCATTTCAGGATTATTATTATTTATTTATTTTGGAAAAAGATTCATTGCATAGATTTTTTTTGCATTATATACAAGATTTTTTTATGCAAAAAAGATAACAAAACCCTATTTTTAAATTTCATTTTATTTTTCTAAACTCCACCAAAATTAAAAAGAAACAATAGTGTTTTTCTCTCACTGAAGGGACAAAAAATTCATACAGCAGTTAATATTCCACCCGCCCAGTGGACCTTTCTCACTGAGGCTGAAAAAAAAATGTGAACATTCCTTATATACCTACCTGGCACACAGTTAAATTGTGAAAGATAATTCCATACCTGGTCATAAAAACAAGTATGGAAATTATGTGGTTCTCCAGGTGTTGAACTGAAACTCCAGCATTTCTTACCACTGGCTATGCTGGCTAGGGCTTCTGGAAGTTGTAGTAGAACTACATTTAGATGGCCACATGTCCTAAGTTGTCTCATAAGCCCTTGGGCTGATCTTGCAATGTTCTTCTCGTGTTTCTTTACGTTAATTAAAATTGTATGGAAAGTTACAGAAATAAAAAAAAGTCAAAGAATTTCAGAGTAGATGTTTGTTTAGTAGAAGTGTCTGGAAAGAACAGGAAAGATTCAAGTAGTTTTCAGATAAGAAGCTATCATTTTGATAAACTTTATCTAAGGCACAGAAGGTTTGTAACTGTAAAATCCATCCTGATTATTAGCAATTATAACCACAACAAATGCTTACAACTATTGGAATACAAAGATTCACATTATTAGTAATTATTACATGATAGTTGTAATTAATGCACAAAAAATCTTTTGGAAGCTCAGCATCATGCAAAATGATATTTAGAATTCATTCTGAATTGTGACAATTCAAAGAGGTCTCAAATTAGCACAGCAAATGTTTTAAAATGTTGCTCTATTCAACTCATGTTCCACAAAGACAACTGGACTCCAAAAGGCTGGTATAAAAAGTGAGTAGCATCAGTGAGGTTCACGTACAGAGTTATGCCATTAGACCTTGCTCTTAAACCTGAAAATCAATGGAATTGACTAACAAATATACTACAGGCAGAAACAGTAAATGAGATTGTAACTCAGGATACCATTAATGCTTTGAATAGTGAAGGCCTGCAGTGTGGACCAGGAAATGGAAATGAAAACAAAGAAAGAAAGGAAAGAAAGACCAGAAAGGAAAGCAAATGCCTTTTGTGTGTTGTTGTTTTTTTGGTGCATTTTTTGGTAGGTATTTGTCATGTGCAAAGGGAAGAAGAAGAGGAGGA
Source organism: Iguana delicatissima (assembly GCA_948472985.1). Classification (NCBI taxonomy): domain Eukaryota; kingdom Metazoa; phylum Chordata; class Lepidosauria; order Squamata; family Iguanidae; genus Iguana; species Iguana delicatissima. The sequence goes on along the minus strand of CAOKZL010000478.1, from coordinate 998,945 downwards.
ATCATCTACAATAATATTTTAAATCCTATTACACACACACATGCACACACACACAAATAAGTAAGTGTATCATTTTGGCATCCCAGTCTAATGGATCCGCTTAAAGCAGCAAGAGAAACAATTAGCAATTGAATTGTTACTGCTCAGAGCTTGGAATGCCAGGTATGGAAATGAAGTCAATAATGTTCAATGTTAGAAACTGGAAAATTAATTTACTACCGTGAAAATTAATAATTTAAATTGTTTAATTAGTTGGGTTATCATTAATTGATTTCTTGTTTAAAATGTTAGTGTTCAGCTAGAGAACAGGATGTTGTCCTCAGGGCAGCGCCTTTTTTTGCTACTGGTTCCTTCAATGGGAGTTCTTTTTGTTCTTTGAAGTTCCCTTCTTCCAGCCTAGCATTTTGTCCATGTGGACTACAAAGCCCATAATATGATTGCTGCCTGGGAAGGGAAATCCAACATGTCTGGAAATTATCAGATTGGAAAGGTCTGTCCTCTCTTTTCTTTCCACCCTTACTGACACATACTTCATTCTTCAAATGTCTTGTTTGTAAAAGATCAATAATGTGTGACTTCGTTGAGAGAGGCCATTTCCTCCCTACACTGTTACAGTGCTATTATGCCAAATTCAACTTCCTATGGAATCCTGGGGTTTACAGTTTAGGGAGAGGCCTTTGGAATTCTCAGTCAGAGAATTCTTTGGCCTCAGTGAACTACAAACCCCAGAATTCCATAGGATATTGAAAGTGGAATAATAGCACTATAACAGTGTAGTGCGGTAATGGCCTTAGAGGACATGATCCACCACAATTATAGCAATGGGTGGGTAACTACAAAGATTGTCAGTAAATCAAAAGTGGAGAATCTAATTTTTTGAGAGTTTCTGAGCATACAAAAATATTTTTATGCATAACATTCATTCTTTCTGCCTCTTTTTTTCCAAACAAGAATTGTGGTCTGCAAGGCAGAGAACAGATTTTGCATGCAAAGAGCCAGGGATCCTAAATTCAATTTGGCAAGTCCTCTATTATATTATATTAATTGTATAATTCAAATGGTGTGGAGAAAGGGGAGGGGGAGGGGGAGGGGACATTGGCATAGCATGGATAATTGGGAAAGTGAGATGGGTGAGGGATGAGACAGAGGTAGAAGCCACGACAGGAAGAAATGGGGGATGAGTTGGAGGTAAACATATCAATTTATTGTCCATTGCACAGTACTATGTAAGATTCCACAGGGATTCATTGCAGCTCAATACAAATAATATTATAGAATACATATTGTACAATAGTAAATAAAGAAACTAGTACAGAATATAATCAGTAGAGAAGGAGAAGTTACTAGAGAGAGCCATGAAGTGTTCTCACACCCAAGAAAGATGCCAAACATTTTCCTTCCAGACAGGACCATGGGAGAGCAAGGAGAGGCCTGTCTTTTGAGCCTAACATTCTGGAAGGTCTCTAGGTGCCTGTGGACTTCATATCTTGCTAAACAAATAAATCATCCCCACCCCATTCCAGTTGTTGTTGTTGTCAATTTTCCAGTTATTGTTGTTGTTAATTTTCTATCTGGGCATCATCTTAGTATGCTAGGCAACAGAACCCTGCCATGCATTTCTTCTGATTGGAATACAGTTATCCCTCCATATTTGCTAGAGTGAGGGACACAGGACCCCCATGAAAGTGGGGAAAAAAGTGAATAACTCTTGGCCCTACCAAGCCATATTTAACACAAAAAAAAGTATGATCACTATATTTAACCCACCATGGATTCCTTTGAGGCATCAGGGTTCCTTCATAAGGCAGAAGTAGGTGGCTGGTGGGACTTACTGCCACCTCCACTGCTGCCTCACATCATTTTTAATAGGGACTTACTAGCCTTGTTCACAGTTTTTTAGTCTCATGAGGCTTATAGTCCCTATTAAAAGTGGCATAGGGCAACAGAAGAGGTGACAGCAAATAATCCGTGAATAATCATATCCACAAAAGTGAACCTGCAAATGTGGAGGGCTGACTGTACTTCCTTTGCTGAGGCAATAGGCCTTAGTGATTTAATGAATGAAATAGGAAAGGCAACAATCCTAGAATACACTAATGTATTGTAACAACTAAAGCATATTTTAAAATTTATTATTAATTGAGGAAATCTCTAGAAAAATGTAGCAAGTTAATAATTGGATGAGTATATTCTAAACTCTGTTGCTTGTAGGTGACTCATCATCATAAATCTAGAAACTCTTTCTTACTTTCAGTTAGACTTTATCTCGCATTCAAAATGCATGTATACAAGAAAGGTACATAAAATGCTGCACAAATGTGTGAAGGGAACACTATACTCAACATTTCCAGCAGAATAATACAGTGGTATGGATATGGTATAGCTGTTTATCAAGAAAACAGAAGGGAGAAATGGGTAAGCTGACCTGCAGCACCAAATCCTTACCTTATAATGTTGCCAGGTCAGTGACCCTTGCAAAGTTCCATACACCCTGCGCTCAGGCAAAGACATGCTGATTCTTACAACCACAGTAAAAGAGGGATGATGCTCCTACCCTTGGGTGGCCTTTGTGCTAAACTCATGCCAGTGCAATGCCAATAGCTGCACTGGCTACAATGCAGTTAGCATCTATGCAATTAGATTTTAATGCATGTTAACTTTGTAATGTCCTACTTCAGAGGCATGAGAGATTCTGCTGACTACATTCCAAGTTCTTAAAAGTTTGTGGGAAATGTGAGAGGCTACAGCAAAAGTCACAAGCCCTGCATGTGTTTGTCCTGATGTCAACAAAATTACATTTTCTGTCTCCACCCTTCTAGAAACAGTGATTGAGTAAATACAAAAGTTAAAGTTAGGGGTCTCTCAAACAACTGTACTTCAGTCACTAAGTACAACCAGTGTTTGGACACCAAGCAATCAAAAGTCATATTCAGGTATTATGCTTGTGTGTGTACTTTGTACTCCCAGAAGAGTGAGAACAAAGTGATGCTTTCTCTCACCATTCTTGCTGTCCTCTAAACATGGTTGACTGTCCGCAAAGGAAAGAATTGTCTCTCCATAGAAGGTCTTCTCAAGATTTTAGAAGTGTGTAGAGGTTTGAATGTTGAACTATGAAACCTGAGTTCAAATCACTGCTCCGCCATGAAAACTCACTGGCTTTTCTTGGGCAAATCACACTATCTTAGCCTCAGAGGAACACATTGGCAAAACCCTCTGAAGGAATCACGTCAAGAAAACTCATGATAGGTTTGCTGTTGTTGTCGTTGCTGTTGTTGTTGTTGTTGTTGTATGTCTTCAAGTCATTTCTGACTCATGGCAACTCTAAGACGAACCTATCACCAAGTTTTCTTAGAAAGATTTTGTTAGAGGCGGTTTTCCTTTTGCTTTCTCTGAGGGTGGATACAGTTGGTTTCCATGGCCGAATGGGGATTTGAGCCCTGGTCTCTGGACTCATAGTCCAACGCTCAAAACTGTTATATCATGCTGGTTCTCAAGGTTTGCTTTAGGATTGCCATTAGTTAAAAATGACCTGAAGGCACATAAAAATTTGTTCTGAGTGCTAAGATCTTGAGGAAAGCTTCCACAATGAGAGCAAAGCACATCAGCCTCAACAAGTAGATGATGACAGGACAGAAGGAAGTGGAACTAGAAACTCATTCTTACTCTCCTTTCCAAACACTTGAGGAGAATGGCTAAGCCAAACATAAGAATAAGAGATTTTATTCTCTCCTGATGCTGCTGGACCATAGCAAACCATAGGCTACACTCACTTGGATTGATGGGAACTGCAACACATCAACATCCAGAAGGTCACAACTGCCCACCCCCTACTCTACAGAGAATCAAGTATGTCTCTCTTCCTGAATTAACTGGCTTTCAGGACTCTCATCCTTTAAAAGAAAAGGCTCACAGGATTTGTCAGACAGAAACTGTCTGCCCTTCTGATGGTATCAAACAACACCAATTAGAAAGACTGTACAAAGGATTATAAAAATTCCAGTCACTGAAGGTTGAAGTGTGAAAGTTGTGATTCCATAAAACATAGGAAAATCTCTGCTTACAGCAGCAAACAGAATTAACATTTAAAATAAGAATTCCAAGAAAAGAACAAAGACAGGGAGAATCTATAGAGAGAGTAACTGTGGGTATGTAACAGAAACAGTTTTGCAAATGTCTAGCTAGTGCATATTCTAGCTGAAATGGGCTTCACAGCTAATGATGATTCCATAGCTGAGTTTAGGTACATTCAAAAACCAGCACTTAAAAATAATATATTATCAGCAATGATGTGGCCTCTAGCACATTGCTATCTGAAGTGACAAGGGCATAATAATGACATAACAATGGCCCTTCTTCCCTGTCTCCAGAGCAAAAAGTGGTAACATCTCTTTTTTTCCCCCCTGTGAAACAAAAATGTTTACTAATTCGTTTTGGGGGCTCTAAAAGGCTTTCTTGGTACATTTTGGGGTACTTTTTAAAAAAGAACTAAAAAGTAACGAAAGTAATGAGAAAAATAAAGAGCTGCTTTAAAAATGTTAGAAATTCCTCTACACTGTTGTTGCACTATAGAAGTATAGTTGTAGAATTATGAAAAAGCACCAAATTGTGAAAAACTGTTTTATAACTGTTGCTCATACAATACCATGGGAAAGTTGCCAAATGCAAGCACTAATTCAAATCAAAAAATAAAATTTTCCAAAAAAATTATGCTAAGAGATATAATAAATGTACAGTCAGCACTCCAGATTTGCTGGTTTCACTTCTGCGGATTTGATTATTCATGGATTATTTTACTGTCACCTCTGCTGCCTCCCTATGCCATTTTTAATAGGGGCTGCAAGCCTCATGAGACAGAAACTGCAAATGAGGTTTGTAAGTCCCTGTTAAAAATGGTGTGTGGCAGCAGCAGAGGTGGCAGTAAGCCCCACCAGCCAGCCACTTCTGCCTTGTGAAGCAACCCTGATGCCTCAGAGGAATCCATGGCGGGTTGAATATGGTGATCATACTTTTTTGTGTGTTAAATATGGTTTGGTAGGGCCTAGAGTTATTCACGGTTTTCCCACTTTCACGGGGGTCCTGTACCCCTAACCCTAGCGAATGTGGAGGGATAACTGTATATTGAAAAAGTAATATCAAGAAAGTTGTCTGCATTATCCACAAATATCTCCAACCCATCAGCATTAATTAAAATTAATCTTTTTAAAACATTTTGTTGAATGTTATAATAAATGTACATTCAAAACTAATACCAAAAAAGTTCCTTGCATTGTTCTTAAATATTTGTCATCTCCATCCCATCACTTATAACCACCATATATTATTTATGCAGACACGCTCACTAGAAAGCAACAGATCAGCAAAGTTCTTACATACAAATACTGCATAATTTATTTGTTGTTTATTTTTCCTCCATATGAAGTTAACATCTCACATGTATAATATGCTTCATTTTTGTTTTTTTGCATTTCATGTATTTTATCCTTTTTAAAAATTATTTAAGCTTTCAGGTGAGACATTTTAGTTACATGTAACTGTGGTCTTTAAGCAATTACCATCTAAAAGCTCATCAATGTTGCAAATTATTAGAGTTGTTTGGTTTAGATCTAAGTTCTAAATGCATTCAGAAAAAGAAAAACCAATTATTCCAGATTTTCCTATGAAAGGAAGTTAACCTAGGATACGAACCTATGGTTTTGTTTTTTAAAGAATAGCTGGTAAAAAATATTGCTTGTAAACCATGTTATGCAAACCTTGAGGTAGATGGCAGAATGAAAGGAACCAAGATACCGAGTTTCTATTAACAGGTAATTCTGCATTGTTGTAATTAAGGCATAAAAGATTTTACCACATATGGATGATTTTGTCTTATGTTTTTTTCTTATAACTTCTGAGAAAAGGCTAACTTTTTTTATTCATGAATGAATGAGGTCTGAATGACCTGAATGCGGTCTATTTTAAAAAATAGTTATCTTGATTCTAAGTAGATAAAACAATTTCTAAACCTCATCAGTTCAATTGAAACATGTCCCTAGACACACTTTGGCCTAAACTGCATTGTTAGTTCTGACTAGAGTAGACAGACTGAATCAGTGTGATTTACCTACATGTTGACTCACCATTCAACAATGGATTGAATGCCTGTATTCTAGTTGAGACTAACGAACAGGTTGCCCACCTTCAGGTTAAGAGTACAAAGCCAACAAACCAAGCAAATGACATGTAACAAAATTCAAATTGGCCATAAAGTTAAAAGATACATATAATAACATAACTTTTTGCATCATTCAAAAATATGGGTTAACGCATCCAGCATTCCAGTGCAACATGCATTCCATTTTTTTCTTTCAGTTTTAATATATAGAGGTGAGCAGGAAGGCATGAGACTTTGTTTTTACTTTGTTCTTACCTTCAAGTCATTTTTGACTTATAGCAATCCTAAGGCAAATCTATTGCAGGTTTTCTTGGCAAGGCTGCTTCAGAATGAGCTTGGCTTTGCCTTCCTTCGAGGCTGAGAGAGTGAGACTTACCTAACATCTCCCAGTTGATTTCCACAGCTGATTAGGCATTAGAACCCGGGTCTCCTAATGTCCTACTCCAACACTCAAGTGGCCACACCATGCTGGCTCTTAAAACTTTAGTTTTTAAGCCACTGCACCACCAGAGAGCTCAAAATCAGCCCAATATATTCCAACCACACTTCCTAGCTGAAGCACGATCTGAAGAAGGCTTCCTCAAAAACTCTCATAAATACCCACAGAAAGATTGGCAAAATCATGTTGTATCTCCTAAAAGTGATACGATTGTAAAATTATACAGTTGCAATATTAATTCAAGAATTACAATGGGTATTGAGAAAATCTAGAAAAGTCATCTGATATTTACTTTTTCTGTTTTCTTACCTATCACTAAATATGAATCAGAAATGGTTGCTTCAGAGAAATCCTAGTCAATTGCTAAACCAGCCAACAATAACCTGTATTATTTTGCTGGCTTATTTAACAAGTTAGAGTTTGTTTTGAACCACTCTTTCCTGGTTTGTGTGATGAAAATGGAAATAAACTCAAGTCCTCTTCCCAGCCACATAAGATGAGGAGTTGTAGGAGGCATACACAGCCTGAGGCTTCATGTGACAACTTCTTGTTTATAATGCTAAATTCTGGCTTAGCATTAACTTTGAACGGACATCTTAGCAGGAAGGAATCCTGAGAGAAAGGTGGGATGTAAATCAAATAAATAAACGCTGATATGAGGCTTTATGAATGTTCTGTGTCGCTCAGCTATTTTTATCCAGTATATGCAGTGTAGAAGCACTGGAGGAAGTAGTTTAGGGGCAGTCTTACCCCATCCATCTTGAGTCACTTCATTTGGAGTGAAAGTTTGCAAATAAGAGCAGAGACCTCCTATTGATCCAGAACCCTGGCAACCTGAGGTTTCTGGTCATGAGGAAAGGCTACATATGTTGTGGAAGATCTGTTGCTATCGCTTTCCATGTGAAAAGAGTGAGAACACATGGCTCCCTCTGATCACACATGCACCCTCCTTTGAACACATGAATAGGATTTCAACTACTATTTTAGGAAAGAACCAGTGAAAGGATTCTTCTTCCTCATTACCCATCTTCTGGTCATACTAAATCATACAGTTAAAGAGAATCTAGCAGCTCCCTTCCCATATGGAAACCATAATATTACAATACATGTTGACCTATGACATCCTTGAACTACAAGATTTATCAGAGGATAACAGCAGACAAAGATGATGTGAGATTGAAAGACAAGTGTTTGAAAACATTAATCCTTGATTCCAAAATCATTCCAACACTTATTTTATCGTATTTTCAGCAGCCATCAAAAACCTTGCTGCCATACATCATAGACTTCTTTGCCAAGTAAACATTATGACATAAATATTGCTAAAAACAAACAGTGTGCTGTTAAATATGGGAAGACTGCCCAAATAATGGTTCCATCAGAATGCTTCCATTAGCTAAATGAAATTCAATTAAAATAAAATTATTCTGAAGCAAACACTGAAAATTCTAATATAAAATATTCCATCACTCTTTCTTATGAAAACATTATTTTTTACTTTAGATGATCATATTTTGTCACAGGTTCTACAAGTCTTAAATGTATGAAACTCCTCTGTCAAGTGGTTATTACCTTAATTGGCATTCACCTGCCAGTGCAAAGAAGAAATAAACTGAAAGATAAAACATCACAATTTAGCTCTTGTGTAATCTGGTTCTGTAATCTGTCAGCCACCTGTAAACAACCATTCTTACAATAATTGATGCATAGAGGCTGGAGCATTATCACATCTCCTGTGAGTACTCTTGAGCTCTCTAATTTGTCCCCATTTTCTACCGAGTATGTTCAGAAGAGCAAGTTCTAATTGGGAATCTGTACCCAGCAGCATACTGTTCATGTTAAGAAAGCCTATACGTACTCATCCACCCTGTATGTGTGCAGGCTCAGTGCAGAAGAACTAATCAACGAATCAGGTGGAACCTGGTGATAGTCATCCATACCCCATGCACTGGTTTGTTGTTGCTGTGTGCCTTCAAGTCATTTCTGACTTAATGACAACTCCAAGATACAGCAATCATTGGGTTTCCTTGGCAAGATTCGTTCAGTGTGGGGCATTGTCTTTGCCTTCCTCTGACACTGAAAGAGTGGGCTTTCTTGCACTGCACTGTTACAGTGCTATCACTCCACTTTCAACATCCTATGGAATCTTGGGATTTGCAGTTTAGGGAGGGGCCTTTAGAATTCTCAGCCAGCTCTTTAGCCTCAGTAAACTACAAACCATAAAATTCCACAGGATGCTGAAAGTGGAATTATAGCACTATAATAATGTAGTGCAGAAACACCCAGTGTGACTTGCTACCCCCAGATTAGATGTAAACAGTGGCAGCTCAAGATCTGAGGGAACAACGTTCATGCTTGTCAGCAAAGAGCCTTTTCAAAATAGCTTCTTCTCTGACCCTAAATTACAACTGCGTAGCCGATTCAACAAAATACAGACCTAAATTTTAAGTGAGGGTGTGGGAGCTGGGGTATCATGAATTATAAAGGTACAGTTATCCCTCCATATTAGGGACACAGGACCCCCATGAAAGTGAAAAAAGTGTGAAAAATTCTAGGCCCTACCAAACCACACAAAAACACACAAAAAAAAGTATGGTCACCATATTCAACCCACTGTGGATTCCTTTGAGGCATCAGGGTACCTTAACAAGGCAGAAGTGCGTGGCTAGTGTGGCTTACTGTCACCTCCACTGTTGCCCCACACCATTTTTAATAGAGACTTACAAGCCTCATTTACAGTTTTTCAGTCTCACAAGGCTTGTAGTCCCTATTAAAAGTAGCACAGAGAGGCAGCAGACGTGACACCAAATAATTCATGAATAATCAAATCCACAAAAGTAAAATTCACAAATGTGGAGAGCTGACTGTATTTATATTTCCCAAAACTGGGTTTCCCCTTTCAGTACATTCATTAATACGAATCCATATGAAGATTCATTTGATACATTTATTGTTTTTGAATCTATCCTAAAACCTCTCTGAACTTTCCATGATCTGAATTAATCAATTTCTGAATTGTAAAGAGGGTTGCATCCAATTTTTTGAAAAAGACAGAGTGTTTGTAGCCTTTTGAAAGCCATGTCTTGGTGTTTCATAGATTGTCTTTTTGGTTAATAAGTAGAAAAGAAAAAGAAATAGGAAATTTTTTTTCCAGAAAGAGAAAGAAATCTGCAGCAGAAAGTGGGTGGAGATAACAACTACTAATAAAACAAGACACGCTTGTTCTCATTACATGAAGAAAGAATTCTGGATCCTTCCTCACATTTCACACAAAATAGATGTAGTTTCCCGGTTGTTACTGCCAGACATTAAAGGCAACCATGTTATTAGTAACTTATCATTACTTGATTCCACTGGGACTAGATACCAAAGCACATGATCGCTGCCATCTTGTGCATGTTTTGCTCAGAAGCCACACTAAATTCAATAGGAAATACTTTGCAACATTTAAAAGAAACCCTTGGAAAATAAAAGAAAACAGAAAAAGCTTAAATCTTTTCAGTTAAAGTAATGTGTAATTGTTTATAGATTTCTTTTTTAAAATAGTGTTATTTATTGATTATTGGCTATAAAATTATACTTTCTCAAGAAACAAATGCCACAAGAATGTGGGGAAAAAACTAGGAATAGAAACGAAAAAATAGGGGGAAAAGCAGCTTTGAAAGCTGAAAGAATTTTATTAATACAATGCATATTTGAAATCATATTACAAATAAATATCTCTATTTGCTCCACAGAAAGGTCACTTACACCAGTCATTCTTAAGCTTCAATGACACAAGAGATTTGATAACTGCAATGAGCGATGTGGTTCCCAAAATGTGCTAAGTTATGAAACTGAAGGCAAACTAGTTAATTCCTATAGAACATGCCTACAAGTTTCAATGAAATCTCTAGAAATGTTTAAGAAAGAAGAATTTTGATAAAATCTGCTACGTTTCGCCTGAATTTGCAAGACTAAGGCCCTTTCCGCAACTTACCTTTTCTCAGCACTGGGGCGCGGGGATCGCGCGAGCACCCGCTTCTGAGAGGCTCTCGCGTCCCTGCTGCTTCGGCTCTGCAGCTGCTGCCTGCCACTTCGGCAGCACAGCCTGAGATTTTAAGCATGACTGCTGCAGCTCCAGAGGCTCCACACACACAGTGAGTGCACGTGGGGCACTGGAGCAATTGCGCGCCATTTTCAGCTACAAGCTGAAAATGAAATAGTGCGTGATTGGCACCTGCCGGACCTGGCAGCGTTGCACGATTGCAAGGACGTCATGTGGACAGCTCCTCACAATTGCACGATGCTCCAGAAGCCCTTTCGTATGGCAAATGCCATGCAAAAAGGGCCTAAAACAACCTGATATATAAGAAGCTCCATTCAAATAGGAAGAAACTCCTGTAAAAATGAAAGAAATGTGCAAGATTTATCTTTTGAAGTCTTTTGAAGTCTAATTATATATGCATATGCATATTTGATGCTGAAATGATTTTAATGCACAGTATTACATTACTGGAGAAAAACAATATGCTTAGCAGAGACCTGCTGGATTTTCCACTTGCAGTGGTGGCACATGAATGTACTAGGAGACACCCTGTGCTACTAGATGAGATGATCTACACCAGTTGCTTGCATGACACTCATTGCCCCCTGCAAGAGAATTCCAGTGTATGTTTGTCTTGGGTTTTTTTTTTTTGTTTTTTAACCAAAGAAAGAAAGAAAGAAAGAAAGAAAGAAAGAAAGAAAGAAAGAAAGAAAGAAAGAAAGAAAGACACTGTCCTAAGTCTGTTCAAGGAAAAACTCTGTTGGATTCCCTTCCCTACCCAATATATAGTATGAAAAAGGCTCCTGCTAGTGCTGTACTACTTATACTAGCAAAATGATAATTAGGTAATAATTATAATTATAAATGATAATTAGGTACCAGCCATGCTAATAAATAGAATGTTTCTTCACTAGAAAATGCAGTCTCCAATTGTTTGCACTTATATCTTGGATCGTGAAAAGAGCACAATACAGTGTATTTCACAATCAGCATTAACTCTCAGGCACTTTGCATGGGAAAAAGAAAAGTGTACAATCCCAAATCTGGATTAGGGACAGAGTGACCTATCTATTTCTTACCCTGTCCCCAAATTTGTAATCTCAAGCATGCTACACTCAGCTTAACCTGTACCAGACTAATACTTTTCTATAGCTGAAAGATTATGCTTATTTACATTTTTCTACCCCTTGGAGACAGTGGGATTTCATCATGAGTAAACATGCATGGGGTTTGACCAACCAAAATACACCTGTACATTGGATGAAATAACTGATAGCACAGTAAACAGCAGCTGAATACTTGACATTCTGTTGGATACAGATATTATTAAAATAGGGTCTATTTAGTACCAGGTATCCTAAACAGTACTTCCCTGCCAGGTTAAAGAAGAAAGTGTCACAGAGCTGTAGCCATCTCTTTCCACATTTTTATTAGTGCTAAATCATGAGGGGCAGTTTTCCAACTACAGCACCATGAAGGGCAGACCCTACATTAGACAAAGTTAAATAGCCAACTCAGACAGTTGATTTTGGATACCCACAAATCAAGTTATTTGACTATGGTGGTGTTGGTATTAGTGTTATTGGTGATGGTGATGGTTGTGGTGGTTATATTCCCCCCCCCCCCCGCTGGATAATGGAAGAATGGTTTGTGAGATTTTCTACCTTGATAGTCAAAAATAACTCAAATCACCCTGGACACTATGGAACTTGACTGGGGAGGGGGAACATATATAAAATATTTTGAGATGGCTCTGGAGCATCTTTTATGCTACTCAGTCCTTCAAAGACAATGCACCACCACTTTTGTTTCAGAGTAGAGTGTCACACAACTGAAGTGGCCAATGTTCCACTTCTTCGGTGATTATTTAAAAAAATAAAAGAAAAGAAATATCACTTAATAATAGGAGTAATAATAATAATAATTCTTTTCTTTACAAATCTCCTTTCAGTATCAACAATATTCATTTTAGCTTTGTTTTCAGTTTGTTTTAGCCACATGCTTTGTTTACAATAGGACAGTAAGATGGAAGCCCTATAATTTTCAAATCGCATGAAATTGTGCTACCCTTTCTGAGCTAGTTTTGTGAACTGTAATTTTGTTTCTATATTAAAAAAAGAGGTCACTAGTTTAAACATTCAGTGAGGTTTTTTTAAAAAAAAACTTTCTAAACAATAACTCTCTTTTTTGTGCAATGAAGGAGCGGTGGCTTTTTCCTGTCATAAGGCTTCAGAGGAAAATGTCGGTTTGAACTACGATGGCCTGGATAAGCATTTGACTCAACTAAAATAATGGATGTGGAAGACAGCGTTGCACACAGTTCTTATCACAATATTGTTTAGAATTCCTAACCAACATTACTGAAGATGATATTAGAAGATACGAGCAGGAAACTGAAAAAGGCATGCTACAAAAAAAGAAGTGAGCCTGTACTACCCCATTGCCACTTTGCAAAGCAGAAGAGAAAAAGAATTTCTCATGTATATATAAATAATGAAATAGTCTACTTTTGTGGTGAAAATGGAATCAAATGTAATGCTGGAGGTGAAGAATCTAGTGGAAATAAAATTTGCCTGAATATGTATTGATATATGATGTTTAATGTCAAGACATCAGTCAGTGTTTCCTAGTAATTCTAAAATGATAGTATACCAAGTGGGGAATCAAACCCTGGACTCCAGAGTCACAGTCCAACACTCAAACCACTTATACCATGCTGGACCTTGGGCACATCGCATACTCTCAGGTCCAGAAAACCCATGATAGGTTTGTGTGACAAAACCTGAAGAGAGGGGCATGGTAACCGAGCCTCCATAGGGACCAGGAGTGGTTTAAAATGATTGATCGGTAAAACGGAACCCTGGGGAGCTCAGCAGAGGGGCAAACCAAGGGTGGAGGAATAATGGAAATTTAACTGACACAGGGGGAAGTTAGTGGAAGAAGAGTCCAATGAGGGATAAAGAGGAAAGAGCCGTGTTAGAGTGCTGAGAAATAGAGTGAATAATTGACAGTAAATGAGCTGAGGATAGTGAGAGAGAGAGAGAGAGAGAAGAGGTGTGTGCTGTATTACAAAAATTTAGTTACAAACAAGTTACAGCAACAGTGCTTCAATAAAATGTAACTTTCTGTTTTTAAAAAAGTAGTCTCACAGAGTGTCATTCTACATACGGGATTATACACGCTACCATTACAACATTAGCACCAAGAGTACCACTTTCTTTTAGAATTAAAAGTCTGCTTGTTCTTATTGCTGAGAAGGGCCAGAGTTTAAGGAAAGCAGGGAAGGGATAGCAATCTGGTAAGAGGGGGCCAACGAGGGACAATAGTGGAACGGGTGCTGCAATTCCCAGTGGGGGGATGATAGAATCAGGCCTGTGTGTGTGTGCCCTGGCTTGATCCAGAAATCTCCCAGACCGTGTAGACCTGTTCACAAGAAGTGTCAGGCTGAGTGGCAAGAAACATCACAGTTTGCCTTAGGGTTGCCATATTTCCAGTTATTAAAGCTTATCAGTGATTATTCAAAACAAGCATATAACAATACATTTATTAATAAATATCTGTCTGCCAGTTTGTTCCTGGGCACAATTCTAAGCGCTGGTTATAATCTATAAAGCCCTATATGGTTCATGTCCAAGCTATCTGGCAGACTATATCTCCGTATATGAATCTGCCTGGGCCCTAATATCATCAGAAGAGACCCTTATCTCACTCCCAGAACTATTGCAAACATGGTTGGTGGGGATACGAGAGACAGTCTTGTCAGTGGTTGCCCTTGCCCTTGGAACTCCCTTCCCAGGGAGGTCTGAATGGCCCCCTGCCTTCCGTCCTTCCATCTGCAAGCAAACCCTTTTTTATTCCCACAGGCTTTTAAAAGTGAAAGTTCAGGCTAGCAAGCGATGCATTTTTTTTTAACTGAACTTTTTAAAAATTGCTTTTTATCTTTTAAATTGCAATCTACACTTTTAACTGGAGGTGTGAACTGTTTTAATACTGTGAATAGTTTAATTCTATTAAATGTTCACTTTTTGTATGTTTTAAACTGTATAGGTCTTTTAAATTATAATACAGTTTGAGTTTTGATGTTGGGAGAAAGGCAGGATACAAACAGAGATTGTTGTTGTTGTTGTTATTTCCATATGCCTCCAGGAAATCACCTAATTTTGCCAACAGAAAATTGCTACGTTTAAACAGCTGTGCACTTAAGATTGCAGACAGTGTCTCTTATGAATAAAAGGTCTTCACAGGGGAAGAAGGCCTGCACCCATCTAACATCTACCATTCTATCTGGAGTGCATTTTTTCTCTGTGGAATAATATACAAAACTGACATCTCATCTGGAAAAGGACATAGTTTTACTGCCTCTGTAAGAACTGTGACTCCGATAATTGTAACACATTGTAATAACATGTTTTTGGAATAATATATTTTCAAATCACTTTGTACTAATGTTAAATAAAGTACTTGAAAACTGTTGGTTCAGAAAAAGTTTGTGCTTCTTGGCCCCATTGCTTTTGAGAGCAGTCTCACACAGTCTGATTGTTGTTGTAATTGTTGTATGTCTTCAAGTGGTTTCCAAGTTACAGTGACCTACAGTGCACCATCATGGGGTTTTCCTGACAAAATTTGCTCTCAGGGGTTTGCCTTTTTGCCTTCCTCTGAGGCTGAGAGAGTGTGATTTGTCAAAGGTCATCCAATGGCTTTCCATGGCTGAGAAGGGATTCAAACCCTGGTCTCCAGAGTCATAATCCAATACTGAAACCACTGCAGCATGTCAGTTCTTCACTTAGTCTGATAGTACTCATCATATAGACAACTGCAAAGGTTAGGTTCAGCACTAGCCCTTAAAAATGCACAATATGAATCCTATAAAATATCCTTTTATAGAGTCCGTATGGTGCTGCACTAAGAAAGAGAGAGAAAAGAGAAAGCAGTCCTTTAACATTCTTCAAACTTTTCCTGCAAATATATTTGATAATGCACAAAAACTGACATGAATAAATATGCAACCTAGTCAAACTTCTTAATCACAGAAAACATTTTGATGCTCAACAATAAAAGTCTATAAATTGCAACAAGTATAAATGATGTCAGGCTAAGTGTATTTTTACTTTAATACTATGATTAGTATATCCCATTAATTAAATGGTTTGCCAAGACTGCTCTTGGCCATTAAGAAAATAAGCATTTTATTACTATTTGTTATCTTCATAACACATTTCAAAGTGAAGTAGTCTATGTACACAAGTGTTATGCTCCTAGAAACAGTTTTGTAAGAGAAAGCAAATCAATATCATTATCCTTATATTAGATGTGAGGGAGTTTATGGTTTTTCACCAGTGTTAATGATGGCTTGTCCAGACTGCTTAGGAAAGTCCAGCTGGAAGCCATAACCTATCCACATTTTATCCTTTTAGGTGCTTTTTAGATTATCTGACAACGTTCCATGATACTTTTAAACTTACCTTTATAAAAATCATACATCTAAAATGCTAAAGATTTAGTATTGTTTACTAGATAGGATGGTATGTGTGTACATGGTTTAAATCCAAACACCCCCATCTATACCTTATGAAGGAAACTACGAAACATTAAACAATGTAAAATTATGTTTTGAATCCTGCATTTCCTTAGTCTGTAGTGGTTATTGCTGTTATTGTTGTGTGCCTTGAAGTCATTTCTAACTTATGGAAGCCCTAAGGCAAACCTATTGCAGGGTTTTCTTGGTAAGATTTGTTCAGCTTGCATTTCCCTTTGCTTTCCTCTGAGGATGAGAGAGTGTGATTTGCCAAGAGTCACCCAGTGGGTTTCCATAGCCAAGTGGGGATTCAGACTCTGGTCTGCAGAACTGTAGTCCAGTGTTCAAACCACTACAACATGCTGGCTCTCAGTCACTACTTACAAGTTAAAAAAAAATGCTAGAAAATGCTTGCCATAAAAATCAAAACATATATAGGTTGTTATCCACCATCAATCAGTTAAGCTCATTCCTTTTCTTGGGAAAGGATGTAATATAACTAAAGATACGGTATTCTTTTTTTTTAAAAAAAGGTATTGTTGTTTTAGAAGTGCTGCAAAACAGCTCTGCAGCCATTTCAAACCTCTACAAAAATGTCAGATGTCTCAAGAACTACTACTTCTTATACTTTCACCACATATGGAGAACGAGCAAATATTAACAAGGAGATAATTTCTATTTAATTAAAAAACAAAGGGAGTTGTTGTATCCCTCACATAAAATTGACATATTGTTAGATAATATAGCCAATCAGAATTTCAATCCAGCTCTGATAAACATCTTCCCAAAGGGCAGGGAGGGGAGGTAATCAAACAAGATGTAAGCAGCCAGACATCTTTTGTTCCTTGATAAATATTTGCCTTTGTCTTTTGTGATAGCCTCGGCTGCTTGCATTTTATCCCCAGAAAGAGCCTGTTGTTTCTGCAGAGAAAACATTTAATTAAGATCATTGCCGATTTTGCTGCTCTTGTGTGCCAAGGTGGAGGCGAGGAGGGAATGAAGGCAGGTAGTGGGGAGGGAAAAGGCTGTTTAGTTGGGTTGTAAAGAGGGAAGAACAAATGCTTTGCAGGCTTTAAAACAAGGAAACATGAGCCCCCCTGCTGGTAACTGATGGGGAGGAAGTTTCCTCTGATAGATCCAAAACTACAAGGATAAGGGAAGAAGAGAAAAGCAACCAACCAATAGACTCACTACCATTGAGGAAGAACATTTCTAGTTATTTGCCATCAAGACAACTTCAAATGATGGTGACCTTACAAATGAGAGATCTCCATGAGCAGCAGTCATCAACAGCCCTGCTCAGATCATTCAAATTCAGGGCCATGGCTTTGACACTGGATCCATTCATCTGTAATATGTTCTTCCTATTTTCCTACTGCCTTCCACTTTACCAAGTACAATTGTCTTTCACTTCCAATGTTATTGGTTGGTGGGTTGTTGTTGCTAAAAGAGAGGAAGCAGAGGAGGGCTGGAATGTAAAGGAAAATTGTGAAGTATTTACCAAAAGTACTTTCTTTCAGCTTTTTTGTTTCTCTTTTGCTGATCTATTGTTGAATTACCTAGACTGTTAAATGCAGACACAAAACTCTGTATTTTTCCAAGAGGCTGAGCCAAAGGATGTTCCCAGGACCTTGCAACATCACAGGAAGGTCCCAGTCTCTCAGCTGTACATAACGAAGAATTGTACAAGATATCAGGATTACAGCTTTTTTTCTGTTACTTCTAAGAACATTATCACCAGTTGAGATTGTACATCCAAGTGAAATGTCTTATCTAGTTTCATCCTATCTGTAAACCTAGTTAAATTTAACATAACTCCTAAGGTTAGCCCTGCAACAACAATAAATTATCTCAGGCCTTTCGAACATACTAATGAAACCAGGCAGATAAAAGAAAGCATTCTTTCACAGGTAAGAGAGATAGAAACAGCATATTTTCAGAACCAAGTACACATAGTGTATTTTTGTAAATGCTGTGGAGTTTTATATTGGTGAATCACAAAACCTATAGTGAGATTGAATTATAGTGATTCCATAATTTTCCATCATTTTGAAGCCCAACACTTAGCCTGGCTAAAAAAAAGCCAGGTTTTCCTCACATTAGCACAGAAAGGGTATTAAATAAAGACATTTTTGAATGTATATGAAAATGATTCAGTTTGTAGTTTCCTCAGTAATGCATTTAGTATGTGGAGCCAGAGCGCTGAAATTTATAAAGATGGGACAATGCATTCCATGCAATATTCTGCTCAAACAGTGAAAGAGAATTGACTTTACTATGGGCTTTAAAAATGAGGAAGGAAAGGGGAGGGAAAAAATGTGGCAGCACCTTAAAGACTAACTGGTTTTTATTTTAGCATGAGCTTTCCTCATAAACCCCATAAACTCACTTCTTCAGATACAATACAGAGTAATATTAAAGTCTCAGGTATAAAGCATATTCAAATGGTTGCAGGAGTGGGATAGAATGTAATAAGATACAGGAAGAATCCCATTACATTCTATCCCACTCCAACATCTATATCTCAGTTTCTGTTTTATAAGACCATGATAAATTATGCCAAATTATGTTCAATCTATTGAATACAAAGTATGTACATATAACTTAAAAATCATTATGTACGTGTACTAAATTCCTAAAAAAGACAATGTATGCTATATGCCACCACCACTGAATCCACTATGAATTTCAGACAGAAAAAGACAACTATTGTAATTATGATACCGAAATCTCTTTATCCCCTATATTATATACAAGTCTTGAGATTCAGTCTTCTTTTTATTATGTTTCAGAAAAGGAATAATAAGGGTAAAGGATAATTTCCTACTTACAATTTGTGTAAATTTTACAACAAAGGAAGCAATAAACAAATGCAGAGTGCAGTGGGATTAATCCAAGATTATCTCAGTTGATCTACCCAACAAGTGGAGGCAAACCAAACTCCCTTAAGAGCACTCAGTGTGATAATGAATAGCAAAGAATGGCTTGACTTTAGTATCAGCCTAAGGCTGACAATAAGAATTTTATTACATCGAATGTTGGACACAAATACAAAAGGATAAATGCTGAAGCCTCTTGACACTTGAGAGGTACTTCCTGCAGTCTTTGTCTCAACAGCACTGCTGTTATAAACAAAGATGAATGTGAAATCGTGCTTTAGAAATCTGTCAGAATTCCCTGGGATGCTCCATGGCAACTTGGAATATCTGTTAAAATATGTGTTGTTTTCATACCTCACAAAAAAAAGGTAAAAACAAAATGTGAGTTGTAAATAAGTTGACTTTTAAACTGAGACATAGTTTGAATTGTTTCATCTGTCCCTCAGACCACATAAGAACATTGTACTGCCCTATTCACGCTATAGAATTATGGTCCTGTAATTCCACTTCAACTGTCATGGTTCTATCCTATGGAATCTTGGGATCTGCAGTTTAGGGAGGGGTATTTACAATTATCAGCCAGATCTCTATAGTGTTTCAACAAGTCCCTGGATTCTATAGGTTGGAACAATGGCAGTTAGAGTGACACAGTAACAGCATCATTCTGTAATGTGACTAGGGCTTAGGTTTTCAAGAACATTTAATACTAAAATTAAGAAAAACTTACAGCAAGTGTTCTCTAATAATCAGAGACTATGCAGCTCTGCAATTCAGCAACGTGGGGTGGACGGCTCCATTTCAGCATGAGACATCCCTCCCCTATTAAGATCATGAACTGCCTTTTATCACAGTAAAAGAAATAATTACACAATTATGCAGAGATATTCAAAATAAAAAAGAAATATTAGGATCATAATGGGGCAAGAATAGAAAGACAGGGAGTTCTCTGAAAGAGAAAGAATTACCAGTGTGTAGTCATCAAAAACACAAAAACATATCCTTTGGAACCCAATGGCATCTCGCTTCAAGACGTATGAAGCAGACTCCCTCTTCAGTGTATTTGCTAAAGCTCCAGATACCTCAGTGGGGAAATCAACGAGTGACTATAACGTTTAAAAAAAAATTATTGGCAGAATTCAATAAACTTTTCTGAGGGGATGGAGAGTGCCAAATTCCAGATGCAAAAGCATTCTGCAAGGACTCTCTAAACAGTGCATTTTTTTTTAAACAAAGGAAGCTCTACCTTCACTCTAAGCCCTTTCTGCACCCAACCTTGTCCTGTCATGCTCCAGTGGCAATCCCAGCAGCGGCTCTACCAGGAAGGGAGCACAACAGGAGCGCTCCCCTCTGCACAGAACTGGCTCCCTGCAGAAGGGAGCATGACAGACACATCACTTCCTTCCACAGCATAGCTGGGAACTTTCCCAGGTTGTGCAGGAGCAGGAAGCACCACCATTGTGTCTTCTGCCCTTCTCAAGGACAGGTAAGTGCAGGATGTTGCCACGATCATGTGTCATTGATGGAGAAAGCCCATCAATGATTTAATCCACGATCATACTGCCTGGGGACGAGAGAGGATCGGGATCGTGACGACATGCAAAAGCATTGTTGCAGTCCTGCTCCTCTCCTGTCCCTATGCTGGGATGGGAGGACACCGCAGAAAGGGCCTGTAGTCTTGCAGAAAATTTGTACATCAGCAATGTAGAAATGTTCTAAATAAGTTTGTTGCAAAATTTTGGAAGAATAGGTACCAGGGTTAACATGAAGCATCAATCAACAAAACTGCTTACACTTAGGGCTTCCTTTTTTGCAAGGTGCGGGTGCAAATCACTGACTTGAATGTCCCTCTATCTGAAAACAACTCTGTAAACACAGCACTAACATGTCAGGAGGAAGAGTCCCATTGAGCAATCTCTCAATTTTCTGTGAGTGGATTTAAAAAAAAAATCTCACAGACAAGCATGCAAACATGCACAACTAAATATTTTTTTTAAAAAAAATCTAATAATGTGCCAGCTGCTGCTAGATATGTGTAACCTTGATCTTTCACTTTCTGACAGATATGGCATTTTGCCGTGATGATATTCATGAGGAATGTTGGTTTCCTCATTAGCAAAGGAAGGAAACAATTGGGTCATTTTATTTTAGCCAACAACACACCTGGCCATCTTGCTATTTTAAATTACCTGGTCAGTAATAGTTAGCAAACAGGGCTAAGAAGGCTTTTTTAAAACCTCTTCTGGAAATGAGCATATAAATTTCTGGCAGGAGGGAAGACAAACTGTTGTGATATTCTGAGTTAAAACCTGAGTACAGAAAAGCAATGAAAGATACAAAAGCAATGAACAAAGGAAAGGTTTGGCTAGGTTAAGGCCAACACAGAATCAGTAAGGGAAAGATTTAGACTGAAATATTGAACTAGAGGCATAAAAATTCAAGTCTGCAGGTGAACTACCTGAAGGTTAACAATCCTGGTGAAAAAGATATGTGTGTGTTACACTCCAAAAATCAATAGTAATGCTACATTGGTGAAAGGCAGTGTTCTACATGAAAACTTGCTATCAACTCCCTGCTCACATAGCCTTGTTGACTCTGAGCAAGTCACTTTTTTCCAGTCTAACCAACCTCACTGTTACTATGATATTCTGGGATATCCTCTTGTACACCTCCTTACAGGAAGGGCTGCATAGGCATAAAAGCAATGAATAAATAAATACCCCAGCTAAGGAACTTTGAATTTTTCTGCCTATCTCACATGAAACTGCTAGACAATAAACACACGGGTTGCAAACATGCCTTGAATGACACGGTAATAACAGAGTGGTGCCAAAACAACTTACTTTTTGTTCTGTTAAGTCTGATGGTTAAATAGGAACTTTGTGTTGCCAGCAACCTGGTGAAAATCCCTGAAGACCTAGAAAATGAAGGTAATAAAATGGAGTTCAAAATCCATGCACATTTTTAAGTATCATTCAAATGTTGCTAATTTTATTGGAGTTTTATTTGGATATCTATTTTCAAGATTTTAACGAAAAGCTGGTTTTAACATGTGACTGATTACTTCCATTAGAACTATCAGAAAGACTGTGCCTATAAAAGCCAACATACTTCAAGATGTGAAATGTTAAGACCTTCATTTGCTCATATGCCATGTCTGGTGTTTGCAAGCATCCTCCAACCTCCCTGCCCTCAACCTCAACCCTGACCTAATCATGCCATGTAAAGAGTAATTCATTCTTCACATTAGCCTATTCTTGGGCCTCTTTTCTGAACAGAGATTACTCACAGCAAACAGTTATTATTTCAGTGCTCCAGCTTCACATTATCAGCTATTCCACCAATTTTCTCATTTAGCCATTAAAAACCAAAAAACCATCTTCTGCCACAAAACCAAAATGGAGATCTTGTAAGCCGTTACAAAGAAACAAATCTGAAGTACAATTTATATAAATAAAAAGAAAGTATTCAAATTAATCCACAGCAAACTGATAACAGCTATATCCATAATTATAAATTTGGAGGATGATTCTAAACTGATGGGAACATTACTTGGAATATGAATGTTTTCCTTGGGAAACAGCTCATAAGAGGCAAGCATCAAGTTCTTCAAGCATCCTTATATTGTAGCCATAAGCTCACTAGGACCATCCTAGGCTTTTTATTTATTTATTATGTACTAAAGTATTTATACTCTTCCCTATATCAAAAGCTTTCAGGGCAGTTTACAATAGCATTGAAACATGTTAAACAGGGTAAATTCAGTAAGATAAGCTAAAAACATATTAAACAATATGAATTAAAAACAGATTTTTAAAATGTAAAAGTTTTAAAAACTACATGTAACTGGCTGAATTCATAAGGCCCCAAAGCTGTGATGAACGTCCAAGTTTTAATTTGGTACCTAAATGATAACAGTGTTGGCACCAGCTGGCTCCAGAGGTAAAGCATTCCACAATTGGGGTGTTGTGCCTGAGAAGGCCTTCTCCAATGTCTTGTGCATGTATTGACCTCATTTATGGGACAGACACAAGGTCCTCCCAGCAGATCTTAATCCTCAGGCAGGCATGTATAGGGAGAAGCACTCCCTCAAGTATAGGTCCCAAGCTATTTAAGGCTCAAACATCATCACAAGCACTTGAATTCACACCAAAAACATATCGTCAGATATTACAATTGTCTTAAGACTGAGATTACATGGTGTCTATATGATATTCCACTCAGTAGTAGAGCTACTGCACTTTGCACTAGCTGTAGCTTCTAGTCTTCTTCAATGGCAACCCCCATAGAAAGCATTACAAGAATCTAGTGGGGAGGTTACCAGTGTATGGATTACTGTTTCTAGGATATATCTGTCCAGGAAAGGTTGTAGCAGGTGCACTGGTTGGCACCAAGCACTCTGTGCCACAGAGTCAAATAGCCTCTAGTGATAGGGTAGAAGAGTCCAAGAAGGCATTGGACGAGGTAGCACTATTCAGAGCTCCGTAGTTAGACTGACTTCTGATTTATCTTATTTCACATTACTGTTTAAGCACGCTTCTGTTTTATGGTTTTACACAGTAGTACAGCTTACTGCCTATAGTCCTATTTACCCAAGAGCTTTGCAATTACAAACAATATTGCTTGAAAGAGCTCAAGGTTGCCTCTGGTTTGAGCAGCTCATCCAGTCCATCCAGGCACCAGTCCAGAACTGGTCCACAGCCCCAGGTAACTCTGATAACAAAGAGAAATAGATCTGAGTGCTGATGACATACTGATGGCATCCCACTCCAAACCCCCTTATGACCTCCGCCAGTGGCTTCATGTAGATATTGAAGAGCATGGGGGATAAGATAGAACTCTCTGGTGACCCACAGTTTAATTGCCGTGGGGCTGGACAGCAATCCACCAATTCTACTGTCTGGAACTGACCCTCCAAGCTAGAGTGGAACCACTGTAGAACAGTGCCTCTGACTCCCATTTTACAGAGCTGGTCCAATAAGACACCATGATCAATGCTATCAAAAGCCACTGAGAGATCCAGGAAAATCAAGAGGGTAGCACCCTCCACTCTTTCCTCTGGAGCAGGTCATCAATCAGAGCAACTAAGGCTGTTTCAGTGCCATATCCCGGCATGAAACCAGACTGAAATGGATCCAGATAATCAGTTGCCTCAAAGAATACCTGAAGTTGCCCAGCCACCACATGCTCAAGCACCTGGCCCCAAAAGGGGATATATGCAAGAGGATGATAGTTTCCATATACCTCAAGGTCCAGAGAGGTTCTCTTCAGGAGAAGTTGCGCCACTGCCTCCTTTTATTCCAGAGGAACCAGAACATGTCTGACTCATCTCACAAAGGTACTGTGAACTTCACAGAAAAAAAAAAAAAAAAAGGGCAAAAAAAAGTTGGTAGACTAGACATAACGCCCCACAGGGCTTAAATTGTCTGCCCTTGATCTACCAATCTCTCAAATTACAGCATCCAGTGAAATAAAATGTACCTAAGCACTTCCCCAAAATTAAAATAAAATTAAGCCTTAGAAGACACACAGAAATCAAAATAAGCAATGCGATTCATGACCATTTGTTTTTCAAGGATCTTTGAAAACAAAATGGTTGGTTTGTTTGTTTTGGTTCACACTCAACGGGAAATTTGGCAGAGGGGACATATGAAAACCCAGAGAGGAAGAAAAATCAAAGGTGGGAAAACATTTCTGCCTGCAATGGAAATTTTTACTCAGAACCAACACCTCTGCTGGCATTGTGCAGGGCCGGCCAGTTTTTCTTTTCTTTCTTAATGACCCTTACAGGATGTTAACAACAACACATAGCATTAATGATTTATATCCACAAAAGGTCGTTAAGGGTGCCTCTTTGATTCTTCATTTTACTTATCCTGTCAATAAAGTGCTTTGTTAAACTCTTGCACTGGCCTCATCAGGAAAAAAAGGAGGAAGGAAAAACAACAACAACAGGAGATTTAAGAAAATGAGGGTGGAAGCGAGGAGACTATCCACATACTAAAGCAAATATAATGTGGTATCACTAATTACAGTTCCTTTCTACATACTACAGCAGTATTTAATCAACATCCAGAAATATGTTTTTGTGTAATTCAATCACTGAATGGCTTTGACTGTAGGTTCTCTCATAGAATCTCCCCATAATGGAGGTCATCCATTGTAAATCTTACTCTCCTTCTTGAACTAACAAAGATAATTAAAGTGGTCCATAGAACGAAAAAGGCAAGGCCATAAACACAGCAGACAAGGCAAGTAATAGTCTTCCAGACAAGGCAAGTAATTAAAGTAGTTAATTTCCAAAACAAAAAAAAGCAAGTCTATAAACTTGTTGCCAATTCAAAACTTAAGAACCATCCTTTTCTTAAAGTACATATTAGTAGAGAGTGGGACAGGGGATAGTCATCAGAATTTCAATAGCTTCTACATGACACACCCATGAGTCAGTCAGCTACTTGCTCTGAAAGAGAAGGATGGTTCATCCAAGGAAAGACAGGAGACCACACCTGTATTCCTATAACCTTTACAATTAAGTACATAATTAAAGTGGCAGGGAAGCAGATGATCAGCCTTAAGTACATAATATCTGTATTTTCAAATGTATACACCTCTTTCACTGTGTTAAAAAAAAAACAGTATCCAAGAAACATACCATTTATTAGATATGTAACAAGTATACATAACAAGTATAATGATCAAATTAGCACAGAGACAGCAACTGCAAATGGCAGGAGAAAACGAGTTTACATAGTAATTGTGTGCTTCTCTACTGATGATGTCACATTTTTGATACATTTACAATACGAGCCTATGACAACTCAGAATAAAGGTCATTCCACACTACACACTTATAGCATGATTGCTGGCCCCTCCCTAAACTGTAAACCCCAGGATTCCATAGGATATTGACAGTGGAATAATCGCTCTATAAGAGTATAGTGCGGAAATGGCCTAAGTCTCAGTGAGTTCAGTAGTGTTTACTCATAAGTACATAGGTATAAGAGTGCTGCCTCAGTGGATATGGGGATAGTTAGCCCCTCTAGAATATATACACAGTGGGCAAGTTCACATGCAACATTTCTGGATGTTCAAATCATGGTTTGAAGGAGATTTCCTTTCTTCCTCTACTTTCACGCTCTGGATTTTAATTTGAGACATATCTATTTTACTTTTTAGGTGTGTCTTTTACTTCTTCTCCTGAGTCTCCTAATATTTCATAACATTCTTTTAGTTACTAAAAAGCATATCCATGGCATAGAGAATACATTTTGCTGACAGGTATGGCTCAGTAGAAGAAAGCTGCTCAAATAAATGTTATAGCTGAGTAACTTTGAACTGAACTAAGTGGTACAGATATGAATCCAAGATGGCAAGAGAATCAGATAATAACTTTGGTTAAAATATTTTTTTTGCAAGAGATATAAGTGTATAAATCACTTCGGGGGAGGGAAGAAAGAAAATGAATGCCTTGATGTTGCTGATGATAAATTACTTTCAACTGTACTAAAGTCAGATGAGGGAGAGAAGAAACTGATTAACTAAGCCTGATATTAATTGATGGAAAATCAATAGTGAACATAATAATTCATAAGACTAGAAGGTACTTTAAAGGCCATCTGTTTCAAGAACTGGTGGTTAGTGCTGGTGAAAAAGACTGCCTTTCCATTAATTAGATCTTTTGTTAGTTTTCTGATGGAATCAACACTGTATACCTGAAAAGACTATTAACAAGTAAAATAGACACAAGTACCATACAAAAAGGGCAACACAAAACAGCCAAAATCAAAAAATAAACTTTCCCATTCAACAGCTCATTCCAATGAAGCTTTTGTAGAGACACAGAAGAAAACTTATATGAGCAATAGCTTGCTGTCCAGTATAGCACAAGGAAGAATATTTCTGAACAAGCCCCAGTCTGGCTTTCATTGATTCCCTGCAGAGATGGGTTACACATAATATTTAGATTAAAGTAGGGTTAGCCAGGTTTCACCCAGTTTCTACACAAACCATCCAGTGCCCATCTGAACAGATTCCAGGCATTCAAACACACCATAGCACTTGTAGGGATGGAGTTTTGGGGGAAAATATGCAATTTTCTTCCAACTGTTTTGTGAGAAGTAAACCTGCCCCTCCTTGACTGAGTGTTCAACCAATGAATGAGCTCTCACATGTACAACTGACATTTGTGGAGCATTTTCTCTCAGTTCCAGTTCCCAGTATCCTAGTACTGGTGGAAAACTTAGCTTTCAGAAGAAAGTCTACCTGAGCTCTAGTTTGCGGAGCAACTTGCAAAGATCGAACATGAAGCAATCAAGCCACAGGTGTGAAGGAAGAGGAACTGACAAAGCAGAGTAAAGTTGCATTACAATGACTAGTATTTATGGTTCCATTAACTCTGTTCTTTATCATGTCCTGCTTTATATGGCAATATTAAGCATTTTTATTAGATGTCTGGGGGAAAAAAATCAATTTCCATTTTATGAGGTCACTTAATGTTCTCCCCTTACCTCATACGGGAAGAAAAATGTCATCCCCATTTTTTCTACCTTCTCTCCACCCCATTTTGGTTCTCCCCCACTAATATTTCCTACCCACCATGCTTTATCTCCCTCTCCTCTTGCTCCTTGTCTTTTACCTGTAGTGGCACAACTGTTTTCATCAGCCTGCTTACCTGCCCTCTGTTTAATGCTGGCAGCAACATTATGCAGCCACTGCTTCTTTCAGAAAGCAGGCGGACAATCAGTCGAATCAGTCAAGAAAGAAAGGAAAAGAGGATTGGAGGACTGAAGGTGAAGATGTGGCTGGAAAGGAAGGAAATACAGTACAGGATCAAGATGAAGCATCCTGGGAAGGAGGATAGGAGGTACAGCAGGAGGATGCAAGGTGGAAGTAAAGGGATATATGGTGGCACAAGGTGGGTGAAAGATAGAAAGGGAGGATAAAGAATACAAGAACTAAGGGAGGGCAAAGGTATGAGGAAAGGCAAGAGAGGGAGAAATAGGGAAGGAAAAGTGAAAAGTGCTCTGGCAGAATGCAAATGTATCAAGCAAGGAAAAGTCCAAAAGAAAGAAGTATAATTTACAACTTTGTATTTACATGACTTTCATCCACATTTCCCTCCATAAGTCATGGACTGAAAAAACCAAGGTAGCAAAGCATGATGAAGGGATAAGGTAATGCCTTAAATGAAGCGAATAGAGTGTAATAGTGGAGTAAAGACAGAAGTTTTGTGCAGGCATGAGGCAAGAGAGCGAAGAAAGGAGGGAAAAGAACATTAGAGGTTCAGTGGGAGGGTTCAAGGAACAAGAGGAATAAATACAAAATGAGGCAAGGTTCAAGAGAAGGAGGAGCAGTTTCTAAGTTTGTCCTTTCTTTCTTCTGCATTTTCCCCAGGGAATCAGAAGGTGGTTAGGCTCAGGGGCTTCCTGTGATAGTTTCTGGATCTGGATCTTTTTGCCATCAGAAGAAAGAACCCCTGGTTGCAAAAAATATTATAGTGATCTTATGAATATTATATTGAATATTATTGTGATCTCATGAATAAGTTGTATAAGAAGTGCTTATGCAAGCATAGGTGTCATTTATTATTGTTGTTTTTGTTTTTAGTACTATTGTACTGAGAGTACATCTAGCCACTTTACATGATTTCTGTCTTGTTATCTTATAATATTACATAAGACAGATGTCTCTCCTCAAGCCATAAGATCAGCACTTGATACTATTCTCTCATCCATCACCAAGAGCTATATCAAGGCACAAGAACTTTCCCTTGATGGCTCATATTCCTGCAATACACTCTCCACCTTAGGGAATATGTCTGCCCAGACCTCCTTTTTTGGCCTTTAAACAGCATAAGAAGATGTTTTATTATTCCAGACAGCTTTGAGATGATTTGAAGAAGCCTAGCGCCAATGTTGATTAAAAGTAGACACATAAAATAAGGAGTGTAAGGACAAAGGGGGCAAAAAAGGAGGAACTAAAACTAAGATATGGAGTCCACAAGTCCACAGGTGGGCAGAAAACTATTGTTTATAATTAGGGAAATGTCAAACAGCAAAAAGATGTATCAATTTTGCAATTTTGAGGTTCTTGTATATAGCAGATAAGACCAGAAGAGAACACATTTTGCTTATGCTTCCCTTTTCCTAAGCTTGTATATGGGAGTTTGGCTAATCCAAAGGCAATAACTTGAGCATTTTCCCCCTTCTTCCCCTTCTTCTTCTTCTTCTTCTTCCTCTTCTTCTTCTTCTTATTGTTATTGTTATTTGCTACTATTACTAACAACATTGGAAATTAGAATTCTTCCCACCACATTGGCCTAACCAATGAGCATCTGGAACTATTAAAGCAACAAAATGTGGTATTAGTTTCTGAGAGAAAGAAGTTATAAGGGTGTCAATCATGTTAAGCCTCGTTCTGTTACATACGGCAGCTTCTGCTTCTGATAATCTGCTGTCAGATAAGTCTAGGCTATGATAAACTTTACTGCAACATGTTGTGGCAACCTGTCTTAATGCTTTTAAACTATTTTAAAGGAGCTGTACTGCTTATCCCATTTGGCTTCCTGGAAACCTGACTCAGGGATCCAATAGAAATTGACAAGCTGTGGAGCAAATCTACAGGAAAGCATCATGAAAGAGGCTCTGGGTTTGAAAATACCCAAATATATATTTAAAACACAACAATATTTTCCTATACTAGTTATCAGAGTTGTTAGGGTTTCCAAACATGAGTTTTGGTTTTGACTGTAGTGTAAAAACTGCATATGTATCTGGTTTCTCCTGTCATTTACTGAAAGCATTAAGCACAAAACTCAAGATAACCCATGAGAAAATCCCAAGGTCCTATTCCTAGCTCAGACATTTCTGAGAAATCCAAAGGAATCCATCATTTGAATTTCCTGTGTCCTGTTGGACATTCTTGTGGGGTGTATATCCCTTAAAATATCCATAACTGTCTTTTAACAAAGTCTACTGTGACCGATTGACTTCCCCATACAAGTTTCTACTGCCACAAAAACGCAAAGAAATTAGCTCTCTCTGTATCTCCATATATATATATGGAGACAAACACATACACACAAAGGTTGTTCCATGATTACAGAAAAAGAAATACAGTTTCCCACAGCAAACTGCAACCAGATTGTTTAAATGTGGAAGCTAAGTTCAAGAAAAATCATATGTAGAACAGGTTCAATCATGCCTAAAAGAAATTATCATATCTTAATTCCTTACTCATTCTCTTTATACTTCTTTCTTGTTACATTTATTCTGTGAAAGAAGGTGTCTGCCATAACAGAATGGCAACAAAAGAGCAGAAATCTGGTTTACAACTTCAAAAACCATGATGGGCAGACAGGTAAAGCTGATTTAACTATACTTTGTTACTCAGATTTCTTACCCAGACAAGGAAGCCTAATGGTGGATTGCTAGTAATTCTGTTAGATGTGGGATTCCAAGGGGATGATTTTCAGATGACACTCAATTTGCACTCAGTTAACTCAGCAGGGTGGAGAGGGTAGGTGGGGAAAAATCTTGCTCTTCCTATAGGCTTAGGAAAAAGCAAACTGCTGCAGCCTCTCTTGTTTGTATTTTCTTCCTCATTAATAATTTTTGCCATCTTGATCATACCTTATGTTGAATGACCATATGTGTCCCAGTTAGCATCTGTGAAAAGCTGGAAGGTATGACATCCTTCTCTCTCAAACTACAGAGGCTGCTGGCTCCTATGCTGACCAGTGATGAGAAGAATGTTAGAAGCAGTGTAGGTTATCAAAGAGATGCTAGAGACTCAGCAGCCGGAAGGGAGGGCAACAGCTGAGTATAAAAGCTGAGGCTGTATGAGAGAAAGCACTCAGAGTATGGAGAGGGTGTTGGAATTTTCTCCTGTGGAAGACTGCCACAGAAAAAGACAAAGGAATTAAAATAAGGAATCACCAGCAACCCACTCTGGAGGTAAAGGCTTTCTTGAAGAGTGGGGGAAGAGGCCAAAGAAGTATTCATCAGTAGGCTGTCCCCCAAAATTTGCCTCCTAACTTCATGGGCCTGAGCTTGCCTAGCTTTTTCAACTTCTAGAGGAGTTCTAGAGAGGCAGGGAAACTTGCCTCTGTACTAGAAGGGGTTCGTAGAAGAGGCCTGTCTGCCATGCTTGTAAAAACTTTGCAAACCAGACAGGAAACGAATTGGCCCAACCAACCTGGAAAAACAGCTAGAAGCCCCTGTACTGGTACATTAGTTGAGGTTCTTTAGGGTTTGAATCCTTCTCCTCCTCTTCCTCCTCCTCCTCCATGGGCTTCACTGGAGACTGACAACGTTAGCGACTGGAGATTGCAGATGCTAGAGACTGAAGACAAAGGCAAACTCTCTCTGAACAAATCTTGCCAAGAAAATCCTGTGACAGTTTTGCCTTAGGTCACCATAGATCAGAAATGTCTTGAAGGCATACAACAATAATGGCAATAACAATAACAATTTAGTTTGTTATCACTGAAGAAAACAACACCTTGTTATTCTGCTGCAATTACTACTGTTTACTTTGTTTTCTATTTTTTCCCTGTAGACACGATCACACTGATACTCTCAGTGGCTTTCTGATGCCATTGATTACACTGATAAGAATACAAGTGGAAGTCCCTATCGATGAGAAAATAACATATCACGATCATCATTATTTGTACGACACTAGCAACATGCACAGAAAGCCAGTGCAGTGCAGTGATTTACGTGTTCGGCTATGGACCTGGAGACCAGAGTTCGATTTCCACTTGGCCATAGAAACCCACTGGGTGAGCTTAGCTGTGCCATATAATACTTCCAGCCCCAAAAAAGACCATAATAGTTTTGCCATAGGGCACATAAGTCGGAAATTACCTGAAAGCAACAGCAATCACCACCACCACCACAAAAACAAACACAACATATACATTTGGTTTACATGTTTCTCATTTCGCCACTAATCCCCACCGTATACTGCCATTTCTGCACTAGACTGTTATAGTGCGATCATTCTACTTTCAACATTCTATGGAATCCTGAGGTTTGCAGTTTAGGGAGGGGCCTTAAGGCCCCTCTCCAAGACTCTCCAAGTCTAGCATTCTAACCATTAAACTAAAGTGGCTCTCTCTCAGCAGGGTTTACTACATACATGGCACCAAGGCTAAAACCTAGTGTTAGAAAAAGAACGGGATGATTCATGGACTTAATTTACAAATTAAATTTGCATTTTATGCAAATAAGGTGCCCAGACTTAAAATACAAGCATATGGCAACCCTGTCTCTAAGGGGGCTAGAGACTTCACCTACAGGAAGTCTCCACTAGAATGCAAAGGGATCCAGTCTGAACCCAACACAGAATTCCAAAAGGCAGTCTTAAGGAAAATGGCTTATAACAACAAACGGTGAATTATTGTAGTAAAGAAAGTTGAATAATATTATTGTACTTTTAAAACACAGATATAGCCATGCAGTCTATGAGTAAAAACAAACAAAATGAGAGTTGCCTAATCTAGTCTGAATCTACTTTTTTAAACTGAATATAGTCTTCTAATATTTCAGTATCTTTTTAAAAATATTGGCATTCAAAGAAAAAAGAAAAAATCGCCATCCCAAAGAAAATACTCTTTCATACAGGCAACTCCTTGAAAATTATAAGGACCACACGCAGTCTAGAATTTGAAAAACTAATATTTTCAGGTCTTCTTTCTAGATATCAGAAGCAGAACATAAGTTCATCAAAGGTTATAGAAACATGCTCAAGACATGAAATGACCCGCCTAATTTGAGCAAAAAGATAAAGCCAATATTGTGTTTGCTCCTTTGGTGTTATCTGGTTATATAGAGGTATTTAATGCGTAGCAGTCCCATATCTTGCTGGAGATGCAAAGATGCATTGGTCTTGCACAACACAGTAATATATCAGGCACTTTATTGTCTCTCCATTTCCTGCATAATATGATCTATAGTCGTATTTATTCATCAGATCCCAGATTGCACAGAGCATTCTTCTCACATTTCCTTGACTGCTAGCAGAATTCTATTTCAGACTTCCAGAGAACACAAAACACACAGGGTATTGGGGCTGCCAAAGTCCCCACCTTGATACATCACACATGCTTCCAAATTCATGAACAGGGCTTAGCTGAATTCTAGATCCAGTTCATCAGTTCTATAAACATAAGCTGGCATTTCTTTCCTAGAATAGAATAGAATGCAGCAGAGGGGTTTTGTCATTTTCAAGCTCAAAGTATATGTTTGAGTAAATACCCAGACCCTATCATGTTGTTGTTGTGGTGGTGGTGGTGGTGGTGATGGTGGTGTTGTTGTGTGCTTTCAAATAATTTCCAATTTATGGCAAACAGTAGGGCAACCCTATCACAGAGCTTTGTTGGAAAGATTTGTTCAGAGGGGGGGTTGTCCTTGCCTTCCTCTGAAGCTGAGAAAATGTGACTTGCCCAGTGTTGCCCAGTGAGTTTCCATGGCTGAAAAGGAATTTGAATCTTGCTCTTCCAGAGCCTTAGTCAAACACTCAAACCACAACACCACACTGGCTCACTTCTGTAATGATACTTTTTACCTTCAGAGAAGAATTGTTTTCCTACATGAAGCCAATCTATTCTTTATTTTGTAGACTTCCACTACCAGCTTCAGTAATGTTGATATCATAGGTAAATAAACAAGATCCATGCCCTCTAGTGGGCCACTTGTTGCCCAAGTCAGATCAACTAAGCCACTCCACTAGAAAAAGTCATTTCCCCTTCTCATTATAGTGATTCCTATATCAGTTTCTGCTGACTTTCTACACCCAGCACATTTGTTTATTAATACTTCATTGAACACTTGAGCAGAATTAAAATGCTGCCTTTACATACATACTGACATCTGTGCATCATCAATAAATAAGGCAAGTGGTCCTGGAATGTGGAGACCACTGGGGATAGCATTTGGATTTTTCAAAAGTAATGTCTGAAGAGGCTATATAGCAAGGGTTGCCTAAGCAACATGAAATAAATAAAGTTGATACCCAGTTACAAAAATTATACAGCTCTGCAGAAAGAAGGTGGAACTTCTGTCATTTTCATAAAAAAGAAGAAAAGACCCAGAACAGCTTGTGACAGTGTCTCTAAGTAAAAAAATAAATTGAATCTGAATTTAGGAAGAGAATATTCAACTGACAGTTGTATTAATAGAACATTGTGGAATGTAAATTCCAGGTAATAGTTCTTACTATTAAAAAAGTTACTCGTTTTTAAAGGGATTGAAGTTACAAGCCTCTCTATCTCTTTTGTCTGTGAAAATGACTGAAGTTCTATCTTCTTTCTGTAGAGCTGTATAATTTTTGTAACTGGGTATCAACTTTATTTGTTCAAACAATCCCTAATTTGCTCCATAACAGTGCTTAGAATAAGTTGGGCTTCCAGCACCATTATCCACATCAAACTGCTAGATAAAATTCCCCTAATGACTATACGAAGACTAAAGTTCAAATCCCTACTCATCCTCAATGCTCACTCAGCATTAACTTGGGTCATTCAGTCTCTCTTAGGCTTAGCCTGACTTACCTCACAGGATGTTAAGATAAAATATGGGAGTGGGAACACCCTCCAAATGCTTTGAAATAGAGCTCCTACAATTTCTTGCTGTTGGCTGAGTTGTTTGAGGCCCATGGGAAATGAAATCCAGAACATCTGGAAGGCCAAATGCTCCCACTCCTGTGTTTGATAATGCTTCAGCATGCTTGCCAGCATCTTTACTCGTAGCCCTATGGCCACTTGAGCTACTGCAGTTAACTTGTAGAATTTGGCCAACAGCTAAGAGATTGAGATTCATTTGCAGGGTTAGAAGGAATTGTTTTAAATGTAGACTCTGCCTGTGACAAAGATAAGGATATGGGGAAACTAATTTCCTGGACTGTATTAGCATAGCCTATGCTCATATAGTCCATATATTCAGAAGCTTCTGTGATGAGATTAGAAAGAACATCTAGGAGGAATGAACAGGCAAGGCATATGCCATGCCAGGTTTTCTTTCACTACGAGAGCTATTGTATAGGCAAATTTAACTTTTTCAGAAGATGCATGCAAAAATCTTTAAACACTACAAGAAAGACCCTTTTATGTTCCAAACTTTGTCTCTCTTAGATATTGTGTTTACAGCTACCACATCTTATTTAATATATTGTGTAGCATCAGGCAGATAAATACTTGATACTAATGGGTGCAGGTTTTCACATATCTACAAACTTCTAGGAACACTATGTTTCCTCTTCTACAGTTCTAGGAGGTCTTGCTAAACAACTGTGAGAATCATTGTACTCATCCTGGCTGCTAAAATTCAGGACTTTGGCCATTTCTGCACTAGCCTGTTATAGTGCTATTATCCCACTTCCAACATCCTATGGAATCCTGGGGTTTGCAGTTTAGGGAGGGGCCTTCGAGGCCCCTAAATCCCAGGATTCCATAGGATGTTAAAAGTGGAATAATAGCATTGTAATAGGCTAGTGTGGAAATGGCCAAAGTCCTGAATTTTAGCAGCCAGGATGAGTAC
Source organism: Iguana delicatissima (assembly GCA_948472985.1). Taxonomy (NCBI): domain Eukaryota; kingdom Metazoa; phylum Chordata; class Lepidosauria; order Squamata; family Iguanidae; genus Iguana; species Iguana delicatissima. The sequence goes on along the minus strand of CAOKZL010000478.1, from coordinate 963,396 downwards.
AGTGATTCTCACAATTGTTTAGCAAGACATCCTGGAACTGTAGAAGAGGAAACTGCCTTAGTGCTCCTAAGAAGTCTGTAGATATGTGAAAACCTGCATCCATTAGTATTAAGTATTTATCTGCCTGATGCTACACAATATATTAGATAAGATGTGATAGCTGTAAACACAATTTCAGGGAAAGGTACCCTGTTCTGCAATCTAATAATGAAAACTGTCTGGACAAGTAGATATATACAACTGAAGCAGGAGATAACTGAAGCTGGCCTACTCAAACAAATGAATACTAAAGTACAGCATCTGTAATTAGATACAGAGAACATGGGAAATACTTTCTTCAGCAATGGTCTTTCAGCTACAGACTGCAGGTTCTGTCCCTCCACTTATTCCCTGATCGTGATGGCTTAAAAATATATGTTCATGGCTGAAATCTGAATTATTACAGTTGACTACTCTGGATTTGAAATACTTTTGCTGCCCTGGGATTTGATGTTGCTGCCATGCTGGCCAGGTACTATATAATTCTCTGAGCTAGACAGAGAATTAAGGCCCTCAGGCAGAACCTGAGTCAACGCAGTAATACTGTTCACTTGTCACTGGAAAGTGTATATAATCTGTAAGATATAAAATAAACTGTGTACATTTTTTTCAAAGTGATAATGTTCAAAAGAGGTAAAAGAACTACATTGCTAACAACCAAATGGAGTCTCAGATTCAACCACACTTGGCAGTTCTGCAAGATCCTGGTATCCATTGCTTTTTCTGTCCTGTTCCCTTAAGATCTAGAAGGTCAGAATGCGGACTGACTCACGTTGCAAATGCTGGTACTGCTCCAAAAGGTGCCTGGAGAATATTTAGCTGGGAGTTCCGCAAGACCCAAGTTTCTATTCATTTGCCTAGTCAGTTTCCACAGGACGTGGGACTGATTCCAGCTATAAAGGTGGCAGCTGCTAGTACATACCCTCCAACATTTCCCAGATGAAAACCAAGATACATATAGGCAACCCACAGCAGAACTATTAATAAAGAAGAACAGTGAAGTTAGGAGAGGCTGCAGCAGTTTCCTATTGCCTGGGCTTATTGGGAAGGGCAAGATTTTTCTCCCCCTCCCCTTTTGCTAGTGTTGAATTAACTGAATACAAGCTACTTTTGCACTTTGAACTCCTTTTGCACCAACTGAAGTAAGCCAAGGACAAAGGCAGAAAATGGGAGGAAGAAAGAGCAACTGGAACATTTTAAAAGCAGCTGGAAAAGTGGGTGACAGAGGATTAATAGGGATTATCATTGCCAAATCAGAACAGTTGGAGGAAATACTATTAAAGGTGCCCAAATACTGTAATGGAGTAGTCTTCTTTAGGGGGTGTGGGCTAGGCAATATGTAGCTTTGTATTGTTTATTACAGTGACATATTTATATGACTACATATATATTGACTTGCATTTGTTATTGAATAATCTAAAAATGCTACATTTAATTGTGTGATTTTTTTTCTGATGTTGTGGTAAACTGCATTGAATGTTACCACAGGAAAGCAATATTTAAATAAACTGGTGGTGTTTATGGGGCCTTTCTATAGTGCTTTGAAATGTTTAAAGAATTTTGGTGTTATTGTGTGGTAATTCAAATCACAAGGAGTCCACATACCCTAAAGACACCAAATTCTGTCTGATCATGGAAGCTAAACAGGATCAACCCTGATTAGTACTTGGATGGGAGACCACCAATGAATACCAGGTGCTTTAAGCTGTATTTCAGAGGAAAGAACTGGTAAAATCACCCCTGAGTATTCCTTGCCTAAGAAAACCCTATGAAATTCATGGGGTGGTCACAAGTCAACAGGAAACCTGAAGGCACATACACATATTTAAACATACACAAATAAAATTCAAATCACAACCTTGTAAAGTAAGTGTTGTTATCTTCATGATGGAGCAGACAGCATATAACTGGTCTAAAGCTATCTAATGAGTTCCTTGCAGAAGGGAGCTTTACACTTTCCAGTCTGCAGTTCAGTCACTTTGACACTATGATACACTAGCTTTTAATGGCTATTTTTTTTCCAGCAAATATGCTGACCAGTGCTATATTATCTTTTTATCTAGAAATTTCCTTTACATGTGTAGGCATTTCTTTAATCAGTAGTGATGAGGAGGGACAAAATCAGACGCAATATCCATATAATAATTTATAACTATGAAAGACTCCATTTCAATCCTTAAAGCATAAGCCAACGGTTGCACTCACATTATCCTGTAAGCCATGGTTCTGAGATGAACATAGATGGACACCATAAATGCATATTCTCTCTTCCCCTCAAGATGTTGCTTAGTTCCTTTCTTCGTGTTTGAATCAGCCCACAGCTGGCCATAATATCTGCACAAATTTGGTTTCAGTGACTCCTCCAAACTAGAATTTAATAAACTAGGGACACACTGAGACTTGCACTCCTAATTTACAGAAACCAAACTATTCAGACATAGAGTTGCCTGAGTAGACACTGGAGACAATTCCTGTGCTTTTAATGGTTGTATAGCTGAAGGAATATCAGTGGGTACTGCTTGTTACCTGATTGCATGAAAAGCAATATCTTCTGAAATTCGCTCCTCTATACAACCACTGAAAACCAGCGTGGTGTAGTGGCTTGAGCATCGGACTATGACCCTGCAGAGCAGGGTTCAATTCTCTGCTCAGCCACGGAAATCCACTAAGTGAGCTTGGGCACATTGCACACTCTTAGCCCCAGAAAACCCCATGATAGGTCCACCTTAGAGTCACCATAATCTGGAAACAACTTGAAGGCACACAACCACCACCACCACACAGCATTACAGGTATGGGGCGCTATCCGATTTTTCAATCTACCAAGCTTAACAAGTGTGGTTAGACTCAACAGAAAGGAAGGGGTTAAGTCCCAGACCTGTGGAAGCAGAGGTGGGAAATCCCTAGTTTGGAGATTTGGCTGCAAGAAATAATGTTCTTACCTGTCATACCATACATTTATTGATGTCTATATTTATTTAAATATTGTTTAATTGCAATGTATATTTTCTATTTACACATAGTTGGCTTAATATCTATTGCTGTTTACAGACAATATATTTATTATTGCATATTTAGTATGGATTATTTGAAGAAAATCATAAGCAGTCCAAAACATCAGTGCAACAACTTAAGACCAACTTCAGATATTCTGCACTGTATTACCACATGATACTAGATCATTGTGTAAAAGAGGCCAGCTTTTAAAAGTTGTAGCCACAAACTCTGAAATGCTTTCCTTGTAGAAATCCGCCAGATTTCTTTTGTGGACTCTTTTTACTCCTCATTTAATTAACTTTCAATGTTTAACAATATGCTAGTTTTAGAGTCTGTTCTGCTTTTAAATGATGTGCCATTTTTTTGTATGGTAATTTTCTTAACTTTTCTTAACTTTTATTTGTTCTTTGAATTGTATTTTTTCTGTAAACCATTTCAAGAGTTTTTAACAGGAAAGTAAAGTACAAATTACGAAAGCAATAGAGGAAATAACAAGATATTACAACTCCAAAGCTTAAAAAGTTACCTTCTTTGACTCTAGCTCACAAAGCCAAAGATTCTGGGAATAGTTTGAAACAATATCTGTTCTAATCTCTAAGCAACTCCTTATTTGTCATAATTCCTCACTGACATATAAAGACATATAACAGACATATAAAGGCATAGAAAGATATAATAGTTTAATCATAACAACAAAAACTTATTATAAAATTTTTAGAAAGATAATTACAGATGAGAGAACAGCATGAGCTAAAATCTAGGCCCTAAAACTTAGACAATTGCTTTTCAAAGTCATTAGCTCATGCTTTCTAACACTGTTTGTGGGAGCATTCTTCATTTGGACAGATGACAGTCGAGTTAGAAAGTAACCTAGATCTATTTACAGTAAAATGATGAAAACTATGAGATTTCTGGCATCCAGTCTTGAAAATAATTTATGAAATTGCAGATTATCCTACTACAAAGAGAACTCAGTTGCAGCTTTCACTAGATAATTTAATTAATTCAGATTGTTCAGTCCATGTATTAGTTTTTTTAAAAAAAACTTTATGTTATGATCATATTTTCATTATACTTTGTCTTAATTTATCTTGCGAACTGGCTTGGGTCCCATGTTGGGAGATAGGCAGGATACAATATAAAATAAATATGTTTTGAAAATATTCACATGCTGTTTACTAGTCAGCTGCTTGCAAATAGTATGCTAATGATGCCTCATTGGAGGTTTGATATTTAGGCAGAGTTTAGGATGAACATGGAAAAAAATCAATACAAGTATTTTAGGTTTGGGAGGTAACTGTAAACCAGATGTATTTATGTGCATTTGGTTCCAGTTTGTAAATTATACGGATAAAACAGTTCCACCCATGGAAAAGTTTAAATCCATATAACAACGAAGCTTGCAGGCAACATTAACCACTGCTACTCTGGATCAAGGCTAGTAAATAAATTCCATAGATTACATATTTATTTCAATGTATTGAATCCTAATTTATGACCTTTATGTACAAATATATGAAAACAAGAATCTGGTAGCATGATGTTCTTATTATTATAAAAAAATGGCTAGAATCCTGTTGGGGACTAATATCTTTGAAAGTGGACTTACATCTTTGGGAATTAGAATTGAGCAGTTCATTAACATCAATATCTGGTAAAAAGAGGCTGTTATAATAGCATGTAGAGGAGCCAACAAAGTCATCAACACACATTGGGAATGATGCACATTGGTCCACTGTGCATTGGGACACTAGCTAGCGAGTGCAGATGTGCATCACGACACTCTTTCCAGTGTCTCATTACACATCTTTGCAATTCAGAGTTTCTTGCACCTCTACTACGTAGCAGCCTGCCTTTTCTCCAAGGAGTTCAACATGTTATACATGTTTCATTCAAGAGAGAAGAAAATAAAGCTGATGAAATCTTGACTAAAAAGCAGATGAGATCAGAATCTAAACTTTATAAAGTGCTTCTGGAAAGAGAGACAGAACATGAACAGATTAAAGAAACAACAATAAAATGGGCTCAAAATATAGGGCATGAAATAAAATTAGAGAGCTGGATTAGAGCATGAAATGTAGATATTAAATTTACTTCAAGCTTAAATTTGACAGATTTTTTTTTATAAAATGCTACACAGGTGGTATATGACCCCACAGAAGTTGGCAAAGATAATGCAAAAAGGAAATGAAAACTGTGGGAAATGTGAAAGCATAACTGGCACCCATTTTCACATGTGGTGGACTTGTACAATAGCAAAGAATTATTGGGAAAAAATTCACGACATACTCTCATACATAATAAATACATTGAAATGAGCCCTGAAATGTATATATTAAATCTTATTTGGAATCCAAAGGAATTAAGAAAAAAATAAAAAGATACTTTTATATCTGATAACAGCAGCCAGATTTTAATTGTGGATTGGAAAGTGAAAATTATGGACATGATAGAAATGGAAAAACTATCTAGTATGATAAGAGGGAATTTGTGTCAATAGTATGAGAGAGAATGGAGAATGGTTAGGGACTGTGTCAAGAGTAAGGAAAAGAATTAATCAAAGTGGTAGAACAAAGGGGGAAGAAAGAGTTAAAAATGTCAGATACTTAATTAAATACATTATTTATATCATAAGAGTTTGGACTATTGGGAAGAAAAGGATATTGCACATGAACTAGGTTCAGATAAAAGATTCTGAAAATAGTATATATTAATGGGGGAAATGCAAAATAAGAAATGAGGATTATCTATTTGGGGAGGGGAGTTAAGAATTCAAAGGCTGAATTGGTTGTACAATTTGTAGATTCTGTATGGTTGTAAATTATAAAAATAATAATATAAAAGATGATGTACATGTTTCCTCCACACAAGTTTTTTCTGTGTTCAGAGGAACAATCTAAAGGAAGGTGAGCCTCAAAGATCACTCGCTATATATTTTTGTACAAAGTGTGTTGAACCAACATGCAAAGGAAGGAGCATACAGCTCTGATCCCCATTGTCTTTAGTTCCATTGAGATAGATGACTATGAACAGGAAAGCTTCTCCTACATGAGGACATTCTCTGGGGCTTAGGAACCCCAAACTTCCCAATTTCCTGGAGAGCTCCAATGTTTAGGGGAAACTGTCCTGTTCAGACTAGTTACTTTCTATGTGAGGATAGTGATAGAAGTAGAGATGGTGGCAGGACTAGAGCAGTCTCCTCTTTAGCTGTTGATTCAGCACTCTTTGTGAACAGAGCAAATGTGACTGGGTCCCCAGTAAGCATACGGCTAAGTTGGCATTTGACCTGGTTTTCTCCAAGGACATTTGATATGAATCAGTCCTCAGAGTTGCCTATATTTCCATTCTTTCTATAGTTGACTAAGGATGTAAAATCTTTGCTTATTTCATTCTTGTGTTGTATAATGGTATGAGTGTTGGAGTAGGACCCTGAGAGCCCAGAGTTCAAATTCCTTTTGAGTCATGGAATAACCCTGGGGAAGTTACAGCCACTAAGAGACTTAGAGGAAGGCAGTTGCTAACATCCTCCTAGACAAGAAAACACTAAGAATGGGTCATCATAAGTTGTAGTTGATTTGAAGGCTCACAGCAACAACAATGCAAGATTAAGATTTCAAAAGTTTTGTCCACTGGACCAGATTACATGAGATTTTTCATATGATTTTGACAACGTTTTCATATTTTAAGACCTTTTGTGAAAAAAAAATTTCTGCAAAACACTTGTTTCTGTACAAAGATAATTGTGCAGAAAACTGCATTTGCACAAAAACATTTGTTTCTGCACAGCAGTGCTGTGGAAGGGGTTGCACAGCTTTGGCGCAAACATGTTTTTCGCAAAAACATCCTCTCTCTCTCTCTCTCTCTCTCTCTCTAGATATATATATATATCTCACGACCATTTTCTTGATGGAGTATTACAGTGGTTTAAAACACAATTTCTAAGTGAGGGTAATAAACTAGTGCATTTGCTTTATATTCTTAATAGTGACGTATGTACCTTCCTGTCTTACAGAGCCATTATGACTATGGTCAGATATAGGTACAGTCAGCCTTTCACAGATTTGATTATTTGTGAGTTTCTACACCCCTTGCCTCCTATTGTGCTTGTTTTCTGGGGGAACCTTCCCTCTCCGCAGCTCCGATCAGTCCATACATCCCTTTAAAAACCTGCTTCTGCTTCTGCTTCTCCTCCTCCTCCTCCTCCTTCTCCACCAGCCACTGCCTGGCCAGCTAAAGATAGCTTCCATCCAATTTCTCAGCACCATTAACCTTCCCCTTTTCCTCCCCCAAACCCAAGGAATGAGATGGGGGAGAGAGAGGAATACAGGGCTACTATGCCGACCACCTCTTTTCTTTCTTCTTTCCCTGATCTGATTTGCACCCAACACGCCTGCTTTCCCCACTCTGCTTCAGCCCCCTTCCCACAGACAAACACACACATTTTACTATTTTCAGCTTTTCCACTTTTGTGGTGGTCCTGTGTCCCCAATCCTAGTGAGTGTGGAGGATGACTGTACTTACTAAGCTTCCTGCAACTGCAGCATTTCTCCAGACAAGTTTTCAATTGAAACTGGGGTAAAAACATGTCTTACCTGACAGAATAAGTGTATCATACATTTTGCTCAATTAAGTTGGCATTCATAAAATTATCTAAGCCTCAAGAACATAAATGTCTCATGACAGAAGAGAGAATCCCTGCTGAATTGGATCAAATGTTTCTAAAAAGTATAACTCTGTGGTCCTGAATTGTATCCTGTAAATATGTACACTATAGCAGTTTGACACAATTTTAACTCTCATGGCTGTGTCCTAGGATATGTAGTTTACTATGACACTGAGAATTCTTTGCCAGAAAGCTCTAGGCCCATAGTTTATGGAAGAACACTAGAGCCCTCTAGAAAACCATCTTGAATATTTCACCAACCTATCAATTGCATGATTCTGTATGATAGTGCCATAGCAATTAAAGTGATATCAGGCCACTCTAAATGTATACTATAGATACCATTAAGTTTCCAAGAATCAGGAAACAGAGGGGTAGAAAGAGACAATTACATTAAAGTCCTGACATCTTTGAGTCAGATACGACAGATAAGGTTATGTCTTGGTACCACACATCAAAACTTTCATAAGTTACTAGCTAACATTGGTAGCTGTTGAAGTAAGAAATTCTTATTTATGTTACTGTCCAGTGCCCAGAATGATTGCTATGCTTTTTTCACTCCTTTGTAGGTTATCAGAAGTAGATATGATGGAATGTGAGTTCTGATTAATGAGCGGGGAGAGATCACTGCTATCCCTTTCAGAGAGCTTCTCCTGACATTTCTGATTGTGTAAAAATTTTGCTTGCTGAGCTATTATTATCAACATTGATGTGTTGCTCCAGTCTCCATTGATACAGCCTTTACATTCTCAGTGTTTTGGTTGCTTTAGAAGAGGTACTGCACCTTCAGAAACTCTGAACTGGGCACAGTTAAATTAGTTAAATTAGATATGGTTAAAGCTTGAAGCCTGAAATCTAACATATATGTGTCATTGATCATGACTACAAGAGCCATGTGCTAATATTTCATTTTCATATCTGGATCAAAGTGTTTTAACACTTTGTGTGCAAGTGATTTGAGAAGCACTTGCCCTCTTGGACATCCAGATGATTCAGTTTGGACCTATACTCCTGATAAAAGTTTGAGGTAGTAAATTTTGGAAGAAAAAAGATCATCAGGATAATGGGCTGTTATTTTTATGACTGTCTAGTACTCTGACTGAAAGATTTCCTTAATGAATCACAGATCAGACTATTTCCATGTATATGGATGTCTACTTCAGTCCTTTCCATACAACTATCTGGAAACAACACGCTTCTGAGCCTACAGCGGAATGGCTTGCACCCTATGTGCTTTACCATTATATTGTGCATATCTTAGGGTTATATCGTTCTCTGCACTCTGTAAAGATTTCAATATTTTAGTGAGAATGCACTGGATAAGCCAATTGTAATGTGAATGACAAGGACACATAGAAAAGCATTACAGATGGATGCTTTGCAGTTTAAAATGTCATATCCATTCAGACCCTAAAATAATTCCTTTCATATCACAAGGAGATTAAGCTATGGATGTGATAAATGTAGCACCTCCCACATCGTGGAATACTCAGTTCTTTTATTATTTATACAATTCATCTAGAGATTCATTTAAATCTGACCACATGACAGCAACAGAACATGAATTCATCACGAGCCTGGTTAAATTTTAGATTGTATTTGTACCAATTTGTACACCTCAGGAAATGTAGGATGGCATATATCAGGTACAAATCTTTAAAATCTGATGAGAAGAGTATGAAATCAGTCAGAGTTAGGTAGCAATGTAAATCTCTGCTTATTTTTTTTTAATTCAAAAAGAAAGCTTGTAGACTAATTCCATGTAGTGCAATCAATATCCACATCCACATACATCTTCCTTGTGTATTTGGGAGATGGGGGTCTATGCTCACCCAGTTATGTTCCTTACACATGTCCTCCTGTGTGGTGGGACTTCATGTCATGGAAGCATTTCCCACACTACCAGGTGACCAAGGACTCAAAGATAATGACACTCAAGAGTCAAATTTATGTAGAAGATGTTGAATAATAGATATCTTGGCCCTGAGATTTGAGGTTATCTGTAAATTTACAGAACATTTCAGTTCCTAGTTTCTAAACATTACAGATCAATCTTTTTTCCCTAGAGGATCCCAAGAAGTGTTAGTGGCTGAAAAATTTCCACTCTCAGTGAAGCTCTTTAAAGGGACTTCTGAGGTCAGAGAAGCACTTCAGAAACCTTTTCTCCTCTTTTTGCCACCACTGAAGGAGGATAATACTTATTTGCAGAGCAATGATATAAAATCGCTGCTCACATTCTTCCATCCATATTTCCCCTTTCAGTCTATGATTCAGAACGTGCTCTGAAGACACCTCAAAGAAAATAATCCATAAGGGAAATTCAATCTATGTTCTCTCTCTCTTTCTTTTGCTACCTTTCTCTTCCTGAAGAGTCTTCTTAAGTTTGAGCCCACAAAGGGTGGCAGAATGCAATACACAAAGCTTGGTAAATCTATTCACTAGTTTTGAATAACCCACTAAAGTCTATCAAGTCTGGAAAAAATTATTACTTTTACTTAGTTATTCATTCAATGAGTTTTCTTTTAATTCAATATATTCTTATACTGCCCACAGGCCTCTCTGGGTGATATCAGTGTTCCTCCCCCATCCTCACATCCTAGATGTGGAAAGAACAAGAAACTTTTAAAGTTAACCAAAAATCATGGGAATAGCTACGGCAGGTGAACAATGAGAAACAATATGATTGAAGGGCTTTTCTTTCCTGCTCTTTGGTAAAATTTGGTCCCTGGTAGTGTATAGGTATATTCTTGAAAAGTATATTCTTCCAAAACAAAAGTTGCAAAGCAAAATTTCTTTTTTAAAATCATTTTTTTAAAAAACCATCCAACCGTTTTATATCAATGGAAATACCATACTGGTTTTTGTTCATTTTCCCCCCTAACAAAACCAGAAGCATTTTATAGCTTCAGTATTTATTTTTTTAAAAAAAAAAATCTCCAGAACTGAAGAACAAAAGCCTATAAATTTAAATAAAAGGAGTTGCAGTTAAGTCAGTTAAATAGTTTGTGCTCCTTTGCTTTTTAAATAGCAAGGATTTTAAATGAATATTACACATGCAGTAATTTTGGCATCCATGGATGATTTATTACTCTCGATTTCACCCACTCAGCAGATTTTGTAGGCATATTTCTTAGCTCCCTGTCATCTCATAACATTTAATACAGTTGTCTTTTTAATAAACGTGCTTTTTTTTCAAGCCAGCCACTCACTCAATTTAATGTCTGATTGTATTTATTACCACATATTAAATAAAAATATTCACAAATATTTAAGAAGCATCTCTTCTGTATCTGTCAAATAGATTTACACTAGATACCTAAGGATCTGTCTCTGACACACACATACATATACCCATCCAAGGAGATTGAGGAAATCCCATAAATAACAATGACGCAAAATCAGAACACTCTTTCTTCTCAGATCCATAACCACTTCATTTTTGCAAAGAAAAGTAAAGGCATGCACCTCAGAACAAAGAACTCAACAACTTCTGTTTATTTACTTGAGTTCTTAGAGTAAGTTAGGACAAAAGAAAACAAAAAGCCAACTGTCAAGAGTACAAAGCACATGTGGAACAAAGAGTGTAAAACTTGGATTCAGATACAATTCAAAGGACGGAGAGGAAGGACGTTCCCCTTCCCATGTTTTAGCTTGAAAAATAAAGAGAACAGAAATGAGTCTCGCTGCCAGGCAGATAACTTGCAGGCCCTGACCCTTCAACTCACCAGGAATTCCAACACAAAGCTCTTTTCATAGTGACCATCCTATACATTCTCAAGATAAGGCTGCAAAATATGAACTAGCAGAGAAGCTGACAAAGGAGAGACTTCACAAACTACTTTGTACCATTTCTTCTCTCTTTCTCTCTCTCTCTCCCCCTCTCCCTCCTTCTTTCCATACAGTTGCACACCTGGGAGTGTTTATGCAGTTCTTTCCTACCCCCAGCATCCCCACTGTTTCCTTTGGATCACGATCAGGAGCCAAGCATTGATCATGCAGGAATCATTTCCCTCCCCTGTGATGTGTACAGAAAGTAATGCACAAGAATGAAAACACATGTTATGCATTTCAGAATCCCAAACTTCAAGAAGATTATATCTACCCAGCCACCTCCAAAAAAGAAAAACTTCCCCACGTGCACACACAGAAAGTCTGCCACATTTAAAATCATGTTTCCAAATCTCAACTCACCGTCAGAAAGCAACAGTTGCCTGGAATTAGTGGTCCTTTCTGCTGTGCTCCATTGCACACTTTCCCTAAGGCAGTCCAAAGCTTAATAGCTCAGAGCTGCCACACAGAGGCCCCTTCAGTGAGACGGCTTATTTGCCTGTCAGCCTAGATCCAAAGTTTCTGCCCTGTGCAGGAGTGCACTTTGCTGAACTCCTGATATCCTTTCCATAAACGTCTTCTGTTTGCCTGGAGTGCGGCACTGGTTCTCCCAACGGCTCCCTGAACATGGGTTCCTTTTTTCCATTGGAGGGATAAAAGCTTTAAGATGTTAGCCTTCTAGTTTTTTAAAAAAAGTTCTTTAGCAAATAGTGGGTGGAGAAAACTCAGCTCAGAACAAGGAAACTGCGCATAATCAGAACTTGGAGAACTTCCTCCCTTCTTCCTCCTCTCCCCTCCTCCCCAGCTAAGCTAAGCTGCCACTGCTCCTTCATAGAATTTAGGAATGTAAAGGGAGGACTCCAAGAGGCCCAGTCAGACAAACCTTTCTCAATCAATTAGCTTGCAACCATTACTTGTGACCTAAGGTCACGGCAGCATAAGTGTGTGGGGTGTGCCTTGAGGAGGGCCGAAGCTGCTTATTAAAACTTACATAACCCAAAGTATTCTAAAAGAGAAAATCAAACACAACTTGCAAACTTGGAGAGGGAGAAGGGGATTATTTCCCAATCCTGCAATTTCACAGGAAGTTCATACCGAGAGAGAGAGAAAGACACACAATAGCCTGGATAAAAACTTGAGTTGATATTGCAATTAGAAATCCAACTGAGGAAATAAATTTTAAGTAATAGTGATGGGGTCATTACTGGGGTCATTTGCAAGTATTTTTCTTCTACACATAATTCCGTAAACCAAATTCAATGTTTATTTTTCCAATGATACTGTAACAACTTAGTACAAACATGACAGGGAAGCAGTGTCTTTTTCCCTGATTCTTGTAAATTCTGCTTCTCTTTGCAAAGAAACTATTTTTTTAGGATATTTCTGTTTCTTTCATTAGCTCAAACTGTGCAGGCTAAAATCAGTTTTGTTCAAAAGAATCTCTGCATTCCAAGAATCCAGTGTTTTATTTCAGTATGTTACTACAGCTCCTACAAACATAAATGCAAATAAGAATAAGAATAATAGGAGCAATAACCTTCTCAATGCATAAGAGCTATGGTATGCTGTATGTTGCTAATACGTTTTGGAGCAGTGAGTGTTGCTTACAGAGGTTCCCACACATCAAATATACACCCCTTGGTGTGAAAAGATGACTTCAAAAAGAGCTTCAGCTTCATATCCTGCCAGCCCAGTGACAAGAGTATGCTGCACTGGAAAAGCCATGAGAGCGCCTTGATTTCTAAAGCAGATCTATGGCTCCTTTTGCAAGAGAAGAGAAGATCAATGCACCATGGGGGCCATGCGCTTTTATCTCAGCCACCAGATGAGCCTTCACTTCAACTAGTCAAGATTTGTTCCAAATTCTTCAGGAGAAAACACACACACACACACACATGCATGCATGCTAGTGGAGTGTCTCCAATGCAAAAGATGCGCAAAGGCAAGATTTTGGGAGTGAGAACCTGGAAAACACACTTACAGTGACAACACAAATGTAAAGAGCAAAGGTAATCCCTCTGCTGGGTGGTGGGAGGAAAAAAAATCTTTTACTTACCTCCTCTTGTGCTTTGTGTAAGGCTTAAAATTCCACCAGAACCCTGGCAAAACATGAGCATATTCTTTTCCTTTATGTAGCACTGATCTTTTGTCTAGTTATCTGTGCCTTGGGGGAGATATTGCAGGACAATTTTTGCCTTTGGTACAAAGATTTACATTTTTGTACCCAACCATTCTCTTTGGTCTACTCTATTCTTAGAACAATTTTCTTTTCATTTTCTTGTGCAATGTTTAACATGCGAAATGAGTGGTGACTTTATATCTGAGTATATATTTAATCCCTAAGAAGGAAGAAGATTGTCATCTTTGGTAGGGGTAGCAAGATTGATGGGGTAAACACAACTGAGCAAAATGAGATATACTTGTGAATAAACATCTGTAGGACTGTGCTACATTTCTAACTCTCAGCAATGCCCTATCATCATTCAACAGCATCTTTTCCCAGTGTTTCTCAGGATTGAAAAATGGTAAAGGACAGGCATAGCTTTCATGGAAAATGAGAAAAGAGCTCCCATAGTAGGCATTCAAGACATTACCCCAAGATCAAAACCAAAGTCACAATCCTATCATGCTGAGAATGTGATCCCTGATTGGCTGATGGATGTTCCTAAGGAAAGGAAACAATTTCAGTTTGAGGTTTGGTGGAGAAGTAAATGTTCACTGGAGAACATGCAACTAGCAAGCAATCAGGGAAAAGAAACATCCCTTGTGCAGAGTGGATTTCTGCCACATGTCTTGTATCCAAAATTAGAAGAGGTGAAGTTCAATGCTGTGTTTTGGGGAAAGTGTCCAAATCAGAAGTTGTTTCCATTCAGTTTCACAACCCCATTAATGCAGATAGGATTGGACATGCTATCTTACTCAAGAATTGAGAGTTGGAAACTAGAATATACAAGATTCCTAACTTCCCAGAGCCTAACCAAGCACGTTTTGAACATCATCAAACCTTTCAATGTTAGATCACAACTCTTCTCCAAGCCCATCACTTGAGGAAGGAGCAAGAGGAGGAAGAGAAGTTTAAAGAACTACACTTAGTTATTTCAGACAATGAACATTTGGGGGGGGGGACAAGGTAGACTAAATAAAACACAATGCAATATATTAGAATACAATATTAAATAGAGAATTAAAAACAACAAATATAAAATATTTGTATTACAATAATAAAAAAAAGCATAAAATGGTGACACCTTTAATATTAAGACATCATCCTATATCAAGCTATTGCTACCACACCTTGGCTGTAATCTCAGGAAACCAGTCAGACAAAAGGTAACCAATATAAAATACTTCAGATCTCCCTGGTATACTTTGTAAAATTGGATTAATACAATGGTGTTCAAGGTCACAGTAGAAAGAACAATACAATAAAACCTGTCCCACAGTTTCTGCTCTCTCATGTCCCTTTTCTACTCTTTCTGCCTCACCAGGACATAAGCGTCCACAATATGGTACATTATGATATCTCCCCTTCAATACTGTACAGCACATTATATTTGCCAGAGTGAATGCTTTCTTCTATTTTGGACTAGTTTGATTGATCAGATAATCAGCAGGAAGAAAAACCCCATCACTTGTCCCTAAAAGCTGAGAAATGGAAGCTGCACATATGTGATTTTGCAACTTGATATCACTGATGTATATTTTCTTTAGTTTTTGTATAACCCAAAGCAAGAACGGTGTTTTGTGGGAATCCTGGACTTCACACTTTCTCAATCTGCTATTTTTTCCACCGTGACTAAAATGTTTCTTGGGGGAGGACAGCTCTTTAGTCATGAATGACATTTTTAACCAAAAATTTAAGTTATATATACAGATCTGAGGCTTAATAGAAATTTCGTCAATCTATAAACATAAAAGTACACCAGACACGTAGCTTGGAAGACTAAGAAGGCTTCTCAAAACTCTTGTTTGGACAGATTCTAGAGCCACAAAATTGCTAAAGACAGACACTTGTCCTCCACATAACATTTGTGCTATAATTTTAGCACTGACCACTTGAATTGAGAAGGTACATGTTAGCCTCACTTAACAGAAGAAAATGAGACAAGTGAGTTATAACTCCTTTGTGTATGAGCCATGGCATGAGACACTTGAACCCTCCAGGAACCTGTAGATTGAAAAATTGCTCCCAAATATTTATAGAATCTGACCTGTTCAACTGGATGTCCTTTGATTTGCCAGTGATGTTTACACCATTTCTGAGTAAAAACTAGAACTTTAGATTCATCATAATTATTGGCAACAGTTCAGCATAGCAATAGATATCCAGAGCTCTTAATAGGTGCTCAGAAAGAAGGACAGAAATACTCCATCATCTTCAGAGAGTAGAGTAGCTAGAGATCTCCCTGTCAATTTAGGTGGATGAAAATTTGTTTCAGAAAGAGTCTTGATCATGGAATTAATATAAATGTTGAACGGAGTAGGGGCAAGAACACATCCTTGTTTTACAATGACATGTGTTGCTATTAATCTAGTCAAATGATCTTTGTAATTACATTTCATTTGCACATACGTTTTATCATAAACACT
Organism: Iguana delicatissima; assembly: GCA_948472985.1. Taxonomy (NCBI): domain Eukaryota; kingdom Metazoa; phylum Chordata; class Lepidosauria; order Squamata; family Iguanidae; genus Iguana; species Iguana delicatissima. The sequence goes on along the minus strand of CAOKZL010000478.1, from coordinate 947,279 downwards.
GTGAATAAAAATCAACAAACACCTGTCAATTTTGGTGGCCTCAGGTTTATGCAATAGACTATCTCTTGGAATTGTGTCAAATGCAGACTTAAAATCTATAAAAGTTGTTTAAAGTGCCCCCCCAATAGCAGAAGAATATTTTTCTAATAAATATTGTAATACTAATCCCTGATCAACTGAAGAGCATTGAGATCTAAGACCTGCTTGCCCTTCCTCGAGAGAATTTTCTTCCTCCATCCAACCTGAAAGTTTCTCTGCAAGATGGATAGCATACAGCTTACTGATAATGTTTAAAAGACTAATTTGTCTGTAATTGGCAGGCTCCAATCTTTTACCTTTTTTGTGTTTCATCTGCCCCCAATCAGAATGAATACATAAAGCCTGATCAATACACGTAAACACAACAGTTGAAACTGGTGCCCATCACTCCAAATTTGACTTCAGCTATTCAGGAGGTAAGGAAGATGCCAATGAGGAAATACATTTCTACCCATTCAGAGTTTACTCCCTTTATAGACAAACAAATCTACAAGCACATCTGTGCAAGAGTGCACACAGTACATGCTTGCATGTATCACCACAACAGACCATCCCAAATTATTTAAAGCTATTTTGCAGGGATTTATCCAGAGCCATACAAGTTTAGTAGTTGTAGATGAATTCATAAATATGTTTGATCTAGTCTGCATATTTATTAGCGTCTGGATACCAATCCAAAATATGAAGCTACAAACTTTATAAGGTTGAAATGGAAGAGAATCAATATGCAAATTCAATCATGATATTCTTTACTTTTACAATACCTGCAGCATCCCAAACTACCACAGATAAGGAAGCCACTGTGGAAAACATCAAAGGTTGAAGTTTGTAGAAAGATGTTTGCAGAAGGAAATTCTGACACTACATAGAAACTTTAATTGTTTCCATGGGACAGATATAAAAGTTCCTGCTTCCCATGAAATCATGAAAGAAAAAGCCACAAGACACTTGTGTTTCTTCAATTGCTGTGTTTTCATAACACCAGAATTATCTTAAGATCATAGGAAGGTATAAAAATGTCAACTAGTAAAACCTTTGCGATATGTTAGGTATTTCAATGCGTAATTTCTAATAGTGTTGGTGGAATTCGAGTTTATCTAAAGAACTGCATCACAACATCTTACTTCTATACAAGAAGCTTCAAAATCTGTTAGCACCAGTCAATGGTGAACAAGTGTAGCCTCTCCCCAACCTATTGTTGGATTGCAGATCCCAGTATAGCCAAAGGTAAGGAAGGCTGGTATCTGCTGTCAAACTAATTCATTTAGAGGCAGCACTTTGTCCAGTGTTGCTTTAGATACTGCAAGGCTGAACTATGGCCCTGAAAAAAGCAGGCTGCAGAAACTGCCATATTATAAATCTCTCCTATATTTGCAATCTCAGGTATCCACTAGATCTCCCTCTGTTCATTGCAGGTAAAATGGGTCATCTTGAGCTGGCTGCATATCCTGAGTCTTTAGAACACAATGCCATGACTCCTTGGGACTGCTATACAAGTATAGCTATACAAGTATAGCAGTGAGTGTATATGTGAAGTGGAAAAGGACAAATATAGGATGGGGGCACATGGCTGGACAGCAGTACATGTGAAAGGGATCTAGGGGTCTTGGTAGATCACAAGCTAAACATGTCAGCAGTGTGATGAGGAAGCCAAGAAAGCCAACGCAATTCTTGGTTGCATCAATAGGAGTATGGTGTCTAGATTGAGGGAGGTAATGATACCACTCTATTCTGCATTGGTTAGGCCTCACTTGGAATATTGTGTCCAGTTCTGGGAACCTCAATTCAAGCAGATATCAACAAACTGGAGCATGACCAGAGGAAGGCGACCAAAATGGTGAGGGGGTCTGGAAGCCATGCCCTATGAGGAACAGCTTAGGGAAATGGGTGTGTTTAGTCTGCAGAAGAGAAGGTTAAGAGGGGACATGATAGCCATGTTTAAATATTTGAAGGGATGTCATGTCGAGGAGGGAACGGGCTTGTTTACTGCTGCTCCAGAGAATAGGACAAGGAGCAATGGATTCAAGCTGCAGGAAAGAAGATTCCACTTGAACCTCTGGAAGAACTTCCTGACGGTCAGAGCTGTCCGGCAGTAGAATATGCTGCCTCGGAGTGTAGTAGAGTCTGGAAGTTTTTAAGCAGAGGCTGGATGGCCATCTGTTGAGAATACTTTGATGGGTGTTCCTGTATAGCAGGGGGCTGGACTCGATGGCCCCTGGGGTCTCTTCCAATTCTATGATTCTATGATTCTATTAATTGTTTGGCCTGTCCAAGGAACCCTGGTGTCTGGTATCTATAAATGAACATGCTGACCTAAGACATTTTTCTGTTTGAAGTAAAGGATGAGGGAAAAAATCCCTCTCTCATCAGACACATTTTTATACAGTGTAAATTGAGTGCTATTCAGCACAGCTGGGGATGCCAATGGTTTGGATCTTAAGGTTCAAGAAAGACACCTTTTCTAGTACAGAATGTTCCCCAAAGCCTACATCTGTTAACCAAGAGTGAAAGCAAACAATAAGAGACAGCACGCAGTCCTCAGAATATATGAACCAGACAAAAACCTAAGCCTAGGAGCTTGCTTCTGTATTACCAAACTCATAAAAACATGTAGAATCAAAGGAAGAACATGCATCTCATCAGACTTTTACAAGGGTTTCACATACTGCTATTAGCAGCAGCAGGATTATTTATTTAAAAATGTTTTAATACATTTTGAAATAAAGGGTTTAGAATAAAATCAAATGCTATAAAGTCAAAATATAAAAATAATAAAATAACGAAACCCATTAAAACCAGGGATAATTGACAACATTAACACCCAAGGAGATAAGCAGAAAAATTCTGAGTAAATAAAAAAGTTGTTGGCAGAAACACAAAACACTGGAAACCCACCCAATCTCCATGGGGATATATCATTGTCGACAGGGGGTGTCATAACAGGAAAAAAAATCTCTGTGCTGCAACCAGATTAATCTATGCTGAAGCAGACAGGGTCTCAACCCAGTTCTGAAGTGTACAGGTCACAAATGGGAATCATGCGGTTCTCCAAATGTTGATGGATTGCACAAGAAACACGAAGTTAACCAGTTGCAAAGGTGGTGGTTTCCTGGACGAAATTCAGAGCATTGGCTACAGCAGAACCTAGAACAGTTCTATAAAAGAAAAGAATGTGACATAGATTTACTTTAATATATTCCAAATGGGAGGAATTTGCCCTCTACATTTGTCAGGTTTCTATGCCCTGAATAGGAAATCCTAGTTCAAATAATATTATGTAAGTATACATAGGATTCTCTGGCAATGCAAGTATATGTAGGATTCTCTGGCAATGCAACAAATACCCAACAGAAAATTACACAAGAAAAGGCATCACATTAATTACTCCAACTAATTACTACTGCTACTATTATCTGTAGCAGGAGGAATAAGAGTATAGTAATCAAAGAGCTGGACTCAGATCCCCACATAATCATAGGCTTTTCCACACTACACTGTTATAGTGCTATAATTCCACTTTCAACATCCTATGGAATCCTGAGCTTTGCACTTAGAGAGGGGCATTTAGAATTCTAAGCCAGAGAGTTCTTTGGCTCAGTAAACTACAAACCCCAGAATTCCACAGGATGTTGAAAGTGGAATAATAGAACTATAATGGTGTAGTTCAGAAATGTCCTTAGACTGGGAAAATTATTGATTCTACCAAATTTTAGAAGCTGCAGTGAATCTTGGCCTTCACTCCGTCTCATTTCTCAGCTCTTTCAGACATTAGCCCATTTAAACCAAGAATGAAAAGGACCTCAGGACCATAGTCCTAAGCACAGTCCAAAAATATCAGGAACAACGTTGATGCTGGGCTCCTCCCTGAGTATATATCTTGCAACCCTGCTCCCTAATGAGGATGTGTTTCCCAGAAAGAAAAGGTGATGATTTGCCCAATTACTTTTCAATCCAACTAGCAGTACTGTGCATACAATATGAATGGGGAAACTGTATGTTTACGTGCAGGTTGTGTGCATAGTTCCCAAGTTCTGCCACACAGTGCCATTACAAAAGGGTTAAAAGTCTGCAGCTTAGGTGTTCTAGACCAGTGCTTCTCTGGCTATGTGAACTGGAGGACCAACCATCACTGCTTTAATGTGTCAATATTTGTGACCAATGGCTACAATAGTTTCTTTCTTTCCTGGAAATTTAATAAGAATCAGCAGTTTGGCAGTGTTCCATGGACCAGCATCTTGCGCTATTCTTGAGGCAGTGGGAATTGATGGCTTCCATGTTAGTGGGAGAGTGAGTAGATGGGTTTTTACCTGTTCTTGATTTTAGTCTGCACTTTAAATAAGCTATCCAAGTTACCAAACACTACTCCAAAATATGCCCTCCCCATGGATAACTCCTTTGAAGTTTGAAGTAAGCTTTGGAGCAGATTCACCATCCCACCAACATAGAAATTGTTGATCACCATTGTCTAGAAGGGAAGCAGGAGACTGCATTCAGCCCCCCAACCATGCTTTCCTTTTTCAGAGAATTTTTTCCTCTTTTTAACTAGCTCTACAAGTGCAGCTGTTCTATATATGCTCCTTTAGATATAGCTTTTGGAACCATAAGCAGATGTCTGTCTACATGCAGGGTATATGAATGGAGAAATCACACTGAAGTCAAATCCATGACTGTTTTGGATGACAACCTACATTGCTTGTCACACTTGGATTTCTTACATCAACATGTTGCTTTTGACTTTACTAATTATGGATGGGCAGGCCTTTTTCTTTATCATAGTTCCTGGTGAGGAAACCCTATGTTAATTCTAATATTTGCACACACAGAGAGAGATGATGACCTGGTTATAGTTGTGTTAACACACACACAGTCTAATATTATTCCTTCTGAATCCGTACAATGGCCTAGAAATGAATCCCATTAAGGACCCATTAAATTTTCAACTACTTAGCCAGCAGGAAGCCTGACATCTTTGTAGAATTTGTTGTCTCATCTTTACAACTGTTTGCTTCTGAAGTATCTATATTTCTTATTGCTCTTTTGTGGGCATCCTAATTTTGATGAACTGCCTCTAACCTTGCATTTTCCACAAGTACCCAGTAGGCATAACAGGCTACATGCTCAGGTCTTTTAACTGATGGAAACAATATTGTGGAAAATATACTATGAAGCGAGCAACAGATTTAGATAATGCTTTAAATATAAAATAGTTCTGGTATGCTGGAAATAATTATATATCTGCCCTTGCTAATTAATAGGTATTCTAGAGAAAGTACACCAACCAACATGCTGGATTTCTCTCTTCATTTCTATTTCTCACTCTCTTATCATCTTTTCAGTCGACCCACTCCCTCCCACCATTACGCTGTTTTTAAAGATTTTAAAAGGTCCCAGTATAGAACTTTATTTATATACCACACTGCAGCAGAGGAGTCTGTTAATAGCCCACATCCCATTATATCCTGAATTATATGTCTGTTTTGGTGCCCAGCAACATATAACAGAATCAGCCCCCAAAAGAACCTCAGTTCCGAAGAGGCTGAGAAACATGGATCAAATGCTGGCTTCTGCCTTGTGTTTTGTAGTGGCTCTGGGTGGAGATACTGCATTGAGCAGGAATTTGGATATGCTGGCCCACAAGGACCCTTCCAACTCTATAATTCTATGATTCTAATTATCAAGATGACAGTGAGATGGGCAGAAAGACAGTGTGCTTAGTACTACAGACCAGCAGCTAGTAGCTTTATTTATGCGTTATTAAAGGAGTTATTCATTTAAATTAGTAATTTATTTATGTTTTTATATATATTTAAAGCATTTGTCTACCACCACTCAACACACTAGGGCCCCCTTGGGAATGTACAATCAGTCAAAACATTTAAAAATTTAAGTACACAAATAAAAGCATTTGATACAGACTAAAACTCCTCTTTAGAATAGTTTAAAACCAAGTCAGTTAAAACAGCCAGAGAAGTCACCCTCAGTTTTAAGGACCGAAGCAAAATAACATAATCTTAGCTTCCCACTGGAAACTCAGAAAGAATGGATCCAACCTGACCTCCCTTGAGAGGGAGTTCCACACTTATGATGCTGTTACAGAAAGCCCTGTCACATGTACCCACCAGCCTAGCCTCTTTATTTTCCAAAAAAGAGAAGTAAATCAGTGTATCTGTAATTGTAACTAAAATGGTAATGACCTAATTTTGCAGAGCCTGCTAAAAAATAACTGCACAAGCTTTATATATTGTAATAATCCTTTCAGGCTTTCCTACTGAGGTTGGGAAAAATGAAGGCAGGAAAAAATTTCAATGGCCAACTCTACAATTTGAAACAGATTCCTAGATGGTATGCTTATAACACGGTGTGAAAGGATTCCCTTCCCTTCATTCAGGTAAATATAAGCTTTTCCTGTTTCATTTAAATACAGATCTATCCATTTTGGCCATCCTAATTCACCATTTCACTAGCAGTCAAGCTTCCCTTGTTATACTGCATTGCAGTCCCCCTGCTCTGCCATTTCCCTAGTGATAACTTCAGCTCCGTAACTGACTATTGTTAATTTCCCTGGTGTTCATCTCTTCTATCTATTAGCTGGACAGTTAGAATCAGATTACTGAACCCTATGCTGGGCATAGGATGCAAACCGCATCCCCTAAGATGATATCTATGAACTTTAAAACCACCAAAGACTCAAAACACCGTTTTTTCCTCCTAAAATGCTTCCAAACACCATGGTGGGCACAGGAGGTACAATTTTGCCTCACTTTTCCTGCCCAGTCCATTTTAAGTACAGGAGAGGCCTTCTTTTAAAATAACTTTTGAGTTACTTCCTTTTGCAGGAAAAAGGGGGCCTTTTCTAGAGATGCAAACATGGTAAAATATGGTTAAAATCCTCCTGGAGTGTGTCAGAGGCATTTAAGGACCAAAAAAAAAAAAAGATTGGGGGGCAAGTGGAGCGTGTGGGCCTCCAAGTTCCCCTGAGGGGCAATGAGGGGCCCTAGCCAATATACCCAGCGTGGGTATATCCCCAAAGACTTTTCCTCCTCTTATTCTAATACATGTATCTGTGTGTATTATCTTTTTTTTTAGAAAGAATGTTATTAAAGTTTTACACATATAAAAGAACGGGATATATACCACTGTTGTGAATATATCCCCCCTCCACTTCCATGTTTTTCTTCCGCAGTTAAGTTATATCTTATCTTCCACTTTTTATAAAGACAGAAAAATTCGCTATTCCATCCTCTAATAAGTTTATATTTTTAACGATTCCATTACCCCTTTCCATTCCCTTTCAAAGTTCTGGATAGGTTTGTTTTTCAAAGAGTTTGCTAATTTTTCAGTCTCTACCATATCCAGTACCTTTAATTTCCATTCTTCTAAATTGATTTCTTTCTTTTCTTTCCAGTGTTGAGCGTATGTTAGTCTTGCTGCAGTAATCAAACACAATAGTATTTTCTGGTGTCTTCTAACCTGCCTATTTGACCTATCATATTTAATAAGTAAAATTCCGGTATCATTTCAAAATTCACATTAAAAATTGTTGAATTTCATCATGTATCCCCTTCCAAAATTTCCTTGCCATCTGCCAAGTCCATCACATACGAAAGAGCCCACCTTTTCATCACATTTCCAACACTTCGCATCCCCATTTTTAGTTATTTTTTGTAGTCTTTCTGGGGTCATATACGATCTATGTAACATCTTATAAAAAATTTCTCTTAAATTTAAATTTGGCGTAAATTTTATGTCTACTTTCCACACTCTTTCCCAGTCTTCTAATTTAATTGGATGCCCAACAGTTTGAGCCCAACTAACCATCATGTCTTTTATTATATCTGGCTCCATTTCTCTCTTCAATAGCAATTTGTAAAATTTGGAGATTCTCTTCTTGTGATTCTCTTTCAACAGTAACTCTAGTTCATTTTCTTTTCTTTTAGATCCACTATAAGATCTTTCTTTTATTTGTCGCCAAGGGAACCAGTTTAAATCATGTACATCAGCCCTCAATTCTTCTTCTGTTTTCATTCTAGGTTTATCGCCATCCCATTTCAGTATGTCTTGATATCTTAATAATTTTCCTTGCTTTGTTGGGGTGATTTTGAACACTTCTTGAGGTGATGTCCAAATTGGGAGTTTTATATAATATTTCTGCTTTATTTTTAACCAAATCTTTAATAATGTTTTCCAGATGCAATGACTGTTAAATTCTTTATTCACTGCTACCTTATTATAACACAGATAACCATGCCATCCAAATCTATTATCCAATTCTTCCAATTCTTTTATTGATGATTTCTCTAAAATAATCCAGTCTTTTATCCAATCTAAACAACAGGCATAATAATATATCTTCAACAATGGTAAATCAAATCCTCCTCTCTCTTTTGCATCCTGTAATATTTTAAATCTTACTCTTGGCTTTTTTCCAAATAAATGTTTGAAGATCTTTCATCTGTGTGTATTTTTGAGAACAAAAACTGGTTAAAATGAAGTCTATGCTTTGGGACTTCAGGAATATACTCTTTAGTGAGCTATTTCCATGTTTGTCAATTGCTATTCCTCATTTGAGTAGGAACATAGTTGTGTGTACAGCCCACTTTAAGATAAAGGCTTATAGGTCTGCATTGCTTGTTACATATGTACCCATGGAGGTTATATGTATAGGAGAACAATAACACAAAATCACTTTTTGCTACGATACATTTGAGTAGGGTTTGTGTTGAACTGCACTGCCCACTAGAATTATATGGCTGGGCTGTGCTCTTCACAACACCAAGGGCCTTTCATGCTAGACAATTATAGCACTATGATTCCACTAACTGCCATGCCAGCATCCTATGGAATCATGGGATTGGGTCCTGGCATTAGACCTGTATGGAAGAAAATTCTAAATGCCCCTCCTCAAACTGCATATTCCAGGATTACATAGCATATTGCTATGGCAGTAAAATAGAATCATAGTACTATATTCGTGCAGTGTGAAAGCACTGCCCATGATGCAAAGGAGTTACTGTAATTTCATATGTTGCATATAACCAAATGTTAGGAAGAGTGATTTCAGTATTAAAAGCTGAGGAGGAAGAATAAGAAAGAGACTTATGTCTGGATTGAATATCGTGAATTAAACACAAAAGTGAGGTGGCAATTGGGGTGGATCTCAGTTGGAAAACCAGGAAACATTACATTTGTGCAGAGGCTTTTAAAATCATTTCAGGGTCATTCAAAACAAAAACAACCTGAGAAGACTCCCCTGAAACCCACCATGGATACTGTGTGCAACCCAAAAGCAGGTCACAGTTTGTGTTTGGGCCTCTTTCTCATAGGGAATTTGTGCAGTTGAAAAATCTGCCTTAAAAAGCTAGGGGGATCAGAATTATCTTTCCTTTAGGATACAGCACAGTATGCAAGTTCTGTTTCAGAGTCTTGTCTGGATTTGAGGCCCATGTTAAATCGTTTTACAGTGAGCTGGAAGAGGGTCAGCTCCACACATAAATGGTCAGCCAGGCATGTTTGCAAATGATGCCCTACCAATTTCTTGCTCAGTTTCCTGAGTTTTCAGGTGTCTCTTGGACCTATCCTTTGCTCTTGAAAGCAGCATGCTGTCTCCTGAAGTCTTCTCATTCTGACACATGTTGGCTCAGGGAAAACAAATGGAATCCATTTCATTTTAATTTAATAAAGAGAGCTAAACAACACCCACTGTCAGAGAATACAAATCCAGTCATACAGGTTCCGCTGGACTGTATGGGACCATTCTGAGTAGAACTCTACATGCTAATATTTAACAGGAAGTAAGATATTCCAAGTTTCCTTATGTAAATCTTGCAAAGACAACACAGCTGCAGCTTCTATATAAGTCCTCTTTGCTCTTCAGTGAAGAGTTCACTTTTTCTTTCTGAAGTTTGTAAAACACCATGTTTTCTCCTTTTTAAAAAAAGACAAGGCTATTGAATAAGAAAGTTAAACTGTGCCCTTTCCTACCTACTGGTAGGTCTACATAGTGCTGCTAAGCTTAATTCTTTCTTTCCCTTGAAGACAATTATTGTCATAAACATGGGCTCTTAGTTTTTCCCACATCAACCCTTTCTCATTCTTTTTGTGCTCATTATGAAAGTGAATTTAAGATCAGCATATCAACAATGCAATTTATCTTATTACTCAAAACATTAGAGTATCAGATAGATTTAACGTTCTAACAGATACCTGCAATGGTCACATGTGACACTTATCTCCTGCATGACTTACTGAAAATCAAAATTAAAAAAAAATGAATATCTTGACAAAGAGAACACTGATAACTTTGTAATAGGACATAGCACACTCTCCCTTATACAGGAAGCTTTCTTCCCTATCTACATCCCAGATGTAGATGGAAGTGGAAAACAGGAGCAAAATTCCTAGAGATAATGCTGTCAAAGAAATTAATTTTTTGTTTTCTAAAAAAGTCATTTAAATTTGACTTATTTTTATATAGGGCCAGAATATGACAGGCCTACTGATGTCACTAGGAAATTGTAGTTATTGGAGCTAACCATGTTGATATTGATAATTTTGCTTATAATTTTAATGAAATAAAAAATTTGTTGGTAGTACCCTTAATGCTTCAATTTTGTTTCACCCCCCGTATCTCAGCAAAATGGATCCAAATCAGCATTTTTTGGCTGGGGGTGCACAGATTGACAATTGATCCCAAACTTGAATAAAAATGTTTGGAATGTCAGCCTAACTGTAAATATCAAATTTGCTCAAATTGGTTCATAAATGCATAATGCACAGAACAATAATCTATCGTTATTATCTGTCTTCAGGTAAACTGTATCTATCCTAGGGTGTTGGATGTTCACTATCTTAGCATGTTCTTAGGGTGTTGCAGGCATTATTTATTCTAAGGAACTTTGGCATTGTCTTCCTGTAAGAATGAAAGAGTGTGACTTATCCAATGTCATCTCCTGGGTTTCCATGGTCCAGCAGGAATTTGAACCCTGGTTTTCTGGAGTTCTAATTCAACACTTCAAACAGTACTGTGCTGGCTCAGAACTACAAAAATGCAAACTATTTGTTTGGAACATCCCCAAAGCAGTTGATGGACTGGGTCCACAATCTTACTATGGGCTTTGGTTTGGTCTCATTAGAAGACAAACAAAGTATGGTCACTGGGGATTTTTATAGCACAAAATAGAGGTAAAATGCTTCAAATTATAGGACAGATTACATTCATTGCTTGGAAAGTTGCAGTTATTAGTCTCAAAATGTAGTTAGTTACTATTAGGGTTACAGTTTTGAAAAGTAACTCTTTACTTTCCCATTCCTTAACAGTATCTGAAATTTATTTTTTGTTAGTAGTTTTTTTTAAAGTCATCTGGAAAGCATCACTGTCATGTAGTAGAAAAAGAGCATACCCTAACAGTGAATTCATTATTGCCGACACCTGACTGCAGAGCATAAGATAGCAGCACAAAGTGTAATATAGATCAGATATAAAGGAATGCAGCACAGAGTTGGAAGGGAACACAAAGGCTGACTACTCCAAACACCTGTCTGCTCCAAACATCTGCCACACAGGAATAAGCTAAAGTACTTGTAAGAATTGGCCCTCTGTTAAAAACCTTCAGGAGAGTCTACTACCATCTGAGGCAAACTATTCCATTGTCAGAAAGCTCTTAGTTAAGAAGTGTTTCCAAATATTTAGGTAGAATCTCTTTTCTTGTCATCTGAGTCCTTTTGTTTATGTTCTAGTCTTTGGAGCAGCAGAAAACAAGTTTGCTCCATGATACCCCTAAAACACTTAAAGCTAGCTATGTTCTTTTTTCTAGCTTAAGGATGTAACTCTACACTAATATTCTTTTTGAAGGAAACAATGAGTAATTTTAGTAGCTTTCTTCAAGCAACATGGAAGACTTTGAAAGCCATATAATTTTTGAAGCCGATTTGCAATTTGGGACTTATTCTATTAAAATTCACATATTGTTGATTTGCACATTAAACAGCTTTTTTTATGCAGGAAATACTTTTGTCTGCACAAAACACATTTCTGCTGAAAAAAAATCTGCACACAAAAAAATGTTTCCTGCACAAAAATGCTATTTTCTGTGCAAAAAAAACCATCTGTGAATATTGCACAGAATAAGTCTTGAATTACAAAGATTCTTGTCAGTGCTTAATTCTTCTCATTAGGGTTTCTTGACATGCAAAAGACATGCAAACGAGACCATATTTTTGACCATTTAAAAATATTTTTGAATATTATTTTCATCCTTACCCCCTAAGCAATTCATCAAAGGTTTCCAGACTTTAGTCAGTTTGGCCACTCTCTTTTGTTTTAACTTTTCAATATCTTCCTTGAGCTATAGTGTCCAGAACTGGACACAGTATTCCATGTGAGGTCTTACCACAACGGAATTAGAGTGGCACTATTTCTTACCTCAGTCTGGATATTACATTCCTTTGTATACAGCCTAGAATTGCATTGGGTATTTTGGTCACTGAATCACACTATTGATTCATGTTTATCTTATGATCTATTAAGACCTCTAATCACATGTTTGGTTTTCAAGCCAGGTGTCACTAATCCTATATTTGTGTATTTCATATTTCTTGCATAATGTAACCTATGAAATTTGTTTTCTTACTTTCAGCCCAGGTCTCCAATCTGTTAAGAACATTTTGAATCCTGATCCTGCCCTTAGGAATATTAACTATCTCATTCAGTGTCATCTTCAAATTTGAAAAGCATGCCTTCTATTCCACTGTCTAAGTCATTGGACAAGAATGGACCTAGGGCAGCTTCTTATGTCATTCTGCTAGTCATTTCTCTCCAGGATAAAGAGAGATGACTGGTAAGTATTCTTTGGTTTGGTCCATCAATCCCCCTAAATCCATATTTAGTGAAACCATACCCCTATAACTACAAACACAACAAAAAAGTTGTATTTACACTTTGGAAGAAATAAAGTTATTTCTTAGTAGGGTATATTCGTTATGTACTGTAATTATGCATTCATCATTTGGGATATGAATTAATTGCAACAAACTAGATATTTATAACTAGCATTCCCAAACTCTGGTTTTATTTTTTTTTTCCAGTGAATAATCTCCACAGACTGTCTGACAGTATAATTAATATGAATCTATTTTAAAACAACATCATAAACAAAGTTTAAAATACAAAATATAGAACACATAGGCAGAAATACTGTTAACGCCCTCTTTTAGTAGTTATATGTTTTCCAGGGTTGCCCAAAGGATGGCCAGGGAAGGCAGACAAAAATCTGCTAGATCTGCACAGCCTATTTCTCCAGGGCTTTTTTCTTCCTGGTGCTACTGCTAGTGTAGTTATGTCAGTGTAGGGCACCAACAAGATTCCATCCATTAAAATGCATTAGACATAATTCAGAAGTATTAAACATCTACATACTAGCAAAAATAAATCTGAGAGCAATCACACTTTTAGAACATTCATTTAAACAGCTCGAAAGGCAGCTAAACATATTCTTCAAAAGATGTTCTACAGAGGTAGACTTGCCAATCAAAAGCTGTTGCCTCTTGTACCTACTAAATTAGTTTAACTTGGTAACAGAGCATGCAGGCAGCATCAGGGGTCTGGAAAACTCCTTAATGGGTCAGCATTTGTTCTAAGGAATAGTTATGATATTACACAGAATATTCATGCCTAACTCATGAATTCTATGGTTGCAGTTTAGAGTATCCTGGGGATATATCCAGCAGAGTGGTCCTAGAGTTTTATTCATGATAAGCCCCTTCACGCAATGCATGAAGGGCACTGAACTGATATATACTGGAATTAGAAATCAAAATCCACTCTGACCCATCACTATGGTACTAACACTGCAGAACTTCTTCTCTTTTCCTCCCCTCAACAGCCTTCAGAACTGCCCACAAATTGGCTTCTGTGGGGTTCATAGCTCTCCAGAACATGTTTTGAGGATACATGGGAGGCTGAAGTCAGACAGGAGGTTGCCCCTTTCCACATTTAGCAGTGATGCCTGGTGGCTTACATACCAGTGGGCAGTAAATCTAGTCTAGGCTTTAAAGAAGATCAACAAGGTGCAGAACCCTATTCCTAACTATGTCCAGCATTTTGGACAGACTTTTTAAAGGTGGGCAAAAACTAGAGTACATTCACTATGAGCAACGACAACTGACTTCGACTAGATTCAAGCTGTGCAAGTCTACCACTGAAGTTTCTCCACTGAATTGTGAGTGAGAGAAAAAAGGAATGCATAGTTGCTACATGAATCACCTTATTATAAAGTACGTTGTGGAAATATAGACTGGGGAAAAAGAATTGTTTCCCACTCCATTTGTAAACATAGAGAGCAAAAGCTTGTGCAATCCCAGAATAATAGAAAATGAGAAGATAGTGTCTGCAATTCATAGTTCACTACAGGAGGAACTGCACATATGCCCAGAGGCACAGGACATCAGACTACATATACACACTACCAAACATTCCTCATGGTTGCTAAAGATACATAACAGCATCAAGTTTGAAGGACAAGGTAACAAAATGTTATCAAGTGTGTCAAAATATGTGGCTCTATTGGGCTTATTCAAATGTAAAAATAAACCATAGTTTGATGTCATAAACTCAAAATAACAGGAGTTTCAGGATCACACATGGGCATGACACTGGCCCTTAAACCTACAATACCTATTTACAATGTTCTGTTTCATTCAGATTTAGGAAACCACAGTAAAAAAATCACATGGAAGTCATGTAATTAGTATTAAAACTTGATTCCTAGGAACATTTAATATGCCAAATCACCATGTAGTATAAAGCCAAAACACTCCTTAGCTTACTCTTCCAAGACTGTCCCTAGATAAAAAGTTTAGGTAGTAAAACCTGCTAGCACATTGTAATATTAGGATATGAATATTGTAGATACTTAAAAGACTTTTAAGTATCTACACTTTTTATTTTTACTAGTCAATCACAGATTAAAGTCAAGAATACCAAACTCATTTTTAAAAATTTGCATGATCTTTCCTACCTTAAGAAAAAGAAGATGATGAAGAAGAAGAAAAGTGCAAGCAAAACAAATCATGTAAAAGTCTCTTATTCTATCCTCCTGCCAAACTCTAAATGGTCTAGAAACTTTCCTAACTACTGCATAACATAGAACACTTGTCGTAAATCTTAATTTTCATCACTGCCAAATAACTTAGTGCTTAGTATAATAACTTGATGCACAAGTGTTATTACAAAATGTGATCTTTTTTAAAAAGAAAAAGAAAAAGAAAAAAAAACTTCTGATTATGTGTCATGTCAGAGGGCAAGTTTAGAAGGTGAAGATTTCTGGCTCTTAAACAAGCCTAACAAGGTTGCCTGTATAGAAAATGTCCAAACACTGCCCCCATTTAAATGACCTTGATGCTGACCTGGAACTAACCCCCTAAGGTGGTAAGAGTAGCTTGGGTTCTATTTCCACTCAGACAGTTGGAAACCGGTCTGTTGAGACTACTACACAGGGTGCCAATTAGTGCCAACTAGATGCATTCTTGAATTGCATCTCTCACTAAGAATAGAAGCAAGGGCCTTAGGTCATTTCCAGTATGTTACTAGGCAGCAACACCTGCAGAAATTACTGATCAAATAAAGTGAATGTTTTACTGCCATGATGGGGGCAAGGGAGGTAGGATGCCTGGACATCCACTGACTTCCAGTCTCATTGTTGCATTTAAAGCTTATACTAGAAATCTATTAAGACCAAGACTATTTCTAAACTGAATGCAGCTACGTAGAGGCATGCTTGACCTCACCTCCAGTATCTGGGCTGCTACCTGACCCTTCTTAAAAACAACCATGTATTAGCATGGTTACTTGAAAAAACATTTGTTTACTTTCTTTATTTCTTCTCCTCATGCCCCCAAGTATGGTAGAGCTATTCCTAGAATGACTGACCAGTTGATAATCTGTGTTTCATATATGTAATAGATGAGTGGGAATCAGGTGGCCCTCCAGATATTGGTGGATTGAAAGTTCTAGCATCCTTAGCCACTATCAGCAACAGTGAGGGAGGCTGGGAGCTAAAGTCCAACAGCATTTGAAGGGTAACTTCTTTCTTACTTCCAATGTAATATGTAGAAATGGGATACAAGAAAGGGAAGTAGTAATGAAGAGAGAATTCAACATTGTTTTGGTCAGCCATCATCCAGCATGACATCTAAGGTGAGCCAGTTTTTTTTTTGTTTTTTTTTTGTAACTCTGGAATACATACCATAATGTGACTCCTCCTAGCAGCTTTGCATGTGAATTGTCATCACTGAACTGAGTTTATGAAGAAAAGTTTGTGAACGAACGTATTACTAGTGAGATGAAGTGATAAAAGTTAGATTGTTCAATTTGAATCAAACAAGAATAAGGACATCATCATCTATCATGAGTGACAAGGAACATTTAATTATCTGCTGTAACTGGTTGTGATCATATTAAAAGAAATTAAGAAAAGACTATGGGCAAAGAGAGGTCATTTCCGGAGGATGGTGGATCCTGGCATGGAGACGCAAGAGGAGTAGGACTGCAACAACACTTCCGCATGGTGTTGTCACAGTCCTGCCCTTCTCATGTTGTCAGCCAGCGCAATCGCAGGGTATATAATTGATGGAAAAAGTCCATCAATGACCCCTGATCATGTGAGCCTTCCATTACAGCTGGCCATTCAGAAGGGCCAGAAGCGTGATTTACACGCTTCCTCCTCCACTGCAGCATGGAGAGAAGGCCAGCTGCAGTCCAGAAGGAAGGAGAATGTCCCTTATACTCCCTTCTGCAGGCAGCCAGTCGCATGTGGAAAGGAGTGCTGGGGACACATTCCTCTCCCAGCAGAGGCACTGTCAGGACCACAAGGAGACAGTGACAGGAAATGGCCAGTCTTACTAAACATCTAGTTCTTGTCCCTAATGTTCTGTTTCTTACTATTCTAAGCTTCTCTTTGTCTTTTTATTTTGGTGCTCTGTTTGTAGCACACCCTCTTTTCAGTTTTTGCTCTTTGAGAATCAAGAGTTTTAAAACAAAGTTACATGCCACTTAAATTCATTGCTATTCAGTATTTCAGACTGAAAGGCTTTTCATTTATGATCCATTAAGGCTGAGATGTCTGAGCACTGTACGGTGATCACAGTAAAGATGCACAGGATATCTTGTTTGGCCACACTCGTCTTTTCCCATTCAGTGGAATGTTTCAATGTATTTATATGCCAGTTCAAACAAAAAGTCTCAACCATCCAATCTGAAACTGAGAATGATATCATATTATATGCTTCATATGACCAGGTTATGGAAAGTCACATTAGAAGTTGAATCAAGTGCTTGCAATGATTTGGTAACTATTTACTTAAATACTGAATTTGAGCCAATTAAAATCGGGCATGAACATTTACATTCTTCAAAATTTTAGAGATGCAGTCAAGGTCGCTTCCATACTGTGAGATTATAGCAGTTTGATACTACTTTGACTGCCATTGTGATATTCCATGAAATTTTGGGGTTTGTAGTTTGGTGAGGCAATAGAAGTGCCAGTGTGGAGTAGGGTTTTCATTATGGGACTAGTACTCCAGCAGATCAGAGTTAAAATCCCTGTCAACCATGGAAACACACTGTATGACCTTGGGCAAGTCACACTCTCTCAGCCTTAGAGGAAGCCAATGGCAAACCTCATTTCAGAAATTTTTCCAAGAATACTTTTGCTCCCCCAAAAAAGGTGCACACAATAACAACAATAAACTCTTTCTGGTATGGAATTCTAAATTCCACATGAAACTACAGTCCCAGGATCCCATGGCAATTACAATAATGGAGGATCTGCTAGTAGTTCTGTGGATGATTAGCTATACATTGGCAAATTTCTGTCTTCTAATTGTTACACAAATATCAACAACTTTCCCATTCTGCTCTCAATTATGCTGCTGGAATGAAGAAAGTTCAGGGCAACCAAGAGTTGATATCGTATGGGAAGACTGTAACATCTCTTCAGTATTAGTAGTAAAACACAGCCCCCTTTAACCTTATACCATTTGTATTTGTCTTCTGGTTAGTACCAGTAAAACACATATACACAGAAAGGGTCCCATAAGCCTGAAGGTTGTCACCTCTGTTGTAACAAAACAATAGGCTGCAGTTTCCAAATGTTTAGTCAGTTGCACTAAAGCAGCAAGTAGTCATGTAGCACCTTTAAGACTGAAATTGTATGTGTGTGTGTGTGTGTGTGTGTGTATAAGATTTCATGGGCTACAGTCCACTTCCTTAGATGTTTCAATGTATTTGGTCTTCCACAATTACATTTGGGAACAAATATGTTGGATTCTCAAATGCCCTGTACTAACCAGGGTAGAGTGTGCCATCCAGCATAATGGTGCTAAGTTGGTGTGGATATCTTACTATGTGAATGTTACAAATCAAGGCTCCTGCAGCCAGGCTTTTCCTGCACTACCAAGATGTATTTCTGCCACAAGTCCTGAAGGATAAGATATGCTCCTCAAGGGCATAACTTAGGCTGCAATACCATACATATCACCAGATTCAGCCCTCACACATCTATTAATTCAACTCTGAAACCAGGGCCTTCAGTTTCAACAACTTTATCATTTTGTGGGAGGACTGTGACAGGCTGAACTCACTCCTTGGAAATTTGACCTCACGCCTGCCTTGGATGAGACTCCTTACTCCTGGCCCTTCTAACCTTTACTGTTTTTGGAACTTAGCCCTGTCTGCCTTACTCACCTCTGGTCCAATTAGACTGAGCTGGCTAGACATGATAGACTAGACGTGATAAGCTGAATATTTGAAATCCAACCCCTGAGACACTCTGGCATTAGTTGTTGTACTATTGCTGCTGCTAAAGATTATTCCAGTAAGAGCAAGAGTTCCCTAAAAAACCTGGGTTGTAAAGAATCTTCATTTCCAGAAAGAAAGCAAGGAAATCAGATGGCAGACTAGAAAATTAAACAGCCAAAAAAGTGGGGTCCAGAAAATAAACAAGCAGAGGTGTTTGCTTCCATAATCCACCAAGAGGTATCCCTCTTTGTGTTTAGTTTACTTTGTACAGAACTTTTAAAATTATTTAAAGTTATAATTTCAAGGCATCTTAAAAGTAGTTGTTTGCCAGTATAGTTGCAATTTTTAAAAAGTAAATGTGTGAAGTTTTGAACTTCCCTGTTTTTTTTTTCTTTTTGAAATCTCTATATGGAACTTCTCTAATTCAGTCAATGGTAACTAAATTGATTACTTTTGGCTACTTTTAGTTACTTTTTTTAAAAAAGACTATAACAAGTCACTGGACAGTAGTACAAAATATGCTCAGTTTCCATCCTCCTTCTCCTTGCCTCAGCACCCACAAGAGAGCACAAGGAAGTAGCACAAGTCAGCCTTTAACCATGTGATGTTCTCCTTCCACCATCTAGTAAGGACACACTCCAGTAACTATAAAAGCAATTGAAAATTACAGTTACACCACAAAAATGAATGAGGTTATCCTTTGACAAATTATAATCCTATTATAAAAGGAAGTTATACCTCCATTAACCTGGCATTAACCAGTAACTAGACTCTTTGATAATTACTTATTTCAAAACTGTGGTTATAGGTTAGCTATCCTGGTGTTAAAAAACATGGGCTGTGACTGCAGGAGAGTATTATGTCCAGTGTGCTTTGATCCAAATGTGAATACGGCTGCATTCAGGAATGTAAAAACAATCTATTTTTACTGCATTTGCTGAACCCTGAGTTTGCCTCTTCTGCCCCCTTGTGCCCAAGCATTACATTTAAATGTTTAATTGCAGTGGATCACCTTTCTTCATTTACCACTACCCTGTTTCTTACCAAGCTCCACAATATTAGCTTATCATACAAGTAATCTCTCTAAATATATGGCACATAGATAGTTTTGCAGATCACATTTGCAAATGCTCTCTTCTGTCAAAACTTAGCTTTTAGCAATAAATGAATAAAGGACCATGTCAGATTTCAGCCACCAGAGATAATATAATAAAATCAGTCAGTATGAACAGTGATGCTATTATATTAACATACCAGATATCAGAGATATTAAAGCATCTTCCAGAGGGAAATGTCTGTTCAGTTACAGGATATAATCTGTTTAAAAAATCATACATTTAATTTTATAATTTTACCAGCTGTGATAATTCAAACCTATTGGTTTCCAAAGAATTGTCAATGTAGAAACTGTACAAATGCTTTAGAAGCTATGAATAATTTATCCTCTGTGTTTAAATATTTATAATGAGATATACAGTAAAACTGATCCTAGGAAATGAAAAATTAAAAGAAACAGTTAAAAGTCTTGCATACTTTTTGACATGATTTTCCACCAGAACAACCTCAGACTTTAAAATATAGTAGTTCTATATTCTGTCACACAATTGTGACATGGGGCCTCTTTTTCATGTGGTAATCATAAATCACTATCTCATAGTTCTACATGAAAAGGTGAATGAGACACTGAGCCCTAGGTTTGGGTGAGAATTTCTTTGCCATTGCTTTTTTATTATATTATTACCAAAACAATTATAAAGTGAGAGAAATCAATCTCCTATCCTGCACTGCACAGCATTGCATTCTGGGAGACACTTTTGTTGGCCCCATTGGAAAAGAGGCCAGCGTGATGCATATTGCAGCATTGTACATCATAATGGAAAGCACAGGGGGTGGAGCTGTACAATTTCTCAGCTCCTGCTGCCCCCTCCTGCCACTTTTGCTAGACTTTGTCATTGTTGATCGCAGCTTGGCTAGTGGTCAATTGGATGGTGATTGCAGTTTGGCTGCAGGGCATAAAAACATAAGACAGCAGTTGATTCACTATCTTGCAGCTGGTGCGTGATTGAGCAGCTCATGTGTGGTTGTGTGATCAGGCAGCTGGTGGACTGATTGAGCAACTAGGATAACTGGGCAGCTGATTGACACTCAGGCAGTTGGCAGGTTGGTCAAGTGGTTGGTAAGTGATTGGGCAGGCTCACAGGTCTCAGGCCCATGTGGGCCTGTGTTGGGCCTGGTTTTGCCCTGGAGGTTGTGGCACGTCATTGTAGGGTGTAGGTGTAGTACCAAAGAAAGCTCCTGATGAATACAGGCTTATTCACCATTTGTCCTGTCTCAAAGGTTAGTTGGTTAATGATGCCATTCCTTCAGAACTATGTACTGTTTGGTACAGTCATTCAATATGGCAATAAGGGAGGTCTGCAAGCATCAAGTTGGTAGTTTGCTTCTTACCAGTACACCCTGATGACTTTGACCTTCTGGTCTTCTCACTGGAAGACATGTTTTACATGGATTGAGCTCTTCCTATGAGGTACTTTATTTCATGTGTAGTGTCTAAAGCTCAGCAACTTCCACAAGTGGGTGGTCAGGATGAGGACAAGACAAAGAGGAATAATACATTATCTGGACCTTTTTTTTTTTGTTCATTGGGCAATTTGGAACTGGATAATATGTTTTTCTTTTGTCCAAGTTTTGTTTCCTGGTGCAGGAATTGGAAGTTCTATAGACTCAGGAAAAAAATGAAGCGCTTACATACCAGTTGTTATTTTGGGGTATCAAAATTGATATGGTTTATCAGCTTTGTAGACTGCCCATGGATAAATTGCAGAGAACGACGAAAAGATTTTCTGTCTTTTTCATGCAGAGGAAAGCTACACTGAAGGAATTTCAAGAGATCATTGGGCATCTTAACTTTGTTTGCCATGTAGCAGCTTCTGGTAGAGTTTTTATAAGGCATCTCTGTAACACTATTTGTACAGTCAACAAACCATGCCATAGGATCAGGATCATGCAGAGATCAGGAAGCACAGCAGAAAATTTTCACTAACTTCCACAAGGTGTCCATTTGGCACGAGGAACTGAAACTTAAGGATACCTTTCGGATATCCTCTAATGCAGCGGTTCTCAACCTTCCTAATGCCGCGACCCTTTAATACAGTTCCTCATGTTGTGGTGACCCCCAACCATAAAATTATTTATTATTTACAATGCCTCCCCCCTGCAAAGGCTGCCTCGCTGGCCAGGAACGGGGGGTAGGGAGGGAAAGAGGAGCTGCGTGTCTCCCCGGGAAAAAACTCTGAGCACTCCCCCCGGGCTCTGCTTCTGCTTCGCTCTCATTTCCGCTGGGGGGGCAGTGTGGGTAAAGTTTCCAGAGTGTCGACCCTGGCCGGAGGGGGAGGAATCCCAGCACCTTTGTCTTTTGCACCAGGTGCTCGCCCCCTGTAAAATGGCCGCCTTGTGGCCCCCCAGCCCTTCCACAGTGCCTCTCTCTGTGGCGAGTGGGGCAGGGGCCGTGGTGAGGAAGGGGCCTGCCCCCGTGCTGCCGCTGCCCCCCAACCTGGCCTATCAGACAGGAGGTTCTCCCGGTAGCAGAGAAGGAGAGCGATTTCAGTCCCTTCTGAACAGGGGGCAGGAGGACGCGAGCATGTGGCTCACCCTTGTGTACCACCACTCCTGGGCCTTTTCCACACGTTACCTTATTGTGGAGGTGGGGGGGGTGCCGTTCACGCAAGCAGGTTCTTGCACGAGGCGCTCTCTTCACTGCTCCTTTGTCCCACAGCTGGCTTCCTGGTTGCGCGACTGCCCCGCCCCTTCCTCCTCCAGGGCAGCCTACAGCTCCCAGGCTGCACTGTGGAAGGAAGGGGCGGGGCGGTCGCGCAACCAAGAAGTCAGCTGCAGGACGAAGGAGCAGCGAAGAGAGGGCACCTCCCACCTCCGCAATAAGGTAATGTGCAGAAAAGGCCCAGGAGTGGTGGTGCACAAGTGTGAGCCACACACTTGTGTCCTCCTGGCCCCTTTGGCGGGAGCATGTGCAGCCGCATGCGCTCCCGCCAAAGGGGGCAGGAGGACGCAAGTGCATGGCTCACGCTTGTGCACCACCACCGAGGAGGGAATGGAGCCTAAGACCATTGGAAATATGTATTTTCTGATGGTCTTAGACGACCCTGTGAAAAGGTCATTCGACCCCCAAAGAGGGTCGCGACCCACAGGTTGAGAACTGCTGCTCTAATGAGACAGGGCCAATAGGTTTTCAGGTTTACTTTAGGGTTGCTGGTGTGCCCAGGTTTGGCCTAATGATTGCGTTGAGGCATCACTTATGACTGACGTTATATTCTGGGAGTTTTTTTCAAATCCTGGTTGTTGTCCATATATGAGTGGAGGAGTTAACAAACTCCTCCATTCATTTTGGTGCAACAACATGGCCACAGTGCAGATTATTAATTACTTGTCATCCAAGGCCCCTAGGGTTATGAGGCTGGTTAGGGCATTTACCCTTCAGTGTTTACGATATAATTTTTAAGGTGTTTATTTATTATGCTCCTTCTGGCAGTGGTGGACAACAGCTCCTTCCACATGGAGATGCAACACTTTGAACAGCTGGTGCAAGGAGTGAGGGCCCTTTTGGGCATCTTGATGGGGATAGGGGCTAAGCAGATACCTTATCCATGGTAGGTAGTGTGATAACTGAAGCCCCTGTCAGAGCTGCTGATGACGAGCAGCAGCTGTTGGTCCCTGTTGCTCAGGGTGGAGATAACGAGCAGCAGCTGTTGGTCCCTGTGGCTCTGCCTGGAGATGAGTCCTGCAGCTCAAGAGCTCCCCTGCTGCCATGGACCAAGCAGGCTCGGACATTCCTCTGCCTGCTCCTTTAGGGCAACAGGGATTCAGCTGTGATCCTGAGGATGCTCTGGAACCTGCGTCAATCAGCCCACAAACAAGGCTCAAGAGAGCTGAGCAAAGGGAGGCTTCCTTGATTAAGTTCAAGAAGTGGTGACTGGCCACACCTGTGCCTGGGCTATATAACTGCCTGCCTGGAAGCTTCCCTTTGCTTGTGGCAAACTTTCTACAAGCCCTCTCCTTGCCTCCAGCACCTGATACCTTGGATTGGCTTCTTGGCTTCTGACTCCTGGATTTTGGACTCTGATTATGGCTTTTGCTTGTCATTCAGGCTTAGGTAAATGGACTCCTTAAGAGTAATTGCTTGCTTGACTCCTCCTGGTGGGACTCTGCTAGCTCTCCCACTCCCTTCTCTGGGCTGGCTTGCTGCCTGGGTCTCTGACCTTGACAGGTAGTGGGGGAGAGAAGTAGCATTTTGGGGAACACATATGGTACCCTTTTGGTGAAAGGAAAAATTCTGGATCTGGATCTTTAATCATGGGACTTGGGGAGATGGGAACAGAGACTTCCCTTGGGGCTGGCCTGGTGTCTGAGCCCTCACTTTAAGTCATGACACTTGAGGGGGGCTTCTTGTGTTGACTGCTAGTAGTGGGTTGGCCAAGGAGCAACTCAGCTTTGGGGTTCTCTTTGGGGCTTACATCTTTCACCCAGGAGAAGCTGGGGAGGAAGTCTGGGAGGCACCACCTGCTTCAGCTGCTCCTTCACTACATTGTTCCTCCTCTTTGCATCTTCTAGAGGTTAAAGATTAAATAATTTAAATAAAGTGGCCCTTATTCAATCCAATCACTGTTGCCTGGTCTCTCTGGTTCCATGGTTGGTCAATAAATGAAACTGACATATTTTCTCCTTCTAACAATTGGTGAGCAGAGGGGTACCAATGTGACCAAATAAAAAGAGCACCTTTAAAGTTTAAAACCTAGGCCCTGGCTGCTCCCTCATCATGTGACAAGATGTCCTCCTCTTCACTTGTAATCACAAAATACTATTTGTGTTGCCTACATAAAAAGTAGAATGAACCATAGATAGCCACTGGTATTCAAGTGTAGGTCTCTATATGCACCTTGATGTATATTGGCTTCTCCATAGACTTGGGCGTACTGACTACAAATGCAGTATGTGTGCTATGATACATGCAACTCCTTTGTTGCAACAGCTTCTCTGTCTGACTGTCTATTTCAAGGCAAAATTCCTAGTAGTACTTATGGCCTGTAGTTATGACTAGACCATCTGAAAGACATTATCTGCCTATATGAAGCATATCTGGAAAAAAACACAAGAGGACCAGTCTGCTGTCAGGCTGTGGAACTCTAGTCCACAGGAGACTAGGCTGGCACCTTTTATGTTCTCCTCCTGACAGCTTGCAAAATCTTTAGACAGGCTTTTCGTTATTAGCAGATTGTGTCAAGACAGTCTTCTGCTCAGAGGGACTGGTGTGCTGTATTCTGGTGCTGATTATTATCTATGAAATACTTTGAAACTCTTCTAAATTAGTAGTGCTTTCAACAGGATAAGCTTTTTTTCCCTGTACTTAAATACTCTAGTTAGAAGGATGGTGAAGCAGTGATTAGTTACATGCCAAGTGATTTAAGCATCACTGAAAAGAGGAGTGAATGCCCATATTTGCTTATGTTAAAAAAAGTAGTTTATCATGAGTCAATTTCAAAATATATTCTAATTCATGTCAGTGCAATCCTCTGGATGCTCCATGGCTAGAAATATTTGTAAACTTAGTGACAGATAAGTAAAGGCAACATCAAGATAGATGCGGGCATGAAACACTCACCAGAATAAGAAACTAGTGCTAATGACTGCAATCATCTGATCATCTCATTATCAAAATATTTTGACACTAAAAGAAGCCATACTGTTTAATATGTGATACTGCATAGAAAGGGGAGGCAGCTATAAAAATACTATAGAATTCCTTATAGACTGGGTTCTTTCTAATCATCTGCCTTATAATTAGAGGGATGATTGCATCAGTGAAGCTATTGGCTTCAGACAGTGGGCTGTGTGATGTATTTAGTCAGGTATAGAGAAGCTCTGAAAGTCAATTACGGTAGGAAAATTTAAAACAACTGTTTATGTATTGTACTGTATACCAAGATATATCCTTAATACTATTTTAGCACAATAAAGATGAGAAAATAGGTGCACATAATGCTACGTTTTGCAGACTCAGCTTTTTTGCACTGTTTATCCAATAGTGACAAGAATAGGCAACTGCCAGATGTTTGGGTCTGCAACTCCAGCAATCTCTGTCCATTAGTCACATCCTGTGAAGGTTATAGAAACTGTAGTCCCAAATGTCTAGAGAGCTCCACATTGCCCACCTCTGAACCATAGCTGGTATTTGAACCTGACGGACAGGAGGAATGCAAGCCTTGTTTTATTTATATAACAAGACCTCAATTTTATATTTATTGGTTCACTTCCATTTAATTTCCATACTGGCTAATTCTTTAGCTAAATACTACATAAGCAACAGGATCTCAACTAGCTAAAAAATAACAAAGAAGCATTGCATCAATCAATATCTTAATGATATGTCATTTAAAAAAAGGTCTCAAATATTCTCCCAATATTCTCACACCTTTAGAAGTTGAAGTCCTATTGAACAAGAACTCTTAGACAATTCAGTGCTTGGAATAAAAAGAAGTATTACCAAGTGTCCACCATGGCACTATCTTTGCATGGTGGTAGGATTGCTCAACCATGTCAAAGATGCTTTTTTTTCCTTCTCTTTTTTCTTTGTGTGTGTGTGTGTGTGCTTGCGTGCAAGCAGAAGAAGGCAATGGAAAACCACTCATAAAGACTTCTATCTTGAAAACCCTATGATTAGACAATCCAAAATGAAACAATAGATATTGACAGAAGATGAGACTCCCAAGCACTTGGAATGTACTCAATGAGCTACTGGAAAAGAACAGAGGACAAGTATGAGTAGGGCTGTGCATTGAAATGACTCACACTGAAATGTTGTTCAGTTGTTGGCATGTTCAGAGGTAAACAGAAAGTCTGAAGCTCCATAACACATAGGAACATGGCATGGGAGAAGCATGAATCAATGGAAATTAGACATTGTAAAACAAGAAATAGAATGTATAAACATTTGCAAAGTGAGCCAGCTAAAGTGGACACAAATGGGGCATTTTGAGTCAGATAACTATATAGTGTTTTATTCAGGAAAGGAAAATTTAAGAAAAAACAGGGTGGCATTACTGGTTTGTAGAGATGTAGCAAATGCTATCAAAAGATATAATGCATACCAATAAGACTTCAGGGAAAACTCATCAATATACAGTATGTCCCCTGTATCCATGTGACCGTTATATGTGATTTCACTTACCCAAGCTGAAATGCAGTCTGAAAATATTATTGTCAACGCCAAGGCCTGGCAAGCAGCCAAGGGAGCTGGCTACAGGTCTCTTGCAGATAAGGCAGGGAATAAATTAAAGGGCTTTACTTCAGCAGAACAGAACAGGAAAAATAGCAGTAAATACCGGCAGCAGGAAGACTCCCTGGCTGTTACGTCACAGCCAGGCAAGCACACAGTCAAAGTCTGTTCGAACAAAAAAAGTTACCAGAGCTGGTCCGGGATCAAGAGGTGCCGACATTCCAGCAGGTCGGGCAGCATTTCAGGAGGCCAAGCTGAGATCCACAACAAGCACTTCGCCCAGAATGGTCAGCTGTGAGCCGACAAAAGACCCAAGGCTGAGTGATTGCTTTTATAGGCAGATCACTCCTCCAGGTGTTATCGCAGCTGGGCCCTGATTGCCTGGCGTTTTCTATTTAAACGTTCTGACCTCCTGAGAGCACTCTTTTGCTCCCGATGCTGCTGGTAAGTAGGCACCTGCTCTTGAAACTCATCATCCAACTCCTCTGGCTGGGATGGGTCTGGGGCAGCCCCTGGCTCTGCTGCTGGGACTACTGGGGCCAAGGGCTCTGTGCCTGGGGCAGCCTCGGGAGTGGGCTGTGCTGGTGCAGCAGGCTCCAGGGACTCTGGCTCAGACTCAGAGCTGGTGTCCTGGAGTTCCAGGGTCCTGACATCTACTTTGAATTTAATAGAAATTAAACAGAAATTGAAGTAATAAAGGATAATACATACATTACTACATAGAAAATGGAGGGGAATGGAAAATTCTAGATTAGTGACCTCTTTGTGTGCACTCTTGCACAGTCTCACTCTAAGCAGTCTTATGTTTCCTTGCTATACGCACATGCTGCACATTACCTGGTCACTCAATAGGCCTGTCAGTTGCTCTACCCTGCCCATTCACTTAGTAGACCTGTGATCTGATCACACTATGGTGTGCTTGTGTAAAATCCTTGTGCTTGACAATACAGTAGAGTGCTTGTCCTTCTACAGTAATGTGTTTCTGCTTGAGTGCTTGTGTTTTTGTAGGGGCCCCAGAGCACCAGAGCAGCTGATGATCCTGATAAGCCTAAGAGAACCCATAAAGTGCTTCCTTTAAGTTCTTGCCTTAATAAAGAAAGAAAACGAATTGTTTACTGAGGTTGCTATGATCTATGATAAGAATTAATCCTCCATCCGTGGAATTGTGAAGAAGGAAAAAGAAATCTGTGTTAGTCTTGCTATTGTAGCGCAAACTGCAAAAGTGCTTTCACACAGACAATGCTACCTTAGATTCTTGGAAGATAAAAATAATAAAGATTTTGAGAAGGATAAATCTGAATTTGAATTGTTACTTTGTACTAAAGAAGAGTATTTGATCACCAAATTATATAAACTCTGAAAATAGATATGGAAGATGAACAAGTTAAGGAATATATGATTAACTGGGCTAAGAATTTCAGACATAGTATATCTATGAATCAATGAGAAAGACTTTGGAAAGAAACTAAAAACATCCTTTGCTATGATCTTCAATAAAATTTCTGCAAGATGATGTTACACTGCTATCTTACACCCGAGAAACTGTCAAAGATGCATGAAGACATGAAAGGTAGTTGGAAGTGTCAAGAACATATGGGATCTTTGTTTCATATGTGGTGGACCTGTGAAAAGGCTAAAAAGTTTTGGATAGAAATACAGAATATGATTCAAAGAACTCTGAAATGCCAAATAGTTAAGAAACCTAAATTGTTTTTAGTAAGAATTTGGGGTGATATTAATATTGACAAACAACAGCAGAAATTGTTTCTATGTATGTTACTGGAAGCAAGAATTGTCTATGCAAAGTATTGGAAGAAAATAGAGATCCCCAAAATGGCTGAATGGTTTAACAAATTGATGGCAATTGTGGAAATGGGCAATTTGTCAGCTAAATTAAAGGGAAATTCTGAAGAAGAGTTTATTTTGGAATGGAGCTCTTTAATGGATTTTCTAAGGAAAAATGAGGGTGAATTGATTTTAGAGTTTTGAACTGGCATGTCACTGTTCTTTTTTAAATTTTTATTGTTATCATGAGAAAGATATTATGAAAATTAAATAGGACCATAAGTTGTTGCTATTAACATTTTCAATATAGATATAGGGTTTTTTTTAATAGAAGTAATAGGTTTACTGAGAACTAATCAATGGTCTATGGAATCAAATAATAATATTTTGTATTGACTAACAATGTTGATATTTGGTCCAAAACAGAAATCTAAGAAATTTAGATGTTAAAATAGTTAAGGAGTATAAATATAACAAGTAGCAAATTTAATAGTAAACAGTTGAGCCAAAGGTGGGCTATTTCCAGAAATAGGATAATGGACCAGAAGGGTTTGCAGCAGCCATTTTTACTTTGTGTACAAGAGGAAAATCTTAAGAGGAAATAAGTTTTATAGCACTGTGACTCAAGCCATTTCTGCACTACACTGTTATAGTGCTATTATTCCACTTTCAACATCCTATGGAATTCTGGGAAGCGCAGTTTATAGAGAGGCATCTTTGGCTTCAGTAAACTACAAACCCCAGAAATCCATAGGATGTTGAAAGTGGAATAATAGCACTATAACAATGTAGTGTGGAAATGGCCTCAGAAGCATCTTAAAGTAGCATTCATAAAGTATGGGTTTTGTTCTGTATTTCTTTTGGCTCTTTACATTTGATCTGGAGCTAGTTTCAATACTTTAGGGCTCTGGGACATTTATGGTTCATATCTGTGTCACAGAACTATAGAGCTGAATGGGATCCCAAGGGTCACCTAACCCAGCATATTTTAAACCATCTGATATGGAAGACCAGCAGTACTAACTAGGGCTGACCCTGCATAGCATCCAAGATAATTCTTTCTGAATGTGCCAGGAATTAGCATCATATTTGTGCCCATTGACTACAACTGCTTTTTTCTTTCTTGGAAACTTTCTGTGGACTGGCAGCCAATAGATCGAGGAACAGCAGCAATTCAATGGTGAATGCTTTGAGTAGCACTGTTCTGTGACAACCCACAGCCAGTGCAGAAATCCACAGCTAAAGCATTCCTGAGAGGTAACCATCCAACCTCTGCTTAGAAATTTCCAAAACAGAAGATCTTACTATGTTCCAAAGCTGTCCTCTGAGCCACTTCTTAATGCATAGTACTGGCTACTTTGTACATGTATATTTAATGCATAAGCCCTTAGTCTCTTTAAAATATGAAATTCTTTTTCCCCTGAACTCATAATGATAACCTGATCATCATCAACACAGAAGCAATTTTTAATTCAGGCAGATTCCTAACTGTACTAGTAAAAGAACCAAATGAAAGTTTGAATGCTATAAAGCAGGGCTGGGCAACTGTCAGAAGTTAGGGAATTCTATGGCCCCCTTCAGGGACCTTGAACCTCAGCACCTCTGTTGAACCTCCTGAAAAGGGAAAAGATTGCCCCAAATGCTTCTCACCCACATGTATCATACTGTAAGCCTAGCAGATGATTTTTTTCCCACAACAGAGAGTAATGGGAAGCAAAGCATGCCAAAATTTGGGGGAGGGTGGAAGAGTGCACTTAACTACCATTTGTACAGTGGTATTAATTATCTTAACAAGGACCCCTAATCGTAAGGGTGCCTTTTTTCCTTTTTTGGGGGGGGGCAGGGTAGCTGTTAATTGATGATGATGATAATTTTCAGTTTCCCGCCTAGACAAAGAATAGGCTCTCACTCTTCCCAAACTAATGTATTCTTCTCATTTGGATCCACAAATAAATTTTCTTGATCCTTTGGGCTGATATGAGAACATAAACGCCCACGCTAGATTAGATTGAGGCACTATGTAATCCTGCAGTCTGTCAAACAGTTGTCTATGGGCAGGCCCCTATCACTGTAGTGTCCTTCTTGTGCTCGCCAGTGACTTACACACAAAGACATGTTGTCACTTATATTGGAAGTGAAATGTGGCCATCCAGACTAATAGCCATTGATCTGTGAATTTACCCAGCCCCTTTTTAGAACTATCCAAGTTGGCAGCCATCATTATTATAGGAAAGAATTCCACATTTTAGCTATGCTTTCTACTTACTTTTATCTGTCCTACACATCCCACTTAGATTCTAGGATTATGACAGATGCACACCTTTATGCATTTCTAACATGTCTCACTACTTGACTTGTTCTAAGCTAAAAAGCCCCAAAGATTGCAACCTGTCCATGTATGCAAGTTGTTCCTACCCTCTAGTCATTTTTGGTTCCCTTTTTCTGCACCCCTTTAAGTGCAGTGACCAGAACTGTGGTCAGTATTCCAGATTTGGCCACCCCATGGATTTGTATAAGGGCAGTATGATATCAACAGTGTTATTTCTGATTCCTTTTCTAATCACAGACAACTCTGAATTTGCCTTTTTAAACAGCAACCACATAAACTTAACATTTTAATAGAGATAGCAACAATGATCTCAGATTCTGTGGTCAGTTGCTGCCATCACACATCCTACCAGTGAATCTGGGAATATTTGCCCCAATAGGTACCATTTTTATACTTATTTTTACTGAATTTTCATTTACCATTTTAAAGCCCATTTTCCCAGTTTAGAGATTCTTTTAGAACTCTTTACAATCTTTTTTGTTCTTATTATTCTATACAAAGTGTTGTCTTCAGTAAATTTAACCACTTCGGTATATATTCCTACTTCTAAATTTTGCATCAAGAGGTTGTCTAAACCTCAAATTAGGTAAGTATAAATATTTTGCATTTTCTTCTATGAGTATTTTGTTCACAGTCTCATACTTCCTGACATATTTTCACAGAGGTGGGTTAAAAGACCTTATGCTTGATATAGTAAATTTATTTATTTATTTGCTCCTTTTTTAAAAAAAAAATCATTTTCATTTATTATTTTGCCATTGCCTTCACGGCAGTCAGAATGTTAGTTGTTGCTATTGTTCTTGTTGTTGGTATTATTGGCTGGAATCCTCTATGGCAGTTCTGAATGTATAACCTAGGGTTAAACACTTGTGACTGTTACATATTTACAATCCCTATATAGTCCCTAGACCAGGAAGGTCCCTCAGTACGAATCACATATATGATTCTGGCCATCATTTTGATGCTGCAACGTATTTTGTGTTTCCATTGTTTAGTAAAAATGTTTCTGAAAGAAGTCAACATTAATAATGACCAACCTGCAAGTGCTAAGACCCCCTCCTACCTTAAAAATAGTTCTGGGATCCCTGATATCATGGGTACCTGAAGAACCATAACAGGTACTCAGAGTGACACTGTTCAAACAAGAAGGCAAAAATTCAAGACAAACAGAAGCATCTTAGCAGACTGAAATTAACATGCTGAACCAGATGGAATTTCAGTTTGATCCAGCAAAAAATGCTTTTACATTAGTTATTCCTGAAATACATTGGTGAGGTAATGTAGCTAGTGCAGTCCAAAAGTCTGCAAAGAGTATGCAGATCAACCTCAGATAAAAAATTCGTGAGAAATACTTAGCGATTTTTTTTTAAAAAAATCCTCAAGCATGGGAAATGTATTAAACCCCTTTGTATTTTGTAAAACAACACAAACAACAAAAACTTCCAGATAAAATAAACAGATGAAAACAAAACAGTCTCAAAATGGAGCTTTCCTGGTGGAATGAATTAATCTCTGATAAATGTTGCATGTAGATGACTTCTAGTAAAGTATTCTGGAAGAAAGAAGCAATGATAGATACCAATTTCTGAAAACAAAAAAGTTGGTTGCAAACTCAGACTCTTCTCTTAGATAAATCATACTGTTTCCTGACCTGGTAGAGAACAGATGTAAAGAGAAATATAAAGACTAAACAGAGACCATATAGGCAAACAAGTTGTGGCATTGTTGTTGCTGCTGCTGCTGCTGTTTAATTTTTTTCCTATTCTTTTATTCTTTCTTCTGTGTCCTGCCTAGCTTGCTTGCTTAAACTTACATTAAACAAATGGAACAAACAAACAAAAAACACAAACACAAAAAAACAGATCAATCAATCAATAAAAGCTCCCCCTGCTCGCACATTAAAAACCTACTTGAAAAGAAATGTCTCTGTCTGCCTATGAAAGGAAAACAAGGAGGGGGCCAGCCTGGCCTCTCATGGAAGAATGTTCCACAGGGTGGAAGCAGCCACTGACAAGACTCTGTCTTGTGTCCTCACCAGGCGAGCCTAGGATAGTAGCTGGACTGAGGCAAAACCTTCCCCTGCAGATTTTAGGGCTCTGACAGATTCATATAGGAAGATAGGTCTTTCAAATAGTTTGGACCTAAGCCTTATAGGGCTTTATAGGTCATTACAAGTACTTTGAATTGTGCCTGGAAATGAACGGGTAGCCAGTGAAGCTGTTTTAACAAGGGAGTTGTGTGCTCCCTGTAATTGGCCACAGTCAGCAGTCTGGCTGCTGCATTTTGAACCTGTTGAAGTTTCCAAACAGTTTCCAAAGGCAGCCCCGAATAGAGTGCATTACAGTAATCCAATCAAAATGTAATCAAGGTGTGTGTCACTGCAGCCAGATCTGATGTCTTAAGGAATGGGCTTAGTGAGGATTTATGGAGAAATTTAAGTTTGCAAAGTATAGGGCATTTTGATTGGTTCTAATATGGTATTGCACAATCATTTATTTATTTTGTTGTTTCTGCAATTTGTACAATTATAATTTGCACAATTCAGTTTAAGATGATAGAATAAACTTCCTGAGGCAACCTAAATATTAAATGCACATTTGCACAACCTTTGAAAACTTGCAAAGCCAAACCTCAAATTCTTTCTTTCTTTTGGTAGAATTGCACATTCCCATGTTAAGTGTTGGAAGATCATATGATAGATGGTAATCCACTGTTTTGGCAATTCTGGCTGCCTACAACTGCGTGAACACACCATTCCATCTGGGGCCAATATAAGACTTTGAAAATGAGGAGAGAGAAGGAAAAAAGATGGCATCCCTTTCCATTACATCTAGAAAAGTCAACTGAACTGGCCAATGGAATGTTTCTTCCATAGTGATGATAGTACACTACACTTGAAGTCAAGTCTAGCTTAGTCAGCATAGGACAAGCTGCTTAGCATACAGCTTTTTTTTTCAATAGCCTTTTGCTTCCAGCATGTCCCTTCCATGAACACCTGACTCTGCCCAGCAGGAGAGCTAGCCTTGATTCTCACCTAGGGCCAAGAGCCTAAAAGAGAAGGTATCCTATCATAGCTACTATAAAGGGTTCTGGTCAATGAAACCATGATTTTGCATCAGACTGTGCATGCCATAACACCTCATATGGAAAATACTAACCCTCTTCCTTGTCTAACCAGTTAAAATTTAGTGGGAAATAACTCCTATCTCCACATCCTAGGTTCCTATCTCAAGTTCTCAGCCTTGCTAAAATGATCATAGTCAATGAAGCTACAAAGGAAGTTTCACATATACAATACAGTGACAACCACCCTGGCTGTTAGCAAATGTTCACTTTCTTAGGTTCCCTCCTTCTTTATATCACCACCCTGGTGCCTTTTTTAATCTGGCTAAGTGGGTATAAGAAATGAGTGACACTAGTCATGACCTGTACTATTCATAGCAGGTAATGATGGGCAGTTAAGACCCATATTCTAAAGCCCGCCTTGCTGTTTCTCAAACTTTTGGGTAAGTTCTCATTTAAATGTGAATACAGTCTACAATTGCCAATATTTGTAAAGTCACTACATGGAACTGCATTAAAGGACAACAGATTTCTGTGTGCCGTTTTCCAAGGATCTCTCCTCTCCTTAAAATAGATGCTGGGAAGGTGCTCTGCGAAGGTTGCTTCAGTCAGCGTACAATTGTTTTATACACTTTCCGCTTACTTCATTCTTTTGTGAACATCTCTGGAATAAGTAATTACTGTGGGAACACTTCTTTACAGCTCTTCTCAAACAGTGAAATTGGCAGAGGTTGGTTTTATAAAGTTCACAAACTGAATAGTGCCTTATTGCCATAAACAAAGAGATTTTAACTACAAGCATTAAAATACACTAAGAATACGAGATAAGCAAATCTGTGAATAAAGATAAGTCTTTAATTGACAAGAAAATGAAGGATTAAGCTAATGCAGCATTATAAGCAATATGCCAAGGATTCAAGCTCTGGCCTACATCACTGTTTTGGACTAAGTGATTATAAAAGCTTTTTAAATGACAGAAAGCAGGACTCCCCAGAGACATTCTCAGTCTAAAATTCACAAGAACTTCAGCCATTGCCCCAAAGCCTACTGCATGTGCATATACGTGTATAACTACTTAAGATAGCTGAAGTCTTTACAAATTAATTAAAAATAAACTAAAGAGCTAAATAAGAAACACAAATCCCACTATGGATCTGTTAGTTTATAGCTACCACCAGCTCCTCATAGATAAGAAAAAGACATCAAACCATTTATTTTAAAATAAATATTTTAGCAGGAAGATCCTTCTCTTGTTTTAATGGATCATAAAAAAAATTGTTCAGTACTCAAGGCATTATTTTCTCAGCTTGAACCTCTGCTCTGTAACATGGGTATAATAAGGCTTTCGTTCCTTGCAGTGGCTGAAGTGCTAAACATTTTACAAGAAGCACTTTGAACAACTGAAATTTGAGATATAAGTAGTGGTGGTGGTGGTGGTGATGATGATGATTATGATAATCTTCATTATAGGAACATGCAAAAATAATGTGCAAGTTGTTTGCTTCTTCTGTAAGGAATTCTTCTGTTCACTGATATGGAGTCTGGCAGAAGATATTTAGACATGCACCAGATGTTTGGACTAGAACAGATAATTTTTGAAAATCTCTGAAAATCCATTGCTTGTCATAGTACAAGCTTTTGAAATCAGTTGCTATCCATGGCATATGGCTGTCGTTTGGGCTCATGGTAGAAAACAGCACACTAGCAGAGTTCTCTTGGTTCTACCAGTTGCTCAATGAGGAGTATATTTGTCCTCATCATTCCTAGGCCCACTGCCATTCGTACAATTGGTTTTGCATCCATTTCTGCAACTGATTGCATGAATGGAAACTGATGGATTTCTCCCTTGCACATATTCCCCCATTTGTACTAGGCACTTGTGAAGGCAACATATTTTGTACTAGCCAAATGGCACTATTTGATTCTGGCCATGGAAATAATTGCATAGTTCTTTAGATCCTAGGTTTTGCTATTAATAATGGAAATACATTCAAAAGCAATAATATTTATAAAAAATTATAAGGTTAACAGATGAATACAGAATGTTGACTTTTTTCCCAGAATTACACTTCTCTCAGATTTAAATTGTTAAATGTAAAGCTAAGCGTAACTGGGATATTTTCCATAGCTCTAAGATTCCCAGCAAGATCTCTATATCAGATACTTGGGCCAAAATATCAATATCTACAACTCATTTAAGTTTTCTCTCTGCTGGGAAAGATTGTGAGAATTCTTGCATGTTGTCTCCATGCAAAGTACAAAAACCAAGCAAAAACAGTAAAAAAAAAAACAGTAAAAAGTGTTCATCTTTTCTCTTCTTCAGAAGTAAAAAAGTTATAGAGGTGGACAATGTTTTCAGTTAGCCCTTTTGAAAAGCCAGGACACATTTTCTTCATTTCTTGCCCAGAACAAGAACATTTGCAAATATTCTTTGCAACCCTGCTTTGTCATAATGCATCCTAAAATATGTTTCATTGAGTGGTATAAATAGCTTCTGGATGTGGTAGATGCTCCATGATAAACTATCATAAACTTGGGCAGGCATTTGTTAAATAATCTCTAGACCAGTGGTTCTCAACCTGTGGGTCCCCAGATGTTTGTGGACTTCAACTCCTCGAAGCCCCAGCCACTATGGTCAGTGCTCAGGGCTTCTGGGAGCTGAAGTCTAAAAACATCTGGGGACCCACAGGTTGAGAACCACTGCTCTAGACACAGAACATACTGTCTCAGAGTACAATCCTAACTACTGTTATAGACAATAAACCTATTGGTCTTAATTTGATTTTCTTCCATACAGAAAACAAGCTTATGTTTGCACTGTTAATAATCCATTAAACTCTCTCCAATTCTTGTTATAAATAATGCATTTGTACAGTCAAATATTGGCTTAATAAACGAAGATATGCATGCATCCATTTTCAGCCTGTTTGCTGCCATCTTAATCCTCCCTTTATGGAAGCAAAAAAGCTAGGCACTCATAGTTTAAGCATACCTTTATGTTGCATCCAAGCCAAGAACTGTCCTTAATAACCTTGAAGAAAAACCAGGATCAAGAATTCAACTTTAAATCATGGCTTTGTGTTATAGCTTGTTTGCAAGCCATTAACCATAGTTTCCTGGTAAGAGAAACTAACTGTGTCGGCCTGATGTGTTTTTTCTCTCGCATAGGAAAATAACGGACAAAGTGGAAATGACAGAGCTGCACGAATGATGCATGAAGCTTGCATACATCTCAGTTATTTTTATCTGAAATTATATTGTCCAAACAAAGTTGTTTTATATGACCATAGTTGAAGGGAACTCTCTGGATTGCTGAATTTGTCCCAAAATAAGCATGCTTTTTGTACAAGTAGGTATCAAACTGAAAATCAGGAACAGAGTTATATATTTTAGGTTTTGACTAAGGGTAGGATTATCTAGAGCCATGCATTCTCAGAACTCTTCAACACACTTTCTGATTGCTTTGCTTTTACTAAAATCTTGGCTTGTTTATTTCTTGCTTTTGAAACGCAACCTTGTTGGATCAGTGTATTCTGTCTAGTCCAGAAAATTTTAGACAGGACCAGATGCTGCAAACAATGAGCTAATTAAAATAGGGTTCAAAAAGACGTTCAGCACTTCATAATACAAATTCAAATAGATGTTGTTTACATCATCATCAAATCTGAGCAACAAGCTCTTTCAATATTCTTTCCACTACAGTCGCAATTCATAATGGCAGTGCCATATGAATGGCAGCATTGCCTGTTCCAAACATTTAAAGCTGTAATTTATTTATTTTTTGCTAAAGCTGGCACTGAGGAAAATCAAGCCAGCTATGAAAAAGGGAGTCTCAATTAAAATGTCTTTTGAAAGAAACTAAAAGCATTGAAAAGAACTGGTGGTATTTGAAAAAAGCTAAGCTGTGTACTAAAACACAAGGAAGCACCAGAGAAGCCTAACTTGCCTTGAGTGGAAGTGTACCTGTCCAGCTCTGATTACCAGTCCATCAAATTTCTAAATAGCCACTCTTAGCAACAAAAGCTTTCAGCTACTCAGTTATGGTCTAAATGGATTCCACAGGACAGGCATGAGGCTGTTCTACTAAATGAAAAGACATGCCTGCCTGCAGGCATGATATGGACAAAGGAACTGGTAGAAAGCAATCAAAGAATACAGCTTGTGGAGTGTGTAAGACGTTTCTGCATATACATTCAAATATATTTATTTCTGACACCAATCTACAGTTTTAAAAGTAATAACAGTTCAAATGAAATACAAGCCAGCACCAAACTGCATGTAGAATAATGTTGACTCTCCTTAAATAACCAAATCTGCACGGCCCTCCTAAAATGTATAGGATGGGGCAAATCTCTTTGGGGAGTGCATTTATAACTGGTGCCTTGGGCTTTAACAGATTTTATTTCATAAAAACTTAAGAATTTTGTTATTTTATTTCATGGCTCCTTTAGGGAGCAGACACTTCATCAGGTACAATGGGTCTAAGTCATATGGAGTCACCAGCATCTTAAATTGGGGCCAGAAGCAAGGAGGAAGACAATGCGTCTGATTCAAAAACCAGATGGATTAATAAGTGTAACTTCCAAACAGTTTAACAGCAGGGATGTATTACAGTAGTCAGTCTTAGATATTAATAATTTTTAAGAGGCATCTGTAATGACTGCCCACAAGTTATTAACATCAGCTTCATTCCACACGCCCTCAGCACAGTGTAAATACCTGTATGTGGATCTTTGCTATGCTGAACCATATACCCTTGCTACACTGACTTAGTGATAAGCTCTGATGCTGTGCTGCATGGGTCAGATCAGGGTCTGGTTACACCCCCATAGCTAGATGTTCAATGATCACAGCAGCACTGAGACTCTTGTAGAACTCCAGAGGATGTCGGTGCTGATGCCATCATTTTGTGTCTGTCTATGTGGGTGTAGCCAGACACGTGACTGAGCCTGACTGCTTGCTGAAAACAATGGAATGGCTGTTCAGGGCAGCATCAAGGACTTATCAGTGGGGAGAGGTTTGGGTGCTGAGCAGGAAGAGAATACCAACCCCTTCAGTGCCCCCAAAAGAACATCTGTATGCATAAAGGAAACTTATGTGTGCAGATGTCCCTAGCAGAATTTGGGCCACTGTATGCCACAGCTGTGGTTTCCTTTCCAAGGGATTTGTATATTGGGATTTGTACAACATATTGCTCATGAAGTTTGTCTGATATGTAAATATGAAGGTCTACTTGGTAATTCATACTACATAGCTGGTAAGCAATGAACATAAATGGATACTTTCATTAGGAGGAGTGTATAAGAGCTGCCCACCTCCATTGTGTATCAAAATTGCAAACTGAGGTTGAGAAATGCTTCCAAGAAATTGCTTTACTTAGGGTTACTCTTTAACAATGGAAAACTGATTTACTTGGTACTCTCTTATTACTTTAGGAGTCCCTTTGTTCTTTTACACTTTGTGAAAGGAAGAATCATTGTACCCACAGGCAGGTCTAGCCCACATTTAGTTCAAGCCCTAAACCTGGGTTCAGGATCTCACTAGTCCTTTCATTACAAGCATAATTTCAGGATCAGCCCCTGAGATTAGTTCAATATATACTGGATGAGGCCATTGTGACCACTTGGTGAGTCCATTATCAGATCCCCTAACCAAGTGATAGATTAATTCCTAATCATGTAAGAACAGTTAGGATTCATGTAAGAATGATTTAAGAACAGTCAGGATTGGATCTGCCCACTTTAGCCTGCCTGGCTGCCATTCTTGGGAAGTCTCATTCATGGGAGTAGGCTGGGAAGTGCTAGTCTTGGATTTCAAGGATGTGACAGAAGACCATAGGCTGTCCTCAGTACCTTGGCCCATGCAATTTCATCATTTTTCATTGATTTTTCATATTTTTGGACCTCTTTGCAAAACTGTCATTCTGTGTAAAACCCTATGGTTTTCAACAGTTTGGGGGGGAGAATCCCTAAATGTGAACTATCTCATGGTGGTTGAAGTGCCTCAATGTATTTCTTACAGAGGACAAGAAAATTTAAAAGTACTCCTTATATCTATAATTCCTGGCAGAAGAAGAGGCTAATCCATATACTCAGGTGGGATATCTACTTTTTTCCCCAAATAGGCTGGTCAAAAGCAGCTGCCCTGAGAGTCCCACTTCCCCTTGGCTTTCTCCTCTCACTTGTGGGGTCCTTTCATGCTATAAAATTTTAGCATTATGATTCCACTTTAACTTTCATGGTTCCATCATAAGGAATCCTAGGATGTGTGAGGTTTTTTTTGGCAGGGTGAGGGTATGAATTTAGAATTCTCAGTCACTGAGCTCTAGTGTCTCTACCAAACTAATAAACCCAGCATTCCATAAGACACAACCATAGCAGCTGAAATGGAATCATGGTGCTATAAATGTATTATACAAAAGGCATCATGGCTTCCATTTCTTTTGCTGGATCTGTAACACTCAAGCTTCACAACCAGCTTCACAACCAGCCTCCCCAATGTTTCCCAGTGTGCCAGACAACCAGCCATATGGTGTCTGCTGATGATGTCACATCCAGGCATGTCTACCATCAATCCTACTGCCAAGCTCAGTACTGAGGAGCTATGAGGTGGTTGCTGTTGGTCACCAGAGTGGGCCACATGTTTTATAGGCCTGAAGTCGTAATTTATTAACAAGCTGGATTCTGAGCCTTCCCAAGATAACGATCTCTCCAAATAAGATCACTGCACCTCCATGTTGAGGTAATTTCTTCTGAATGTTTATTTAAATCATTTCTACCCTTCCTTTCACAAGCTCACAGTGACTCATAATATTTCAGAAAACTATACAATATTACATTTAAAATGTCAGTCCATATTCCCTAAATGTTTACACAGACAGGCATTCTACGCTATTGATGTAAAGTAACATTAGAAACATTGGAGCACTTGTACTGAAAGTCTGAGCTGACCTTTTAAATGAATGTATTCAATTTGTGAAACACAATTCTTTTCATTTAGCTGTATTATCGTGATTGATAGGTTTTTCCAAACTGATTCACATATTTTGAAACTAAGACCAGGGCTTCACATATTTTGAAGCTAAAACCAGCTTTCCAGGCTTCAGAAAATAATTTGCAATTGCATCTTTCTCGAGGAAAGCATTGGATGGAAAAATAGAAAAGGGAAAACCCACCGACTCCCACTCTCTTTCTGCTTTCCCAGTTTTCCGTGGCCCTCCCTTCACTTGCCACACATTCAGGGATGACATCAGAGCAGTGCTACAAAAGTTACCTTGAAAAAGACATTCTCTGTGCTCATTACAACATTAAATGGCACTGATGATGCAAGGAACTGGTAATCCACTGGCATTGGTGATGCTAGGTGTGCCAGAGCCATACTGCCCTGTTCACTTTATAGCTGCCACTCCATTTACCTAGTCCAGACTGCCCCTCCCCAGCCCACCTTTCTCTTCCCCAGCTCAGTTTTCTTGTCCTCTTCTTTTTCTCCCTGCCCCCTAACATACCAGACAACCACAGGATGGTAACTCCTTTGTCTGCTCTCTCTCTCTTAACAATAAAAACAGTTGCATTGCAATACCAACACATACTGCTTAGCTAAGCCAGGCATTTGTAGCTCTGCAGATAATTCACTGCGTAGTGTGCTTACCACTCTTTGCATCTGCAAGAAGAAGATCTTCCAGATCATGATGCTGCTTGTAAAGGAAGAAGAAGGAGAAGCGAAGGGCCAGGGACTATCTTGGCAGCATTCTGGTTAACAAGCTTTCTTTTTTCAACAAAAAATCAGTATTATATATGTTGACGAAACAAGCACTAAAGCTTGGCTAAAGACAGGCTAAGTAACATGGATACTGACACACAACTCAACTGTGTCTGTATATATTTTAAGAAAGGAGTTTTTTCTGTCCCAATGGTCAACAACGTAGCATTTGTTGAATTTTCTTGGTCGGTCTGTAGATTGTTTGGAGGTCTTGTTTCTTTATCAATTTCTCTATATGGTCAGTGACCCCTTTGATGTATGGTAAAAACACATTCTCTTTGGTTGGCTGCTTATCTTCACTGCTGTGTTTTTTTCCGGGTCTTGAGGCTCTTCTGATGTCTGAACCAGAGTAACCATTGGCCTGTAGAGCCAGTTTAGATGGTTCAGTTCATTTTTCAGGAGGTGGGGTTCACAGTTTCTTTTTGCATGGTCTACCAGATTTTTTATTGTGCCCCTTTTTGTCCTGGGTGATGACTGGAGTTTTTGTGTAGATATCTGTCAGTGCATGTAGGTTTTCTGTAAACTGTGTAGCCCAACTGTCGGTTAGGTTTGCGGATGACCAAGACATCCAGAAATGGTAGTCTTCCTTCTTTTTCTTTTTCCATGGTAAATTGGATGTTTGGGTGGATGTTGTTCAGATGGTCCAGAAACATGGTCAGTTCTTCTTCTCCGTGGCTCCAAATGGTAAAAGTGTCATCCACATAACAGAACCATATAGTGGGCTTTTTTGGTGTGGTTTCCAAGGCTTGCTTTTCAAAGTGTTCCATGTAAAAGTTTGCTATCATGGGGTCAAGCGGGCTTCCCATGGCGACCCCATCTCTCTACTCATAGAATTCATTGTCCAACTGGAAGGAGCTTGTGGTGAAGCAATGTTGAAACAGGGCTGTGATGTCTTTCAGAAAAATCAAGTTGATGAGTGCAATGGTGTCCACTATGGGAACTTTGGTGAACAGGGAGACCACATCAAAGCTGATCAGTTTGTCTCTGGGGTTGAGTTCAAGGTTGCTAATCTTTTCTATAAAGTGAGCTGAGTCGTTGATATGGTAGGAGGTTCGCCCAATATGGGTTTGTAATTGTGTGGCCAGGAACTTGGCCAAGTCATATGTGGGAGATCCAATGACACTCACGATGGGTCAGAGCGGAATGGAGTCCTTGTGGATTTTTGGAAGCCCATAAAGTCTGGGTAGGAGAGCCTCAGATTTGCATAGATGTTGATGTGTGTTTGGATGAATTGAGGAATTGATCAAGGTGTTGGTTTTCCCGGTGACTTTATTGGTCGGGTCCTGTTTCAGTTTTTTGTAAGTTGTGGGATCCAAGAGTTCCCTGATTTTCTGTTTGTATTGTTCTGTTTTCATGACTACTGTGGCATTGCCTTTGTCTGCTGGGGGAATGATGATTTCTGAGTCAGAATTGAGATCCTTAATGGCTTTTCTTTCTTTCTTTCTTATGTTGCTAGGTGGTGGTTTTGCTTTGTGTAGGATCCTTG
Source organism: Iguana delicatissima (assembly GCA_948472985.1). NCBI lineage: Eukaryota > Metazoa > Chordata > Lepidosauria > Squamata > Iguanidae > Iguana > Iguana delicatissima. The sequence goes on along the minus strand of CAOKZL010000478.1, from coordinate 903,739 downwards.
CTGTTTTCCCTCTTATCTCCTCCGCTTCCTCCTCAGGGAATTTACTGCATACCTTGCAGCCGTGGGCATGTCTACGTAGGGACTACAAAACACAGCATCCAAACACGAATCAACACGAAAGACACTGCAGACTGATCCAGCCAGAAAATCAGCAGTAGCAGAACATGTTATAAACCAACCTGGACACAGAATATGTTTTGAAAGCACAGAAATTCTGGAGCATTCTGACAACTACTATGTCAGACTGCACAGAGAGGCCATCGAAATCCATAAACACATGGACAATTTCAATAGGAAAGAAGAAACTCAGAAATTAAACAAAATTTGGCTACCAGTACTGAAGGACACTAAAATCAAGACTCAAAAACATGCCAATGAACACCACCCAGACTCTGGAGGTCCCTCTACAGGGAACAACATAATGGGCTGCTAATGTACTTAATGCATTGTTATGCATATCCCCTGACTAACAATATATCCCATTTAGCAATAGGCCATCACACAGACCAACTGTAACACATGCAAATTGCTCCCACCCACCTGGGGACTACACAAGTATATATACTCTGTTTCACTTCCATGCTACCATATCCTCTGAAGATGCCAGCCACAGATGCAGGCGAAACATCAGGAGAAAATACTAATAGAACATGGCCTCAAAACCCAGAAAACCCACAACAACCTACACTTTCTGTTTGTTTGTTTTTTAGCAGTGTTAGCATTGGGAAGATGGTGTCAGAAGACTGCAGAGACATAGGCCATCCCTGCATGCTGTCGCTGTCCTGCAATGGGGAGGCACTGCTGCTGGTCCGTGAGTCATGCTTTCACATGACATCATCCCAGTCCTGTGCCAACGCATCCCACCTGTTGTGATTGCGGGATATTCCACTACTGAAAAAAATTCAGTAATGGTCCCTGATTGCATGATCCCCCCATCACCAGTGGTCCTGCCAAAAGGGAGAAAGCATGATTTAGGCACTTACTTCCCCAGTGCAGCACAGGAAATGGCTGGCTGCAGTGTGGAAGGAAGTTGCGTGGTTCTTGTGCTATCTTTCTGCAGGCAGCCAGCCAGACGCAGAGGAGAATGTTTGTGTTGTGCTCCCATTCTGACAGTTGCACTGCTGGAATCACAATGGAACAGAAACAGTTAAGGTGTGGAAATGATCACAGACTTTCAGTGTTAGATTACAGCAGCATGTTTTCCATAAACAATGCAATGAAGCTTGGACTGGGAAAGAGTGGCATTCTACTCTAGTATAGCCATGAGTTCCAGCTGAGAATAAGCAAGATAAATGGCTGTTTCCTTCAGATTCTCTTACTGAATGTGAGAAGCAGCAGCAAAACTGGGGGAAAAGGGGAGATCAGATAAGCATCACCAACATAGATCTGTAAGTGGCCGCCAAATGGAGATTAAAAGCCTGGTGAAAGAAAAGGGCATTCCTGGGTACCTTTTGGATGGAGCCTTTAAGTGGTCTCTAGAAGGTTCAAATGTTTTTGTTTTTACTTATGTAAGTCTTACCTGACCTAGCTGTTTCTTTTCACATGTGCATATTGTTAGGTTTAAGTGAACAATTTCCTGAAACTTGTTTAGCTGCTCTTCTGTTTTGTCATGTAGAAGGCTAGCCCTGTTCTTTCAATGTTATTTCTGCCTCTGATATTAAATTTTCTGTTAAAGATATAAAGCCCAGGAACACATTTCCCATGTTAACTAATGTATATTTATATAACAGAATGCTTGTAACTATATAAATATCATTTCCCCCAGCCCCCCCAAAAAGAAGAAAGAGTCATATCCAATTATAAAATACCATCCAGAAATGTGTGCTCTTAAAAACAGACATTTCAGAGCTTAAGAAATGTGACCATGCTGGCTAAGGACATGTTAACTTAGGTATTCTAGGATTTATAGGGGGAAAAAGCCTTATTCAAGTTTTGTACCTTTCTGTCCATGACATTACCAGGGTAACTCAAAACCAAGATTTTAAAAACCCACACTTACTGAAGGCTGATTTGGTCATCATAGCCAGACCTTAGTCTTGCATAGAAATCCTTCAGTGCCCTAGATTACCACCTCTCTCTGGAAGAAATCCATTAATGGAACATTTTCATAAATACCATATTGTGTGTATACATTATTCCTGGCCTTCTGTTGATTGCCCTGTTTGTAAGGATAAGATGAAATTTGATAGATTCATAAAGCAGAAATAATATTGCAGCAACTCTTTTAGCTCTCCTAATGGTTTCCATTTTTTGGTGGAGCAAATCCTACAGAATGATAATTAGTAAAATAAATTCTGTCCTCAGCTAGGTCATACTCCTTTAGAATTTTCTGTTTATTTTCAGTTTTATGAAAGTCATTCCATCTCAGTTGTACTTCAGCCTTTTAAACAAAAGATTCTGAATGACTTTCAGTTGGCCATCCATTCCCCTTACTCTAGCACCCATCACACATGAAAAGTCCTTGCATATTTAGGAGGAAGCATATCAGTGCCAGTCCCATGAAATTGGACTTGCCTTCTGACCTTCTGTTATTCTTTTCAGTGTGCAGAACACAATTTGTTTTCCTTAGCCAAAAAACTGCTTTAGTGGTTGTGTGAACGGTCACCAATGCAAGATGACAATGTTGCTTTTGCAAACTATTCCAACAGAAAGCTTGTCTTGTGTTTTGTGACTAAAACTTATTCTGAAGTTACAACTGGAACCATTTGCTACACACAATAATAACCCTGCTTCTTTCTACAGCAAGCCTGCGCCAAGTCCAATTTTCATTATTTAAATAAAGAGGGAGCTCCTTAAAATAACTTAAGTCAAGTTATAACCTAAACTTGTTCAGGGACAGGTTTTCTAACAGGAAAAAAAAAATCTTTAATCACTCTCAAAAACTAAGGATCTAGTATCTCAATATGTGTCATTTCTTCTTCTCTGCCCATATCTTTCACTGCTCATACCTTTCCTTTTCTTTAAAAAAAAATCTAGATTGAAAGACTGTAAACAAGAACTGTATTTTTTCTGATCTATACACAATGTTCTGGAAGTTTTTCTGGCAGAATAAGAAAAACCTTAACTGAACACCATGAAAGAAATGAACATTTCCTGTAGCATAGTATTTGCAATTGCTCAACTTTTGAATAGTTTTTTTTAAACCAATGATACTTTTGTTCATATGAGTAAATAAAATACAGTTTTATTACAATCTATTTTGAACAAGGTTTAGACAATTAGAAAGTTCTTGATATACCTAGACAGCCCTTTTGGATCAGTTCATAATATTAATCTAGCTTCTGGTTTCTAAATGAATTTCTCCATCACCATTGCTAAAATGGCTGCTGCTTTCTCTTGGTCCAGAGAGAGAAATTAAGTCAGTTTTCTAAAAAAAACCTACCTTGGTAACTAGTTAGTTTTTGCTGGAAAAAGATGGAATTGGGTGACCATGGCCCTTTTCGCACGAGGTGAGGTAACTCTGTGCTGTTACCTACCACTTCTTCTGGGGTCCGAAGCAACATGGACTGTTCCTGAAGCCCTTCTGCAGGGCTCCTCCTTGGTCCAGGGTGAATCAGAGCAGTGCAAGGTCTGTAGATACGCACTGCTCCGGCTTCCAAAATGGCGGCTTCTGGCTTCCAAAATGGCAGCTTCTGGCTTCCAAAATGGCAGCTTCCAGTTGGTCGTGGGTCCCGACCAATCGCTGAAGCTCACCACACCTAAAGCCCACCCTTTGCAGATCACAGGCTCGCACTGGTGCGAGCCTGCGAATCTGCACAAGGGAGCAGGAACGCAATGGCACATTCCAGGAAAACAAAGACCTGTTTTTGGGGGTCTTTAGAAAACACACTGGAGGACCACTTGGGGTTGTTTTGGAGCAGATTGAGGTGCAGATCTCCGGTAAGTAGTCCGCTCCTAGTCCGCTCCAAGGTGCAGACGACCTCCGTGAGAGGACGCACTGCCCCGTTCTAATCGCATGGTGTGGAAAGGGCCTTACTTTCCTTTCTTGACCATGGCTATAATTTACCACCTTTCAGTGGAATGGGAATTACCTATCTGCCTGATATTCATTACTCTCTCTCTCTTTCTGTGTGTGTGTGTGTGTGTGCGCGCGCGTGCGTGCTTACTTAGTCTGATCAACAAAGGGTGAGCAGAAAGGGTAAAATGGATGGCTGCCTTATACTACAGCTGGGAGGATTGCATAGTAATGTCTTTTGCCTTTTTTTTTTCATAATGTCTGTGGTTCTTGTTGTTATGTGCCTTCAAGTTGTTTCCAACTTATGGTGACCCTAAGGCAAACTTATCACAGGTTTTCTGGGGCTGAGTGTGTTTGATGTGCTCAAGGTTACCCAGTGGGTTTCCATAGCTGAGTGGGGAAACAAATCCTCCGGGGTTGTAATCTAATGCTCAAACCTCTACACTGTACTGGCTCTCATGTCTATGAAGCCACATCTTAATTAGCCACTTGAGGAAGCCAGAGAACCTTATCCTGTATTTTCTAATGGGATGATAATAGGGATGGAAAGAATAATCGATCTAATGAACTTTTCCCACGACAAGAAACTTTGCAGATCAGGACTTTGTTAACTGGGAGAAACAAAATGGAATTTTTTTCAGACAATGTATAATACTCAACAACTACAAATTTTTGAGGGCTGTCTTATGGAAATTAGAAAAATAACAAAATTGTTATTGACTACAGGAATGAATTCACTAACATTTTCATCCCTACATAACATTGACAGTGATGATAACTTGTTAGCAATGCTTAACATAATAAGTTACCTTCCTGGCTTGTAGTGCAAATAGCTAATAATGACCTGCTTTATGATCAGTATAAAGAGTAAAATAACTTGCTTTTTCTTAAAAGTAATATTCCAGGTTCTGGCTTGTTATTTCTTTGATATAATGATTTATAAACAGAACCTTATTATAAACTCTTACATTGTCACACACCTACTTGATTTACATAGATGTTAAACTTATAGCCTGCAACACATTAAATCTGTAAAAAAAACTTGTCATCATATGTGCAGATGTCTGTTATACATGTATCACCTCTAGCAATAATTCATTAATATGGTTTAAGTCTCCTGAAAATGGAAATTTAATGTAATGCATAATATGGAATTTTACTTCTTTCACCAGCCTTAGCTTTTTAAAAGGGAGACTATAAAATAAAGGAGACTGTAAAGTAATCAGTGAAACATAAACCTTTCCAGGTGCCAAGAAGCATTGCCTCCACTTACCCTTTGCTTATGAAAAACAGGAGAGAATATTTGTCCAGGAGTAAAGATATAACATCACATTCAGAATCTGAATTCTCATAGGCAAGTGGCATGTCAGTACGCTTCCATAGGCATAAAAGAAAATCACATATAATTTAAGAAGCCTGCTTTGTGACAGATAAAAAGAGAAGATTGCTTTGCCAGCTCAACTGTAATGAAATCCAGCATAGTTGCCATACTTATAATTATTAATTTATTGGAAGCTGTCAGCTATGTCTTTGCAAAACATCTCAGAAATGAAACTCTACTGCACCTTCAGCATTCTAGCCAGTAGCTGCAGAAAGAATATGCACTTCCTCATTGTGACTTGCACAAAGAAGTATCAAACTAACAAAATGGAGGAGGGTTGTAGAAACTCAGTACTGCTGTGTCTTGGGCATATTTAACAATCTGTACTCTACATCCTCAGCCACAACCTCACCCTTTCAGTTTCTGAGGCAACAATATTGACAAATGCAATTGTACAGTTCCAGGACATAGCATTTTTGTTCTGTCCTTCATATGAACTTTAAGACAGAAAGCAGCAGTGTGTAATCTCTGCCAAGCAGTAAACAACATGGCCAATTCCATCACACTCAGTCAAGACTCAAGAGCGCAAACAACTTTTTTCCCCAGTCTTAACTGTGTCAATGCTTCACTCTTGTTCTCCAAGAATTATACCCCGGATTTTTGCACCAGTCACCTTGCCCTAGCTATGGCCCTGTGGAGAAAGTTCCTGAATCATTTCTGAACAAGTATCTTAAGTACAGAGTACAATGAAACTCTTGTGAACGTATTTCAGAATGATAGCTCATTTTTTTGGGACAGTATCTATAGCATGATATTTCACCCCAAAAAAGATGAAGATCTATCACAAACAAAATCAGATGGCCAAATGGAAGCAGAATAAGTTAGATTCTTGCCTGAGGAATCTGGGGTAAATGAGAAGTTTGTGCAAAAATTTATTGCAAAAGATGGAACAAAATTGGAAATTGTCTCATGCACGTTTCAAATTCACAACTCTGCACAACTTTGGTACTGAAACTGAAACCAGTCTCTGCAGGGTTTCTAGCCTGGAGGTAGACAGTAGATGAAATTATGACCAGAATAATTTTTTTTTCCTGGTATGTTTTCTTACTGTGAAATAGGATTGCCACTGCTATCTCACAAGGTGTCTCAAAGATATTCTTTGTTTCTTTAAAACCCTGATGTACTTCAAGACCGGCAGCCCTGTTCTTCCCTTTTTCTTTCTGTGTTCCTTTCATCTATTCCCCCCCCCCACTAAAATGACCTGGACACCCAAATTAGGTGTCATAGCAATATTATAAGTGGGCATGAATGAAAATCCTCAGATGTCATTTTTATTTGTAGTGACTTCCTGTTCCTGTTTTACATTCATAAACACCATGATTCCCCAAACTGTTGGAATGCAACCCCCATCATCCCCAACCAGCATGGCTGATATGGAGAACTCGGTATATACCATTCATACACAATCCACTCATTTCTCCTTTTGTAAAGCTGCACACACAACTGAAACAGCCAAACAGTTCAGAGCAGTTCCTTCCCTGTCTTTTAACACACCTGCATCCAGATACACACAGCTGCATACAGCACTTACTCACTTTGAGCTTGGGAGGTTGGTAGTTCAACTACTCAGCAGCGAAGAATGGATGAACAGACCCAAATGTAGTGAAATGATCTGAGTGAACTTGTGTTATCTGCCTTTCCAGTAAATAAAAGCTTTAGCATTTTGTTAAATATATCTTAATAAACCCACTTCATCACATCTTCATCTATATCTGAAACCAAAGGTCCTACAGCCAACACGCAATGGGTTTTCAGAGGCAGCTTTTAAAAAGTATTTTCAAGATGTGTATATCTCTGTGTGCTGTTAAAATGGAAAACCACCTTTTTCAGCTTGTGTCCATATGTAGTCTGTCAGCCTGACATTTCATATCATTAACACCACAGTTATAACCCAAACACTGACTTTCAATTTGTTATAGATAATATTTGGCTACAAAAATTCTTCATTTACACATTTCAGACTATTGCAACTGGAGGCAGCCTGGTTTGTTAATCTGTTCATTTGCATATCATTTTGATTTTACATCATTTTGATCATAGAGTTAGTATCTCAGAGTAGGTCCACTTTTAATATTACGTCCAAACGAAATGTTTGGAAAGACAAAGTCTGATATCAATTGATAGCATCACACATTTAAAGAGAATGTTTTATGGGAAAGCATAGAACTGATTGATAGACCATGTGATTCTCCATATGGAAATAAATCCTGTTACTAAACAGCAACAGATTGTCAAAGTCATGAATTTTTGTTTCTAACATTAACACGGTCATAGGTGCCATTGACAACATAAATGTTAAATTTACAGCTTTAACACACTGCCATCAGGATATATATCAGTTAAACAGAACATTCCAAATAAATTTGAGTAATTCATTTTCAGTATTAGGCACAACTTGAAGCTATTGCTTAAAATTTAAAATTCCCTTAAAGTTAGCTCATTAAAAAAAAATTTATTGGGCAAGCTTGTGAGACTAGGGTCTCTTCCAGATGGGATCATTTGAGCAATCTGTGTTGCACCATTTAATGTCACTTCCTGGTGCCTTTTGTGTTCCCCCTTCCAAATGTGCTCCTTAAAAGAAAAAGAAAGAAAGACAGCATATCTGGGGCCATCTTTGTTGTGATGTGGGTTACAACATTAAATGTGGATGTGTCAAATACCTTCACCCTTTTGCCCTTTTTTCCAGTTGTGTTTCCACTTTGGAATCCTCACACATAAAGAATCCTCTTTATGTTTCTCCCCAAAAACCTCTTGCCATATATTAGATATTGTCAGGTTGCAAAGCATCCCTGCCATGTTTATGATCAAAAAGTGTGTGTGCAGGGAACAACTTGAAGCAAGAGACCCCATTAAGGGCATGTGTACCCAAATGTGTATGTTTTGCAAGCAGCTTGGAATATATGTAACCACTGCTGAAGGCTATTATCCCATATGTTAACCAGTGCTAATTGCTGCTACATTGTATCTCATAGATCACTTGCTGTTATTTTCTATTTGATGGAGGAGGGCGAGTGGGAAAGGTGGAAAGTGAAAATGAACACTACTTGGTGCCAAGTTGTCATGAGAACGGATTGGTATTGAGATAACTGGGGAAGGCACGTAGATGGGTCAACAGTGTTCAAGGACAAGGTGGTTAGAGACAGGCACCAGCCTGGGAAAGTGTTTGGGGCCATCAGTCATATGCTGTAACCAGAGAATGCTGTGCATGCCTAAATTTGTATGAATAATCTGTAAAAGAGGTATGCTGGTTATGTTAATCAGTTTTGGCAATGTCTTTATAAGTGTACTGCTATTGCTGATGTTTCCACTGAATAAAACCTATTGGAACTTGTGTTCATGGATTATAGGTCATCCAGTACATGACAGATTTCTTTAAAAAAAAAGAAAAGAAAAAATGAATTATTTGGGGCTTTACGGGGAGTGGAGCTATCTGTGACAAGTATTTAGATACTTCCAAAGAGCTGCAGCCAGAGTGTTTGCCAGGGCTGGTTACTGGAATCATAGCAACTCCCATGCTCCAGCAGCAAAACTGCCAGAAGAGATGTAAGTCTGTCCATTTCATTCTCACAGTTAAGAACAAATAATTTTACCATTTTTTGCCCTCACTGTGAGAAAGTTATCAAAAACTGTGCAGTTTTCAAATACTATTTGCAGTGTTCAACTTATTCTTCAATATTAAAATCATTCTTCTGGCTGCCAAATAGTTTCCAGGAAAAGTACAAAGTTGGTTATTACCTTCAAAGCCCTACATGGTTTGTGTCCAAGTTACCTGCAGGATCGCCTCCTCCCATACAATCCACACCATATACTCAGGTCCTCTGGGGGCCTTTTACTTAAACTGGCCAGAACTAGAGTGGCAACAGTCACCCAGAGGACCTTCTTATTGGCCATCCTCAAACTGTGGAATGACCTGCCGGAAGAGATTCAACAGCAAAGTATGCTGTCTGAATTCAAAAAAGTACTAAAGACCTATCTCTTTTGGCAGGCCTACCCAGTGTATTTTTAGTTATACCTTTAATTGTACTTTTAATTATGATGTATTTTAACTGTGGTATATTTGTATTTTAAATGGTTTGTGTCTTAGTGTATTTTAACCATGGTTTGTTTTTAGTTGTATCTATGCTGTGCTGAACCTTGGGAAGAGGAGGGTACCAAATAAAATTTATTAATTACTATTATTGTTATTATATGGAAAGCCATGAACAGTTTGTAGTTGCTGTTATTTTTGCTGTTACATAGAGGAAAAAAGCAGGAAAAAACTTCCTGTACAGAAAAACACCAATTTCCGCACAAAAATGTAATTTTCTGTGAAAAAAAATGCTCTTTGTGCAGAACATAGTGGGTTCAGTTTTCTGCACAGGAAGTGGTTTCCTCCATACAAAATGCCATTTTCTGGGCAAAAACAACCCTGTACATTTTTCGCACAGAATATGTCCCAAGCTGCAAAGATATTTACTATGGCATTGTCCTCAACAGAATTTCCTGACACTCAAGAAAACCATTTTTGGCTATTTTAAAAAATATTTCAAATATTTCATTTTCAATTTTTTTTTTCACCTCAAGTTTCCAGAAACAGTCCAAAGTACTGACCTATAAAGCCTTATACTATTTTTAAGTCACTTTTCTGGTAGAAAAACAAAGTAAAATAAAGATCCAAAACAGAACCAAGGGAACAAAACACAGATGCTATGATGCTATGATCAGCAGAGAAATCAGTCACCAATTGGTCTATTTAAATGAGCCTGAAACTGAAACATACACTTATTTTGGTGTAATTATCACTAAGTTCAGAATAGTATAACTTTAAACACACCTTTTTTGGACTATAGTTTCCATAATCCATCAGTCAGCAATATAGAAGTCACTGAGAAAACCACTGTATGTGGGACAGCTTCATGCACAGAACATGGGTATGTGAAGCTATAATGATTAATCTACAGATGAAACTAATTTGTTCTTGCAAGCCTGAATATTCTTTCTTTTTTTCCTTTCTGAAATCATTCATACTCCACTTTTGAGGCAACAGCATGACTTTTGTACAGAAGTTTTGTAGAGAATAAGCTCCAGTTTAACTCTTCTCTTCCCAGTCATGCATATGTCCCTATACATAATTGTATTCCAAACAACCAATTGACATGAGCATTGATCTTGGGTTTAAGGATAATCTCCATCACTGGGGAAGTTGTGTTGTGCTTTACACTTGTAATATGCTGCATGCAGACTGAAAGTTTAATAAAAGAATATAAGCTTTCTTTCAAAAGATACGAGATAACCCAAACGCATGACTTTGATACAGAATGAAGAGGCTGATTGGATTAAATCCACTTCAGCTCAGACTGGCAGTTATCAGACTAGATAAATATAGAACCAGAAGGCAGGCAGACAGAATGAATAATGGGGAAGTCAGGATTGCCAAAGAACAGAATGGAGATGGTGCTAGATATTTGGCAGGTGGTACTGGAAGCCAAAATACAACAGAGGGAAACTCAGAATGTAATGACACAAGGTTCAGCAGCATAAAGGTCAGAACACAGAGATGACGGGACATTTGGAAATGACACTGAGATTCAAGTGTGCCTGTGTGATCTACCAAAGAACAGAAAGTGTAAAAGAGAAGGTATGGAATGTAGGTTCGAGGTGCAGGTTCAGGTTCTGCCCTTCTGTAATATTATAGTGGGAAACTGGAACACACAGGTGCCTCTCAAGGGCCCTTAACCTTTGCATGTCATAAGGCCTTTTGCTGGAAAGCTTAGAAGAGAAACATGTAGCTGTGCATCTCATGAGGGCTCTGACTGGGAAGACACCGAGGAAATTGCCCACAAATGAGCAAGACTGGAGAGAAGGGAAACAGAACTTACTATGGGTAGAAGACTCAGCAAAGCCTGGCCAATCCTACCAACAAAAAAATTAGGAAAAATCCTACTTTGAAACCTTAACTGTGATAAATGAGCCCTTTCCCAGGACAACAAAAAATTAAAAGAATTGTGGCAGACTTAGCTATCTTGCCACTTCCCCATACAGAATATTGCCACTGTTCCATACAGTTGCCACTATTACATATGGAACATTGTCTGGAAAATGGGGTAGGGGTTGTAGGTTGCAGAAAGTGTTATCTATCTGCATTAAGGACTTTTCTGTCCTCAATGGCTGTTCGTAATTGCTATTATAATTCTCATAGCTGACAGCATTTCATTAATATAGTCCTCCTTGCTGCCCCAGAAAAACCCTAGGAATTTTTATTGCACTGTCAAACTGAGAATTTATCCAACATAGCTTGATTAATATAGCGCCTCAGTAATCAGAAGGACCAGGACCAAACCAGTATATTTTAGTGTACAAGGCAAAGAACAAGATGATGCTGCTCACAGACTTTGGGTACAGGCATCAGCTGTCTGAACCACCACTTGCTGTTCCCTCATCACTGGTTACAACATAGCAATCTCCATGAGATAGCAGGGGAGTTTGGGATGCCCAGAAGCAGCTGTGTCACATATATACCTTTCGGTCTTCAAACTGGGGGGAGCTGCCAGCTGTTCAAGAGGAATAGCTAGGCAGCACTGGTCTACTCCCAGCAGATGCTGCTCGTGATAGTCACTTCACCCTGTGTAACGGTAAGGTGGTTAAGATGCTCTTAAATGTCAGAAAACCAGTTCTTTGTATACCTTCATTGTGCATGAAGATTTAATTTGGTTAAAGATATTATCAAATGTAAATAATAGTTCTCATGCCCTTTTTGATCACAAACTAATGGTTGACCAGACCTCTGAGACAAAACTGAAACTCTGAAAATAAAGTATGTGAGGCAAACCTCAAACATTATGGAGAACCTCCATTCCTTAATAATAATTACACTTTCTGTGGTCCAGAGCTATGCCCAAGATTCTACTCATTGGGTCTTCAAAGAATCCTCCCCTCAAATTTTTTGCCCTGTTCCCAAACTGTTAACATTCTTTCCAACTCTAATCTTGACACACTGGGACAGCCCAACCAAAGTTGTCACATGCTGCTAGTTTTTTGTTTGTTTTTGTTTTGTCCAGATACAAAACCATTTTCTTCAGTAAATATGAGCAGCAGTAAAAGAAAAATGGTTAAAATTCTCTTTTAGTTCTGAGTACAGTAGATTCATTAAAGCCATCCAATTTATCTATGTGTTAACTCACCATAAAACAATTGATTGAATGGGCCTACTTCAGTTGTGGCTAACTAACAGGATGCCAACCTTTGTGTGTTTATTCAGTAGATTTTTGTGAAACTTAAAAAAGTCTTAAAATGAGAAAAATTCTTTCCAACTTCATTTTCCTAAGATTCTAAAGTAAAGCTAGAGCCTTAGAACACAGCATTCTCCAAGAAGGTCCAGCATCAACTAGGCAAACATGAGCCAACAGAATCTGTGATTAAAGCCAAACCTTTCACAGTCCAGGGTTTTTTGGAAAATACTGTTGGAAAGGGATTGCTGTGACATTTGCCCCAATTAAAATACTTATGATGAGCATGTGGGGAAAGCACCTGGGGAATGACTTGGCAAGTCATGATGTAATCCCCAAGGGACAGTAAGGCTGAGTCATGGTGACATGAAATCCTGGCAAGGGGTTGCATCAGCCATGGTCCCTAGCTGATGAGCTATCAGCCAATGTGTATATAAAGAGGTGAGATCTGACAGGCTTTGTCTAGGTCTCCCTAACTCTTGCTGACACCAAAACTCTGTCCGAGCAAACCTCTGCCTGATGTGATGATGGGATGCTGAACCTTTGACTGAGGATCTGCAAATCCTGCCTGTACAGATGTATATATTGGAACGTCAAGAATAAAAGCCTCCAGGTATTTTTTTTGGATGACAACACTGTGTGCTAGTGTTTCTAACCGGTGGGATCAGAGCTAATGTTGTATGTTCACACTCCGCTGCTGCTCACGCTTGTGGCTTTTTTTTTTATACTCTGCTGTGTGTTTATTGCTTACCTCTGAGCCACAATTTTGGTAGGAGCGCAGCGGTTCCAGGAAGGATTTTGTACCAGGTGCTTAAATCCACCCCCTGTCAAATACTTAGGATTTCCCACATCCTGACTTAACTTTTGGAGAACATAGTGCTTATGCCCCTGGGCTGGAGAACATTTGGATCTAGAAAGCTCTGTTCCTCCCTTATGTACCCCTTCTCTGCCCCTTCCTTTGGTTGCTGTTATTATTGTTTTTCTGCAGCAGATTGCCTGCTATCAAATCTCTGAATTTAGCTAGAAAAACAAAACTTTGCTGGCATAAAGAGCTTGTACGCCATCCTAACACCCTACACCTGGTATGTTATGATTGCACTGTCCAGTTCTGATTAATAAAAGGAGTCAAGTTACATTAAAAGCAATGAGTTAAACTAATAAGATTAAGGAAACAATTAGTATCAAAAAGAAAGTAAATCTAATTCAAAGCACATAGTAAAAATGCAGTCAAAATATTGCATATAATTTCTTTTTTAAAAAAATTCTTTACAAACACTCAGAACAGATTCAAGTTCATAACCTACAGACAGGATTAATAATTACATCAGATTGTCATCTGTCAACAACAACTCACTAGCAAGAGGTTTGACAATGACAGTATCTTTGTTCTTCTGACCCACTAACTGTGTTGAAATTTCAGCTGTAACTGAGTTTCATATCAGCTGGAACAGTAAGTCAAAGAGATAACTATCCTGTTGGATTAAGAGCCAACTGAGCAACACAAGGCCAGCTGATGTTGGGCTGAATCTAATCCTTTCCTACTATGGGGAAGCTGGAAATTTCTTAGGACTATCTGCACTGACTTTGTGCTGGCATTTTGACTGCACATCTGGCCTAGAGGAGGATTGGATCTGGTATAATTCAACTCATTTTCACCTTACCTTCTCTATCACTGTATTAGCTCTTCTGTTAGCTGATACTAGTCAGTAGAGCAGTTCTGCTTGAAGACTGCTCATTCAGTCAGTCTCTGAGATCAGCTGACAGATGTGGGTTCTTCCAACAAAAAAACACTGTTACTAGCAGTAGGGGATTATTTTCCTTGGCAGAAAAGGCCTGTGCCCAATCTTTACCTCCTAAAGGTGGCCTATCTTTGCATCAGGATAGCACTGAGAGATGGGGCCCTTTTACAATACACAATTACAGCATTTTAACTGTCATGGCAACATCCTATAGACTCCAAGGGTTTGTAGTTTAGAGAGGGCTGTTTAGATTTCCCAGCTCTCTGGCTGGGAATTCTAAACAGCCCTCCTTAAACTGCAAATTCCAGGATTAATAGGATGTTGTCATGGCAGTTCAAGTTGAATAATAATGCTATAACTAGGTAGCATGAAAGGTTCCTGGCTAATTTGTTCCATGACTCAATAAATGATATCACAAAGTAGACCTGCTATATTTCTCAATAAAAATGCATTTTCCTAAGTTATATTTCTATTTATTTAAATACATTTTTGCTCACTTTCAGGTTGAGCTTTCACAAATGCGTTTACAATAATAATAAGCATTTCTATACATAATGGTGTATATCTGCTGGATCCCACTCCTTCAGGCAGAATCAGTACTCCCTCCTTTTCTATAGTTCTCTGTGTATCCTAACAACCTGCGAAACCAAAAAGCAGTTTCTAACATGCACAAACGATTGCATAACAGTGGGGGGGGTGAAGGTTGACTCTGTTGGAAGAGGTTGTGTCCAGTTTAACTACCTTGCTGGATCCTGGCCTAATAAGCACCACACAGAAAAATCCATATATGAAGACTGGCAAAAGCAAAAAATAATAATAAAAGAATGGGGAAAGAATTTATTTAAAGAATGGGGGAAAATGAGACAGCTTAAAGATGAGGTCTTCAAAGAGTGAATTCCACAAGCTTAAAGATGAGGTCTTCAAAGAGTGAATTCCACAAGTGTGAGGCCACCAATGAAAAATCCTGCCCCAAGTATCCCCAAATATGATAATTCTTGAGTGTTTAACTAGGACTCAAGGAAACCAGAGTCTGAATTGCCACTCAGCCACAGAAGTCCATATAGTGATCCAGGGTAACTGTCCCAGTCTTGGAGGATGGCACTGGAAAATCTTGTATGAATAAATCTTGCCAATAAAACCTCAGGATTGGGTCACCATAAGTTAGAATCAACTTGTAGGCACATAACAACAATCAGGATGTAAACAAGGTTGTATATAATTTAGACTAGGTCTGCTTGTTACCCCAAAATGTGGATGACTCAGATATCCACTCATGATGCCAGTACTTCCACATCGTGATGGGGAAATAATTAGCTCAATTAGAAGGTCTGCAAGTGGGGGTAACCTAATGAGATCTTCCACCAATGTTTACAGAGTCTCTGCAGGAAAGAACCAGCCAGAGATTCCAAAAATAAGCTAAAATGTGTTTTATTAAAGGGAGTTCAATCATACATGCATAAGATCCAAGCACTTACACACTTGCAGAAGGCTAATTGAAGGAAACGGGAGGAAAGTTGTTAATAGCAAAGTTTAGAGAATGAGTGATAAGTACTGATCCAGAGAGCAGTGTAGAAAGCAGCAATGTGGCTTAGACTTGCACATAAGGACAATACTCATTGGGAAATCAGAGTTGACAGCATGGCATTCAGCAAGTGAGATACTGTATCTTACTGCCCCAAACTGAAGGTTTTTATACTCAAAATCTCCCTAGAAGGCAAGAGTGCATTTGGCTCTCTGGTCAAGTAAACAATGGAGGTTGCAGTGTGGACAATGAGGTCTGGTTAATGATTTTGGTGTTAGGTGACAAAGAGTTAATGGATGTTGTAATAGCTCTATAACAGTGACAATGAGGGAGATGCTCTAGTAATAGGAAGGAGACTGAAACAATAATGTCTTGGTAGGAACTTCCTGTCACTATTGTCTGACAGTAGAGACATTACAGCTTAATTTTAAGCCTATTATCTCCAGAGTTATCTGGTGATTGTACTGACAATGATTTGGCTATGCCTAGAGGGGATCTCTGACCTACTTTGCAGCATATGTGTTCAGCCAGTATTTTTCTTTTGCCTGGTTTGGCCTTACAGTCACACCAGAGACCATTTTATATCAATACCAGTTAATATATGTTTCCAATTAAATTGTATTTTGCCAATTAAACCATATCAGATCTGGGGTGTGTGGAGGCCAGCAACATGCTGTATTCATGAATGCTTATATAATTGAGATGTGGTTTGTGATCCAAATAGGGTCACAATTAGCAAAGATGGAAGATAGAAGAAGCACTCCTACTCACTGAAGACACTTGCACCTCCAAAAGAAACATAGATTCCAGGAGTACCTTTGCACTTCTCATGCATGATTCTTCAGGATGAATATAATTCTATCCAAACATCTCTATTAGCAGCCTGACAAAGCAGAAAGACTGGTGGTTTGTTTTCTGGATTAAGTTTCACTTTGTCTCTATCCGTTAAGGTAACTGTTTAAACTTTTGACTATTCTCATAGCTTTAGTAGATAGAACTAAGACGTAGAGCTATTTCCCACTGGTATACCAATGACACCTCAGCCAAACTCCCAACTGATCTCAGTCAATAATTTTATGCAGCTATTATTAGCCATGTAAGATAGGTTGAAATCCCTACGCACTCTCCCCTAAAGACCACAGGATGGAAAAGTAGTCCGGTGACATCACCTTTGAACTCCCCTTTCCCTGCAGCATGTCACTACAACATGACACTATGATATCTTTCTGGAAAGGTGATGATAATATGAGGAGCTGGCAAGAGATCTAAGAAAATCCACAGGGTTGTACACTCCCCATCATTCTCTCATCCCCTCATTCACCAGAACAACCAAGGCAGTTTCATCTCATCACCAGTCTAGAACTTAGATAGGAATAGATCTGAAAGATCAGCCTCATCCCAAACTGCCTAGAGTTGAAACACCAGTTGTTTGTTTGTTTGTTTGTTTGTTTGTTTGTTTGTTTGTTTGTTTGTTTGTTGTGTGCCTTCAAGTTATTTCCAACTTATGGTGACCCTAAAGTAAACCTATCATGGGGTTTCCTGGCAAGATTTGTTTAGAGGGGAGTTTACCTTTCCTCCTAAGGTTGAGAGAATGTGACCTGCCCAAGGTCATCTAGTAGGCTTCTTTGGTTGAGAGGGGATTCAAACCTTAGTCTCCAGAGTCATAGTCCAGCATTCAAACCACTATACCAATACTTGCTCTAATTCTAAAGAAAGTTACATTTCACACTGCGTAGTAATTATTACATAAATATAAACGTATATTTCAAGGGGGTTCTCTACACAAACATAAAGATAATGTATCATTAACCCTGCATTCTCTCCCTGATTCTGCCTCAGAAAAGTAAGAAGAATGGGAGGTGTTTAATTATTATTGTACCATAAAGCAGAATCACTGGGCATCAGGACCAAGATATGTATTTTTTTTCCAGGTAAACTTGAAAGCAAAGTTGCTATGAAACTATAATGCCCATATGGAAAAGAAGTATATGAACTGGGTAGCCACTTTATCTCCGCTTAAGCGCTATAGACTAAATATTGCTTGTAGAATAATATATTTACAATCAGTATTTTATCTCCCCACTGAACACAAACCACTGACATTTTTAAAACTAAAAGAGGAATTCAAAACTATTAGGAAGTGAAAACTATGGAAACAATAATACTTTTTAAAAGGGACTTCTTTTTTCCACTCTGCATTTAACAATTATTGGACAGAGGATAAGCATAAACTGGGCCAGATTTTCCTAAGGTTTCTTTGCAAGCTGTTTTAATATCCAATCACCACTCTCTCTGGTATTACTTGTTATTATGCAGCTACTAAGCAGAGCAGATCAGAAACACAGTTGTTTTTGTTGTTGTTGATGATGATGAAAAACTGAAATGACCATGGAGGACAAATGGGCTTCCTAATGATTCCAGAGTTATTAAAAAAAAAAAACTCTTTACATGATTTAAATAGTTAAGAATTTCAGTTTAATGCACACACACCCCACCCAGTTCAGCTTTTTAATACATTCTGTCTTTGGTTCCTTCATTTCCCCCTCCCACTTCATTTTTTACAGACTATTAAGCTGAATGCCCTGGGTTAGCCATTGGTGCTTTCAGACTTCTGAAATATGCCCACAACTCCCATGGGACAATATTCTACAGCCATATTATCTGGAAAATCTCTCTGTCAGCAGAAAACACTTTTTCACTTCAAAAAATATAAACATTTGGCATACGCACAGCTTAAGGATGAAATGCTAAGAGTGAGCCAAGGAGCAACCCTCTGTTTTTTTTTTTGTTTTTTTTTAACGCCAATCCCTTGGCCACCATTATCCACTCTGTTTCCCGGCTTTCATCACGTGGCGCACCCAATCCACTTTTGACGAATTCTTTATCCTTTTCATATTTGCAAGTAATCAAGGTTCCAAGAAAGCCTAATTTATAACATGGAGGAGGTTGCAGATTTCTGGCACATGCCGTTGTGCAGATGTTATTCCTTAAGGAAGACTGTCTTGATTGCTTGTGTGAATAATGGCTCAGAGTTGGCATGGTGCCAAGAGTTCTCTCATAGCTGAATGTATAAAACTACTCTCCTACTGAAAGAAGGCCCCCAGTAGGATAATATATTATTACACATGATTCAAATTACAGGATCTGCAGCAGGGGAGCTAGTGGCTGAATACGGACAGGCACACACGGAATACTGATGATGGCATGATGGAATCCATCATGCATTGAAAGAGCCATCCTTTTACCATTTAAATCCTCCATTCTTTTCAATGTGACTGCATGGGCAATTATTACAAACAAACACCATAAACTCATTGTGGCTGTTTGTAATTTTTTTTAAAAAATGTAGCCAAACTTGATTCCTGAAATATTTCTTGATATTAGGAAATAAAGGTGTTCCTCTAACTGAGCACTTGAAGCCCATGAGATATAATTTAATAAGACAATATTGAATTTGCCTCCTGTCTGATCCTGTTCCAGCTATTAGGATACTGTAAAACAAAACCAGAAATAATAATTGCTTCAATCAGTTCTGTGGTCTGAAATCTCTGCATTCCACAGTATTCTGGGCTGTTTTTAAGTCAGTTACACAACAAATTACTTTACCCACAAAGAACTAAGCCCACACGTTTGTCACATTGTTGGCTTGCCAAGCATTTTCCTTTTAAAAAGAAGCACTGTTCTGAAACAATGCATTAAAAAGAAAAGTTGGGGGAGAGAAAGAAGTGAACCATTTAGGACTATTATTTATTTGCTTAAAAAACAAAATAAAATCAAGTCTCATTCAGGAGAAAGAGCTATTATTTGAAGGATTAATATGCAAATGTTAAATACACACACACACACACACACACACACACGAAACCCTATAACTCTACAGACTCTATATATGGCTTTGCTCAAAATAGCCTCCAGCCATCTCTCTCTCTCTCTCTCTCTCTCTCACTCATCTTAACTTCTTTTCATGCAGGCTCTTGTATTCAGTTATTCTAGGCAAAAGGGATGCTAATCAGGTGCATTGTGAGGGGGCTAGGCAGAGTGGGAATGAAATTTACTCAGAAATGACCTCAATCCTATTCATTAATAAAATGACATCTTGGCTGAAAAGTGGCAGAAAATGAAACATTGCACCGAACTGGGTTCAGATGTGACAGATGCTCATAAGAGAAAGCAGACCATGTTAAAGAGGTTTTGCAGCACGGCGAAAGTCTGAGAGCATTCAAAGAAATGCTGGAAGTGCAGAGCTCTGAAGATGCAGAGATCTTATGCTGCAGCATCCTCTTTACCTTACATTACCTTCCAAAGCCTTGACAGAGTGTTACAATGCAGGCAGCTGAGCAAGGACAGGGGTGAGAGGGAGATGCAAACAAGAGGAAGCAATTTTTAAATTATATGCCTATTTCATTAGAAGCAAAGAAAAGCTATTTTAAAAGCTCCATAAGGCGGAGGAAAAAAAATGAAATAGTGCCCACCGTTGTTAACACCTCCCTCCTCCTGAGACAACAGAGAATTTTTTTAAAGAAAAGAAAAACGCACAGCATCTGGGAGAATGAAGCCACCATTTTGCATAGTGATTCAAATTATGCTAGTAGAATAATTAATTGAGCGACCTAATCTCAGGGAGGGGGGAAGAAAAAGGATACATTAAATAAAGTTCATTACTGCATGATGTAAATGAGTTTCTCACCAATGATGTCACTGATTGGCTGAGATGTGGAGCTGGTTTCGAACAGTGCAGCATGGCCGGATTGGCTGCTAGCTCTTCTGGTTACTGCCTGCTTGGGCAGCGCTTGAACCAGACACTTTTCTGCCTCTCTTGTTGTCGTATGAAGCAAATCTTGTTCAGCTCAGCTGTGTCTCCATAGTAGTGGCACCCTAAGAGATTCTCCCTCCTGCTTCCCACAGCTCATCTGTAAGGCGGTCTCTGCTGTGAAATACCAGCCTTTGGCACGGAGCCCAGACTACGTTGTTAGATCCGTCTATAATACAGAAAAGACATTAAAAAAAATAAAATAGCAGTTCTTCCACCAAATTAGTTCCTAAAAAGGATTAATAGCTCCCCAATTGCAGCTGGCTTGTGTATTTTGAAATTGTGATCCTCGCAAACTTTCGAAAATATATGAGATGACCTACAGTAAAGGAGAATAACATTGGCTCGCTTAGAAAGAAAGGCTGGAAGAAAAAAGGATGTGAGTGAGCGAGCTGCTTCTTTGTTTACCTTGATTACAAAATTTTTCATTTCACTCTTAAGAACTGTGACTGATTTGTTGGCACCAATGCAAACCTTTTCTTCATCATTACCATTTATATGAGCAATTTTTTTTAAGCACCAAGCGCTAGAGGTCCCCCCCCCTCTCTATTTACATCTGTGTAATTTTTCTATTTGAGACAAGGGATCTTAATTAGTATTCTCTTGAAGTATGCAAACTAAAGCAGGGCTATGATTCCAACCCTCTCCCTCCTCTTAAAAAAAAAAATCTGTATGGCAAGAAAAAGGAGGGGGGGAACCTGCACAGCTTTTACAGCTCAGCTGTCTGACTCTTTGGGAAGAAGAAGGGTGGGGGGAAAATGCAGTGATATTAACTTTGCGAGACAATGGAGTACCTACAGGCTTTCCCCTAGACAAGTCTTTTATAACCAGTCAGTATTATGTGCTGCAAGACAGTGGCCAATCAGTAAGCTTCTTTCCATAGCAGTGACACCATAGGTGCAACTGGCCACACTGTCCTCCTCGCCCCTGACAAGCAGTTCAGCTTCATTTGCTGTGCACTGGAATATCTGTCCACTTTTCATATTTCAGTCCCAAAAGCCCATAAGCACTGGCGTTCACTGCTTTGTTTTTATTATAATAATTACATCAGCCTAATTACTGTGTATGAGCCGCAGTACCGCTGTTCAGAAAACGATGCATTGATGCCGCGTCATGTAAATGGGCGTGAACATGTCTGTTTATTTAAATAATAAAATGCTTCACTTGCTGGAGCTCTCTCTCTCTCACTCACTCACTCACACACACAGGCACACACACCAGCATTGCTCCACTGGTACTTGCTCCTCCCTCTGTATTACCATCCTTTACCTAAATCAATTAAGAATACATTAGGAATGTACCATATCTCATTTCCAAAGCTTTTTATTTATTTATATACTTCACCCACCTTTCTTTCACTCCATTCTTCCTGTGCCTTCCCCCATTTTGAATCACAGGCACTGGGAAACTGCAAGCTAAACATGCTTCATGCTTACAAAAGGGTGGGTTGGTAGGGCAAACCCGAAGTCTTTCAGTCCTTACTTGTCCCCAAACCAGATGCCAAGTGTTATATATCTACACTTGCACCATCACAGACCCACAAAAGTGTGACAGATCTTGGAAACATGCATGTGTATTGCCACCTCATGTGTTTTAATGATCTAATAATACATAGCCTCCTTTGTAGCTGTTCCTTAAATCACTTATGAGGCCAAAAGATTAAATCATCTCTTTTCACATATATTGGTTTAAGATAATTGGTCACGTCTAGGGGAGGCAGGTGTGGGGACAGCTATCATGCTAATTCTCATGTTTTACATATTGTGGCCTTACATATTTTGTGGGATTTACATATTCATGAAATCACTAGCTATTTTGAAAACTGACAGAACAAAATGAAAAGAAAGACCATGATTCTCCAAGATACAGCTTATGTGTTTACATACAAATGGATACATGCTGGATTTCAGAGAAACTGATGCAGCATGTAGAAACAAGAAGTCCTTTGTCTTTTATTTCCAATATCTTAAGGCACATTTATATCATTAATCACATTTGTCTCAAAAGCAAGGGGGAGAGAAATAATCACTTTGGTCCATTTTCCTCACCATTTATGCCACTTCCAAACTGTCCCAAACCAAAATTATCAGGGTGTCTTTCACTGGAAATGCAGATAAGGCTAAAATCGGATCAACCCATTAGTTGTTTTGTGTGTGTGTGTGTGTGTGTGTAACAAAGCATTTTCAGAAATGACTTGCACTGGTTACACTGATATTAAACATTGGTTTAATTCCAGCACACAGATGATCATGAATTCACTGTGCTATGTATATCTGCAAATGCCCATATGAAAACGATAACTTCAATTATATTTCATCCATATCCTTCAAGATGAGCAATTCAGCACATTAAAAAAATGTATTATTTTGTTCCCCATTTGTATAGTAAATTGTATATAGGGTTACATAGTTGCACTCTGATTCTTGTATAATATAAACTGTAAATAAGTTGTAATCCCGCATATTCAGTCTGAAGAAGTAAAAAATACTAATTAAAGGTTCTTTCACTCAAGCAAAAGTCCAATTTTTATTTATTTGTTACTCTAGCAATCCAACAGATAGATCACAAGTCCATTAATAGTTTCAAATTCTATTGCTTGCAGTTGAACAGAGGGTTACTATACTGAGGCAGGCAATAAAGACACTGCTACCCCTGCAAGTAGTTCCAGAGCCGTCCCAGCAACTTCCATTTTAATTTTAACTAGATTGTCACACTGGGAGCCACACTGACTCGTAACAGCATCACTTATATTTGGGCATTCTGTTAAAAATAAAGATGGAAAAGAGCCAGGCTGCCTTGTGGCCAATTGAAGCAGTGGCATTGTTTTTATTATGAAAAAATAACCCTCAGTTGCACTGTCTGAATTGTCATCATCATTATGATTCTATTAAGTTCCCCTGAAATCCTGGAAAATCACACACACTTTTAAAGGATGGCAAGTGGCTCAGCTGAATAAGCTTCTTATCAAAACTATTTGGACATTTCAGTGGTTGGGATAAATGAACATTTTATCTGGATTCATTTGTGATATATATATTTTTATAACATTTGTAACTTGCTTTCTATTTCATTGGGAAAGACCATGAGAATATTTTTTAAGGAAAAAAAATTAAAAGAGATAAATTTACAAGTCCAAATGCAGGACTTTGAATCCTTGACACCTGAAATTGTGGGTTTAATCTACTATATGTTCAGTGATGTTGTTGTTGAATTGGAGAGGTGCTCAACTAGGGTTGTTTTGTTTTTTTTTGAGAGAGAGAGAGAATCATGCTTAAGACAATTCTACTCTTTGATTTTGAGTGATGAAGATGGGAGGGAATATCATTTCAGTTCATTTTTAAAGATTTTATCAACAGTTACAAATTCCTTCATATTCAGAACAAAATAAGTTTGACGCTATTAAAAAAGCTGCGTGTTGGATAAAGTAAACTTAACACATTCTCCCATCTCCAATTTAAGAAAGACATTATATCTGGTCTGAATTTTCAGTTCAAAGAATTGAATGAACTATATTCTTTATAGGGATATAATTCTTCACTTTTTGAAGGAATTAAAAAGTATTTTAGGCATTTCATTCCTGGTGTGAGAAAGTCTTCAAAAACTGCACTTTTTTTGAAGCCCATTTATAATTCAGGACTTGTTCTGTACAAAACATTCACCTTTCCCCCCAAAAAACAGTATTTTCCATGCAAGGAACATTTTTTGTGCAGAAAGTAGTATTCCATGCAGAAAAGGCTGTTTCCTATGCAGACGATGCTGTTTTCTATACAAATCAACCAGGTGTAAATATTCTGAACACTGAATCTCCAATAACAGCATTTTCTAAGTAGGCAACAGCTTCTTTGGTGCAGGAAATGATATCTATGTATATTTTTAAAAATGCTGTTTCCTGCACAAAACAAACACGTGCGGATTTTGTGTAGACCATGTCCCAAGCTTCAAAGATTGTCATTGGTTTAAGATTTTTATCATTTTATGGGTTTCTTGACATTCAAAAAATAAGTTTTTTCAAGAACTTTTCAAATATCCTTGAATATTTTTTTTTCAGACTGTAAGCATGTTGGCACCCAGTGCTACACCTTCAGAACTGGTATAACATATAGCACCAGTTCTAAAGGAATTGCAGACTGCCAATATGTTTCCAGCGTGACTTCAAGGTACTAGTGATAACATTTAAAGTCCTAAATAGCTTAAAACCACACTTGAGGATACACCTCTCTCTATATATATGTGCATGCCTAAGAACTGAGATCTATTTCTTAATGGATCAGACACCTGGGTGGGCTAATGAGATCAGAACATAAATGGGATGTAATCATGATGCTACGGAACCTTTCATATGTTTTTACACAAAGAGGACACACAGCAAATGGCAGTAACTGAATATCAGGCATTACACTGGAGGTCAGTCACATGGGTGATGGGATCCAATCAGAAATCTTATATTAGATATGTATAATTTCTTAATTATCATCAGATTTAGCTATGTGAGGAGATATGTTCATGTGAAGCCAAGATAGGTGAGTGTAAGAAGACAGTCAGAGCAAAGTAAATTAATAGGCAAGCATTTTTCATGGTCCATTAAAACAAAACAGAGACATTATCCAACACTGCCAAATTGTTATACATATGAAAAATTGTAAGCCATTGCAGCTTAGCCTCTGTCATTAATTAAGCTTACTTTTACAGTATGTATGTTTTTACTCCTTATAAACATTTCTTTGTTCCATGATGGTAGATGCATTTTTGGTGATATGAACCTTTTTGGGGAATTATTTAGGGTCTGTTTGTTTGGCTAAACTATCTGCAGACTTAATGAAGTAGAGATTGGCTTAAGAAAAAAAATATGTAGCTGAGATCCTGCATTGAGAGACGTAAATCTATCATGTAGCTCCTAATGATAGGCCACAAAACCCACCCTGAAAGCATGGTCATTTCCATGTTCTTGGAAGGAAGGGATCAACAGAGACACAGCTAGCTATTTTTCTGTAGCTGGACATGCTGTGACAGGCATCCGCGGGGGCCTCAGGAGAACTCTGCTAACTTTCCTGCAGCATTTCCAGATATAGGCAAATAGCCAGGTGTGTACCGGTTGATCCCCCTGATGTCCAACAATATGGAAATGATCATATTGGGAGGGAGCTACATGGTTTAGATGGTGGGGGGGTTTTGGGGGGGATTTTGGTCATTGTATGGTCAGAACAGAATTCCAACCCCTCCAGTGACCAAAAAAGTGAGTTGCAATGAGGTAAGTCTGACCTGCATTAATTCGCTAAGAAGATTACAGGTATGTATTTTTAAAACAGTCACTTTAAAAGAAATCATTTGAAAAACCAATCAGTCTACATAGTTTGAATAATAAAAAGGGGGAAAACTACAAGAACCAGAGAACAACCATAAGCCAATAAAAATGTAATGGCAAGCTCTAAAAAAGACAACACCCTAGAAAGGTCAATGAGTACATACAAACATAATAATTAATGTTTCTCAATCCTGCAGAAAATGGAGATTTAAAAGTAACCAGTTGAGGACATCTGTGCCAGAGTCAGTACCAGCTGCAAGGCCTTTAGCTCCAAGGAAAGGGTTTTTCTTCTTGTCCCACTCAGAGTACAGAACGGCCAAATGTGAGCCAAGTTTAGCAAAACAGAGCAAGATCAGCTCAGCAACTAGCCACATCCCCATGAGAGACAGAGAAAAGCTGGATGGATCCCAAGCAGTTCCCAATCTGCCTTGACACAAAGGGAATTGGTGCCAGCTTTGTTTTGGCACGATTCTACCTAGCACATGATTTGCAGCATGTTGATCTGATTCTTTTATTTTATTGCCACATAAAATGCAGTATCAAAAGTTGGCATGATTAAAGGCCTTGTAGCAGACTTAGCAACATTGGGCATTACAGAAAATCTAACTTGCTGAATTACAACAAATTATTTTGCTGAATCACATGGAATACCTAAATGAATCATATCATCTGAAAAGAAATGCATCGGGTGTGGAATTCCTATTGAATAATATAGCTCAGATAAGATATAGATATATTCAGCTTGAAATTTTGTTTATATCTCTCAAGCTATAATTACACAATCGAGTAGTGGGGAAAAAGTGTAATTCACCGGTTGTTGCTGAATTGCAGCTCCCATTAACCATAGCTAGTGAAAAATCCTAGGAGTTGCAGTCCAGCAATATTTGGGCAATTGAATGATTCCTATCCCTGCTATACTCAAATCTGGATTGAGTAGGGAAGGGAGAATTTGGTTCATATTTCAGTGTTAACTTACACAATTTTCATGTCTCAAACATCTAAAAAACAGATGTTGAATCCATCCGTTTTAAAAATTTGGAATGAAAAATTCAGAGGAGAAAAAGAGTCAGAAGGTTCACAAATTGCATAAAGTGTGAAAAGTATACACTGAAATGCATACATTTAAACCGTGAGTACAAAACTGTGTATGTCTGATTTTCTTTTAATTACACATTAATTTTTGTACAGATTTTCATGTAGACTAAATGTAAATCCACAGGATGATATGAACTCGATAGTGGGGAAAAATGAAGAGGTGAATGAAACGGAGTTTATCAGAATTGTTCATCCCTATTTTTGAGTTAAAACTGGCTGCACTGTATAACATATTTCAATAGGAATGTCACCTTCTGGTTTCTGCATTAAGATCCTACATCAGACACATAACTGTGCTTTAACTCCCCATCTGACCCTCAAAACCCACCTTAAAAGCCAGTCAGCCATCTTGAATGACAGTGTTTTGTTCTACTAGCCCCCCAGTGAATAAGGCTGAAATGAAAAGTTGACATAGATCTTTGCAGGGGTTCCTGCTTCTGCTTCTTGCAACCCCACTTGCTGCTGGAAAGGAGTTGGTCCCATCATCCTGCAATGCCTCTGTCACTTCTGGCTTTTAAGGTAGGTTTAAGGGTCACTTGCCATTGCGGCAATAGTATCAAGATTACAACTGAGAATACAAAGCGTTTATGATGTCCTAAATATAATTTACAACATTATAACTAGCAGGACGCCAGCCATCATTTATTATGAATTTCTTTGTTTGTTATTTTTCTGCCCACAGTGATGCATGCTAAAGCAATAAAAACATTCTTGAAAAACAGAGTTAAAACCATGTTGAAAGCTACTTTTAAATCAAGATTTCAGACCAAAAGCATTTGGAAATAATATTGTTTTGGCTGCTTAGCTGAAAGTCAGCATGGATGGTGCTGGTTTGTCTTCCCCTGGGAGAAACTCCCACAATCAAGGCACTGCCTCAGAGAAACCTCTGTCTCCCATTCCCACTCGTATCTCAGCGATATGAAAATGGGCCTCCATTAATAGATTTCAGATACAGGGCATACTCATACATGAGGAGGCAGTCTGTGATCATATCCTGTCCCAAAGCTGTTTGGGACTTTGTAGGTCAAAGCCAACAATGTAAATGATCTTGGAAACAAACTTAATTAAACTGGTCCTTTAGAATCTTATGGCTATCTTTACAGGCTTCTTATAACTATGAACTTAATCCCTGGAAGATTTTAGTTGGCAGCCTCTAACCATACTAAACTAAAGTTTACCAAGATTCCTATTAAAATGGAATTGTATTTAATTGCCTTATTTCTTGACAATAAAGAAACAAAAGAACATGATGAATCATACTGCTTGGAAGTGTTATTTAACATTTCCACAAAGCCAATGGAAGAATTGTCTAAAACCAAGGTTTTACCTTGTCCCTGTGCTAAGAGGGTTTAGAAATGGCATTCAGCTAATTCAGTGGTTCTCAACCTGTGGGTCCCCAGATGTTTGTGGACTTCAGCTCCCAGAAGCCCTGAGCATTGACCATAGTGGCTGGGGCTTCTGGGAGCTGAAGTCCACGAACATCTGGGGACCCACAGGTTGAGAACCACTGAGCTAATTAAACATGGTGGAGTGAGAAGTTAAGATTGAATATATATGACAGGAAGACTGTGGAAAAATTACCTATATCAGGATAATTTGATTGTCTACAATCACAATCCTGACAAGTATGAAGGAGAAGTGATTATCTCATGGGCAAATTTGTAGTAAAGTTGTTGTCTGAATGGGCTTAATGAATAGTGCATCTATATTAGGGAGAATCAAACAGTGATGCAGGCCATTTCTGCGCTAGACTGTTATAGCGCTATTATTCTACTTGCAACATCCTATGGAATCCTGGGGTTTGCAATTTCAGGAGGGGCCGGCAGAATAATAGCATTATAACAGTCTTGTATGGAAATGGCCATAGAATCAGATAAGGCTTGCAGAGTTTTGGAAAAAAACTTCTCTTAAAGGTTTATTTAAATATGGGTCTTCCTGATATGGTTATTGCTTCTCTATAATCCCAGAGATAATGAATTTTCCCTTCCTGTTTTTCCAAAAATCACAAAGCAGTTACCATTTTAGTTATCTAAAGAAAAAACTAAATGCAACATGCCACTAGCCCTTAGAACAGTGGTTCTCAACCTGTGGGTCCCCAGATGTTTTTGGATTTCAGCTCCCAGAAGCCCTGAGCATTGACTATAGTGGCTGGGGCTTCTGGGACCTGAAGTCCACAAACATCTGGGGACCCACAGGTTGAGAACCACTGCCTTAGAGGAAAACATCCACCTCAACATCTATAGCAGAGCACAAGGAAGCACTGAAACCATGTGATAGTCCTCCTCCAACATCAGGCCACAAACCATCATTATAAAAATAACTAGAAAGTTATGTTTATGCCAAAAAATGAGTGATGTTATCTCTCACTACTTTATAGTTAATGCAATACAGTTATACTTCCATTATTGTTAAGATACTACTAATTGTTTGTAACTAGTTAATTCCAAACTCTGCTAATAAGTATCAATTTGTTTTTCAAATATCCACCCTGTTGCATAATACACCTTTTTGTTTTAGTGTAGTATAGGCCATGTTTCTGGAGCGCCAATGTAGTTTAGTGGCTTGAGTGGTGAACTAGGACTTTGGGTGGCCAGGGTTTAAATCCCCACTTGGCCATGGAAACCCACTGGGTTTCCCTTTCTTAACTTCAGAGGAAGACAATGGCATACTCCCTTCATCAAATCTTGCTGAGAGAACCCCATGATTCCTTAGGGTCACTATAAGTTAGAAACTACCTGAAGGCACACAACAACAAAGGCCATGCTTCTAGGAGAACTTCATACCCATCTGTAGATTGTGGAGCAGGGGATTCACTCAGTGAAGGATAGGGAACATGTGCTCCCCAGATGTATCAGACTACAGCTCCCACCAGCCCTAGGAAATATCACTGATGGCAAAGAGTAATGGGAGTTATGGTTGAACAATATCTGAATGGCCACATGTTCTGCAACATTAACTTAAGTAGGTTATCTGCATCCTATATCCAGAGCTGGGTTAAGCTAGCTGAGGCTTTGAAGCTGGGGCACTTTTGTGCATGTGTGTCAGCAACCTTGATAAAGCGGCAGTTTTGTGCCACAGCAGGACAGCCTTGGTGTGCTGTCAAATCAAGAGAATCCCTCACTGGGCAAGAACTAGTATCTTGTAGGCCTGAGGGAGTGGGTAGCTTTGGACATACCCCCAAACTGTGTCCATGGCCGACAATTCAAGTGAAGCAACCTCAGTGTGTCATCAGACATTTCACTTGTTCCACAGCTGGGGAATGGGTTCAGAATGTGTAGTAAATGCTACCAACCCTTTCCCAGTAGCACCTCTCCCTTGAGAGCACTGCAATACAAGAGATCTGTGTGCTTAAGTGTGTGACCAATGCCACTAGAAGCAGCATGAGGTCTCTTGCCACCAAAGAACATGGAACATTACCTCCTGTAACATCAATGGCAATATAGTCTTGCTAATATCCCTTTTCCTCCTTTTGTTATTCTAGCTAGATCCTGTGCACTTGTACATCAGTTTTATTCTTCTTACACTTCACCTGACAAGTACAAGCTGCACTGGCTGTAACTTCTGTTCATTCAGTGTAGAATGAATATATAAATGTATGGTCAAACAATCCTAATTCTCCTGGAAAAGACACATTTTCAAATATCTGCCCTTGTTTTGTTTTCTCATTGTTTTTTTAAGACAGAAGAAACTAAAAGTTAGAATTAAATTTGAAATGACACCAAATAATGATGATGATGATGTCTGCTGAAATGAGTTTTGAGTTTTGGTTACAGATATAAGGTAAAAGACAAATGGACATAGGGATGATTTTTTTAAACTTTACATGATGAATTTTGATAGAAATTTTGGAGTTTAGATACAACGGAAATGTATTTGAATGGATTTACTATATGGATTTAGTGAGGCTACTTAATATCTAAGTGATTCAGGGTAATATGTAGAGAAAGTGGAATACTATTTATTATGATGTAATATATGGAAATGGCTTAGAATCATAGAAGGATATTGATTGATACTTTAGCACTAGATATGTCAACTTTGATAAGAAATATTTTTGGTTGTGGAAAAATAATGTATTAGGGAATGGTTGCATTTTTATTTAACAAGGCTGGAAATAATTTGGATGTTATATATCATTTAAAGGAATAATTGAATTTTTCCCCACTTTCTAACTTTTTTCCTTTTCTTTTTTCTTCACTTTGTATTTTCTTTTCTTTTCTTTCTCTCCCCCTTTGCATTTTCATTCTTTTTATGTATTTGTAGAATTTTAGTTTATTTGAAAACTTTCAATAAAAATATTGAAAAAGGTATTAATGGTTTTCAATATATTTTTAGCAATGCTGATAGCCGCCTTTAGTGTTCCTTATTAATAAGAAGAAAAAGATATATTTCAGTTAAATTGAATCATGGCATCATGGAGCTGTAAGTGACAACAACAGCTATCTAGTTCACCTTTCTGTTGTTCAGGAATATGCAAATAAAGCATTCTCATAAATGCCTGTCCAACCTCTGTTTAAACATCTTCGAGGAAGAAGGATCCACCCTCTTCTAAGGCAATCTTGTTCCACTGTAACAACTTTTACAGCAAAGAGTTTTAGGTGGAATTTCTTTTTCTTGTAATTTAAATCCATTGGTTCATGTTCTAGTCTCTGGAGCAGCAGAATACAATTTTTCTCCATCTTCTAAATGACATTCCTTTAGAAATTTAAAGAGGACTATCATATCACTTCCAAGCTAAACATATCTAACCCCCTAAGTTAATTTTCATAGGGCTCCATTGCCAGACCTTTGATCATCTTGGTTGTCCTCCTTTGTACATGTCTATATTGAACTGAATTTAAAGAGAAAACAGCTCCATTTTATAAATATACTGAAGGCAAATAAAGGATTATGGTTTGCTAAACATCTTAACCCTCATCCAGATTGATTTTTTTAAAAAAACATTGCAGTGACTTTTTGGAATTCCAGTTTGTTTCTGAGGATAAAATTTCCATGTCCACAGGACTGACTGTTGGTTTAGAATGATATTCCACATTACTCAAACACGCAGAGCCAAAAAAATACATGTTTACAAGAGGTGGGACATTTGTTTTGAGTAGCTGACACAGCCACTTTTCACTGATTGTTAGGTCTGTCCTTGGCTGTACCATAGTTGAAGCTGCTGAGTAAACATAGTCCACATGTTCTGAAAGGCAGCCAGCTAAGCACTACTCTACACACCATTCTCGTTTATCTATGGTCAAACCTCAAACAACTGGTGGCCTCATCATTGCTTTGAAGTGATAATATCTTGAGACTAGTTGCCATATTTTCTCCAAGACTTCATGTTGCCCATGAGACTCTCCTGCCAGGAACAGTAGGCCTTCCGTGATGTCAAGAGGCTACCATATTTTGACTTTGAGAGGGTTCCTATTCTTCTATAGCCTATATACACTCTGTAACTTCCTACACTGATTATATACTAAAGAATGCTTTCCATGATGAGCATTTAAAGGATTCTAGCATCATTTCTTTGTTTATATTTAGCCCTGGTCATTCCCAAATGATGTCGTTAGCAGATGTAAAGTGAACTGAGTGTGGATGACTGCACCAGGTATTCAGCCCCTGCCTCTCTTGAGACCAGTATATCTCTGTGGTACTTCCTAGACAGGATCAAGTGAGTATCCACATGCTGTCCACTCTTTTTGAGCAGGGGAGATGGTAGTTTCTCATCCAAGCACTCACACCAGTTTCCTTGCATTATGTATGCTTCAACCAGAAAATGGCATTTACTGTCTCAGTACATTATATTGTGTGGGACAAATCTGTAACCCAGTAGATGCAATAGATTTTCTGGAAGAATTTTCATACTTTTCTGCTCATTAAAAAAATTTGGAAGAATTTTCATCCTTTTCTGTTCATTTTTTTTAAAAAAAAACACCTACATGGCAAGCAGGTAAAACTCAGGAATGTTACTGTATTTAAAACTGCCTATCTCACAGCTCTAGTTCTGTATGAATTCAAGAAGTGAATCAGTTGGGGATAGAAATGTGTGTGCGTGTGCATGTGCGTGTAAAAACTATGTGTGGAATCCTTCTCAAAGCTCTGGCCTGATGAGAAGATTCTGTCCTGACTTACTGGTTTAACTTGGTGATAGGGCAATGAAGGATGGTGCCCATATGCTTATTGTGGGCTTTGTGGAAGGCAGCAGTTCAGGTGACTGATCAATGTGTGGTGAGGCAGGCCCTTCTAAGTGGTAGTGAATGCCAGATGAAGGAAAGTTGGGGCAGCAGTAGCAAGGTGAACACAACTGTTCTTTCATCAACAGTTTTGTTGTTGTTAACATTTCACTCAAAAGAAGCAAGACAATGCTTAATATTTAAAATCCTTACATAGTTTTGAAGGTTTTGTTCTGTTTTGGTTTGGTTTTGGAATAAGAACTCTGCTGTGAATATGTATTTGAAAATAAACTTTTTAAAGATGTTATTGCATTGAGAGAAATGTTGAATAAATCATTTGTTCTTCTTTAGGAAGAACATCCCTGCTAAATCATCCCATTATTAAATGGGATGTGGATTAATTTCAAACATGGGAGCAATGAAGTCTGTAAACCCTCAGTTCACTATTTATAAAGGAAGAAAAGCAAAGAAGTCCACTGGAATTATCCAAAGGACACATAGAAATTTCCCAAAGTTAATAAATATTTTTTTTAGTTTAACACTTTTTTTAAAGAAAGAAAATTATCTTTTCTAGCATAACTTTAAAAGTATCAGCCCAATAATCTAATTTTGTCCAATATTAAGGAACTGATTTTTAAAAATTGGTACCCCAGGTTATTGAAAGAAGACAGGCAATGATTAAAATCTGCAGGAATAGAAGAATGAACAACAGTAAAGGGGAACAAGTATTAAACAGAATAAATCCCTGGTCCAAATGGATTATCTGAGGAATTTTATAAAGTTTATTTAGATCAACTAATCCTTCCATTAATTAGCCCCTTTAATGAGCAACTTCATAAACAGTTGGATTCTGGATACATTGAATAAAGCAAAGGTTATACTTCTACAAATGGCCATTAAAGAGCAACACAATCAAATTCAACACAATCAAGTTCAAATTCACACAGACCAATATCTTTGTTAAATCTGGATTAAATAGCTGGATTAACTTCTACATATAAGATGAATACTTTCCCTAACACACCTACATATCTTTAATTATCTTGACTCAGTAAGGCAGAAGGGAGGCATTTGATTAAACCTAAATTCAACTTTATCACAGATCTAGCATAAATTTATAGAATTTAAGGTATTCTTATTCTGTATGCCTTTTTTTACAGTTGAACATCCAGTTCGGAAAGATTAACCAGTTAAAATCAACTTTGGCCTTTACTATCACTGCCCACATTCTCTTTAAATATTCTAAAAGAGGTTGCCATGTTTTATAAATTTTTTTGTTAAAAATATCTTCCAACATATAAGTGACCTTGTGGGAGACAATTGTTAACATGACATACACTCCAACTTCATGATATGATTGGCAATGAACATTATTTAATTGACACTAAATGTGAATCATACACTCTTATGGCTGAAAAGTCATGCTGGCAAAGAGGACTGGCTGAACACATGCAAAAGTAAGTCAGATGGGACCTCAGGGTATGACCATATCATATCAGTTGGCAAGCTCCGGTGCTAATGAGTTTGCAGTAATCCCCTCAACCACTAGACCTTCTAACACAATAGCGTGCACAGTTGTCTCAATGGAGCAACCAGTGGTCATCAACCTGTTTCCTCTTCCCATAGAAACCCTCCTTTGTTTCCTCACATGCCCAGTCATTAAGATGCTATTGCGATTCCTATCAATGCTTTGTCACCTCATGCTAAGGCCATTAGCCCATTCGTGATCCCATTGTTTACTCTGCCAGAGAGCCATTAACACCGCTCCCCAGAGCAGAAACAGGGTATTTAAACCCTGGCTCTGAAGCAGAGAACTCGTAGTATATTGGACATAGACTACCAGTCTGCTGCTCAGATTCCTGTTCTTGTGCTATCTTCGGACCCCTAGTCTGAGCCATATCGCTTTGTCTCTTCTCTTCAGTATTGGTAAATATCATTCACTTCATCCTAATTTCTTGCTATCCAGTTTTACCTTTCTTTCCTTTGGTTAGCCTTGTGTGGTTGTAAGAATGCCTGAATCTTACATATATTTGTGATTTTCCCCAATAAAACATAATTTGAACCTCCAGTTGGTGTCCTAGCATTAGTTTACATAGATGAAAAGATCCTGTAAGGTTACCCTCCTCTCACAGGCTTCCCTTTGAGCTAATCATTCCCTACTGTTACACAGAAGCAGTGCCACCATGGATGGACCTTTGCATCACCCATCTTTTGGGGTAACACAATCCGGTATAAAATGTAAACAGTGTGAATGGGACAAATGCCTTTAAAAATAATGTATACGTCATTGAACTACTGTACTATGTGGGATCATTATGGTCTAAATCCTACCTCTAGTCCCAATTATAGTAGACTGATTGAACTAATGGTTTTACTTAGGTGTCAGCTTGCCACTGAGCAATTGATTCAATTGATCTTCTGCAACTGGGATTAGCAATGGGATTTAGGCCTTTATAATGTTTTAAAATGTTTTGATTTCTATAGTTAAGTCTCTTGTTTCAGAATTTGTTGTTGATGTGTACCGTTAAATGCCTTCTGACCTATGGCAACCTTAAGGCAAATCTATCATTGGGTTTTCCCAGCAAAATTTGTTCAGAGGGGGTTTGCCCTTTCCTTAATTGAGGCTGAGAGCATGTGATAGCCCAAGATCAGTGGGTTTCAGAATTATTAGATGTCAAATAGAACATTTTGGCTTTTCACCTCAACTAAATTCCTTTTTCTCCTTGTACAGTGTTTTTCTGACTATGAGCTCACTGACAGAGGTTATAATATTCTTCAATGTATGGAGAACAACATGTATAGACAACTTTGAAAGAATGAATGAATTTATGGCAACAACAAACAATGATAACAATTATAATAAGGTAGAGGTATCATCCAGTGACGACATGAAAGAGAGCCTTCTCAATGGCTGCTCCCAAATTGCAGAAGGCCTTTCCACAGGAAGTTCCACTGGCTTCCTCCCACTCTCTTTTCTCCAGTTAGGACTTTTTAAAAAAAATTTGGCAGGCCTTAACTCTTTAAATCATATGGTAGCCCAGTGTTTAAAACTGATGTGCTCTTTTGCCCCCCCCCCCCAGTAACTTTTAAGTAATGTTTTAAATATATGCTTTTTCAAACTATGTGCCTTTTAACAGAATTATCATTTAATTATTTTTTAAGATTTGTAAGATAAGATTTTTTTAGCTAAACTTTTATCTTAAAATGTTGTCAGCTATCTTGGGAGAAAGACAGGGTACAAGCTGAAAAAATGAATGAATGAATGAATGAATTTCAGGGTGGTGGGGTAGGGGAGAAGGTTCAGACACTTCAAAATTTAGTATAAGCCATGAAACCCATCTGTTCTTTGGGTTCCTTACATCAAATCATGAAGACTTAGTGAAAAGTACATTAATTTTGGGAACAATGCCTTTGAAAGAACTATAAACATCTAGTTGTTATAATTCTTGTAGCTAAATGTGATATTTTCTTGGTCCTTTCTAACCCTTCTTGCATTATGGAACTTCCTAGATATTTTGTATTGCTGTGAAAAGAGAAGGTAATAAATGCTGTTCTTAAATGGTAAGACAGTGATTTACATTGAAAGGATTTTCATCTTCAATGATCCACATATAAATATTTGAAGCCACATTTTCCCTTACAAACAGCAGTGGGAAGAGAGAGAGCATGCAGGGATAGACAAGAACAGGAAATGGCTGATCAGCTTTAGATAAGAATCCCAAATCCCTGTATATGACTTGACCTAAAATGCTGCCAGCCTGTGAAAATACACCACTTAGATAAGCCAGAGTGACATAATGTAAAAAGTAAATGTTAAGATAAAGTTTGCTTGGTGGAATACATCCAGGGATTTCCAAGCAGATACTTCCCAAGACAACTTTAACTTGTCTGGTTTTCCTTACAGAACAGCAGCACTTAATGCATGATATCCCTCCCTTATCAGCTAAAATAGTAGCATATACCCTAATGCCACCTCATTAACTGGAAACTTGAAAGTCAATTAAGGGCATCATGGTAGTATAATGACAGTTTCATGTATGGGATCTTTCTACTGCTTTCCAATCACAATGTGTGTAGTAGCAGCTGGAGAAAGACAGAAGAGAAGACAATCCTGATGAATATACATTAAAAATAACATGGGAGGATTTAGCTGCATGAGTCCCATAAGAACCAGCAGGAGATGTTAAAAGATTCAGTTGCTTAGCAATGTACACCTTACTGTTCATAGTAATACACAATGCATTTGATATTTTACCTAAGCCTCCACCCAGGGCACATGTAAGGTTAATAAGGAGTTGAAAGAAAGCCATGCTGGTCAAAGTCCCCAGGACAAAGGCACAAGCTGCCTGTCACAGTCAGTCTCTCTCTATCACTTGCCATCTGCTAACAAGTGCCACTCTCAGGTAGCTAATTGAAATGGAGAACTGCAGGGATGCTTCGTGGTGGCATTCCTCCCAATGGTGTCATCCCAAAGCACTGGACTCCATCTTGGCTAAGGATGAGGGGAGCTACAGTCCAACACAATAGGAATGCTTACTGGAATGGAGAACGATGGGCTGTCCTAAAGGAGCCCCCCCCCATTCTACCAGCTCAGTGATTTCTCATGCATCCCTTTCTGCAGGTCCAAGCAGGAACTGTGAAAGTCCTTATCTGATACTTCAATAGTATAAAGACACTTAGATAGTACATTTAAGGATTCTAAGGATTAAATTTAATAGGACAGTTGGGTGCAGGCTTCTAAAATTCCTACAGGGTTAATAGCTGGGTTAATGAATACAGTATTCAGAGCCTGTTTTTTTAAAAATGGACTGTATTTCTCAGAACCACTCGCATAGCACAGGCAGTTATAGTCCAAAAAAGTAACATTTCCAGGATCTGTCTGTACCCTTGGATACTACCAGGCAAGTATACATTTTATTTATGGTATTTGTTTTAACTTATTATTTTATTGTTATTCTAGGTTTTCTAATAAAAAGTGTTTCTGTGGAACAAGTGTGATTGTGCACATATAAGCATTCTTGAGACATAGGATATCAATATACCCTGCAATATGTGGAATACTGGTTGTGGTCAGAGGATGCTCTGTCATTCACAATGAGGGACAGAAAGAACAGTCAATGACTCAGCAGGGAGATGCAAAGGGAGATTCTTCAGTGTGAGGAAACCCCAATGAGGAGAATCCCCTTTTTGTTTTTTTCTTCCTCCAAGTTATTGAATAGGCTTGAACAATTATTTAAGGATATGCACCAGCTTCAGAATGTAGTCAATAATGATCCTCAGTTGCTCTCCACCTTCCCACAACTGCACAACTATGTCAGGGAACAGTTCATGCCCACATCATCATGTGCTGGGTATCCAAGCACAGACAGCAATAATTTTTGGCAATAATCCCTATCATCCAGCACTACATGGCCATGCTGGGGAAGCAGGGGACAGCTGAGGATCATCACTGGCTATGAATTGATATCTGGTGCAAAATGAGGCAGGCATCCTCCAGGATATCCCAGCGTCATCCATACGTCTCAGAGGATGACATCATTGTCATTGTGTAGGAGACATTAAAATGGTGAGTTGAGAGGAAGATTTTCTCTCCTCTGCACAATTTATGAAGACTATCCTGCAGCAGTGAGAAAATTGATTAAGATACTTGTTCTTTTCTTACCTGAAACTTGTCATTTAAGTAAGAACATCCCTACTCACAACTCCTCACAAATGCAAGACATTCTTTTTTAATCACTCCAAGAGATTTAGCATTATAAAACTACTGTGGTTTGATGCAGTGAAGCTATATGTACAGATTCAGCTACATTTTGTAAGTCATTTTAACAATGGCCATTTCCGCATGGGCTAATAGAAACAGTGCAGAGCGCCCTCCAGGGAGGACGTCTGCACCTGGGAGTGGACTGGATCAGACCTACTTAACGTAGATCTACACCTCAGCCCGCTCCAGAACAACCCCAAGTGGTCGTCAAGTGTGCTTTTGAAAGACCGCTTAAAACAGGTCTTTCAAAAGCATGGAGTGTGCCATTCCGTGCCCGCTCTCTGGTGCAGATTTGCAGGCTTGCACCAGTGTGAGCCTGCGATCTGGAAGAGGCGGGCTTTAGGCTGGCAAGCTTCAGCGGTTGGTCGAGACCCTCGACCAACTGGAAGCTGCCATTTTTATCCCCGGAGCAGTGCAGAACGATGAGCACGCACTGCTCCAGAGCAGCGTGGACCGGACTGGGGAGCCAAGAAGTCCAGTAAGTAGCGGCATGGGGCTATTCCCTCGCCCCGTGCGGAAATGGCTAATATATGGGAAATCACTCAAGTGCTCTCTGTTTACTTTTTGATAACTGAACACAATGTCACTTTTTAATTGAAAGATAAAGTAAAGACACTGAAGTGAGCTATCTTGCCGCTCTCCATAGTTACAATGAAAACTTAGATGAAGGAAAAGTTGGACAATATCATTGACCCTTCCCTTTACATCATGTGCCCCTTCCCAACATTTTCACAGAGTTGGGGCAGGAGGTTTGGACCAGATCTGAGTTAAACTAGGAGCAGAATCACTGGTGGGCTCCTTCTTACAGTGTACTGTAGAAGAGAGTCTGGTTTAGGTGGAAAAAACATTTATAACAGAGCCTCTATGGTAATAGTGACAGGAACAGCTCTATTCAAAATACAGTAGTCCTTCCACGTTCACAAGGGTTAGGGGCACAGAACCCTCAAGAAAGTGGTAAAACTGCAAATAACCCCTGCACAATTCCCCTCCCATTCCCCTTCAGAGCTTTCCCCCTCCCATTTCTTTGCTTCTGGCTTCGGAGTTGGCAGGGGAACAAAAAAGACAACCTAAAAGGCTTACTGGTAAAGAGGGGAATTCTGGACTTCTAATTACTTTCAGCAGCCATCTTGAGAAAGGAGCACCTGACTAATCAGCAGCCAATACACAGCAGAATGTGCAACCATATGCTAGAGAGGCCACTCCTTCAGCAGTGGGAGAGGGTTTTCTCACCCAAAAGTAAAAAAAAAAAAAAAAAAAAGTCAATTTTTGAACACAAGCCTTGCAAGCCTGGAGTGAGAAATGCAAGGGATGGGAGGAAGAAAATGTGGGAGAGGCAAATAATCAAATTCACAAAGGTCAAACCCATGAATGTGGAAGGAGGACTGTATGTTTTTATAGTTATGCACACAATCTGGCCAAAGTCATACATATTGGGAAAACATAGTTTCTTACTAGGCAAGTTTGCTGTGGTGCCTTTCAGATTTCCTTGCAAGTGCTTTATTCTTCTCTATCATGCACCACAGGAGGTTTAAGCTTAAGCTTTCTGTTTTGAAGTAAGCACAAATTTTCCATGAAATTCAAAGTGAGAAAACTATGGCTACTGAGTTCATACAGAAATCAAACCATGGTTCCAGATTCTGGTGTGTTTTCAAACCAAAATGTATGAAACAATCACTCCATAAAGTTCTGGTGTTATAAGAAATTATTTTAAATTTAACATCAGGTGTATAGGGTTGCAGTTTCTTTTTGTAACACACAAAAGAGGTAGAGAAAGAAAAGAGAAACTTCTTGCTGGAACTGTCCATAGTGGGAAACCACAGATATCCATTGCATCTGACCTGGACTTATGTTTTATCAAGAAAAGTATATACTGGAGCCACTTTAGATCCCACCTCGGGAGAAAGTCCAAGTATAAATCTAATTAACAAACAGAGGTGGTCATTTCTTACTCACTTTTAAGATACTTGTAGATATTTCAACATATACGAATTATTTTACTAGAATGATGTTAACAAGCCTCTTAAGACTTTGACGATTACAACCTTCAGATCACTTTTAACTTTCTAGATTTTAGAAATGTTATCATTTTTTTTTTACAATCCACTTTGTTTGACCAACTTATCACTTAGGCAATGAGAAATACTGAGTGAGCCAGATATCAAACACCCAAGTTTCCACTAGGCAACTAAACATGCATTTTGGTAAAAACCAGCATTCATTTGAAAAACACACACATATACATCTATCTGTCTGTCTGTCTGTCTATCTACCTACACACACACACACACACAC
This sequence comes from Iguana delicatissima, assembly GCA_948472985.1. Taxonomy (NCBI): domain Eukaryota; kingdom Metazoa; phylum Chordata; class Lepidosauria; order Squamata; family Iguanidae; genus Iguana; species Iguana delicatissima. The sequence goes on along the minus strand of CAOKZL010000478.1, from coordinate 862,519 downwards.
ACACACGCGCGCGCCATTCCATGGCTCCTCCTTTCCCCACACATGCATACATTTTAGCAGAAAATAAAGAACGTGAGCTTTTGTGAAGAGAAGCTTAAAAGCACTGAATAACAGATTCATTAAAAAAATGTTATCAATTTAATAATAGGCAACAATTATGGCCATTCCAATACAGCAAGGTATGCTACTACATATGTTCCTCTTAGAAAAGCTGAGAAAGTATGACTTGCACAAGTCATCCAGTGGGTTTCCATGACTGAGCATGGATTTCAACCCATGTCTCCCAGAGTTCTAGCCCAGCACTCAAATTACTATATCATATTTGTTCTCACAATCTGTGTTATACAAGCAAGTAATTCTGCTAGGCCAATGTGTCTATATAGTCATACAGCAGGGAACATTTTATACCATAGAAGCTGCAGCTGTTAAGTGACAGCTAGAAAATTAGGTGAAATTTTTTTTTAACAGATCCAGTGAAAGGCCACAGTGGTAACTATATTTTAAATTTCAGAATGGCCTCAGTCAACAGCTTTCTTCCACAGCATCTGACGTGAGAACTATATCTAAACACATGAATATCAAAGTCATATCAAAAGTCTTTTTAAAATATTTCATATTTTAATTGACCTGTTTTGAATGTGAGAACATTTGATTGATAAAAGAACCAACCAAAAGGAAGATATGAGAAGACATGGTCAAAACTGACTATGAAGACATTTTAGAAGTATGTTCCAAAATGTATGTCGCCAGTGGACATGCTGGAGATCCCATGAGGATGCTTTCTTGGATCCTTGTGAATGCAGAATGCATTACTAGTGTCCATGTTTTTGACCTGACTTTACTATCTTTTAATACTAAGGAGAGATTTTGCATAGCAAACAAAGATTCATTAAAGCCAGCATTGACTTTAAAAATAAAAGAGCAAATGCCTTGTGACTTGAAACAAAATCAGACATTATTCCATGGCAGCAATTAAGATTATATTTCTCATAAACACCACAAAGCAGTTTTAATAGTCAGAGTGGTTTTTCTCTTACATAAGTGAAAATAACTTAAACCAGCTGACTTTGAGAATGCCATGGAGGCCTCTGTGTGTAAACTTGACTTTACGGTTTCATTTGCTACATATCGGTGTTGGTCACTGATGACACCATGTGAAACTGTGCTTCATATTTATGTTAAGTGTTTGAATACCCTCGCCATGTCAAGAACTAAAGACAGAGTTTCTTTTTATCAGTAAGACACAAACTATAAAAGCACAGGATGAGAAGCCACAGCTCTGTTTATACAAACCTGATAGTAGAAGTTAAGATTAGCAGTACAGTACTGTAGTTATACTTGATGATATGTTCCCTGTGTTGTCTGCGGTCTCTAGAAAAATCCTGCTCTGTTCAAAGAGTTTTCTCTCAGAGTTTTATATACTATACAGTTATTCCAGTTTCGTACCACTTTAATTGTCATGGCTTTATCCTGTGGAATTCTGGGATTTACATGAAGTGAGGTACACAGACTATAAATTCTCTGCTACAAAGTTCTAATCTACTCATCTAACGTACAGATCTCACAATTCTTTAGGATGGTTTCAGAGCCACTGATAGTATAAAACTGCTGTACTGAATCGTAGGGACACTCTGGGCCTTTCTGCACTTACACTGTACTGCTATCATTCAATCCTGTGGAATTTGTAGTTTACTGAGGCCAAAGAGTTCTCTGGCTGAGAATTCTAAATGCCTAAACTGCAAACCCCAGGATTCCATAGGATGTTGAAAGTGGAATAATAACACTATAACAGCATAGTGTGGAAAGGCCCTCTGTGTAAGCATACTTGTTTCTCTCCTTTCCATCCACAACAGATCCATGAAGCAGCTAAAAATTAATATAAATATTTCTATAAATATTTCTAGTTCAAAATGCTTGGCTTTTTTTCTTTTAAATATAACACTGTTTTTCAGCCTGTAGCATCATTTGAGCTTCTGTGGGAAACTTGTAGATTTCCAGATGTTGTTGGACTAGAGTGCCCAGCATTTCTGAGAATGTACCTACAAAATGGTTGCCTCTGAGCAAATGAGGCATTTAAAAGCAAACTATGTACAATGTGGCATAACAACAGCTACTGCTTTATAGACATGAATCTTTGTATGGTGATACACACAGAATGCAATGTCGCATGTTTGCAAGCTTCCTTCCCCACTCCCTCCAGATACACCCACTCTCTTCCTGCTAATACTTCACTATTTGTTCCTCTTCTCTGCAATATTAGCAAGATTTTTCCCACTGCAAGAAAGTCTCCAAATATCTCACAGGTTTTGAAGTCTATTTGCAACTTGAGACTTATTCTACACAAAATCACACATGGCTATGCAGGAAGAAAATGATGTTTCTTGCTCAACCTCTCCCCCTCCCTACGTGAATTTTGTGCAGAATAAGTCCTGAATACAAAGATTGTTATCAGACCAGGACCCTCCTCATCAGAGTTTCCCAGTACCTGAGAAACACATTTTTTCCAATTTGTTAAATATTCTTTTCCTCACTACTTAAGTTTGTCCAGATCATGCCACCACATTTATTGACATTTCAACCTTGGCCATGACACCAAAAGAGGCCACCATTCAGGACACAATGTGTTAATAATCTGTGTACATGCACCAGATCAGCCAGTCATGTTAACAATCATGTGATACCACAGTTGTGTATAAAATCAGATCAGTTTTGATTTACATTTTCATAAAACAGAAAGCTTGAATTGCAAAAAAATCTGTATGTGAGACCATCATGTCTCATTTTTAAAGGCTAGGGCTGTGTTGGAAACAATTTTGCCTAAATCTAGCTCTCTCGAGTTATCCTTGACATGTCTTTTTCAAAATGCACTTGGGTGACAAGTTTGTAAGAAATGCTTTCAGACATTCTTCCTGCTTTTCTCTAGTGGAATTTATTATTAAATCGAACAGTCAAGTCTACAGGTTGCTATAATATGGCCTTTGAAAAAAATGACAGTTAAAAGCAGATAATAAATTTCTCATCATATGGTCACTCTTCACAATTTATTCTGCAAGTTTCACAAACTGATAATTCATTATACATTGCTACTAATCTATACAGAGGACAACACACTGTTACAGGGTCCAGTCATTCATATTACACCAGTTAACTACAATCTTATAAGCTCGCTGGCCAAACCACATATATTTTCAGGGGCTCTGGGATATTAACTTCTGTTTGGATTGGTGCCGCCTGTGTTAGTTAAAATGCAAAGGTCTGTCAGAAAAGTGAAAGATAAATATATCCTATACTTAGTGAGTAGATTAGCCATCCATGTAATAAAATCAGATGAGTAAAATGTTTAACTTTTGAGCTGGATAAAAAATGAGTAAGATAGTTGCATTTCTAAATGATATAAAATGTGTAATTGCAGCTAAACTCTTATCATTTCATCCCTATTTTCACTGCATCACTGTTAAAGAACTATGTACGTTTAATAATGCACATTGGAGAAAGACACAAGTTAGCCAAACCTTAGCCTCGGCAGTTATTGAGAGGAATTGAAAATGAATAAATTAACTTTACAACAAATTAACCACAAATGGAAATTCAAATTGAAACTTGCACACACAAATGTTTTCAAGAAGAAAGAAAGAAAGAAAGAAAGAAAGAAAGAAAGAAAGAAAGAAAGAAAGAAAGAAAGAAAGAAATATTTTTTAAGTATGGCTCACACTGGATACCTGCCCCATGTCTAAGAACTAAGATTTATCTTTCTTTGGAGCTCTATACTCACACATGGATTTCCCTGCTTCCACTAGTTTCAATGTTACATGAGTTTACCTGTCCAAATAAAATTAAGTTAGGATACAAATGTGAGTTCATCACTGCTTTAACCTAGGTTCCCAGAGAGACTTAAAGACAGATGCAGCTTAAATTGTTTAAAGGAGAGGGATCAGATCCACAACAGTTGCATATAATGCCAAGGAGAGACGGCGTGTGTGTGTTCTTGTCTTTTAATTCATAAAGAGGAGAAAATAGGACAGTTTGTGCAAACCCACAGCCTGCTCCTGATCCCTAACCAAGACACAGGGCTAACTCTGAAAGAGATCTAAGTTAAATATGTACTAAAATTGGTTTAAGACAGAGATATGTGAACAATAACAGAACATAGGAACAGTCCTACCAAAAAATTAAACTACAAGTGTAATAAAGTTACTTTTTTAAAGCAATTCACTTCCATTGTTACGATGTTTGAGAAGTAACCAATTTTCGTTATTCATTACTGTGTTGAAAAGACGGCATGTTCTTTTGCTTGTTTTACTGCTCAGTATTCTTCTGTTCCTTTCTGTTACTCTTTGAGAGGAAAAAACTTTTATGATCAACAATAGAACTGCATGGAACTCATGTCAAATAATAAAATCCTGCCAAAATGTCTCCAAAATGCCCTTAAAAGTAATTTTAAGAGTAACTAGACACTGCTACTCATCACCCCAATAATGTAACTCAGTTTGGGAAGTAACTCACTACAGGTAACATGATACATGCAATTCAGTACTATCCAGCTCTGAAAAAGCTATCTAATTCAATTGTATTCATATTCTCCACCCTAATGCTGCATGTTAAAAATAAGTAGTAAAAAAGTTAGTTGTCCACATTCAGTCCTGCTTTTCATTACTGAACACTAGCAGCAGCAGCCATCCCCTTGTTGATGGGAAGATCCAAATAAATAAATAAACAAATATAAATTAAAATAAAATAAAATAAAATAAAAGAGTGGAGCATGTTCAAAAGAATGTGGTTTTTTAGAGCTGTATGCCACTGAAGCCCTTCTGTATCAAGGCCTAATAAAGTCCAACTACTTTTTGACCTTCTACATCTGCACAGGTCCAGGAGTGGAAAGGGCAGTGCTGGAGCACTTGGGTCCCTCTACTTGTGCTCATCAAGGTGCATCTGAGCAGGGCTCTATAGTATCCAATGAACAAGAAAGATCTTCAGCCATTTGTATTATAAGGATCCAGATCACAGGCAGCCATAATAAAGTGACATTTAGCTGTCATTTCGGGCAAGGAGACAGGTCAACAGCATCTAGAGATGAGAGTCACTAGCAATTAGCTTGAGAAACCAAACCTAGAAGGACCAGGACAAATCAATCAATTGCAAGAGTGAGGTTAATTTCAAAAAGGTACCATCACTGTTTGAAATCTCGGGTACAAGCCAGGATACCAAAACCAAAGAGTCTGTGTATGCGAAGGAGCAATAAAATTCTATATCAGCAGAGAAGGGGATGAGGCACATGATTTTTAAAAAAGTAAGCTGTCATTTTTATCAGCAAGACCATGTTGCATACGTAGAAGCCAGCATAGTTCACCTTATGTAACTCTTTGCATGCTGCTTTCATTGATCCAAAGGTATCAACAGAATTATGACAGAGCAAGAGTCTCCATGCTTGTTTGGCAATCCACATGTTGTTAAATGCAATTATCAGCAGCCCTGGCCAGCAAAACCGATTGTGAAACGCTGAGAAATGTAGCCCAGCAACATCTGGATGGCCATGCAATTCCCACTTCTGTGACAAGGCATTGATAGTCATTGTGTGAAAGCACCTGCTGTACATTCCAGTGCAACTCTGGCATCAGAACCTACTTACAGGTATATGTAGGCCACTATAATTGATAATATCAGCAAGTGGAACAACAGAAAACACATTTCTTTTACTGTGCCTGATATACATCTGGGTACTGCTAGGTTTGCTTCCACGTCCACAGGTACCATAAATAAAATGTGAATACATGGACATCAAAATAAATTTAGCAAAGGCAACTGGTATAAGCAAATTGCTCTGTTGGACACTTTTGCCATTTCCACACGGGGTATTAGAAACGGTGCAGTCTGTCCTCCAGGGAGGATGTCTGCACCTGGGAGCGGACTGGGTCCGGACTAGTTAGTGTAGTTCCGCACCTCAGCCCACTCCAGAACGACCCCAAGTGGTCGTCCAGTGTGCTTTTGAAAAACCTGTTTCTTGCGGTTTTTCAAAAGCATGGAGCGTGCCACTGCGAGCCTGCTCCCTTGTGCAGATTTGCAGGCTCGCACCAATGCGAGCCTGCGATCTGCCGGGGGCGGGCTTTAGGCTAGGGAGCTTCAGCAGTTGGTCAAGACCTTCGACCATCTGGAAGCCACCATTTTTGTCCCCAGAGCAGTGCGGAGTGACGAGCATGCACTGCTCCGGAGCAGCCTGGACTGGACTGGGGAGCCAAAAGACCCGGTAAGTAGCATCACAGGGTGATTCCCTCACCCTGTGCGGAAATGGCCTTTATCTAAACAGGAGGATCAGAACAAATTAGAAGATCCCTTATTGATGGTCAACTGAAGATAACATTTCCTTCTCTGATTAAAAAAAAAGGCAAGGCAAAAAACTGAGTGTTATATACACTATGGGATTATAGCAGTCTCCTAATAGCTTAATTCTCATGACTCCCTTCCATGGAAACCTTGGATCTGTAGTTTGATGAAGGACTTAGAAGTATTGCTAAGTTCTAGTACCTTGCCCTGATCTACAGCACTAAAGTTCTATAGCAAAAAAATTCAAAATACCTTATCACATTGCAAATCCCAGGGTTTTGCAGATAGAACTATGAGTCTTAAAGGAGTATCAAATGGATATGACTGTATAATGTGGATATATTTCAAAGCACCATGGTTCCAACGTTACCTAAAGGGTCCAGGCTCAGGTGAGCTCTTAACTAGATTTGAAATCCCTTATGAAAAAAAGGCCACTCCTCTCAAAAAATGGATGATAGCTCACATTTTCAGACATTATTGCTACTTTAGTAATGTGACTCTACATACTGCAATCTAGACTTTTCTTTGACAATGTATAAATAAGAAAATAAAATTATAAATGTTTACTACATGACATTTAGTGACTGTGCTACAGCAGCAAGCAATTTAGCACCTAGATTAGATATGGCATAAATGAGATACTAATTTGGAAAGAGATGTGCATACACATATAGCACATTTGTTTAGCACAGGATGGAATACATGCAATGGCATCATTTACAATGGGCTTTCCCTTTCTTTGCCTCTTCTCTGAAAAAAGAAGGATGGTGAGCATTCACTGGGAACAGATTGTGTGTGAGTACTGAAACAATATAGGACTTGGTGGAAATGGAAGTTGCTTCTGGGTGTACACAGAGTATACATCCTTACTAGGCTTCATATATAATTCAAATATAAAATGTCAAGACTTTGAAGACCCACAGTATACTTTGGAGGTCACCTCATTCAGTTTTACATACTTCAAAACTGCCTGGCATCAGTGTTTGGTGAAAAATGCTTTCTGATGAAGCAGGTCTGCTCCAAGACACTTTGCTGCCTGAAGCAATGGACAAAATGGCACCACTCCATTCCATTCCATGTACAGAAGCTACAGGAACCTGAATTCAGCATCAGAAATAGGGCAGGACCCTCTACCAAGACTGAAAGCAGGAGGCCAATTAGGGGCTACAGAGCAGTCTGTGTGGCATATACAACTCTGTCTACAAAGAAAAGAGAAAAGCCAGGGGCAGCAAGAGGAACAGATTTGGAACTGTAAAAAAACCTTTTTGTTCCCAAGCCAAATGCAGAGGAGGGGGGATGAAATCTTCCCTGAAAAATTGGCCTTGAAAGGAACTTAGACTTTGTTGACCAAAAGTAATCACTTTTACATCTGCAATGCTACATATTCTTATTGTGCAGAAACCTCACTGAACTCAATAGGATCTGTTTCCAAGTACAACATGCATAAAACTTGATAGCCACTTATTCAAAGGGAGAAATTTAAGCACATCTTTAATTCTTCATGCTGAAATCATTGGGACTTAAAACTGATAACATTTGGCTGGGTAGAGCCCATCTTTTCTTGTGCAATGTACCACTAATATGCACATCACATTTATAGCCTTCCAAAACATCTCTCACCTTTTCGGAACTACGTCCTCACTAATATCCGTAAGTCCTCCAGCAAGTGCACAAAAATCCAAATAAGCTTTCGAAACTCCTTGAATGGTAGAGACACAAATATGCAGCGCTGACATATAGAACTATACAAGAGACATACCGATCCATGACACTGCTATTTTCTTCAGGGTCACCCTTTCCCCCTTTTTGCAGACATCACACAGTTTCTCAAGTAAGAAACCTGACAGCTCTGTCATCCGACTTTGCAAAGCAGCTGATAAAACCTGACAGGGACAAGAATTATACAATGGTCTGGCTGTGTTTTGAAGAAAAGGCTCAGATGTTTTGCATGCAGTTCTAATGGAAAATGTTGCAGGTTTCCCCTAACAGGCCATAATTATATTCATGCAGTGATGCTACTCTGCCCTCTACTGGCTACTTTGTGGGCATGCAAAATGAAAGTTTTTTTTAAAAAAAAATCCATATAAAGTTTTAAACATGCTTAAAATTTATTGATATCAAATAATAGATTTGCCCTCTCAAGAATTAGTGCCCAAAATGACTAATTAAAGAGGGATGGACATTATCATTACATTACATTACATTACATTACATTACATTACATTACAATATCATTATCTTAATACTATTACTGAAGCAATATCAAGATGAGGAACATAGGAAGCTGTGCATAAAGAGTCAAATCAATGGACCATCTAGCCCAGCCATTCTCAACTTTTGGTGTACTAGCTATTTGGGATTTCAGCTCTCAGAATCTATTATCATTGGCCAGTCAGGTGGAATATTCTGTGTGTTGAAGTCCAGAACAGCTGGAGGAGCAAAAGTTGAGAATGGCTATTAGTCCACTGATGTCAACTCCTAAGTGGCTGAGCCTTTCCAGGGTTTCTGGTGGGAGATTCCCTAGCCTTGCCTTAAGATCCTTGGTATTCCCAGATGATCTCCCATCCAAGAAGCGGCCAAACCTTGTACTGGGTATGTACAGAATAGTATGGAATGGTGTATGTCTAAATGCATGTTGCTTTCTTCCAAGAAGAACGTTTTAATCTTATGATCTTTATCTTGATCTTAAGATCATTACCCCAACACCTACTTATGCATTTTACTTTGGAAAATGGGGATGTAGTTGTCCACCCAGATCTAATGGCTATTTAGAAAGACAATTGAGCTTGCTTTCCCCCCTTACCTTTATGCGTTTAAAAGCAGAAAGGTACTACAATACTAGATAAGGCTTTTTCCAATACAGCTCTTAGCTGGCTAATTAGCTAGCTTCTTTGCTACCCTTCTTATTTAATCTATATCCTGACTTTCTACTAATATGGGACACAAGGTTGCTTATAACAAATTAAAACAATGCACAGCTCAAGTTTTTTAAAATAAATAAATGAATAAATAAATAATCAATTCTGTTAAAAAACTCCTACATTTAAAACTATCTAACATCACATTACGGTACAGGAAAAAGGATAACTTACCTAATTCACATGAATTTAAAAAGCTCTACTAGCATGCTGTGCCGAAGGAACTATACAGTGACTCTCTGTTATAGTTAGCTGATTGGATCCAGGATGAGACTCCTATAACTTTAATCTCTAACAGATCTTGAAGGAGGATAAATTAGTATAAAATAGCACCAAGCAGTCTGAAGATACTATCCTTGTTCACATTCCACACCTCAATCCTCTCCCAATATGGCTGTTGCTTTGTTGACGGAGGGAGAAATGCAAAGGAGTGGTCAGCTCTTGTCACCAGCGCCTCATCCTGACCCAAGGTGTGTTAAGGATTAAAATTATAAGAACCTGGTCCTTTATCCAATCTGGCAACCATTCTCTCTGTCTGCAACTGGAAGAGCAGTTACAATCTTCAATCTGTTGTCTAAGTGTAGCACAAAGGCATTTGTGTGACCGGTGGCAATTACAAATATCCATGAGAGCATGGCAGGAGCTCAGGAAGCCTAACAAGTAACCAGGATAGTCTCCCAAAGTAACACTCTACAGTTCTGATTTAAGCTACAGCTTCAACATTTGAGGATCTTTGGCCATGCTAACTGGGACTGAGGTGAGTTGTTGTTCACAACATCACTGTTCCCATCACTCCTGATTTTTGCCCATTCTAGCTAGGATTCATGAAAGTTGTTGTCCAAAGTATCAGGAGCACATCAGGTGACTATAGGATGATGCAGACCAGCTCATAAAACTCTCAGAAATAATTGCCACCTAGATAATGGTTTCTATAATGTTCAAATATGTTTAAATAAAACATACGTTTGTGCTCCTTTAAGACTTTGAACATCTTCCCAAGTTCCCACCTCCTAGGTTAATTGCAAGGGGAGAGTTCATCCTGAACATCATAATGACCTTACTGGCAAGATCCTACAGCTTGTCTCAGGCCCAAGAACATACCAAGGGAGGGGACAACTGGCAGGTGATGCTACTTCTCCTGTCGAACTGCAACTTTCACTAGACCTATTTTGGTCACCTGAAATGTGATTTCAGTCTTAGGGATAGGGAAATCTCTCAGTTCCAATTTTGTTGTGTTTTGTTCAAGCCCAGCTGGATTTCCTCCTTGTCTTCATTTTATATCAGATTGTTTGTTAATTTATTCATTTACTTTCATAGTAATGTGTGCATTCGTGGGTACATTCTCTTATGCATGCCCTTTTAATGTATTTTTCTTAATGTACACATTTTCTACTCATTTTTCTGATTGATCAAAATGTATTTGTGCACACTTTTCAAAGAGAATACATTTTGAGGTGTGCACATGTATTTGTATGTAATCTGAAAATGAAAAAAGAAAAAAAAACATTTATGGTCCAGTGATGTAAAAGAGAAAGATATGCACACATATAACCATTAGTGACATGACTAGGTAAATTAATGTTTAAAATGGCTTAAAGTGAATTTGTTTCCTTCTGTATTTATTTTTATTTATTTATTTAATTTATATCTCACCTTTCTCCTAGCATGAAGTGCAAGGAAGTCTTTATTATATATCTCCATGGTTGTTACAAAGGTATGTGCCCAATTTTTACCACTTCATGTTGCTAACAGTAAGTCCACTCTATTCATCACCAAGAACAGAATCCACATTGCGTATCTTCACTGTTCATTGCTTAATTTGTTCTAAACTTTGAGCCTTAGCTCTGTTGCATCCTCTGTGTTTTTGAACCACATTATGCCACTGAGACAACCAAACGTTGTGGTCTGCTTTTTTCAGACTAGTAAAGTATTAGGCTATGGAAGCACATGCTGTCAGCTCAGAAACATTACATTTCAGGTACTCTCGCCCACCTGCTCTATTTCTAAGCAGTGTGACAACTCCATGTTGTATCAGCTATAATTAAATATTGTGTTTCATGCTTCCAAAGGGCCTCAGATGTTAGTAGTTGATGAGAAGAAATTACGTTATTCAAAAAACCAGTGTAGATAAGGAGAACAAACTTCTTTAGTAAACCACACAGAAATGATTCTGATTCCTGTCCTTTAGATGAACGGTCACAAGGGGCTCCTGAACTAGAACCAAATCAGAAGTAAACAAATTATTTGATCAACTGGTTGAAAAGTTGCAACTTCTTGTATGACACTGATCAGCCAGCTTCAGGAGCATAAGGTGCTAACTTGCAATAAGACAAACCCTTAACACAAGATCCTTTTTACCAGGGGTGCTCAGATGTTTTGGAAAACAAGCCCAAGAATCCCTTACCACTGGCCCTGCTGGCAAAGTGTTCTGAGAACTGAAGTCCAACATCATTTGTGGATTGAAGCATGCATCCAGCCTTCTCTTCTTGGTATTTTCTAATGCACTGCAGTATCATTATATTCCTTCCTACAACCACCTTTAAGTATTCCTTGACTAAGAAAACTCTATGAAATTAAAGGGTTGCCTAAGTTGACAGATGACTTAAAGGCACACACACACACACACATACAACCAGCATAAGCTGATCTGTATTACTGGCAGTGGCTTTCTAGGATTTCTCCAGCCATACCTGGTGATGCTCAGAAATTAAATTTGAGACTTTTAACATTCTTTTTTCTTGGTTTTTAATGGAGATCTTTTAAATCATGGTGGGAATAATGGTTCTCCAAATGTTGTTTAATTACATCTCCCAGCACTCCTCACTGTTGGCTGTACTGACTGAGGATGCTGGGACTAACTGTTCAACAATATTGGGAGAGTCACATGATTTCCACCCCTGTTTTGTTTGTTTTTAATTCTATGCTTAGTTAAATTATATTTCCAAAGTAACTTTTTGTACATTGTAATCTGTCTTTTTTTAAATGTTTATAACCCACCTTGTGTCTCAGGTCAGGGAAAATGGCAAGACATAAAGATAAAAACAATAAGAAGAAGAAGAATACAGAGAATGGAATCTGCCAGTGAGCTGAGTGCCCTTGCTCAAATGTTATTTATTTAGCGAAATAAATTACAAAAAAAGTAAACAGGGACAAATAAAACCATTATGCTGTAACATAGGATTACAGTAGGGTTGGAGATTCTTTTGCCTTTCACTTGTTTGGCATTTAACTCCCACGAGCCTCAGGCAGCATGACCAATAAAAGATTATGGTAACTGTAGTCCAGCACATCTGAAGAGTCAAAATTGTTGGGAAAAAGAAGTAGAATGAAGTTGCTTTTTTTTTCACAGACCAACAACATTGTTGCAAAGAAGTCAAAACCATCTTCATCTGAGAAGCCCTTAAACTGAGCAATTCTCATTCTCAAGTTTTTGCATGTTTTAGTCTTTTTGTGGCTCTTGTATAACTCCTGATAGAGGGCTGCCACACTTCCTAGTTGGTTATGTTTCCCCTAGACTCAAGGCATGACATTCTGTTATCTTGCCCAGATTCCAAGCTTTCACTTTTTTTTTTTTAAAGTTGGTCTCTGTCTTTTAAGAGTGGAGTTATGGGTCAAAATGTCCAGTTACTGTTCTGTCCAATTGCTTTGCAAGAAGCAAGATGCTTCCACCCTTGCCTATGAGTGGATTGAATTGTTTGGTTGTTAGTTTAAGCTTAATCTGAGGGTGTTCAGACAACAAGTGAAGTCTGGCAGCTATGGCTGATATTTGTGACCTGATGTCTCTGAACTCCTCTCTCAGTTTCCTAGGCCAGTGTGTTATAAGTCCAGCTTTTAGAGGAAAGTCTATCTGAAGTCTGTTTTACAGAAACTGCTGGGCCATCCACACTATTGTTGCCTTCTCTCCCTCTCCACATAATTGTCCTTCCTACCACCTTCCTACCCCTACCGCCTTGCTTTATCTCCCTTTCCCCAGCTCCTTGTCTGGCAGCAGAAGGCAGCCAGGCATCAACATGAAGTGAAGCAAAGAGGAAGAAGGCAGGTTGGAGCCACAACTGTGGGTGCAAGGGAAGGACACATGACACTGGAACAAGAAAGAGTGAGCTGAAGGGATGGGAAGAAGGTCAGGAGGTGCAGCAAGTTAGTGTAGGGTATCAGAGAAGGGAGGTGTAGCAGCATAAAGTGAGAAGAATTGGGAAGGAGGGAAGGAAGGGCGAGGCACACAGGTGGCAGTGTGCAAGAGGCAAGAGGGAGGCATGACAAATGTGTGACTTGAAATAGAGAAGGAGAACGGAGACAAGGGAGAGTGAGAGGTACAGTGGCAGCATGGAAAGAGCAAGAGAGGAAGGCCTAAGGTGATGGATGGTAGAAGAGGGGGAGACATGGTGATCCAAAGGAATAGAGAATGGGAAATGCAAGCAGCAAAGGAGTGGGAAATAGTGAAGGTGTAAGTTGAAACCAGGAAGAGAGTGACATGCAATGTGGACTAAAGGAAGGAGGCATTGTGAAGGCATTGGGTGAGGCAAGAATGTGGCATGGAGGAAGGGGAGAATACAGTGGGAGCAGCAAGAAAAGTAGGTACAAAATCAGACAAAATACAAGAGAAAGAGGCATAGTTTGTAAGTTTGTCCTTACTTTCCCCGCATTTTTGACTGTGATCAGATAGCAGTCACTCTCAAGGACTTCTAGCCATATTGTAATGTATCTTTACCTTTTTGCTGTCATTAAAAACAACTGATGGTAACAAATACACAGTAGTGTTAGGCCTTGCTACGTATGACAAAATGCTATTTTAATTACTAGTACAACCACCACCGTTATACCAGGAATGTACATAGCCATTTTACATGGTCCTGGTCTTGCTTTTTCTTAGAGGAAATGATGGCCCAAGATCACATGGTCAGCTCCATGACCAAGCTGGGAACTGAAATTGGATCTCCTTGCCCTAAGTCCAGCACTTTACACTAGTTCTGAAGGATGTGTTAAAATATATACAATAACATGAAGTTTCTCTGAGCACAAGTCTTTTCAGATAGAGACTGTGTTTTCATTCCATAGGAGGTACAATGGATATCTAAATGCTATCTTTCAGTGACCCATAGGGCAAAGCTCTTCAAAACAGAATGAAGGAAAATGCCAAATGCACAAATGCTGCCTAGGGGCAGCAGGGCTGATGTACTAGGTGATGAAAGAAACCTCATCTCCCCTGCCCTCCACAGTATAACCATTAAGCCCTGAGCATGGAATTAACTGACTGAACCCCTGTTGCTTTGCCCCGAGTGAAACATATTCCACCAACCTTACAGTAGCTATAACTGATTCTGAGAAAAGCCCCCTGGTGCTGCATGTGCCTCCAAGGGCTACTTTTGCAGCCCTGAGCTGGAATTAGCTGGATGACTAAAAAAAGGGGGGATGTTATAGGGAGCCCTGAACTGTTTAACATTTATTTCAAAAACAGAAGTGGATGTCTGCTCACTTCTGGTTTGGATTCCCCCTTTAAAAAAAAAATCTTGGCATTTCATATGGCCCCAGAAGGTTCCCAGGTAGAAAACTGGTCTCTTGACCAATTGAAATTGCCAGTCCCTGATACAGAGAATCGGTCTGCTTCTCTTTGTCTTTGCTGTTGGCATAGAACAGAGGTGTGAACTACATAATGGCTAATTCATAGGACCCAAACTGAAAATGGCATGGTAAAGGTGACGACATGCACTCTAGTTTCAAAGTAGAGTCAACATATGTATAGGGATTGAAAGAATATTTGAAAATATTTGAAATATTGTAAAAAAAACATGTTTTTTGAGGGTTGACCCTGATGAAAACCCTGATGAAAAGAATCATAGACGGAAGAGAATTTGCACTTTGGGACTTACTCTGTCTAAAATGCACTTGTGGTAGTTTTGCACAAGAAACAGCATTTTGTGTATAAGGAGCAGCTTTTTGTACAGAAACTTACATTTCTACACAGAAATATTATTTCCTGCACAATAATGCTGTAATTGGATACTTATTGTATGCAAAATTTCTTCAATTTCTTCTTTTTGCTAGCCACAAGAAGTGGGCAAGTTATAACACATTCATTATATGTTGCAAAAAGACTATGTCCTCACTATACTGAAGCCTGGTTGACCAATCCTATATCAATATTTTTGAAGTAAAACATGTCTCTTGAAAATTTTTACCCGGAAAAAATTGTGTCCCAGATATTCTCAGTAATGTTAGGTCTACTGAAATTCATGAAAGAGCACCTGTCTGATGAACATCAGTCCCATTATAACGTCCTCTGCTCTACAGTCTCTCCTTCTAACCTTCAAATTGTAAATATACTTAGCTCTGCTGCATGCATATAAAATTCTCCTCTGAGTCAGTAATCTTGATTGTCCAGGATTCCTGGTCATGGGCATGATTCTAACCACATTTAGCTCAATGCGGGCAGGCAGAATGTCTAGGCCTTTTTGTTTATTATGGAATAACCATAGATGAAATCAACATGAATGAGAACATTGAGGATGGGACCTCACTTGAACAGTCTTGCTATTACCTTCCACATGTTTATCTTTAATGCCTACATGGGGCTAATGTTTGTTCTCATACTAACGTAGCTCTTGTACATTATGACATGTGAGCCTCACCAAACATTGTGGCCTTCTGATTTTCCCATATGTTTTATGAAGAGCTTTTGCAGAAGCAACCTATGACAATGTGCCTTGCTATGCTTGAAAGAACAGAACATTTCCATACAGCATTGGCGTGCACACATTCATCCCCATTTATGTCACATCTGGCTTCCATCATAGCCTGGGTGACAAGCATGGCAATGAAAGGTTTGATACAACTGGGAGTTTCATAGCCTATAGAATAACCAATATTTCACACCTAGGTTACAGAAAAACTATTATAAAATGGATATTGACAGAGACGGATTGTAGATGCTGTAATATAATCTCACAGCTTTGATGATCTCAAACCTCTTGAGCATCATTTCACAGTTTATGGTGCAGTATCATCACAATCCCTCAAAAGAATTACAGCTTTCTAACTAATCTCTCCCTATCGGTTACACGATATGGAAGCCATGAAGCTCAAATACAAAGAGACTATAGTATGAATGATGGCACTCAGGTCTTTTTCCCCCAACAATATTTGTAAGTCTGAGAGTGATAAATGGCACATGAGTTATAAACGAGCAACAAGGTCAGAGCAACTGAAAGCAGAGTTCAAAGAAAAGTCACA
This sequence comes from Iguana delicatissima, assembly GCA_948472985.1. Classification (NCBI taxonomy): domain Eukaryota; kingdom Metazoa; phylum Chordata; class Lepidosauria; order Squamata; family Iguanidae; genus Iguana; species Iguana delicatissima. Next base: position 846,056 of record CAOKZL010000478.1, on the reverse strand, counting down.
ATTTTACAGAGTTCAAGAAGAGGCCATAGACTGAAGTTGCTCCGTGCTGCTTGATAAGGTCAGTGAGGAGAGCGCTAAATAATAGAAGACAGTGAATTGATGAGCAATAATGGCTTCTCACTGATAAGCACTGCACAAGGTACCTCCACATTACATGTGATGCTATTTCTACAAATATATTGGAAAGAATGAAGGAATCTTGTAGACATTATCATGCGTGAATATTGAACATCTACTTTACCACATTACACTGGGAGCCAGTTTCTGATCATTGTATACACACAACTAAACCAGCAGATTCAGGATCTTCACACATGGTATTGCAGTTGGGATTATCTTGCACCCCCTGCGTCCAAAGCAATCATAGCTGGTAGCTCTAATGGGGTGGTGGGTCTGCTCCTTATTTTTGATAGCTTTTAATTCACTCTCCAAGTGAATTAAAGAGCTCTGTAACCCTATTTCAGGCATAGGGTTCAGCACCTTGAAGAGCTTCTTTAAAACGTGGATTAAAACCTGGAACTGGATTCTCCACCCCACTGACAAGAGAATCATCAGCAACCAATGATCTAATAGAAACCATGAATGTGAAGAGATCCTTCAAATTATTTGGATTAAGAGAAGCATGTTAAGTTCTGTGTTGACTTTGGAGATAGGATTTCTAAAAATCTGTTAATATGAATATCATGCAATATTTTTCTATGTTCTTAGAGAGAGGCCTGGAAAGTCAAAAATCTTGAATTTATTTTTAAAAAGTATCGATTCTAAACCATCCTATCATGACAATACGTTGTAGAGTAGCATTGCCTTTAAAGCATCACCTAAAAAAGAAAAAAGATACTTATATCTATGTAAATTAGCATTTGTAAGTTCAGATATAATTATTTTAATATTTTAATAGAAATACCATATATCTTACCATCTTGTGGGAGAGTATGACCAAGTTAGCTATTTGCCTACCCAGTCTGCAGCACTGGTGCTAAGTCCTGATGGCCAGTTCAAGGCCACTGATACTCTTACTATTATGGTTGCGGCTTATATTTAAACTAGTCTCAAGCGGGCAATTCTTCAACCCCTTCTAACCAAAACCTTGGAAAGCCCTTCATTCGGATGACTGTCCTCTGTAAAGCAGAAGACAATCCCACCCTGTTTGTAATATTCAGGAAAGTGTGAAAGTTACCAGTTTGTTTACTCCAACATATATTGCCAACAGCAATGGAGAAAATATGGATTACACACTATTCCATGGCTATTGTAATACTTGCTAACTTTGCTGATCTCTTTCTGCTGAGGGAGTGGGAAGGAGACTACCTGCCTTATCAAAAGTATTCACATTTTTGGGGGAAAATGATTGACATCTTTCAAATCTCCATATGATCTCGTTGCACTAAGCAATTGCTGCCATCATGTTGGATCAGCCTATCAAATGCATACTGAACCTGGGTGCAGCACTAAATTATCATACAGAAGTACATACAGATAAATTCAGCCCACAACAATCTAGACAGTTTAGCAACAAGCAGGATTTAAATCCACAAAGGGGACAGCAAGATGCATTTCACTGGAGAAGGAGGAGAAACAAAAATGGTGGGTAGATGATTTAGGTACTAAGAAGAGGTTTCTGTGGGAAAAGGTCAACATTAAAAGTTAATTTTCAGCTGTAGACGAACTAAAGATGAGTCCTACAGCAAAGAAAGTGCACATGCATGGAAAGACTTCTTTGTACCTGAAAATATTTTACTAAGTTCATGAAGTGTTAGAGCTGGCAGTTTGCAGGATTCTACCTTATGCTTTTTTGTAAATGCCTGACATTTTAAATGACTCAATGAAAATAACAGGCTCAGCATTTAAGCACTATAATGTGCTTGATGTAAAATATATGTTTTCATGGATGGACTGTATATTGTTGCTGCCTTGGATATCTGCACACACTAATCAGTTGATACAGATGGTTTATAGTGCTTAAATGCTATGCCTGTTATTTTCATTGGTCCCACTGTGTTTTGGTAATGCTGGTCCTAGTTAACTAGCCAAAGGACTATCCAGGTGCATAGGAATGCTCCAATTCATTGTAGTTCTTTCTGTAAAGGTACTGTTGAATCATAGGGTTATATGATGTCATATTTACTACATTGTGTATGTGAATTATTACATGTATTGTGCGTAAGTATAATAGGCTTAATGCCATAATACCACCTGATTGCTGATCACACAATTTCCAAAATGAGTATATAAGCCATTGTACTAATATCTCTGTCTTCCATAGTATCCCCCCTACAAACTTCAGAGAAGCTGCCAGAAGCAGCTGGGATAGTGAGTGAAAAGGTGTGTATCCCAATCTATCTTTCTTGTATCATTCATTTACCACTGTGTCATCTATCCACAAATAGTCCAAAGGCTGCTCTTTTTTCCCCTGGTGGGGTACAAAACAGCACCCTTCCCCCAAAAAGTCATTGTATATAGTTTCCAAGGAAGAAAACCTTCCATCTGAGGAATTAAATCCCACAAGCACCTTTCTCTATCTCCCTTTAAGTAAAAATAAAGCCTATATTCCTTTAAGTAAAAATAAAACCATAATAAACTATTTTTATATAAAATTAACAACTTGCTACCTTTTTATGATACCCTATACCTGTTACATAAGTCAGCTACCTCATTCTAAGAGTAAAGCTGACCTTATATCTACCTACCATTTAGTGTTATCCATCCAATAAATCAGATGGTGTTCAGGTCCTATCATTCCATAGTTAAGAAGTATATCCACCTAGTAGTGAGTAAAACATTACCTGTTCTGAGTGTTGCAGCTGTTACAATCATCATAATCATTTTAATGATCCTCTTAGGCTTTTAATTGGAGATACGAAGGATGAAACTGACTTCTGTACCAGAGATGTGCATAGAACAGCCTGGGGGCCACTTGTGATCCCTAGCACCTTTTTTGTGGCCCCTGAAGCCCTCTCTCCCTGCTTTCCGCAAAGCTTCCTAGACCCCAATTTAAAAATTTCAAGCAGTTTTTGCCCCAAGATAATAGAAGAAAAACCTCTAGCACATGAAAACATGCAAAATTACCCTCACCCCCACCACAAGAATCCTAGAACCCTGTACTTCCCCCAAATACCCCCACTGTCTTCTGCAGTCATTCTCAAAATGGCAACTGCAAGTCATGCAAACAAGGACTGCAGAGAAAAATGGAGGTTTTAGGGCTTAATGTGAGTTGTGGGGAGGGGAAATTGCCAATTGCTGTTCCAGTTACAGAGCAGGTGAACTGTGTACTGAGTTACAATCCTTCCCTTCTGAAGACATAAAGGTGTTGGGAGCGCTAGCTACAGTTCAGATGTAATACCTTAACTTCTCATTACAGTTCACCCTTTTACCAGGTATGCAGTGCAAGCTGAGAATGGGCTAAGTTTTTTACATGAAAGACTAAGAAATTTCCTCTATACTGAAAAAAATCAGTTTAATTTTATTTATTTTTAAATACCCAAGATTTCATTTATCCCTTTTGGAAGTTGTTGCCACTTAACCTTGTGCCCTTATCATACATCCTTCTAACAATAGCATTCTAAAGTATGACTGTATTAGCAATGGGTTCATTCTGGGGGAAAAATAGGCATTCAGCAGTACTTCAGGACCTTACTCTTTTTCATTACATGTGTATCTTAGTGCTGCATCAACTGGTCTTTGAACTTTTCAGAGCCCCTCATCTACCTCTTTTAACGTCAGATACTTTCCTTTTTTGAGGAAAATGAACATGAAGCAAGAGTAGCATCAATATTTTTCTAGGAAGACTCCAGCCATTATTTGTCCTCTCCCTTCCTGCTGTGCTTCAGCATATTCCCAAGGTAACACTGCATTGGGATCCAGTAATATCCCATTGAGGGATATTCTGAAGAATTACAGCTACTGTTCCACCTTCTCCAAAATCCTCCATAAGAGTATTGCTGCTTCATACTGTGCCCAGTGGAGTGTTGTCCTAGAAGCATAGGGTGGAATGGGAAAGAATAAAATGTTGGATGGAGGCCTCTGGATTCTAGGAAGAGCTCCAATGCTCTTCTGGTGGGCTCTGCAGAAATGGATGAAATACTCCTGCAATTTGGGAAAAGGGATTTTGGAACTATTTCAGACTAGCACCATACCACCATACCCCTATACCACCATCTTAGGTTATTCATCTAAAATGTGTTCTTCTAAATAAATATTCAGAACAGTTAAGACATTTTATAAAATTTGTGAAACAAATGTGTAAAGTTTTGTACCTGTTTCCCCCTTCCTCTCCTGAAGGAGGGTAAGAATGTGTTAAGTGTAATTCAGATAAATAACCTACCAATCTCTAAACAGATACAGAAGGAAATTGGTATTTCCACCTTCCCAGAATGTAAGGATATTAAAATTCAGTAATATATATACTGTGGTAATCATGGATCTCATCCTAGATTTCTAAGTAATGAAAGGTATATCAACAACGATTTCAGTCTTGCTGGGGGTTTTTAGCAGTAAAAACAAATTGCTTACAAATGGAAGCAATGATGGGACACATCACAATCCTAAACTGCACTGCTGAAAGTACAAGCTTCTTTTACCAGGAATGGACTTTTAAGTGAACAGATTTCAAGTTCCGTTCTAGTTCTGGTATGCAAAACCAATTTCTGGAATCAACATTCTTAAATTTGAAGTATATTCATTAATACACCCAGATCTTGTTGATGAATGATTGGTTACTATTTAAAACAAAACAGTTGATCTCATAAGTCACACAGTAGTCCTACTCTGTAGGGCATATAGTCCCCCTGCAAGACTGAAACACAGAAAATAAGCAGGTCAGGTTGCTTAAAATAATATCTGAATGACAGATACAATTCTAACTGTAAAGGAGAGCAATATATCAAAACTGCTATGCTCATCAACTTTATTATTTTTACCACTTAAACGCAGTAGTGGCATTAAACACTCACAGAAAAGGCATCTTACATTTCCACGGTAATAGAGATATTTATAACATGCATACACAAAAGGCTATGTTAAAGACATGCCAATATCTCTTCACAGAACCTTTTAAATCCCTCTTCAAGAGCAGCTATTATAATCCCACCTGGAAATACTCTTTAAAAACCCTTACCTTGTGAGCAACTGCTGAATTAAACAACAATCTGAGTACCACTCTCTGTATCTCCTTCTAGGACAAAGTTATTCTCCTTTTAGTTCTGTACTTGTGTGTTCTCTGTGACCTAATTTTGCCTGTGATAAATGCCAGAGTTCGACTGGAGTCACTTGAGCTGCTATAAGAGAAGAATGGAAGTCAAAAATGAATGCACTCAACATTCCTCCTTTGACAGATTGCTTGTCAAGAGGCTAAAAGCCTTGGAAAGCTATAGGTGAGGTAAAGCATTATAATAGCCATCCTTTAGATGAAATTGAATTCCAGTTTTCAACTAATTACTCCAGACTCCAATAATGAAGTTAAAGCTCATTCAGACTGAGAGGTCCAGCATTTGACTTTGGGCTCCAGCATACTAAATTTGTAGACTTCTTAAGGCAATAAGAATCAATCCAGGGCAGAAACAAAACCCATCAGGGTTCAGACTGGGGTTTGGGTCAGAGACCATCTAAGAGTCCTGGTCAGCCATCTATGTCTAGAGGTGATAGTTGGGAGCACAACCTTGCTAATTTTCCTGAATCATAGAACAGCTTGTCAAATATAAATTGATCTCATCAAATCTTTCTAGGATGGCTGAAAGTAGAAATACCATGCTGTGACCGAATTCAGATGAGAGGAACACTGCTCTATTTCATAGGCACAGTTTGACAGTAACTCATTACAAATAACTACTTTGTTATAATTCATTTTTTCCAGAAAGACAGAGAGAGAGAGAGAGAGATACTATGTTATGCCTGTAACACAACAATGGATAGCTTATTTATTTTGTGTACAGTTACAGCACTCCTTCTTTATTGTAACTGTAACATTTAATTACTTTTATCGTTATTTTTTACAGACTAAAGATTCATTCCTGATTGGAAATATTTTATTTCATTTTGTTCTGTGTAAAATTTGAACTGATGCTGATACAGAGCTCTGCCATTGGAATACCATAAAGATAGACCAAACTACAAATTTGAGAATTCCACAGGCTGGAGCCATGACAGTTAAAAGCAGTATCAAGCCGTTATGCCTGTGGAGTATGGACACAATCCTAGCTTGCCTTATGCTCTGAAGCTACTCTGAGATACATGCCAAGTGAAGGTTGCTTATGCTACTTTCACTGTCACTTTTCCTATCATTCCTGAGCAAAAGTAATGGCTCCAGTCTTTCTGTTGCATAATCAGAGGCCACTATCTCAGTTAATCAAAGCTGTATATGCATTGAAATAATAGAAAACCCTTTCTTCTTCAAGACAGAGCGCAGAGTCCATAAAAGCCTTACAGTTCAAATGAACTTGAGAGACCAATGTTCCATAAATTGTCTGGAAGACAGACTATGGGCCTTTCCACATTACACTGCTATAGTGCTGTTATTCCACTTTCAACAGCCTCTGGAATCCTGGGGTTTGCAGTTTAGGGAGGGGCATTTAGAATTCTCAGCCAGGGAGCTCTTTGGCCTCAGTAAACTACAAACCCCAGAATTCCACAGGATGTTGCAAGTGGAATAGCAGCACTATAACAGTGTAGTGTGGAAAGGCCCTACGTCATACAAAATCTAAACACTGGATTGTTAAGCCCTTCTCTATTAATTATTTAAAGCCCAGACATTAAAATGTCTTTAAAAGGAAGAAAAATTAAACCACAGTTGTCACAGACTAGAGACTGTACTACATCTTGGATACAGTGGAAACCCCTTGATATCCACTGTGGTTTGGTTCCATGTAAACCTACCCCCATGAATAACAAAATCCATAGATGCTGCAGTCCCATTATATATAATGATGTAATAAAAGAGTGTCCCTTATATAAAACAGCAAACAACTCAGATGAGTGCCAGAGAGAGCTTCAGTATCTATGAAATGGTAGGAGGCTACAGCAGGGTATACCTACACATCAGTGTAGATTTGCTTTTTGGAACTTTTTTTTCTGAATATTCTTGAGCTATGGTTGGTTGAATCCATGGATGCAGAACCCACAGATATGGAGGGCCAAGTGTATAGCCATACTGTACAATAACAGCTTTATCCTGTTTTAACAGCTCCATCCTACAGAATGGTTCGATTTGTAGTTTGGTGAGGTAGTTAGAATTCTCTGATTTATTGGGAAATTGCCAAGTTTGGGGCAGCCTGTGTGCGTAAGGAAGAATCCCTGTAAGGCCTTGAAAGGGCTGATTGGTTCAGCTGCAGGAAGCCCAGTCCTATGGGTTTATTTTTTTTAACATTTTTTTTAAAAAATCCAACTTTTAAATATTTCTGTAGTACTCAGGGTTCTCAAAGTCTGCCAATATCTCCCTCTTCTGTGAGGATAGTGCTGATAAAGCTATATCGGCATAGATTTTACATGTAGACCTTTTAATCCAGTGCTAATAAAGGGTTAGTCCATAGTCCATTGCCAGTCTGCAAACTGTTGGCTGCTGGTTCACGGTGAGTATCCAGGAAAGAAAGAAACAGTGGCAGTCAGTGGACACAAATATGGTGCCATTCTCAGAAGCATTGTGGGCGGGGGGAAGAACCCTCTACAATAGTCCCATATCAGATAGCTTAAGAAGCACTGTTCTAATCCATTAGTCAAGAAACGTATACCCAGAGTTAGACTTCCCACATTCAGATGGCTGGAATCATCCCCATGGTCAACCACCAGAGCTGATTTTGGTTCTGCTTTTTAATGCAGAGGGCTTTGATGAGATAAGAATTGTTTTATTTCAGAGGTTTGCAACCCAGTTAACAAGGGATTTATTTTAGGTCCTTGTCTAAAATAAAAAGCACCTTTACAAACGCAACCATGAAATTCAAAATAATAAGTAGCAGTGGGGACAATCTGATTTTGAGACATTTGTATGTTAGGGATTTTAATCTTGTTGCTATGTGCCTTCAAGATGAAACTGACTTATGGGTTTTCTTGGCAAAGGTTTGGTCGGCAAGATTTAGTCAAAGGAAGTTTGGCATTGCCTTCCTCTAAGATTGAATGATTTGCCCAAGTTCATCCAACAGCTCAGTTAGGGGTTGAGCTCCTAGTGCCCTAGAGTCCCAGCACAACACTCAAACCCATTACACAAAGCTGTGTCTTAATATTTGTTCAGAGGAGGTTTACCATTGCCTTCCTCTGAGGATGTGAGAGCATAGGTTTCCATGGCTGGGTTTCCATTTGAACCCTGGTCTCCTGGACTCCTAGTCCAACATTCAAACCATTACACTGCTTGCTTTTACTCAGCTTTTTAAAAGCTGTGTGAATCAATATCAAAGGAGGAAAAATATAACTTCATGCAAGAGTTTAGGAAATAGTCTTGAATTTGACCCCAGAGGGTAAATTTACTAAAAAGGCTTAGATTCGAGATTCTAGATAAGGCTTAGGATTTGTCAGTTTTTCAGACTGTAATATTCTGATTGCAGAAACGTTGCTTTAAAGCAAAAGTTGTCAAATTATAAATTGATAAGAGAGTTCATGTACATGTAGCAAGATCTTTTCATAGCAAACTTTAAGAAAGTCCATGCATTCTTAAAGGCACATTTAAGTAGATTTTAAAGTGTTAATATTTAACAAGACATATGAAGCTTCACCTTCAGTTTTGTAAGTGCCCATTTGTTAAGAAAAATCAATATTTAAATATATTGCAGAGCAATAAAATATTGGCAGTGAGATCTGCGAACAGTTATTAAAATGGAAGATCCATTAAAATGTGGGTAGACTGATGTAATAAAGATATTTTTGAATTAAAATATGTTACCATAAATCACCTACTTCTAAGTTTGTACAAACCTAACTTTATAGATGTCAGATGCTTCTCTAGCTGTTCTAGTAGCTGTTTACCTTAGACTTAAAAAGATTCCAAGTGTGCCAGCAAAATTAAGAAATCTGTGAGCAGCAAGAATAATTTGCCTTATTCGGGGGTGGGGGGGGGGTTAAAAGTACAAAACAAATAAAATAAATACATTATTATTTAGTGATATCAGTAATTGAATTCAAGATAGCATAAATGGCCCTCCTGTCCACTTTACTCTCACAATAACTATGTGAGGTAACTCAGGCTTAGATAGGGTGACAGGCTCAAAGTCAACCAGTGCATTTCATGTCTGAGTGGAGACTAGAAAACTGGAATTCCTAAGTCTCAATCCATATTCTACAGTCCAACTTCGTAATGACCATCATACATACCTCATCCCTGTCCAATATAACCATGGTAATGCCTGTTACTCAGATTCATTCAAGGAAGAATCATTTGAAAATGAACCTACAATTTTAGAATTGAAGTGGAAGCTGCACTTAGAGTACTTAGAAGAAATAAATCACCAGGAACAAATGGCATGCCAATAGAGCTGCTTTAAGCTAAAGAGACAGAATCTACTGTGGTTCTAATTGAAATCTGTCAACAAGTATGGAAATCAAAACAATCGTCCACTCATTAGAAATGCTCAGCATACATTCCAATTCCCAAGAAAGGGGACACCAGGGATTGCAGTAATCACAGAACCATTGAATTAATTTTCCATGCAATGAAGTCACGCTCAAGATTCAACAATGAATACTTTTACCATATATGGAGTGAAAAATTCCAGTTATCCAAGCTGGGTTCAGGAAAGGAAGAGGCAATACAGATCATATTGCAAACATTCATTGAATAATGGAGCTCATCAAAGAGTTTCAGAAGAAAACCACACTGTGCTTTATAGATTATAGCAAAGCCTTTTTGTATATCATGAAAAGCTATGGATCACTCTCAATGAAATGTGCCACAACATTTGATTGTCTTAATATGTACCCTGTACTCAAGAGGTTATCATTTGGACAGATTACAGAGAAACTGAATGTTTTTCCACTGCAAAGGAATCATTTTAAAAGGATGCATTTTATCACCCTATATGTTTAACTTGTATGCTGAACATATGGTATGTAAAGCAGGATTAGAGTCAGAGGAAGGAGGCACGAAAATTAGATAAAGGAATATCATTAACTTAAGATATGGAAATGACACCACACTACTAGCAGAAAACAGCAAAGACTTGAAACGATTACTGAAGAAAGTCAAGGGAGAAAGTGCAAGGCAGGTTTGCTGTTGAACATTAAGAAAAGAGAAATAATGACCACAGATGATTTACATAACTTTAAAGCAGACAATAAATTAAAATAGTTCAAGATTTTCTGCACCTTGGCTCCATCATTAATAAAAATGGTGGCTGTGGTCTAGAAATCAGAAGAAGGCTAGGACTTGGAAGGGCAACTATGAAGGAGCTAGATGACTTTCTAAAGACTTTCTAAAGATTGAATACTAAAGTTGGGATTGTCCATACTATCATATTTCCATTTTCTATGTATGGATGTGAAAGCTGGACAATGAAGAAAGCCAATAGGAAGAAAATTAACTCATTTGAAATATGATGCTGGAGAAGACTTCTACGGATACCCTGGACTATGAAAAATACAAATAAATGGGTCTTAGAGCAAATCAATCCTGAACTGTCCCTAGAACCCAAGATGACTAAACTGAGACTGTTGACCTTTTGACACATCATAAGTAGGCATGGCTTACTAGAAAAAGCAACTCTTGGTAAAGTAGAAGGCAGCAGGAAAAAAAGGAAGACTCAGCCACGTAGGGATGGGGGGGCGATGAGGGCAGTTCACAGCAGGAGGCATTTTTTGGGGAGGGCATTCCAGCTTGTAACCATGCCCTTGCATGCCGTGGCCATGCCCCACACACTGTGACCATGCTCTCATGCACCATAGCCCCACCTCCTACATCATAGCCCCACCTCCTACATCATAGCCCCGCCCCCCACCCGCTCCAGCTCCATGCACTCCAAGCTACGCCATTGGGAAGACTGTATTACAGATGGATATACTCAAGTCAAGGAAGCCAAGGCCCGGAGCCTGCAAGATCTGAGCAGTGCTATTGATGACAGGGACAGGTCTCTCATTCATAGGTCTACCATAAGTCAAAGTTAACTTGATGGAAGTTAACAAAATCAACAATGTCCATTAGCCTAAAACTGCCATGCTAGATTACAGTTACTATTAAGAAACAAAATTGAAATAATTTATGAAGGGACACAGAAGAGACTCTAAACTTGTGTGATACGGGTGTGTGAAAGTGTTCCAAACAATCAGTGATAGCTTTTCCGAGAAGATAATTGCCATTTCCGCACTAGACTGTTATAGTGCTATTATTCCACTTTCAACATCCTATGTAATCCTGGGGTTTGCAGTTTAGGGAGGAACCTTGAGGCAGAAATGGCCAACAACTACATACTTCAAATTGTCCCTCTAACCTCCACAGCTAAGCAGGATTTTAAGGAGTGAGTTTTATTTTTAATGCTCCACTCTTACAAGCCTTCTTCTTCTTCTGCCTGTCTTGTCATTTTGCAAAAGATGGAAGGAAGCATCTACAGTTGCCCCTCCACGTTTGCCAGGATTAGGGACACAGGACCCTCCCAAAAGTGGAAAAATCACAAATATCAAAATGTGTGGATATGTATGGGGGAAGGGAGCTAAGGCATGGTGGGGAGAGCAGGCACCCAGGGTCCAAACCAGGTCAGGGAAAGGAGAGGGAATGGGAGAAGATCAGTATGGTCGTCCTATACCTCCTCTCTCTTGAACATCTCTTTCCTTGGGTGTGTGTGTGGGGCCTCAGGAGACGGTTTGTGGTTCTGAAAAATCAGGTTGTGATCCACCCTTAGCTGACCAGGCAGCAGCTGGTGGAGAAGAAAGGGGACCTCAGGTGGGTTTTTAAAGGGTTGCATGGCTGATTAAAGCCATTGAGAGGGAAAGTTCCTATGGAAAAAACATGCTTAAGGTTGGGGTGGGGGGGCAGAGGCTGAAGCAATTCTCAAATAATCAAATCTGTAAAAGTCAAATCCGCAAATGTGGAGGGCCAACTGTATTTGATTAGGCCCTGCATTAGTATATCCTCAGGTAGCTTTCAAGGACCCATGGATGCTGAGACTTTGTGTCACAGTGTGTCACCCCGAACTGCTAGTCTCCTACTATGTCTTTCATGCCACACAACAAATGACAGCTGCCATTTTCAATTTCCTGAAGTTCCCAGAATGATGCTGTATGTTTTAGGCAATCTAAAAATAGTGGACATCTCTTAGCTGGCTGCTGAATATTATGCTGCTTCCTACTATTTCCTGGAAATAAACCAATGGTGCACGAGGAAGAGGAGAAGGATGTTAAGGGCCAACAGACATGGGGAAATAAGACAGAAGACAGTAGAAGGGAGACACTATCCCAGAGCTGGCCCTATCTGTGATATTTTTCATGCTACAAGCAAGTGTCAATGGTAGCTAAAGGAACTATCTTCCCAAACTAGAATTCTTTGCAGGACAGAACATTTATAGGAATCAGACATTTGTGAATTCATTTCATTTGTTTTGAATCCTAAATATACTAGAGCCCTTTAAACATAAAACACAGTTACGTGGGAGCCATGCATAGGAAAAGTAAAGTTTAAGATTGCAGTCCTGTACACAGATATCAGGAAGTAGGTTTCAATGAATTCAATCACACTTAGTTTGTGACTGTAGAATAGCAGTGCAAACGGTCCACACCCACAGGCAGGGATCATCATGAAATAAAGAACCACACAGTCAGGCTCCTGCTCACACAGCTTGGTTATTTAAATGTTATCTCAACTGTGTGGAGGTAACAGTAGCTACTATGTGCTTAGAATAATTTTTAAAGCTCCATCCATCCTTCAAACTTGTCTCAACATGTGAAGAGAATCTCAGATAGCAAAATATGTGTTGATTTAATGATAACCTCATGATAAACTGTCTTTTTAAAAATTTTGCATCTTGTTTTCTGATAATTTGGAAAGACTCTGTAGTAATCACAAAGTATGTTTCACAAATTGGCAGAAAGAAGCCATTAAATCAAGCTGTGCTTTGGATCCTTGCCTTGCAGCTTTTCATCTCATGTCTTAATTGTCTTGCCAACACTGTCCCCACAAAGAAAAGCTTCAACTGACATGAATACATTCCATTCAAATTACAGGGGCTTATCCACATATTGGGCATTGGCAGGGTCTAGAGTGAATAGCTATGAAAGCAAATATACAGAAAATATACTGAGTATGAAACAGACTGCCAAGCTAATTAAAAACTAGTGAACTTTGGCATTAATGTTTTCATGCAACAGTAACAACACATCATGGTCAACTAATATTCTAATGTTCAGTATTATACACAAACAAAATGTAGCAGGGAATTTCATCAGCCTACTGGCTAAGCAGTTGACATATCTTAACTTAAAATCTAATTTCCCATTTTCCTTTGGAACTTTAATAATAAAAGAATAAAAGAGCAAACCAACCTGGTATCTTCAAGAGCTCTTTCTCTATGTCCTTGGTGTCCCCCCACAGTGCTTATTAAACCTCCGCCATCCGAGACAGAAGCTCAAAGTAACACAGTGCAACAAAATCCTTACAATCCACTGTACTGACTCTGCAAACCACAGCCATGTGGTTATGCTTAAAACATATTGACAATCTTCTAAAGCTTTTTGCCTTCTCTCATATATATCACGCCATTGATTTTCTCTTTTACTGAACAGCCATCACTTTACAAATAATAGGCATGAAATACTGTAGGAGTCAAGGAGACCGTATTTCTCTTAAGGTCCAGACAATGTGGTATTTTGTGTGAACCGCACCTACAGAGTTCAATGGGTAGATGGCAGTTTGATCCAATTGTAAGCAAAAATCCTAGTTTTAAACATATTAAAATAAATGAAAGTTTGACTACTAATTTCCATTAAGGATAAACTACCACACCAGCTCTTTCAAGCACTGGGAACAATATGTCAAATTATTGATATACATCCTATTATTCCCAGTGAAAAATTGATCCCCATGGTATATAGTGACATTTTTTTCCAACTTTTTAATTTCACAAATTAGGGAGCGGATAGACCAAATTTGTAGATCCGTATCCTTACTATCCTTATTATTAGAACAGGCCATGAAATAAATGAGGCTATCCTGAACCATCTCATCTATTGGATCTATTTAGTTCCTTAACAGGCACACAGTACCTGGAATGTCACAAGCAAACACTTAGTTCCTCTCAAATACACCCAGTTCAACAAAACTTATGTTTAAGTTTGAATAATTAAAAAAAACGACTGAAACATGCTGAACTGGTTATTTTTTCTGTGGAACAGGAACCTATCCTTATTCTGTCCATGTTATTTCTGCCTGTGATATCAAATTTCCTGTTAAAGAAGTAATGCCCAGGACACATCTTCATTAACTGTGGTATACCTGTACCTCTATTTCATTCACTGTTGATTTGGATATAGCTATATAACATTTATGGCTTTCTAGATATTGTTGGACTGCAGCTCCCACCAGGGCCAGAGCACAGCCACTGATGAGGGATAAGGGGAGGTGCAATCCAAAAATCTCTTCAGTGCACCCATTCTGCCTCCCCATTATCGTGGGACAGTTAAGTACAGACCATTTCACATACAGGGATATATTTGGATTAAGGGAAGATATGGCAAATCTGTAGACAGGAACCTGGATGTTCAGCAGAAATGTATGCAAAATTTCAATGCATTTGGAAATATCAGTTATGATGCATCTTTTAGCCATTTCATTTGTTACAAATAAGAAGAAATATTTGTTGAAGTGATTCAAATGTCCTGCATTTCTGGGTATTGTGAAGTTGAAGAAAAGAGATGTTCATGTTTGTGCTTTACATTGCAACTGGAAGTATTAAAAGTAAGTGGACAGGTACATCATATACTTTTTTGACTTTGCTATTGTCTAATACAAAAAGACTTAAAGCATACAAGTCTATCTAATCGTAAGAAGGTAAGCCACCAGAACCTCAATCTATATTCCACAAAGGATTAATCTTGGTTGTCAGTATGTAAAACACACATCATCTTCATAATGCATTTCTCTGTGAGAGTGTGAGACATCTAGCTACAAAATCCAAAATACAAATAAATGATAACTTGACTTTCATTAAACTAACTAGAAAGTGGGAAAAATTTCTACAATTGAGATCTGAAATGTTATAAGCGTTCCTTTACAGCTTTGGCACCCCTTGTGCTTCAACTTGTCTTTGGGGGGAGGGAGGCGTAGACTCAGCTGCCTACATGAAAACATTCTCCCTGTAACATCCAAAACCACAAGATGCAGACTTGTACAGATTGGAGATTTTTGTGACTCCAACAGCATCAGTTTTGTATTTACTGTATGATGATTTTTTAACCATCTTTGCCTGATGAAAAAGCCAGTGAGCTTCAAAAGCTAAGTTTTTTTTCATGTTGTTGTTGGCCTAATCAAGGTGTCACCAGTGTAGATTTTGAATTTGAGTCAATGGCCAACACAGCTATCCATGCATACCTAGCTGTAAGAACTCAATTTTTAGAAGCTGTTTTAGCGATTGCTCTCATTTCACATAAAATACCCTGAAGTTTATTTTCATCAAGCAAAAGTAAAACTGGACCAAGGTGGGAATTGTGTAGCTCCCCAGATGTTAAACTGCAGTGCCTAGTAACCCTAGCCTGTACAGTCAATGAGGAATGCTGGGAGTTGAAGTTCTGCTCCATCTAGAGAGCCACGTCATTCTTACCCCTCACAATCGCCAATCAAGATTAAGCATATCACTCTGATATTTGGATATTTCCCCCTCCTTCCCAATAGGATCTTGAAAAATTGTTTTGCAGGTGTTCTTTCCTTGTTCATTATCCTTGTGGTTTTTATTTATTGCTGCATTTATGGATTTGCCTTCACATCCAGGTGAAGATATATAAAGCTGTATGACTGAGCAAGCTAGAGACAGAATATTGGGAAGGCTTCCCAAAGGATACCTTAGCCTCTTACCTGAGAAATGTGCTTGTAAAGGCACTGGTTAGGTGGCAAGTCACAGTTCTATCTTGTTGATGAAATGGGTACAGCCCTATGTCTTCCTTAGAAGTTGCATCTAAGAGACTGCCAAGCCCTATAAAACTGAATAGTCCTCTGAAGAAAATAGTGAATGGCTGGCTATTTTGGTATATCACTTCATCATTACTAGTGTCAAACATTTGTCTGAATGTTTTCAATTTTTAATTTCTGAGCAAGCCAAGTTATTATTGTTATTTTTGATTGATTGATTTTTGAGTCCAACAACCTGCAATCTATTCACTGCTTGTATAAAAAAGTAAAGTTTGAAAGTACAGTAGGCCCACCATATATATGAGCTTAGGATCCATGCATTTAACCCACCACAAATTAAAATGTACACAATACTGTATATCAGAATCTGTGACAGGGACACTAATCACCTGCTTCTTCCTTTGAGGCAGTAAGGACCCCTCACAAAGCAGAAATGGCCAGCTGGTGCCATTTTTAATACTGTAGGGGCTTACTATATAAGCCCTCCCTTGCAAGGCTTTGTAGTTTTTCTTTGCAAGCCTTGCTCCGCAAGGCTCATATAGCAAACCTTTTTAAGATGGCATAGGAGGACCTTGTTGTCAAGGCCCAGCAGTTAGATGTGCCACTTCTTCAGGCTCCTTCACTTCCAGGGGAGCTTGGAACAGAATACAATCTGCTGGTTTCAATTTGCCTGTTTCTCCAGTGCCATCATACTGCTGAAGCCATGGCCGTTTTCTTCCCACCACTGTTGTCTATGGCAACATAGTGAATCAAGAGGAACAGAGCAGAAATGTGGTACTCTGATGTTAGGAAGTGTTAAAACTGTCAAGAAATAAAGAACCTCCAAATGATACAATGCTACAGTACAGCCTAAGGAAGATTTCTGCATGCTGACGATCTTCCAAGTACCCAAGCTATTCAAAAAACCCTTTAATTCTCAAAAGACTATGCCTGTATTTCGTCCTTTTCCTCCTCAAGGTATGATGTAGTGCCATATCTAAAATACAGTCTCTAATTCACAAATAAGTAGTTAATTTACAAGCAAAGTAGCCATAAATAAAACTTTTTTTTATTCTTTGATGTAATTTACAAGCTACCAGGTACCATGTATTTTACACTGGTCACATTAAAATTGATGCCGTTGCAGAATGTCCCAGACTGAACAAAAAGCTGTCAATGATGAAAAGTAAAAGGATTTTAAGATAAAAGCAAAGTAATACTGTAACAGGTAAGTGGCAAAAAAGCAGGTTTGCCATAATAAAATCAGACTTGTCATGTTGCATGAGTTCTGGCTGATAAAGAAAACTGAGTGCCATGCGATTCTCAGCTTTATTGCCTGCTCTCTGGCTAGTGTCAGTACAGTCCTCTTTCTTGTCTTGCAGTTATTAAAATGAAAGAGTTAAAAACTATAGCAGCAACAAGCAAACCCTGTGACAGGAAGGCAAGGGTTAAAGAACTAAAAAAAAGTTTATACAGTGTGCTTAAGGAAGCTCTTAGAGTTTATCTTCCATCAGCTGGAGTTCGACTGAGTGACAACATGATTCGGGCAAATCGCTCGCACAGTTCATGGGTGGAATACGAAGGTAACTTTGGTGGGTCATTGAAACCTTTAATTTCTGTAGAACAATCTAACAGTTTTGGCAGGAAATCTGTCAGCTTTTCTTGCAAGTTAGCTGTGAAGATAAAATGAAACAAAAAATTCATTTAAAACCAGCCAAGCAGACTTTTCTATTACTGAATAGTATGGGAATGTATCTTTTGGGATATGTTAATACTTCAAAAAGGAAAAGAAAGCTGTTCTTAATTACATTTACTCTTGACAAGCAGCACAAACAGTAAGAGAATTCTAGGAGCTAATCATGTTTAACATGGGGAAAAAAGAAGACTGTGAGGTGATATGATAGCTATCTTTAAGTATCTGAAGGAATGTAATGTAGTATGGTTTTTCCTAGGCTACACTGGCTATAACTGTTGCCTTTTTTTTTTTTTTTGGAAAATTGCTGTAGACTGGAAGCCAATGGCTTGTACAGACCACCACTTTGAGTAACTTTCATGAAGAAGATGGATCAAGCTTGTTTTCTGCAGTTCCAGAGACTAGGTCAGGAACAAATAGATTCAGATTACAAGAAAAGGGATCCCATATAAACATTGTATCACCTCTCACCTCAATCCTGATGGTTGTAACTGTTCAAAAAAGGAATGTTCAACAAAGCAATAGACTACCTCAGTGGACTCTTCTTTTTCAAAGTTTTTATACATAGCTTGGATAGACATTTCTCAAGAGTATGTCATATATGGATTCCTGTATGGCAGGGGGTCTTGTGGTCCCTTCCCACTCTGTGATTCTATGTAACCACCCCTTTCTAGTTGAAGCTGGATAGATTTTTTCAAAGGACCCTGAGATGTGTTTGGGACTGCAGTCTATAGTTCCTACCTTTAGATTTAAACTCATATGTAGATGAAGCAGAGCTGCTTATCTATAATAATGATTGGGACTGCTGTTGTAAATAAGGGGGATCAAAGTGTGAAAACATTATAATATATTAGAATCATTCTGGAAGGCAAGATACTGAGTCTGTGAGAACGGACTATGTCTGGTTCTATTGCTGGGACAGGACAAGTTAATGACAGACTCATAAAGGTAACCCAGGTAAAAAGATTAATAGAGTTTTTGGATACATCACTGAAAGCACTTGGCTGCAGAACAGACTCAAGCATAGTCAGTGTACTTATATAAGCACCATGATGAGTATATGCAGCTGCTATCTAAAGACCTTGATGGGAATGGCATAAAAACAAACAAGAAGAGACATTACTTTTATTAATATGAATGATTTACCTTTCATCTCAAAACAGACACCAACAGACAGATACCTGTCTATCTCAAAATGTGTTGTTAAGAATAAGATGATTTCAAACACAACTTCAATCCCCTTTATCATGTTTATCATTACAGACATATATCATTACAACACCTCTCTTTGAGCAGAGTTTTACCAGTTTTACCAGTTTTCACCTTTACTTTATTTATGATAAAATACCAATAATGCAACTAATTAAATTTTCTTGTATTCAGTCATATTGTTATTTTATGTAACAAAGCACCATACTACAAAAAGTAACTTACGCTCCATTTCTTGTCCAAGATATGAACACCATCGATTTCTCATATCTTCTACAGCAACAATATCCTTTTCCTCCGTTTCATCCACCAGCAATAAAGGCAGACATGGGACAATAAGCTCATTCATAATTTCTAGACCCTTATTTACTTCATCATCATCTCCAGATTCAAACTGTGCAGCAGCACACTCATTTAACTTCTTCATGCAACACCAAGAGAAAATAAAATATTATTAGCACTCACACAGATTCTAAAAGTGTAGCCTATGAACAAATTCTTGAGAAACAGGGTCAATTTCAAAGTCATGTGACTGCTTATCCCCTGTCAGCTTAGTATACCAAACAAGGTGAAGAGATGCAAAAAAGAGGATAACATTTTTTAACCTTGTAGTTGGACAGAAGAGGGAATCTCAGAAAGTGTACCTTTGAAATAAGCAACGCCTACTGTATTTTGCCTCAACTATTTAAAGGTTAAAGAGTTCTGCCTTGAACATCTGCTCACCCACATGAAGGTGAAACTGGCTTGGATAAAATAGGACATGGACTGAAATGTCTCAAAGCAACACAGCTTCATTCAGAAAAGCCTATTCTATAAAGTAATCACACATACTGCCATCTTAAGCTTCTCATATCTCCTGCACATAGTTCTTATATTTTATGTCTACGCTAGCGTATTTACCTGGCGTTGCCCGGGATTTTTCTCTTAAAAACTCACCCAACTATCTTCTTCAGTACCTGTAACTTTTCCCCATATTTCTCAATGCAATCTGTATTCAGAGTTATTCATATACACAGTTTGGGTTCCTGAGGGAATACACTGTCCTCTTCCATGCTGCTAGGTCTCATCTCCTTGGTAACCGGCCTATTCCAGTACCTGTAACTTATCTCCATATTCCCCAATCCAATCTGCATTTGTAGTAGTTAACATACAGAGGTTGGGTTCCTGCAGGAATACACTGTCCTCCTCCTTGCTGCTAGGCCTCATCTCCTTGGCAACTGGCCTATTCCAGTACCTGTAACTTTTCCCCATAGTCCTCAATCCAATCTGTGTTGTCTGGTGACGCTGAGGTACTGGCTTTTGACTTTTTTTGCTTTCTGTTGAATTTGTGCAATGGCTTTACATTTTTCTGGAAGCATTTTTTGTTTTGAATTTCAACTCTTTAAGATTCCTCACATATGGAATCCATATAATCTACTGTGTGTGGCAAGAAGACCTTGTAACTATGCTGTGTATGTCACTTTAATTTTTCTCACATATGCCCCCCAAATGTTTTCTGGCATCCTTATTGATGGTAGGCCTCATCTCCATGGCAACCGGCCTGAGGCCCAAGAGCTCGCTGGCTGAGAATTCTAAGGGGCCCTCCCTAAACTGCCAACTCCAGGATTCCACAGAACCTTCACAGCCAGCCAGTCACATGAGTTCTTCCCCTGCCTGACACAGACAAACAGACAAGCTCACAGACAGACAGACAGACTCTGAATTTTATATAGTAGATTTCATAAGGTGATGGTCTTTGGCCAGTTAAAACTCAATTTCTTACAACAGGCATCCTTGTTACTATTGTTTTTGTTCGCTCATATTGCACCAAGGCTGCTCATCACTATAAATACAACCCAAATGTATCCTATGCTGCTTATTTATAAATAGCAATTGCAAATCCTCTTTATGATACAAGCAATGCAGGGTGCACATCCAAAATGTGCTGCAGCACAATGCATAAAAATAACCAGAAGAATGAAAAAATCTTTAGATAAAAACTTAAGAATAAATAGTAAGATGCTGAAATATAGCTATGTTTCTTCTTTATTTCAGATTCCAGCTGGTGAGGAGAATAACAAGGCAGGGGTCCTAACCTGAATATGGGACAACAAACCATGGGCAGAAGTTTTCCATTTTATTCAGCTATACTAGTTGGTTGTGTACATCAGTATGTTTACCCATTCTCAATAAGCCAAAGTTTTGAAGAATTCTGATTTATTATATACAAATCTGCTCAGTAACTATAATAGGGTTTTTAAAATGTAAATTACCATTTTATTCATAAACCTATACATTGCACAATATATGAATAATGACACAGAAATGGTTGCAAAATTAGAAAGATGATCTTTGCATTCTACTTACTAGTAAGCATTCTCTTCTATAATGCGATATCAGTTCTTCATCATGTCCTCTATATAAGCCTCTTGATGAGAGATCTTTGTTTTTGTGATAAGCAAAGATGAGGTACAGCAAGGCTTCTTGAAAACTAGAAAACAAACAAAAAGACAATTTTTTTTTTGCAGTGTTAGAATATAAAAGAGCATAACCTTGGTGTGCTATGAATGGTACCTTATGGTTTATAATACTACATCTAACCTTAAAACCATACTGTACAATTTCTCTCCCACTGTCTGCATCTTGGGATTGGAAACAGGTCGCAAATTTCTAAGATCAATCATATCTCTGCGGTGCAAGAAATATGTACAAGGAGCAGTCCAATCCTATGTTTTTACCTAGCATTTATGCCAGAAACATACCAGCTTAATGTAGTCAGAATTCAATCCTGAATGCTGGTTATAAATTTTGCTATAACTATGAGGGGAAACAGCATTTTACAAGGGAGACTGGGAAGGTGCAAGGAAGTGTAGGAGGTATAATTGACAAATACATTACTTATTAGCTCAACACTAAACTGCATGTTTGGTGTACAGTTCTGGTCTTGAACAGAAGTTGTTGTTTTTCTTATTCACAGCTGCAGAAGCCTCAATATTGGCACAGACTACAGCAGATGGCAAAGTGCCCCTGGATCCTTCACAAGGGTCCATATTCAGACTAGACTCTTTGCACTGGCCATCTGTAAATACATGTTTAATAAACTGACTGTATACCCAAAGATATTCTGAAACTGAGCAGATCTGTTCACTTGCTCAAAAAATCTGAAGTGACTTCCCCATGCTAGATATATAGGTTTACAGACTGATAGATATCCCTGTACACATAGTAAATTTTGGATAGTACTTATTTTTCAGGGTTTAGGGAAGCAATGTGTGGATTTCCTTACTTCTTCTTTTGAAAGAGTTCCAATCCCACCATGAGATATACAGTAGTTTCTCTGAAATTTCTGTATTCTTGGTGCCACCACTGCATATAAAAGATAAAACAAAAATATTTGAAATATTATAAATCTCAAACTTTACTCCCTACTACTGCAAGTTTGTAATATTTTTGAAAATGTCTCATTAGGTGGTAACAGTGATGAAAAAAAATCTGTGCAAGAGAATTGACCACTTCTTTAAGTATAACATGCATCGACTTTCCACAAGAATGGAAAAAAGGTTGACAAAACCCCTGCTCTCTGGAAACTGCTCACAAGCAAATTTAAATTTAAATGCTTGAGAACCATGTAATCAAACATGCACAACACCCAGCCAGAAGATAAATATTTGCTATTGCTCTTTAGGACTTGCCGTCTCTGAAGGATTTTACAACACTGTTTATTTTACTTTGCAATATAAAAGAGGAAGCATTTGAAATATAATACTAGCCTCATAATCCTCCATGTTGACTTCACCCGGCTTTATCATTTCAATTTTGGCTTGAGCCACTTTCATTATGTTGCGACACCTTAAGAAGGGAAACAAAAAAAGCATTAAATAACAGAAGATTACATTCTGTAACCATAAGAGAACAAAAGCTTGACTTTTTGCATGTAGCACCTGTCCCAAACAAACAAGGCTGATACCTGTAGAATGTTTCCTTTTTAAAAAAAGAAAAAAAATCCTAATAAATGGATTCTTCTGTGATTTATGAAGAATGGGCTGGGAGACTGGGAGGATGAGGTAGGCAGCTGTTGAAATAAAACTGATGCTCCTCTGTTCCCCATTGTTTTTATGACTGGCTTTATTGGGAGAAAATGTCTCTTTTTCCAAGGACCTTTCACATATTCCCAGGTAAGACACTTACTGGATGAGGCAATAGCAAGTGACTGCCTTGTTAATGAGTATGCATCTTTAAATTAAGGCTGAAGAAATATCATAGAATCACAGAGTTGGAAGAGACCTCAGGGGCCACTGAGTCCAACCCCCTGCTTTGCAGGAACATCCATCAAAGCATCCCCAACAGATGGCCATCCAGCCTCTGCTTAAAAACCTCCAACAAGGAGACTGCACCACACTCCGAGGCAGCGCATTCCACTGCCGGACAGCTCTGGCCATCAGGAAGTTCTTCCTGAGGTTCAAGTGGAATCTCCTTTCCTGCAGCTTGAACCCATTGCTCCTTGTCCTAGTCTCTGGAGCAGCAGAGAACAAGCCTGCTCCTTCTTCAACATGACATCCCTTCAAATATTCAAATATGGCTATTATGTCCCCCCTTAACCTTCTCTTCTGCAGACTAAACATACCCAACTCCCTAAGCTGTTCTTCATAAGGCATGGCTTCCAGACCCAGATTTTGGTCGCCCTCCTCTGGACACGTTCCAGCTTGTCGATACCTTTCTTGAATTGAGGTGCCCAGAACTGGACGCAGTAATCCAAATGAGGCCTGACCAATGCAGAATAAAGTGGTACCATTACCTCCCTCGATCTAGACACCATACTCCTATTGATGCAACCAAGAATTGCATTGGCTTTCTAGGCTGCTGCATCACACTGCTGACTCATGTTCAGCTTGTGATCTACCAAGACTCCTAGATCCCCTTCACATGTACTGTTATCCAGCCATGCGTCCCCTATCCTATATTTGTGCATTCCATTTTTTCTGCCAAAGTGCAGGACCTTACATTTCTGTTGAAATTTATTTTGTTAGCTCTGGCCCAGCTCTTCAATCTGTCAAGGTCATTTTGAATTTTGATCCTGTCCTCTGGTGTATTTGCAGCCCCTCCCAATTTGGTGTCATCTGCAAATTTGATCAGCATGTTCTCCGCTCCTTCATCCAAGTCATTGATGAAGATGTTGAATAACACTGGGCCCAGGACAGAACTCTGTGGCACCCCACTAGTCACTTCTCTCCAGGATGAAAAGCAGCCATTTGTGTTCACCCTTTGGGTTCAGTTGGTCAACCAATTACCAATCCACCTAACAGTAGCCCTGTCCAGCCCGCATTTTACTAGCTTCTTTGCAAAAATGTCATAGAGAACTTCGTCAAAGGCCTTACTGAGGTCAAGATATGCTACGTCTACAGCATTCCCTTCATCTATCAAGCTTTTAATCCTATCATAAAAAGAGATAAGATTAGTCTGGCATGACTTATTTTTGAGAAATCCACGCTGGCTTTTAGTAATCACGGCATTGCTTTCTAAGTAATTACAAACTGACTGTTTAATGATCTGCTCTAGGATCTTTCCTTGTACTGATGTCAGACTGACCGGGCGATAATTATTTGGGTCCTCTTTTTCCCCTTCTTGAAGATGGGGATGACATTTGCCCTCCTCCAGTCTGCTGGAACTTCTCCTGTTCTCCAAGCGTTCTGAAAGAGTATTCCAAGTGGTTCAGAAATGACTTCTGCCAGTTTTTTTAATATCCTTGGATGTAATTCATCTGGCCCTGGAAACTTGAATTCATCTAGTTTAGCCAGATATTCCTGTACTACTTCTCTACTTATTCTGTGCTGCATTTCCCTCACTTCCTCACTTGCTCCCCACAGCCTAGGTTGGATACTTCTATCCTTTTGAGAGAAAACTGAGAGAAAAAAGGTATTAAGTAGTTCTGCTTTCTCACTTCTCCCCGTTATTAACTGGTCATCTTCTCCACACAGAGACCTTATCATTTCCTTGTTTTTCCTTTTTGCTGCGAACATATCTAAAAAAACCTCTTTTTATTGTTTTTGATGTCTCTGGCTAGCCTGAGTTCATTCTGCGCTTTAGCTTTTCTGACCTTCTCCCTACATCTCCTGGTTATTTGCTTGAATTCCTCTTTGGTGGTTTCACCATTCTTCCATTTCCTGTACATGTTTCTTTTAACACTTAGCTCAGCTGAGAGTTCTTTAGTCAACCATTCCGATTTCTTTAGGCACCTGCCATTTTTCCTCCTTATTGGCACAGTTTTCAATTGTGTCTTCAGTATCTCACTTTTAAGAAACTCCCATCCGTCATGAATTCCTTTCTCTTTTAGTATTCTTGACCATGGGATTTCAGCAAGTAACTCCCTAAGTTCAGAGAAATCAGCTTTCTTAAAGTTTAGGATGCGTGTCTGGCTACGCTTGGCTTCTCCTTCCCACTGAATGACAAACTCCAAAAAAAACATGGTCACTCCCTCCTAAGGATCCCACCACCTCCACCTTATTATCAACTAGGTCATCCCTGTTGGTCAAGATCAGATCTAAAATAGCTGATCCCCTTGCTGCCTCTTCCACCTTCTGGACCATGAAACTGTCTGCAAGGCAGGCGAGGAACCTGTTAGACCTTGCGGTCTTTGCAGAATTTGACTGCCAACAAACAGGATAATTGAAATCTCCCATTAACACTGCATCTCTCCTTTTTGAATGTGTGGACATCTGCTCCAGGATGGCGTCATCCAAGTTCTCAGGCTGGCCCGGAGGCCTGCAGCAAACCCCTACAATCACATCCCTATTGTTTCTCGCTCCCTTAATTCTTACCCAGATGCTCTTGGACTTGGCTTCCCAGATTTTAAGTCATGGATCTCTTCACAGGTGAAAACATCCTTGATATATAAGGCTACTCCTCCTCCTTTCTTGTTTGGTCTATTTCTGCAAAATAGGTTATATCCCCCTATTCCTATGTTCCAATCATGAGATTCATCCCACCAGGTTTCAGTGATGCCTATTAAATCATAATTATGTTGTTGTACTAAGAGTTGGAGTTCATCTTGCTTATTCCCCATGCTCTGTGCATTAGTGTAGAGACACTTGACATGATGTGTCCTTCGTGGAAGTCCTGTACTAAAGTTATTTTCCCTCTCCCTGTTGATCTCTAGTTCTACTTGTCCTGCTCTATCTATATCATTTGGGCTATTTTTCGCAGCACTCACTGAATCCTTGCCTAGAATAACACTGTCCCCCTCCCCAGTCAAACTCAGTTTAAAGACCTCCTGACCCATTTTGCAAGACTGTTAGCAAAAACGTTCTGGCCAATGGTTGCAAGGTGCCGTGTCAGAAGACCATCTCTGTGGAAATAGAGGCTGTGATCCAAAAATCCGAATCGCTCCCGGTGGCACCATCTTCGGAGCCCGTTGTTGATCTCCACTATTTTTCCTTTCATTTGTGGGCCATGTCCTTCCACAAGGAGAAGAGATGAAATGACGACCTGTGCACAATAGCAAATGTCCTTCAGCTTCCTACCCATAAGCTCATAATCCTTCATGATGCAGTGAAAGCTGCACCTTGCTGTGCCATTGGTTCCGATGTGAACCAGAAGAAGGGGGTTATGGTCAGTGGGTTTGATCAGTCTGGTTATCCTCTCTGTTATGTCATTGATTTTGGCCCCAGGGAGACAGCACACCTCACGACTGATTCCGTCTGGGTTGCAGATGGTTGGTTCCGTTCCTCTCAGCAAAGAGTCCCCAACCACTATAACTCGTCTCCTCTGAGGCTTATCCGGGGTTACTCGACAAGCAGATTCCCTCATGGCCACCTGAACTTTCTGTTCGTGCCGATACTGTTGGTGATGCTGCTGTTGGATGTTGTTCTGCTGCTGTTGGAGTTCCTGTTGCTGATGTTGGATTTCCTCCAGATGACATTCCATGACCTCTTCCTGCTGTTCCATTTTGTCATTAATAATGTCAAGCACTTGGAAGTGATTCTGTAGCTCAAGAGCTTCCGTATGGTACCTTACTGTTCTACTCCTGCATGTCACATATCCTCCAAGCATCTGTCTCCCGGTTCCATGAGATAGCTTCTTTGTCCGCTAGCTCCGCCGTGCACTCGGTCTTCAAAAAGGTCCTCTTAGCCCTATCCAAGAACTCCTCTCCCTCCCTAATAATGTGAAGATTTGAAATGCGTGTCTCCAGCTGTTGAACCTTCTCCTCCAAGAGGGCGACCAGCTTGCATTTGCTGTAGGTGTACCCAATGACGTCTTGTGGAAGGAAAAGAAACATGCCACAGCTGTGACAGGTGACCGCAGCAGAGCCCTCCTCCTCCATCCCTGATAGTATAGATAGTTAAATTGAAAAAGATAAAACTGGGTTTTGCCTTCAAAGTCCCATTGTCAACCCCCGTTTGCCAAGTTCTTATTGTCAACCTATCAATAGAGAGGGTACAATTCTATAGTGCTTACAGTTCCTACCCTACCTAGATGTTATGGGCAGGGAGATTGACTCCCGACGGCTTCAAGGAAGAACCAATTAAGTTTTGGTAAAGTTAGGTAGTAAAAGTGAAACTGCACGTGCCAAAGGTGCGCACTGCTGGAAGCAGATATAAAGAGCTGCTAGCTCCTCCCCCTAGCTCATCAGCTAGGACTAACAGCTGCTAGGTCCTCCCCCAGCTAGTCAGTTAGACCGTTTGTTCAGGGAGAGCGCACGGCCAGAGAAAACAGACAAATGAACAAACAAACAAATGAACAAACAAAAACAATCAATCAATCAAACAAACAAACACAGCCCCAGAAGCCTGTAAAAGACACCCGGTCAAGATGTCTTCTCAGACGCAGAACCAGCCATATACATTGGCTGCAAGTGATACCATAATGATAGCATTCAGGTGAATTCTTACACTGCAGTGGAAATACGTTTGGTATGCTGTATTTCCTGTTCCAAAGGGCTAAGAGCACTTACTTTTAAAATATGCAGTCTGCTATAAAATTTAAGCCTGGAGAAAAATGGCCTGCTTCACAGAAATTTTTGGCAAAAACCGTCACCACGCCTTGCCACCATATAAAGGATGAATAGAATTTCTTAGGTTGCATTGGATTTTAACCTGTTCATATTTCCTCCTGAAATCTGTTTGATTTTAAACTCCACTCCATTTCTTACACTGCCACTATGTTTTACTTCATTAACCTTATATGTCTTTATTTCTTTCGTGTCTGTTATCCACCTTTCATTTAAAAAAACCTTCAACTTGCAGTATGACTTACTGTAAAGCAGACCCAACAGCTTTAGAACAGATTTAAATAAGCAATACATATGACCACATAAGCAGCACATGCTTGTCCTTGTTCAGTGATTTAACTGGACTTATGTTTAAATGTTTCTCTCTTCACATGAATTTTCTACCTCTTTTGCTTGTATTTAAAGCAAGTGCCACTGGGAGGAGCTGTACAAAACTGTTTCTAAATACCTGAAACGTTGCCTTCCAGAACAACAGAGAAATGGCCTCTTAAAAATACCAAAATTAATGGGATTCCCCAGGAGGCAACTACAACATGGGGATGTCAAGAAACAACTTCTGGAGAAAAACTTCAGAACAAAAGCTTTTTTTAGTAAAGAGAACTTTAGAACATGCAACATTTTGCTATGGGGAAGAGCTTGTGTACTCTCTCTGTTCACTTTAAAAACTGGAACAACACAACCCTTTACAAAGCAAAACCTGTGCATTTTAACATTAATAAATAGGTTTAAACTGAAGAAAACACTTTTAAAAAAATAAAGAACATTTTCTTCTGAAAATTAGAAATATAGATTCTCTGAAGAATAGCTGTATTTGAGATACAGTGATAAAGGCAGAGAGCAAAAGGAATTCAGAGCAAGCATCATAGATATGTTCCTGAGTATATACAGTTTACTTCTGAAAAAAAAGTAGTTTCCTTCAGCAATGTGTTTTGCAGTTGCTTTTAAAATACTTTTAATTGCCAGAAGCAATGGCTTTCTGGAGGATTTCTCAAACTTATAAAAATTGACTTTTCATGTACGTGTAGTATTCGCTTCACAGTGGCTGGCCATGTGGGGGAAAAAAAATGCCACCTTAATTGCCCTTCTTGCTTCTGAGCATAAAGAGCTGGCTGCTACTGACTGAAAGTACTCAAACAACCTTTTTACCATAGTGGCCAGCTGGTGATTCTCCTACCTGCTATTCTCAGTGGGAAAGAATGGTGTTGCATGATGCTGTCAATAGGTGCCCATGAAAGGCTGTCAACGAAAGTGGCTGATCGCATCTAGCAAGGGGGTAGAACCAGCTGCCTTCCTATCCATCTTCCTATTGAGAAAGTTCAGCACAGACTGCCAGAGTGAGCTTGCTCTGAAAAGGGTAGGTTGACAACTATAAATTTTGCTTGGCTGAGATGCTAGCCAAAAACTATGAACCCTTAGAAACTTTCAAGGGTGGTCTGAGATACAACTGTTGAATTTCCTAAATGGTGAAGGATATTACTATTATATTACAGAAATTACTTCTTTTTCTCTCTCACTAACAAGAAAGATTCTAAAGCTATAATTCTATGCACAGTTGCTTAGGCATAAGCCCCACTGAGAACTTACTTTTAAAGAAAGAAATTTACCATCCTGGTATATGATGGTTCAGCTTCAGGCAAAAGCAAACCTTTTCAGAATCTTCTCCAGTTGACCATGAATACAATTTCAAGGCCAAAAGGATACAGGATAAAGCTGTTTTGAATTTATGGCAACCCTAAGGGGAATCTATCAGGAGGTTTTCTTGGCAAGATTTCTTCAGAGGAGGCTTGCCTTTGAGGCTGAGAGAGTATGACCTGCCTGAGGTTACTGAGTGGGTTTCCATGTTTGAGCAGGGATTTGACTCCTTGTCTCCAGAGTCTTAGTCTAATGTTCAAACCATTACACTGCACTGGCTCTCAGTCTCTGAACACTAGCCATAATAAACCAACACAGTGCTCAGTAGTATTTTGTCCATGACAGGGTTGTTAACCATCATTTACAACATCTTCAGAATAGCAGAAAGAATAATATCAACTACTTCCAGTCTGTTCCACTGTCATATTATGGCAATCATATAGGGGGAAAAAAATGCTAGAATCAACAACGTTTCTCCATGAGTGGCTTGGAAGGAAGCATCTGGTAGTCCATGGAGACCATGA
Organism: Iguana delicatissima; assembly: GCA_948472985.1. NCBI lineage: Eukaryota > Metazoa > Chordata > Lepidosauria > Squamata > Iguanidae > Iguana > Iguana delicatissima. The sequence continues at coordinate 816,018 of CAOKZL010000478.1, read as the reverse complement.
TCATTGTTAAACTTATTTTAATTCCACAACATGGTCAAATTCAAATGATAAGAACTAATGCATTCATACACAAACACACAGCCTATAAAGTTCTTTGACTGTGTAAACATATTTTTATTCACTCCAAGTACATAGCCAAAACAGAAGCAGCCCTGTTTCCAAACCCACTGCATCCCTGGAAGCCATCTTCAGTTGTTCTACTTGGCCCTCTTCACAGATCATTCTTTCTGCCAGCAACTGTTGGTATTATATGCATATCCCACCTTTTCTTCACAAAACTTCAAGCTGCACATAAATTCTTCTAAGAATCCTGTACGGTAGGTTACACTGAAATAGGGTGACCTGCCCAATGTCACCCAGTGAGCTTCATGATCAATCAGATTTGAAATCTTGAAGTCTAGATCTTCTTAGTCTAATATTCCAACCATTTACAGTAAGCTGGTTCCAGGATCACAGTAACCATTTATATATTATGCTGGTACAGGGACCATGTGAGAAAGCCTTTTCAGTGGCTACTCCTAGGCTTTGGAACTACTCCCTCTTCGGTGTCTTTTTACAGGCAGGCAAAAACCTTCTTGTTTAAATAGGCTTTCACCCTTGACTGACTCAGGGTACAGTAGTAATGTGTAACTGAGTATGCTGTTTTAATATCATTGTGGATTTTAAGTGTTTTAATTGTTTTAAATTTTAATGTTTTAAAAACAGTATTCTAATTAATGTACTATTTTGTAGTTTTTTAAGTTTTGTAATTCATATTGTTTTAACTGCTTTGTTTTAATTTATGCCACAAACTGCTTAGAATCCTATTTGGGAGACAAATAGGGTAATAAGAAAATACTAAATAAATAAATAAATAAAGCAAGCAAGCAAGCCAGCCAGCCAGCCAGCCAGCCAGCCAGCCAGCCAGCCAGCCAGCCTCCAATGATTTCAGGTTTCTATGCTGTGCCTTCCCTCCAGCTTTAGGACAAAAATTGTGTGTCTTCCATAGCTAAATGGCAAATCTGCCTATGAAAGTCACCATCTCTACTTCACTATCTGATCTCAATAGAATGCCCGCAAAACTTATTGACACAGGACTGAACAACATTTTCAGTGTATAAATACAATCCCTGTGTACTATTCTCTCCCTATTACCTAGCTGTACATCTAATTTCTATCCCATCCGTGAACAACAACTTTTTTACAACAGGCTGCTGGCCAATGAGGAAAGCTGATGAGAAAGCGGAGCTACCAGAGTAGGCTAACGGTTGTGACTTTTCCACCACTGTTTCATTTGGGCAACAATGGATGAGCCATGCTCAGAAGCAGGTACAGTGGTCTTCTCTCTTTTTGTCATCCTCCTATGCTCTACCCAGGTTTTATAAAACACTCAACTAAGGACTAACATCATGGTACATATTTCTGCCCAAATCTGCAACGAATGAAATGAGGTGCAGAGTACGCTGGTGAATAAATGGGGGATGCCTTCCTTCCCTGATTCCATTTCTGACATGCCATAGTTTCTAAATTTAAGAATTCTTCATGAGTTAGGACAGAAGCTGTTTTCTTTACTGACTGCCGACACCAATATGCGTTTGTATACTGCTTCTAAAGCAAAATCCATTCTCTTCTCTTCCTAGGGAGAATGATTCTCAGCTACCAGAAGATCACTGTTATAAATAGGACAGGTAGGAAGATTAAAAGCAGAGTTGTGGAAAGCAGTGATGGAGTGACAGTTATTATCCCACATTTCAAGTCTAGTATAATTAAGCTGGTGGTGTAAATGAGCTGAGGCACACTCAGGTCTTGACTACCCACAACCATGGCCAGACAAGTGCCTGGCAATCTAAGAGTGCATGAAAGATGCAGGAGATGATAAGCCTTTCAGAAATCCTTAAAAACTGAAGGGGTGGAGCCATCATAGTGGGCTATCACTTGGCTTTATTCAGCCAAGAGGAAAGCCAAGGGGAATAATGGTAGTTAACTGTGGGATTTATTCACCAGTTGTGTTCATCGAAGATTCTTCAGATTTTTAAAGGCACAGAAAGAAAGAATCTATTAACAAATGAACATACTAGAGGTAGATCAATAAAATCAGTATAAATCTGTAACTGCACACTAATACTTCAAGCCTATTAAGGAGAAATATATTTTCACAGAATAACTGTGGTTAAAAAAAGTAGAATGTGGGGAAAGAAATGGATACACAGTGAAACTATCAAATTACACTAACAATGTGCAAAGAAGAAAGAAATCTTCTAAACAACCTCTTTAGAAAATGTTTTGTTACAGAGTGTCTTTCATAATTACCTTTCATCAAAACTTAAATTGGGATCTGCAAACTGCTCCAACAGTGTCCTCTCAATTATTTTCTTTGGGGCCTGATTCTGGATGAAGTACACAATTGCATGATGCAAACGGTAATCACACTCAGGTGGCGTGTCTTCTTGAGCCAGTTTGAGTAACCGTGCATATTCTGATTTTATTGCCTAAATACAAAACAATTAACAAGCAGTCATTTAGTTTGCAATCCTTCAACTTTTAAAGTGAAATGGTTTAGTACATTAAAATTTATAAACTTTCTTCAATCAGTGTCACTGAAACCAAACAGTTTTTTTTTAACCTTGACACCTATTTGGGTTCTAGAAATATTGTATACATACTACCAACATTCCTCCCTGTTACCCAACACTTTTGTACTGCTGTGGTAACATATGAGACACAGACTTACAAAAAGAAGGGAAAATATTAAAACTAAATAGAAATAGGGTTTAACAATTGGTTTCCATAGCATTCAGCGTCTAAGGAAAACGGGAAAAAAGAATTTAAATTCTAAACCAATAAGGTGCATTTATTAGATCAATGGATAATATAGTACATAGTACTAACAACTAAAACTGAGTTCTCTATTAACTTATGATTGGATTTCCAGAGAATGTAAAAGTTGAAACAGATGATACTGATACTGTCTGGGCTGAAAGCGTACAAAAGCAATAGAGCATATTTTTTTTTTAAAAAAAATGTATTTCAAAACTCTGGTTTTAGTGTTATATCCCACCTTTCTTGAATTGCAAAAAAGAGTTGTAGTAACATTTGGTAACAAAGTCTGTTCTTTACAGGCATATTTGGCTGATGTTGCTTCTTCATCCTACTACTCAGGAAATTCAATGTTTCCTGCCTCTAGAATTCCCTGTCAAAAAATAATATAAGGCAAATACGTACTATTGCACCATAAATGCAAATGACTGGCACAGAAAGAGAAAGACTTCCTTAGCAGATTAATAAAACTTCTGAAATAAGCACTTTATTTCTTCAACTTCATTCCCCCCACTAGGCTATAATCTGCATTATGTGAACCAATTTTCCAATGTCCCAGTTTTCATGGGAAGGTATCTGAAACACAGAATCTACGTAGGCTTGCCAATATCCAACCGAGCCAAAGGTGTGAGGCAGAAACCTTGCAGGCTTTGGAAAGCGGTAACAGTTGCATTATAGGATCATGGCTTGGCTTGGCAGAGTTATGAGCAAGCCTTCTGGTTGCACTTTTGCTCTTTCTTTTTATAAAAAGAGGAGAAAATAAACTATGAAATCTTCGATTATTGTATTTGCTGGTGTATAAGACTCACTTTTTTCCCCAAAAAGTACTGCTTGAAAATGGGGTGTGTCTTATATGCTGGGTGTGTCTTATATGTTGGCAAATAGTATTTGTCAGTGTATAAACGGGGTGCGTCTTATACACGGGTGCATCTTATATGCCAGCAAATAAGCTAGCTACAATTTCCCATGCTGAATGAACAGATCTGTATGTTTAATTGGTTAACTGTATGTTTAGCAACATCATAACCACTTATACCATTATAAAGAATGGCATAAAAGCAGCATTATAGCTGATATTTCCCATAGTTAACTATTGATAAGATTCTTGTTCACTTGCACAAAAGGATTTTGTGTACATTTACAAAACTGGTTCATATCTGCCTATTAAACAGTGATATCATCAGTTAAGCCAGACAAATTACCATTGTCTTTGCAAGTTTGTAATGTTTAACACATCCTACCTAATATGTCCATGGTTAAATGTCACTGAGACCTATAATTTAAATTAGAACATATTATATGCCTATAGGATAAATATTGGCTTTGCAATCATAATGGCACCTCTGTTACTTAGATAAGACACTTAATCATTAGAAAGAACTTATTTTTTTTCATTACCAGCATTGGGGAAGAAAGTACAAATCAACCAATACAACAGGAAAGGCAAATATTCTACAACCTGGCCCTAAGGAATAACATTTGGATCTTTATTGAAACTTTGGTCTGTGTGTCTATCAGAGCATGGTTCTGTCCAGAAAGGAAATGTGGGAGAGAGAGCGGTCAAATGCTAGAGCTTAGAATTATGGTATGTCTTCTTCAAGGAAGAGGAAATATAGGCAGGGATATTATAGTAAAGACTAAACATGGCTTAATTGTTTCACTTGGCAAGAGGCAACACTGAAGGCTAGCTATGTAACACCTAAGACATCCTGTACTGAGGATACTATACAAGTGTATTAACTACCAAATCCTATTCACACTTCTGTAATTCAAACTGAAATCAATAACACTTACTACATAAATATGGACACTGGAAACACATAAAAAGTGATTACATTTACAACAGTGCCTTCAAAAATCTTGGATACTACTGTGTTAATATGGTTATGGGTATCTATCCAGGAACTAAAAACACATACACATACACACAATTAATTATTTGATAGAAGGAAAACTTCAAGAACAGTCACAACTTTGATTAAAGTCTGAAAACAATCAGAGGAAAGAAGTTGAAAAGGGTGGCTGTACCTGAAAGAACCCTGCTTCGGGTCCACACCTGTCATATACATTCGTGGCTTTACCTATAGCCATGATAACACCTTGCATATCCGGGGACAGCATGACCTGTCACAGGAGATTTAATATATATAGAGAGATACAGACATTCTGGATGATGAGAAATGTAAATTCAAGTCACTCAGTGCCTTTATAAACCCATGCCATATACACCTGCATGCATATATTGCAGTGGCAAGCATTCAACTTGAACTCACTGCATTCTTACACGCTTCCAACACACTAACTCTGCAACCTAGCTTTATGCTAAAATAATAGGAAAATAACAGCATTTAAGAGGAAAGAGCGTTGCACACATGCAGGACCTGAAGATGAGCTGTTAGCAAGCTGAATTAGTAAGTCACATTTGTAAGAATTCCTGGCGTCCTAAGCAAGGTATAAAGCAGATTGCTCTCCTCAGTTTGAACATAATTTCAGGACACACACAGTTGTAGATAATTTGTAGGTACTTAATGCAATTCCCTGTGTTATCACACTGTCAACGTGTTTTGTCCTAATTTCGTTAAAAGGCTGTGCCTGAGGCAGAGAACTGAACATCTTATGAAATAATCAATACCATCTCAACGTGTTTTTAAAAAGGGTGTGACACAGAAGTAAAAAGGAACAGGATCGGGTCTCCAAGCTAAGAATTCAGTTTCCAACAATGGAAAGCAACAAATGTCCAAAAAGTCCATACTTAGGGTAGGAAAGCAACAATCATTTTCAATTGTTTTCAAATGCTAGAAAAGTTACTGTTTTGGATTTCAAATCCCACACTCTTCAGGCTCAGTTTTCAGAGACTTATAGTTCAAAAACAAAACAAACAAAAAAGGCTATGAATTGTTTGTCCCAGTATTACACTGCTTTCAAACTTCCATCTTTAAGAATTAGCATGGCAGATTATCATGCATATTAGTTATTATGGAATAAAACACTACCAAAGTACACTCACCAAGCAGTTTCACTTGTTACTTGCACATGGGCACTAACTTCAATGCATATACAACTGCAGATTCTCTCTCTCTCTCTCTCCCTACTGCATAGCTTTTAAATGTATTTTAATTGTCTTTTGAAAGCAACACAGAGGTGGCAAAATCAATAGTGGGGTAGGCGGACTTACAGCTTGAAGGATCTACTTTGGCCAGAATCACACTTTGAAATGCATAATCTGAAGTTACACATTTGTAACAGATTCATATTCATGATCCCAACACAGTCGCAACTGTGACACAGTTGCTGCTATTAAAACTGACTCTCTAAACCTACTTTACACGGCATTAGCAGCAACAAAAAAGGACGTCCATTTTGCTGGCAATCAGCGAGTAGGTGAATGATGCCATCCCTGTCCTACAAGTCAGGCTACAACAGTCAGAAGTGGAACCATCAGCACACTTCTGTGTCACAACCTCACTAGCTGATGGGAAAGAAATAGAAAAATCATCCATCCACTCGCTGATTGCCAGCAAAATGGGCCTCCTTCATTTGGTGCAGCTGAGCACACATAACTATATAGCCTATGTGGAATTTCAGCCTTTGTTTTTTAATAGGACATTTAAATCCATCAACCAAGGCCCATTAAACTAAATTACTATTAAATTAAAACATGTGGAGCCCAAGAATTTATTCTGAGTATCAGAACTGAACAATCAGAAATCCTTGCCAGTGTATCAGTAGATCCACTGACCTCCCTACCTCTGAGATAAATTCTCTCCATTTACACTGGATAATATTGCAATAAAGGGGACATTGAATTCTGATAATATATACCTAAGGGAGACTGCATCTTCAACTTCACTCCTTCAGAGACTTCACACTGGATCTTAAAAAGATTAAATGCCAGCCTGCCACATTGTGGATTGTCCTCCTGACCAGTATCTTTGTGTCTCCGGCAAGCAAAATGGCCTAGGCAGCAAAATGGCCTAGTCAGATGCTGAAGAGGTAGCTACTGCCTGGGAAGAGCAGCCACTGGGATTCTGTTAGCTAAAGCTAACATGTCAGTGCAGCTAACATATTTCCCTTAAATCTTAAGCTAAACTATGGGAAGGGGAGTCTAGGGCTGAAGAACATGTTCAAAGGGTGCACCGTCCACAGACAGCTCTCATTCCTTCCAAGCCACCAGCTGACTGAAGTCACATAGTAGTTAACTCCACGGTTCAACTGGTGGCAAAATAATATCTATGCATTACTGTCAATGTCTGCAAAAGCAGATGTGGAGCCATCTGTCCCCACTTTAAACACCCAGGATTTTCCTTCCGAGATCAGCTCAAGATGCTGGAAGTAGATGACCTGTCTGTTAGTCTATTTTCTTTCTCAGAAAGAAATATTACATCAACTTCATTAAGTCAGCAGGCACTGAAGAGTAGCATAGCATAGAATAAAGTGACAGTGAATTTTAATAAAAACTTAACAACAGAAGCAGAGCTCTAAAACAGGACATCACATCCCACTTCTGAGGTAACTCTGGGAAAAAACAGCATAGATTTTTGCTTGTATTATAAATTTCAATTTGTGTGTATAATGAGACACAGTGGAGTAACACTCGATTATTTCACTATTGGTCTTCATTTTTCTGTACAAAAAATCATTTGGAATTACTACAGGAATCAGAACTAAATTTTACACTTGGGGTTAATTGTGCTTATAGCTGGCTTTACTTTGGCACAAGAGTAAACACGTTTAAGTTCCAAATTTCCAACCCTACTAGACTTCTTCCACTCTTTACTATGAGCACAATACTTCAGTTAGGCTTTCGGACAAATCTGTTTTGATTTCCTAGGGCCTCCCAGTAACCTAGTGAGAAACTTCAGTTAAAACTTCACAGTCTAATATACCCAATGGCTTTTGTGTTAGATCATGTTTTTTGGAAAGTGCTACCAACTGATCTGCCGAAATGATTAAAAAAAACATATGCTGAACAGTAACGGAAAAATCCAACATACCAAGATAGACAATATCTTTATTTCACAGACAAAGAACTCTTGACCCTACAGGTATTATCACGTCTAACCAGAAGCCTTTCTGGCTAGGAAAGAGAGAAAGAGAAGTCCAATAACATCTGAAGGACAACATGCTCCTACCTTATTAGAACCAACCATATATACACAAAACTGTGTGCAAGTCTAGTTTTTTGTTTTCAGTAATATGTTTCCAGATGCAGCAATCCGACAATTTTTTCAAATTCTTGACCACCATTCATGCATACTTGGTTGGTCCTGACAGAAGTACTGTCACTATTGATTCTGATATTTTTTCCCAATGCTGAAGCGGAATAAATAATTTCTTCCAAGCTAGGATTTTAAAGAGGTCCACTGGGCCTCAGAAACAGAATTATGAATTTCTATCAAAAATGATGTGCAAAGAGTCTTTTTATTTTTCTATCTGGGTGATTTCAGTTCAATTCAGTTCCGCGCCATGCATATGCCACTGGCAAAGATAAGCCAACAACTATCAAACAGATCATTTTGCAGATTGCAGTAAATCAGTACAGACTCAAGTGTTTAGAAAGACAGAGAATAGTTAACTGTCACCATGTGCAAGCATGCCAAAGATCTCTTATCAGGCAGTGCATGAATGGTACAGAAATCTGTGATTACAGTCAATGTGGTACCTCATCATCATAACCCCCCTCCTCTGACTCAATCACATAAGTCCCTACATCAGGAATCGCCACCTCTACAACTTTCTGGTTAGAAGCAGTTGGAACTTGGGTGCTATCAGATTTCTGTAGGGGAAAAAAAAGATCAGGTAAGGGGAAAAACATAAAATAAAAAGGATGACAAGCTTATCCAACTATCAGGTGTGTTACTTTGAGCATGACTAACAATATTAATCTTTCTATTCAATGGTATATTATAAATGAAATCAAACAGTTTAAAATTAAAAATTAAGGCATATTCACAATGTGATATAGTCCTTCATACTGACATCCTTGGTAGTAAAAGCATATGTTTAATTTTCTAATGCTCCTTCTCTCATTTTAGACTTAATGTGAAAACTTTAAACTAGAAACTACTAATAGAATATACATGGACATTTGAACATGGGATCTGCTACATGTAAACAAAGTATCTTATTCTATTTCACATTTGCTATTCTGAATTAATGAAACAACACCTGTATGTATCCATAAGTTAACAGTATTGTGGACTGAGATAATGATAATATACCTGCCCAATCTATTCAGTACAATTAAATGATTTTATTGCTTGAATATTTTTTTAAACTGGACATAGCCTCTGAACCAAGATACTGTGATAGAACCATATTCAAATACACTGTCACTTTTGAAGACTAAGCACTTCTTCCAGCATTTTTTGTTGCAAAATGGACTCAGGCTTTACAATACCACAAACTATATACATTTTCTCAAGTACAGAAATCACTTCAAAGTAAAAATTTGGTGCCACAATTCACGATGAACAAGTATGTGCTGGTGGAACCAAGCTGCCTTTGGACACAATGTAGGAAACAGTAATATTAGAGGAAATGGCCATGATCAGCCATAGATGCTCCTACATCTACAGTTAACATGACAACTCTTCACGTTTAACTTGCAAAATGCCATTTGATTAGACTGGAGGCCCTGTTTTAAAACAGACGTACTGAGGTTGATTCCTGAATGCGAAAATGGCATTTTGTCTGAAGTTTACCACCTGAACCAACTGTCTCATGTTGCTTCATTAGTAGCACTTCTAATAACCTCAGAAAGTGAACTAAGGGGAAGATACTAGAAAAGTAAGTTTGAGTTGTTGAGCAAAACAGCAGAAAAAGGGAAAAAAAGTCTCTGGGCAATGCTTGGTTTCCTAATCCTGTACAACATACTATCAGGAAAGTTTACAGGTGGCTCCAAAAGGAGACTACAGAACAAAAACAACTGAATCCGAACGAATGAAAACCTGAGATATAATAAAAGCCAAATGGCTTATATGGGATTACTTTTTTTAGTTAAGTCAACAGGAGTATTTTTTTTAAATAGTGAAGTATATGAACAATAATTTGCAAAGGGAAATTGATATGTACATTTCTGTTATCTCAGTACTAAAAACGCTGACCATCTATCCATAGGTAACAAGATTTATTTCATGCATTACTACAAGGTTGGCTTTGCTGTGGCAAATGACTGGGTGTCTTCATGAGATGGCACATGTTTTTGGTTTACAGACATCTGCATTTATTGCATACGAATACAACAAAATAATATAACTTGTACATTTACAGAATTGGATAGGTGATTTACATTTCAATCTGGTTTCAGGCTGGGATATGGGACAGAGACAGCTTTCGTGGCCTTGGTGAATGACCTACACCAAAAACTAGATAGGAAAGTATAGCCCTATTGGTTTTTCTGGATCTTCCTGTGGCTTTCAATACCAAGGCATTCTCCTGGGGCACCTGGCTGGGACAGTACTTGGAACCACTGATTCACAGTGGCCCTGTTCCTTCCTTGAACAGCAAACCCAGAAAGTGTTGCAGGGTGATTCCTTGGCCACTGACTTGTGGGGTCCCTCAGGGTTGTTTTGCCCCTCGTATGCTATTTAACACACATATGAAACCACTCAGAGAGGTTTTCAGGAGTTTTGAGATCCAGTGTCATCAGTATGTAGATGTTATATTCTTTCCACCTCAATCCAAGTAAACTATCTTGGTTCTCAATGGTTCTTGCCATCAATAATGGACTGGATGAAGGTGACCAGGTCTCAAAAAGCAGAATCAGGGAATAGGGTTTCAAACTGTGTGGATGGAGTTACACTGAATAATTCAGGTTTGCAGCTTGGGTGTACTCCTGGACACAACTTTGAGCCTGGAAGCTCAGGTTTTGGCAGTGGCCAAGAATGCGTTCATACAGTTAAAACAAGCGCAACAACTGCACCTGTGCCTACTGATCACAATAACATGTGGTGTAGTTATAAGCATCTGATGAAGTAGACTTAGTCTAGGAAAATTTACGCTACCAACCTCTTTCTCTCAGTTAGTTTCAAAGGGGCCACAAAATCCTTTTGCATTCTTCGTCACATCCTGTTTCTGTTACTGCAACATGCTATACACAGGGCTGCCTTTGAAGAGAACTTGGAAACTTCAGCTAGTCTAAAGAGCTGCAGCCAGAATGTTAACTGGGATTGACTACAGGAAACACACCATTTCCTTGCTGCCACAGCTCTAATGACTGCTGGTCTGTTTTCCGACACAAATTCAAAGTGTTAGTTATGACCTACAATATAACTCAAGTCTAGGTTATCTGAAGGACTGTATATACGCCAATCAGTGTCTTAAGATCTTCTGGGAAAGCCCTTCTCTCTGTCCCACCATCCTCACAGGTTCAGTGGGTAGAAACATAGGACAGGGCCTTCCTTGTGACTGCTCCCAGAGTCTGGAACTCCCTTCCTAGTGCGTTTATACAGGGACCTTCCTGGCCATTCTTTCATAGGATTTTTTTTAAAAAGCAGTACTATGTCATTTATATTTCTTATTTTCAATGTTCTGTTTTAAACTGCTTTTAATTTTATTGGTGGTCTACTGATATTTCAAACTTTTGTACGATGTAAATTTCTTTGGCAGTATCTGTTTTATTTGTTTTAATACATCTTGAATCCCAGACTGGGCAAAAGGCAGGATATAAATATAGTAGCAACAAAATAATAATTTTCAGCCTGAGTCCTTCATATAGCAATAAGCCAACATTGTTTTCCTTGCTTTACGGACTGTTTGCAGTATCATTTCTGAGAAGCAATGTTCACACATGTGAGGTACTATACATGGGATGCAAAGTAGCAAACATGGAAATCTAGAAAAGGTGGCTGTTCACATGCATCCATTGTAAAGGTGATTTTCTGTGTAGATGCTATAAAGAACAATGTATTAGCATTTCTGTAAAATCACTTGTCAAGTCAAGTTCATGTTAGAATCCTCTGCTTCATGATAATTTAGAAATGAATGTTGAATACACACACATTGTAGACTTATGGCAGTGAGGCATACCTACATGTGAGGGATTTTCTGTTTTAATCTCATTAAGTTATGCATTATTACATTAATATCCTTCAAAAAGAATGAGGGTTAGTGCACCTCACTGACACCAAAATGCCACAGAAAAAGCTACAATAGAAATCTCAAGGTTTAGGTACTTAAGAAAATCAATGTAATCTGATAATCATCATTTGCAGTTCCTAAAACACATTAATATCTCTTTCTTACAATAAATATACCTTATAACAACCTTCAGTGCACTGTAACATCATTTTCATTATTTGTTCAAAACTTAACAGAAAATACCACTGTTGATCCACATACAGAAAAAAGGACAATGTGAAATCTCTCCTGAAAGACAGTAATAACCACTATCATTGATTTATTCTGTTTTACTCTCTTTCCTATGGTCTTGGAACAACACAAACAACTTGGTAGCCACAACTAGGTATTATAAATAAACCATGCTCTGTTGCAGTGGAGGAAATAACTACAGCAAGGCAAGGTTAATATGCTCCCCCACACCCCTAATACAGGTTCAAAAAGGAGGAAATAAAAACTTTTTTTCAAAGTTTGCCATGAATAAAGTTGGTTAATTCATCTGAACAATAGGAACTGTGTTTGTACACACTAGTTAATTAACAAGGCAGGTAGCAGTCATTAGAAAAGACAATATATACCAAATTTTCAATGGAAACATGACACATTCTCCATGTTTACATGGAAGAAAGAAGAGGAAGAACTGCACAAGTGATATTAGAATGCTGATCAGTTTTTCTACAATCTGAAATATAGGTTTAGAGCAGAGCTGGAGAACCTGTGGCCATGTCACTGAACTCCACTGTCACCAGCCCTAGCCAGTTTAGCAAATGGTGAGACAGGTAGGAACAATAGCTAATCAACATCAGGAGAGCCAAAGGTTTCTCATCCCTGGTCTGTATTCTTGTATCAAATAATCCCACCCTGCCAGAACAGGAAGAGAAAAAGGATTCTGCTTTTTCCCTGTACTCCTCTCCCACTGTTGTTGTGTATCTTCAAGTAATTTCTGACTTACAGCAACACTAAGGCAACCTATCATGAGCTTTTCTTGGCAATATTTGTTCAGAGAGGGTTTGCCTTTCTCTGAGGGTGAGATAGTATGACTTGCCCAAGGTCACCTTGGTGGGTTTTCATGGTTGAGTGGGGATTCAAATCTTGATCTCCAGAACTGTAGGTCCAACTCTCAAATTACTAAACTATGCTGGTTCACACCCTCACATTTTTCTAGATGACTGAGGCTCCTTCTACAGCAGAGTACATATGTAAATGGTTAGTGCTTCTCAGCTTTATAAAAGTTTCTTAAATAATAGACTGCCCTCAGATTTTTTCATATACGGTGGAAAATCAATAGTTTAAGAAACAAATAAATAGCCAATAGTTCCCCAGATATTTGTATTTTTCAGCAAAAGATACCACTAAAGTAAAACAAAACAAAACCAGCAAAATAATTGGTTTACTACAGTGTTCATTTAAATAGTATTAAAAATATATTATAGTTTACACTGACATCCAGTATGACAAAGCTAAGAATTGTAAAGTGGTTTCTGATTAGAAATAGTGCAGAAAATATTGCAATGAACTTCATTAACACTACTGACACCATATGGACATCCTATTTTGCATGCAGAGAACGTGACAAGCCATGCTAACTAAAAGCAGGATCAAAAACAACAGCTGCACCTCAGATCTGGCCACAGGAAACATATGGCTTAGCTGCATCCTGTTTGGATCTTCAGCTCTACACGGGACTGTTTCTGAAGAGTATTTGGAAGTTTCAGCTGGTCCAAAGAACTGTAACCAGATTGTTAAATGGGATGGTCTACAGAGAGAACACTACTCCCTTGTTGCAACAGCTCCATTTCTGCTGGTCTTTTGGGGACACAATACAAAATGATGTTTATGACCTACAAAGCCCTATAAGGTGGTTTCTGATTACATTAGGTAGTGCAAAAATATCATGACGACTTTCATTCAGATTACGGATCTCAAATGGGTATCCTCTAGCATCTTCAACTTGAATACTTTCTTATATGTAGACAGCAAACAATCCATGATTAACAGAAAGAAGAATAAGCACCTTCCAAATTCAGATGGGAGAAAATGGAAGAAGCAGCTCATCCAGCACACTGCTGTAAATCAGGTGCAGACATGAGAAGTTGGGCTCCTTCCAACCAAACCAAAAGGTACATTCTGGGAAACAGAAGTCACTTCTAGATGAGTGGGGGGTATTTGGGGGAAAGAGGATTTTCTACTGTTAAATTCTGTTGGAATTTTAAAAAATTATCCCAGGACCTCTGCTTCAAGACTGCTTTCAAATGCATAATTCTCATCCCTTCCCTAAATTACAGTTTAGTGTAACTTAGTGTAACAATCAGTGCATCTAAATGACATAAATATCTTTCACGTCTTACCGAATTCATAATCATTTCAGGATTCTTATCTTCTTGTTCAGTATAAGCTTTTGTGATGGCTCGCACAGAATCTTCCTTCAGCTGTTTTGAGACGTCAGTCCTTGAGGGTTGTTCCAAATATTCTGGTTCTTCACCTTGAATGGTAGTAAAGAGAAGAGGATAAACATTCCACAGTCTTGAATAGAAAAATACAATGTCTATTAGGAACCAGACCACTGAGAACCCTGTTAAGAAATTCAATTGAGTAGGAATCAAGCTAGTTCAAAAAATTCTCATGAACTGGCTCTACAAGCTCCTGAAACAGTCATGTTCATTTTAAAAATGATACAATGGGAAATACTGCACTGAAAACAACAAATAAACCTTTGGCTTTTCTTCACACTCTGAAGTATTGTGTTTTGAATTTGCCACATTATACTACTAAAATAAGAACATTAGCATGCAACTATATTTTAGCTGAAGTAGCCATTTTTCATCTAAACAACCATGCTGTGTAACTGCCAGAAAATGTGCAAAGCAAAACAAGCAAACATAAAAACATATAGGTTAAAACATATACAAACAGACAGCCACAAGCCAAAATCTCTAGTTTGGATATCATCACAAACAAGTTATTAATGGAGGGTCTGTGGCATGTTTAGCTCATCTCACTAAGGGGTGCAACTAAACAGGGGCAATATGGAACTGTACACAAGTATACTTTGCTCATCCAATAAAATAGGGTTCTCTGGAACCATGGACTATTGTGACATGTGACCCAGGCCTATATTTCTGATATCTAACTGTAGGTATATAGTCTAAAACTTAAACCTAGAAAACTTTTTTTCAAGTTGCAATATAATTAATTCTCAATCAAGAACATTTTGCTATTTAATGCTTCCCATATTATTTGCATATTTACATACCCTACTGGAAGCATGAGCAGTTACTAGAGAAAGATGGACGGATAGCAGCTATGCCAGGGCACAGTTTGCACTGGGCACTCACTGCTGAACAGGTGGATACTGCTCTCATCACTCTGATTTTACTAAACAAGACACTATAGGAAGTATTGATGAGAAGAGGAAGAAAAAAAGGATGACTTGGTTGTTTTCCTTACTGACCTTGGGCAGTGAAAGGCACAGGCACCCTGGCTGTCTGTGATATTAAAGCTTTTTCTTCTTGTGCTTTCAGAGCAATCTGTGCATCCCATTCTTCTAACTCTTTTTCAAAGCGCTTATTGTCTTCTCTGACATACTCTCTTAAATCAGGAGGCAACGTATCAATTCCAACAATCATTTGACCTGTCTCCTTGTTGAATTCCTCTGTAACAACAAACATGTAAGTTTCATGCATTAAAGAATATGAAAAGCAAGATGCACACATTTTCATGAAATGTTTAAAACCCAGATGTCTAAATCAGTTACACACAGAAGAGAGTCATGGGTCTATAATGAAACAAGTTTTTCATCTTGTCTTACAAACTGATTTACCATGATGCTATGTATCGTAATTGTTACTTGATAAACAACACACCACCAGCTAATTTATCCTTACATTTCCACTTATCAAGTTGTGGTGTGAGGAGATGGGGCCACAGAAGTAGCCTTCCTCCCAGCTGCTTAACCACTACTAACAATTTTTTGAAATCCTTTTGTCATGTGTTTTAAATGGGTACATTTTCATACTCAAGCAGCATAATGAGACGCAGCCAAGTAATTATAAAAAAACGGCCAAATTAGAAAACACCAGTACTCTGTGGGTTTCATTTTTTCAGATGTCAGGAAGACATTAAGAATCATTTATCTGTATGTCTTCATCATTTATCTGTATGTCTTCATCATTTTTAATGTAACTATGTAACTATTCAAATAAAAAAAATTGTTGTATTTTGCATAGCACTTACCTTGTATCAAAAATGGTTCCTTATCATTGATATACATTAAACAGTAAGCACTTGCATTCCGGTAACCACCAAATGAGTCACGTTCAAGCTCTTCCCAAGTAGACTTTGTCACAGATATATCATTGTATTTCATCCACCTCCTCTGGTAGCTATCATAAATATATGCCCAGTAGTGTCCTGCATTAGCCTGGCCTTCATGAACTAATACAGCATGTAACCGATAAGGAACCTAAGTAAAATACAGTCATGAGATAATGATGCTTAGCCATTTTGATCACACTTAATAAAAAGAAAATGAATAGGAAACAAAAATGAATGAGGAATCAGGCTATCAGCTTAAAAATCAAGAACAACAACATCCTAGTTACACTCTCATTCTATCTATTCCTTCACATATTATACAGAAATTTTACCAGGTGCAGTTCCTAAAGAACATCTTCCAGTGTCATCCTTAACCTGTTACAATTTTACAGGCATATGAACAGGTTGCTTACCTGTAACTGTGGTTCTTCGAGTGGCCATCTGTGCCTCACACACTAGGAGCTTTCGCGCATGTGCGGTACCGTATGGAAAATTCTAGAGTTTAGTGGCTTGGCAGGAACCCCTCCCCCCATGCCTCTACTGGGCATGCTCTGCCCGCCGAGCAACGGTCCCCCTTCAGTTCTAAAGTCCGCCGATAAGGGACCTGAGAAAGGGGACGGCTGGGCGGGTGTGTGTGAGGACACAGACGACCACTCAAAGAACCACGGTTACAGGTAAGCAACTTGTTCTTCTTCTTCGTGGTCTCTGTGCCTCACACACTAGGAGATTTTGTAGCTTACCAGAAGGACGGTGGGTCAGGTCCTAGAGTACGGGAGGCCATCACCGCTCGTCCAAACCGGGTATCTCTCTGGTACTGGCAGTCCAGTCGATGGTGGCACACAAAGGTCAATGGCCTCGATCAGGTCGCCACTTGACAAAGTTCTTGCAGGTCCACACCTCGCAGGAGGGCTGCTGAGGATGCCACAGCTCTGGTGGAGTGGGGCCAAAGCAGGCTGGTGGAGGCTGCTTGGCCATGTCGTAGGTAAGCAAGATAGTCTGGGCCACCCACTTTGAGAATCTTTGGGCGGACACCTTGTGGCCTCTGAGACGCTGACCATAGCAGACAAACAGGTGTGGGGTCTGTCTGAAGGTCGCAGTCCGCTGGGTGTAAAAGGCCAAGGCTTGACGGACGTCCAAGGAGTGGAAGGATTGCTCCAGAGGCATCGTCGGATTCGGGTGAAAAGTAGGTAGAATGATGTCCTGGTTAAGGTGGAAGTGGGACACCACCTTAGGCAGGAAGGAAATGTCCGGGCGAAGGACTACCTTGTCCCGATGGAACACCAGAAAGGGCTCATCGGCTCGCAGGGCTGTCAGCTCACTGGCCCATCTGGCAGAGGTGACAGCTACCAGGAAGGCCGTCTTGATGGTGAGGAGCCTGTCATTGGCAGTGGCCATGGGCTCGAAGGGTGGTCGCGTGAGCTGGGAGAGGACCAGGGACAGCGACCAGGGCGGCAGCGGCGGTGATACTGGCAGGTATAGATGTTGAAGCCCCTTCGTGAACTGCTTCATGGTGGTGTCCTGGAAGAGCGCTGCCGATGGAGAGCCTCGAGGTTGGTAGGCCACGATGGTGGAGAGGTAGACCTTCAAGGAAGGAAACGTGAGTCCCTGCTGTCGGAGGTGGAGCAGGAAGCAGAGCACTGTACCGAGGCTGACAGGCAATACTGGCTCACCTCGTGCCTCAGCAAAGGTCACAAACTGCCGCCACTTGTAGGCATAGTTGCGGCAGGTCGATTCCTTCCTGGCCGTGGTCAAGACGTTTTGTATTGTGTGGTTGTCTAGGGTGTTATCCTTCACGTGTGCAGGGCCAGGAGTGGCAGGTCGGGGTGGAGAATGCAACCATCCGAGTGAGACAGCAGATCGGGTGCTGTCGGTAGCCTGAGAAGTCATCCTCAAGCGGCCTCGAGTAGGGGTGCGAACCAATGTTGTCTCGGCCAGTACGGGGCTACGAGGACGACATCTGGTGTCGACTTCTTTGAATCCGAGTCGGACTCATAATCCTGGGACGATGCTGTTGAAGAACGATCCGGGGATCTGTCCTGCGACTGCTCAGGCGTTGGTCGTCAGGACGGTACCGCAAGGGTCACCGTGGGAGCGGTGATGGTGGTCTGTTTAGCCGGTGGAGGTACCGTTCCGGATGGTTGAGGAGGTGCAGCCCTTGTTGGAGGGATCACTGCAGGCACTGGGTGTTGTATGGTCTGGGCGACGGTGGTAGTAGTGGTTGTGGTCTGCGCCTGAACAGCCTCCAATGTTGGGTGGGACACTGTGGAGGTGGCGAGATGGCCCGGTAGTGAGGCGTGTGCTCACGGGACCGGCGGTGGTGTGGCGATCGTCAGGGTGAGCGCGATGGCGAGCGGTCACGCTGTGAGCAGTAGTCCCCACATGATGGCAAACAGGGGCAGTGGTAGCCTTCCCGACGTCGTGGGGACGGTTCTCTAACTCTGCGGTCCAGATAGTCACCGTGTTCTGGGTAGGGTTCCCTCCATTCTGGGTAGGCCTCCCGATGATGCGGGGAGGGCTGCCTGACCCGTCGCTCTGGGACCGGAGAGGCGCTTCTACCAACAGAGCCTCGAGAATGACGTGAGGTTTGGGGAGCTGCTGGAATAGCCTCCGGGCGGGCTGCCATTTCAGGGCGTCCGGGCAGAGGGACCGGGGCCATAAGCACAGGCGGTTCGAGTTGTGCCGCCAAGCCTGCAGTTTCTTCAACATCCAAAACCTCCAGGACCTCCTGGGGTTCCGATTCCTCCTGAGGGTCGTCAAGGAGTTGGGTTGGAGGAGGAGTAGGAGGAGCCGGTCTAGCCGGAGAGCCGCGCTTCTCCTTCTTCTCTTCTTTTTCTTCTCCTTTTCGGCCTCTGAAGTCACAGGACGCTTGCATTGAGCCGCTGTAAGCGTCTTCATCGGCTTGGCACCCTGTGAGCCCGCAGGGGCCTCCCTCGATGTTGAAGTCGACGAGGTCTTAGGGATCCTCGGTAACGAAGAGGCCCTATGAGACGGTACCAAGTCCGGTACCGTCGGGATGGTCAGATCGACGGCCGCCGAATCCGAAGGTGGTGTGGTCATAGGTCGGCTCAAGGAAGTTTTTGACATCCTTGGGACGGACAGAGTGGAGTCTTGCGCAGACAAAGACTGCTCCCAGCAGAAAGACTTGAGGCATGCCAGGTGGTTCCTCAGAGTCTGGGATGTGAACTTCCTGCAGATTGGGCAGGCCTTGGTGTTGTGGGCCTCGCCCAAACACAGGAGACACTGGCTGTGTCCGTCAGAAAGAGCGACTTTGCGACCACGCTTCTCGCAAGGCTTAAACGGAGCCGACATAGAAGTTGGGAGAAATGGAGAAGAGAAGACAGCGACAAGTTGAAGACGAGACGAAGTGAAGACAAAGACGATGAAGGGGGGGTGGCAAGTCAGGGATAGAAGTTCTGAAGAAAAGGGAACAAATCACCAAAATCGACAAGACCAGAAGGGAGACCGTTGCTCGGCGGGCTGAGCATGCCCAGTAGAGGCATGAGGGGAGGGGTTCCCGCCAAGCTACTAAGCTCTAGAATTTTCTGTACGGTACCGCGCATGCGCGAAAGCTCCTAGTGTGTGAGGTACAGAGACCACAAAGAAGAATCAACATTTCTACATTAACAGCAAAATCCTATACCAGTTTTACTCAGAATTACTGGGAGTTCAGTTGGTTTAAATATGTAGCATAAGACTCAGAAACCTCAGAAACCTGTAAAGTTTTCTCACTTGCAGATGCAAATAACAAAGCAGATATATGATAACAAGGTACGTTCTTCAAGTGATTTTGAGTTACAGTCATACTATTATGTGCTATGAACTGTGTTGTGTTTTGGGAAAAATTCTAAGTCTTGGATTTGGGAAAAGGGAGTGAAATAAATAAAGAGGAGAAGTAGTAGCAGTAGTACAGGAGATATTGTTATTTTATGGTATTTAGGGTCTTCTTATTATATAGCCTGTAACCAAAATAACTATATGCAAAGTAAAAGAAAATCACAAGAATGATAGCATGGGAAAGGAATGAGATGATAATCATCTTTTGCTGCAAGATACAACATTACTTAAAATAAGAGGCAAGAAAATATAATTTTAAATCAGATGTTGGTATTTGTGCTTATCTAGATGTTGCTGGACTACAACTTTGATCATCACTATTTGCAATGCTGGCTGTGACTGATAAGAACTGGATTCAATGACATTAAATATCCCCTATATGTGTATGAAGAGCCAGCATGGGATAGTGATTAGAGTGTTGGACTACCACCCTGAGGACCAGGGTTTGATTGTCCGCTTGCCCATGGAAACTCCCTCGGGGACACTGGGTGCATCATAAATTCTTAGAAAACCCCATGATAGGTTCATCTTAGAGTTATTGTAAGTTAGAAACAACTTGAAGGCACACAACAGCAACAATACCTGTACAAGCCCTTTCCCTCTGTCCCACCATCCTCACAGAGTAAGCTTGTGGAAAGAGAGCCTTGGTGGCTCCTCTGAGAGTCTGGAACTCCCTTACAATAGAGGTTAGACTAACACCATTCTTGCTAACCTTTTGTATGCAAGTGAAGACTATTTTTGGCAGGACTCTTGAGGACTGAATACTTCTTGAAAGGACCTTATCTTTGCAATGTTGTTTATCTTTGCTGTTTTTTTAAAATAATTATGCTGTTAACTGTTTTTAATCTTTTTGTTAGTTTAACCGTATTTTCAACTTTTGTTTGATGTGGGTTTTTTAATCTGACTTAACTTTTCTAAGCTGCCTTGAGTCCAGACCTGGGAAGAAGGTATGATATAAATAAAATGGTAATGACAAATAATGATAATCATGATGATGATGATGTTGTTGTTGTTACTGATAATGTAAAAACGAAACACAGTGTGTTATCATTTGTGGTCAAAACATCTTCACCAGTAGGACAATAGATAACAGGATTATCATGCAGCCAGTACATGCAACAAAGTAAATGAAGTCAGGCCCAGGTGGAGAATCTTTAACGACACCTTGACACCTTGAGTGATAAATAGCTAATGTTGCACTATGTGGTAGATTGGTGGGATGGGATAAAATAACAACACATAAAATTTGGTTTGTGAGTGTCAAGTCTTACTTCTTCTATCTACAGTCAGCCCTTTATATTTGGGTCTTAACCTTCTCCTCTCCTCTGCACACCTCTCTCCAGTCTCAACAACAGAAACCTATCACTTCTCTTCCTGCACTTACTGTGGTCATTTTAGTAAAATCCAGTTGAGTTTTCCTGGTCTGAGAATCTGGGAGAGGGGTGAAGTTCGCAATGTGTGCAGGAAGAGAGGTAAGAGGTTGCTGTTGCCAGGACTGGAGAGAGGGGTGAGGAGGAGGAAGAAAAGGTTAAAAGCAGTTGAGGTTTCCTGGTATGAAGTTTCCAATGAGTATAGAAAAGCGAGGGGGTGCTGTTGTTGAGACTTGGAGAGAGGTGTGAGTGGGGAGGGGCACTGGATGATGGGAGGCTGCTGGGGATATGGAGGGGAGGAAGAAAAGAGTAGTAAGGGGCTCCATTGGCCATTGCTGTCACTACCCAATGCTTCTAAAATGGTCTTCGGTTTACTTGTGATATTTTCATTTTCATGGGGGATCTGGTGCCCCTAATTCTCTTGAGAGTGGAGAAATTAGTCCACTGAGGAACATGAATGAACCATGGTGTCTTGGGTGGGGGATACTTATGTTGACATGTTCTTATCTAGGCCTCTAGAAATTAGTAAAGCTTAAATTAAGATTGTGGTATTGCATAATGGTGGCAGATCACTACGAATCTTGACTAAACTCATTTAAAATGTACAGGAAAAAATACACAGATTATATTTTGTACGGAAATGATACTGACCTGCACCATTGATTTGTCAGAATACATTAGTTCAATAGTACGCTGTATTCTTGCTATGCTTTCTTGCAAGTCTAATGTGAGAGAAAAATAAAGAGATTTTCTGCGACTAAAACATAAATACAATGACCTACCACTGATTAATTCAGATGGTGAAATAAAAGGGACTATTATTTTACCTGGCATTTTAAGACATTCAATTCATTCAGGTCCCACTTTTAGCACTTCATCTAACTGGAAATGTCATTCTCATTAGTCTCTACATGCACTTCCATTACATGTTATATTTTCTTGGGCAGGATAAGACCAAGATAGCTATTTTCTTTCTCTCCAATAATTTCTCCCCTTTTCAAAATCCCCAGAACTGTTAAACTTCCCCATGCATACAGAATTAAATTTTCTGTTGGTATTACAAAGAACAATTGCACTTGGATATTAATTCAATTCATCCAAGTTTACACAGTCATTTGTGTACTCTAGAGATTGGCAACTATGGACCTCTAGATATTTTTGACCATCAGCCCTAACTAACATAGCCAATGGTGACAGATTATAGGATCTGTAGTCCAAAAATCATCTGGAGGGCCACAGTAGCCCATTTTGGACCCCTTTTATACCACAGACTTATGCAGTTAGAACAGACACATTCCTGTTATGTAATCAACCCCCCTGCCAGCCTACCCCAGAGGAGGTTTCTTTACCATGAATGACATTAAGGCCAATGAAAATGAAAATGAAAAAAAAAGAAAAAAAAAGAAGTTACAGTCTGGGCTCCACAAATTGGTCATGCGGCTAAAATTTGTGCTTGCTAACTTCATTTGTCTCCTGTGGGCACCTGTGCCAAGGGTGTATACAATATCATATTGTTCTGTGTTTCCAGTATCATACTAATCATTATTGAATATCACTGAGACTTTCCTCAGGGCTCAGCCCTGCCTTGTTTTGGGCTTCCTGTCCAGATCCTTGGATTAAAAATTATGTGCTACAGTAATGAACACACCTGTCAATACATAGCCCAACTTTCCAACCAGTACCTCTAGTGTCATTTTCTACTTCTGTCCTCCAACGATGCAAACAGCCCTCCAACACTGAAAGTTCTTCTTCTGTTATGTGCCTTGGTGCTGGATGCATTGGCAGGTCTGGAGGAATCCGAGACTGTGTGAAGGGCTTGTGTATTACTGATCGTTGTGCAGGTGATGCGCTTTGTGTTTCCGTTGAAGGTCCCTGTTGTTCTGTTGTGCTACATTTGTTAAAAATGTGAAACACTGGTGTAAACAAATTAAACCAATGTATCATTTCAAAAGACATTCTTCATTCCTGAAACCACAAAACATCTTTAACCCTTCATCAACAGGTATAATCAAATGCACCTGGACAGTACAGAATGGGAGTAGAGGGTGGTGTGGGATCACAGCACATGTATGTCAGTCTTTCTTTATTCCACGCCCCCAGTACTTCTAAACCACAGTGAGATGTGAGTATTTTCCAGTCCCCACCATTTTAATTCAGTTTTCACTTTTACAGCTTTTAGGAAACATTTAGGGTCAATTCCAGCAAAACCAGATACTGTATGATTGGTCAGGAGCACTGCACAGGTCCTTCTGGCTTTTCGGAGCTGTAGCAATTCAAACTGGTATATCAATCCCCATGTCATACCTATTATGCAAATCCCTTATATTTCATTAATGAAATATTTTCCAGAACATTCAGTAATAACTCATCTTGAGAGAAAAAATGAACTTAAGGAAAAGTAAAAAATCAAGCACAGTGAAAAATATTATTTGTACAGCAGAAACAGTTCTTGGAGAAAAAATCAATGTATCTCAAATAGAACGGGAATGTGGAGGATTATATCAGTAGGACTGGTGAAAATTTAGATATTGGGCTTCTTATCCACTGTACACTATTTTTTGTTATACACAGTAATATTTATAAGTGCCAACTTGCTTTAAGGCCTCTTATGTATTAATTCACAATCTATCCTACTTGGTCTTGAGCTTTCTATTAAACATAGTAGGAACTAAATGGATCAGCCCCTCCAGGTCATTGCTGCCAGAGGGAGGAAGTTACCAACAGTATAAGCTGGGCAAACCACAATAACATCCCACTTGAACATTCAGTAAATAATCTATTTCCTACATTTAACTAAATCACATTAAATATACTGAATAGATACGAGGAACTTTTACCTTGGTATTGCCTGCGTTGACAAAGTACCACTAGGCAGAGCACTACTATTAAGATCCTCAATAGGAGACTTACACACTGGCTTACTTGAGGCAAATTCCAGTGCATATTGTAGGACATCTACCAAAGGGAATCGTTTAGGACCAGAGCCATAGCTTAAATACCTGTAAAAATACATTAATACTCTTGTTATATGAGAAATGCTTCCCAAACACATGCATTAATTACATTTTATTAACTGTTTGCTTGATTATCATTCTGGAGAATAAAACCTGTCTCTGGCACTACATGGTGATAGGATCTGTAGTAAAGAATACAAGGTAGGTGCATACATTTTGATCTAGTAAGTGTTTGAAATAACCAGCTACCATACAGTTCTGGATGGTTCTAATGGTAGCAAACATTTGTTAAATTTGGTCTAAATCAATTTTCAGTTACCAGTGCACAGAAATACCGTCCAAAAGAAAAAGCTAACAATTTATTGAATAAAACTTATTTAAAGTACAAAAGCTAGCTTAAATTTTATGAATACCTCATTTACCACAAGTAAGGGACACAGCTCAGTAGCACAGCAGGTGCCTTACTTGTCAAAAATATTTAATTCAGTCACTAATATCTGCAGGTGATGCTAGAAAGAGCCCACCCAAAAGGCGCTGCTGGTTGGCTAAATAATTCTAAGCTAGACTGACACTGGATATTCCAAATTCTACAGGAAAATCTTACTCTTACACCCCTAGTCCATCAGTTCACTCTCCTAGCAACAAAAACTCACTTCAGTGAAATTTTACCTATTTTGCATTGTTAATGGAGTTTGAAAAAAACAGACTAAAGACAACAGGAAAGTAGCTTCGGAGAAAAGTTATACAACTTGTGTTGTATAACTTAAAAATTCCACATTACTTACATATCATATCAGACTAATGTTCTATATTACCGTTCTAATCTCTGTTGCAATACTGTGAGGTATTCTTTTAGTCTCTTGATTTCATCCCGCTTTATTCGTGTTATTTCTCTATTTTTGTGCATATATCTGTAAATGCAAAAAGCAATAAACAAAAGATGTATTTTAACAAGAACAAGATAAATCCAGAGTCAGTCCCAGCTACCACTTGCATTTCTGTTGATAGAAATGCAGTTAGAATTCACCGGAAAACGCTGATGGACAAAGATCTATGGCAACATATCTACATGTCAGTGTTTATTTTCAGATTGAAAAATTTCTCACTTACTGTCATCAAAGAACAAATACTTGCTACCAAACAGTAATGTGGATCCAGGACTGGTGGGCAAAAATGCTTCACTCACAAAAGACACCTCCATCCAATTATAGGAGGAAGAGGTTTTTTTCTCCACACATCACAGCACACACCACTTAGTAGGATCCTCTGAACATATGTGTACCATTTTCAGAGCACTGAAGAGACTGTTTGAAGAGGAAAAACTGGGGATTTCTGGTTTTATTTATTAATTTTTTTAAAGATTATTTTATATGAAAGTTCATATCTGACCTAATTAGGACATTCAGTTCCTATTGGTCCAATTACCATATTCTACCCTGATCACTGAAAATTCACCTAGGAAATCTGCACTGATTCCAGGAAAGCTCAAATGCTAGGACTTCTATGAATCTCTGTAAGAGACTAAGATCTTAATTTTGGGAAGTCAATAAAAAAAGTTAGATCCAACTACTAGTTCCAACCAGAGTCTACTCATTGTTGAACAGTAAACAACAGTTATGTAAATCTTTTTTTTTGTACTCAAGCTGGGACTAGCAATTGAATTAGGCCACCATGCCTCAAAACACATTGATTATTGTTTTAGGAACATGTGTTAATTTACAGAGGGTACTATTATACATGTAGAAACACAAACATTAACACATAGCTGTACAATTTATGAAGGTACTGCAATCTTTATATAGCTCGCAGGGAGGACATGCATCTTCACTCATTCACATGTTAAGGGGATGGAACAGGAGAAGGGGGCATGCATGTACGCTCACTTGTGAGGGTGAGAATGGATGGAAGGAGAGAGGGCATATATTCTCACAGCTGAATGGGCAGGAAAGGAGAAAGGGACAGAAGGAGGGAGGGAAGGAAGGCATGCAAGTTTGATCATTCATGTGAATGGGAGGAGAAAGAGAATGGTACAGGAGGAGGAAGGGTGCATGTATTTGCTCACTTGCACAGGTGAAAGGGATGGGATGAGATGAGATGAGATGAGAAGAAGGAGGGTGCACATGTTCACTCACGTGGGGGGAGGAAGAAGATTAGACTGCTGTTCCCTTTCTCCCTCCTCCCACTCCCCCATCCCATCCTCTTAAACATCTCTAACCAGCTGAAGTGATTAAGCAAGCAAAGGAACATATGCACAGCCAGGCCCAACCAACCTACCAATACTTTTCTGTGTGTCTTAAATATGATTTGAAGGGCGTATACTGACAGTTTTTCCACTTCTGTGGGGATCCTGTGCCCCTAACTTCCATAAAAGTGGAGGGCTGACATTATCTATAGAATATTTTTTTTATATTTTTACTGTATTGTTTCTTTGTTTATGGATAAATTTAATTAAAAGAGATTCCTACATCAAATGAGTGGTTAGCGGTTTCTGTATATTACAATAAAGGCTGTACAATCGAGATATAAAATTATACAATGAATTTGTACCTGTCCAGATATAAAACTTGAGGAAATTCTAATTTGTTGTGTATCTTTTCTGGCCTCCCCAAAGCCTGATTGAATTCAAATCTTGAGAGCTCAAATGTTAAGACAGGAGGAAGCTCAGTAAACCAATGCTGCAAAAAACAAAAAACACAAGAATAAGTGCACTTTAGGTACATTTTATTTAAAAGAACATATCCATTCAACTAATCTGAGTGAAAAACATGCTTGGAAGAATATTATCAATGTTAATTTCCCATGGCACATCATTTTTTACAGCTGGACATTTTTATAAAGTTATAGAATTTGGAATATAGAATTTGGAAACACACAAGTTTTTCTTATATTAAGGT
This sequence comes from Iguana delicatissima, assembly GCA_948472985.1. Lineage (NCBI taxonomy): Eukaryota > Metazoa > Chordata > Lepidosauria > Squamata > Iguanidae > Iguana > Iguana delicatissima. Next base: position 788,736 of record CAOKZL010000478.1, on the reverse strand, counting down.
CTGTGTGATTATCTTGTCTTCTATCCCTTGTATTTTCAATTGGGAGAAGCACACTGCTGTGAAAGTTTCTTCTTTTTTTAAACAAATGTTTCTTCTTTTCTTAGCATTCTCCAGGATCAGAACTTGTTTCACCCTTCATTCTACAAGCATGGCAATGGTGCTACTGTATTGTTATATTCACACCCATATTTAATCAAAATCCTTTGACTTAAAATCAGATAGTATCTCTTCTCCTGTGGCAGTTTTACCACAATGAATTTCTACTTTGTAACTAATGACTTACTTTGTTTAATCACTACTGTGGATAATTTTGTGAACTGAATGTAGTGCAAACTGACTTTTGTTCAAAGACAGAGTTAATTAAAATGCCAAAACAGCATAATATTTCTATATTTAATTTCTTTTGAGAGAGGAGGGAATTTCACACTTCTTCTGTTTTATTTACATATTTAATCCAAATTACTGACCTTGACATATAATAATCAAAATGTGTCAGATGCACATAATTTCAATTTTGTAGTGTCTGCTTTTCTAGAAAATGAACAGATCTGCTCTCTTTATTCCAACTCACTAGGCTGAACTTTGGATGCAGTAAGTATGCACTGAGAAACTCTTTAGGAAAGATGAACCTTAGAGAAGATCAGGACAAACAAAACAAAACAAAAAGGTGTTATCTGCAAAGAAAGCCCAATAATTGTGGAAAGAACTGTACACATTACTGAGAAACAGCCTCCTTTTCAGAAGGGAATTTCTACATCTTTGGTTAAGTAGCAAAGGGTTGTTGTTTTTTTCCGTTTTGACAGACAGGGATGTGTGTGTGTGCGTGTGTGTACGGTTGAGTAGAAAGGCATCATCAAAAAACTTTCATCATTTGGTATTTAAAGTCATTTTTACCATTTTGGATTTCAGTGTACTGGTTTTACAATAGTGAAAGGTACTTTCTGAATTTGAGTTCTGCAAGTTACAGATGCAGATATGCAAATAGATATGAAATCTTTCTTCAAAGTCTTCTCAATTTGACAAGATACAACCTAGAATGTAAGGTTCTGGTGTTGAGACTTATTATTATACAGCACATGACACTCATTGATGTATAGAGAAGGCCATGACTCCACGCCCTATAAAACACGAATATTTCAAAATCTCTGAATGTTAAAAGAAACTCATTGAGACCTTTTTATATTGTTATTGGATGGTTGTGACAAGACAAAGCTCTTGCATAGCGCTAGTAATATTATCCACTCTCATCACATATTTCTAGTTGGGCAACTTGCTTTAGGGGCAGACATAAGCCTTGTCTAATCGCTAGTCCCTCTGGCCTCACACCAAATATTTTCTTCCTCTTGGGAACACTGTTCTATTTCATCACCACTTGAAGCATGGCAATAAATAAATAGTCCACGAAAATATAGAATCTCAATTCTTTTTTAATTTTAACTTTGAAAAAAAAAAAGAAACTAAATGTGCAGTATGTCATACTTTTACTTTGGCCTGAAAGACAAGACATGTTTTATCAGAGTAAATAAATAGCCTGCCAAAACATTCTGCATTTGTGTCATACATATTTAAACTCAGCCAGCATCATGGGAAGGGTTACAGATGTCGCCAGAAGCCTAAGCGTATCACTCACCTCCTGGCCAGACTTCCCAGAATTTTCTGAGTGTAAGGATTCAATTTCCCCTTCAACCATGGCAGCTTCTAGGCACTCATGTAGATCTTTGAAGCCATTAACTTGAAGTGGGTACTGGCCAAACATCTCTGCATTTTCAAATTTCTTTCCTTATCAAAAGAGGGATGTGTTAAGATTTCAACAATAAAACATTTATCATATATTTATTATTTATTCATTAAAAGATATCTATCCTGCCACAGGGTGACATACAAATAATATCAAAATGAACAGAGTAAAACAAACAACAAAAAATTAAATAGATCACAAATATATTAAACACCTTAGCACCTTAAAACATGGCAGAAATCCTACATCATCTACCCAGTTACAAATAGGCAACTAAGTACACCTCCTGGCCCACCCCCCCACCTTAAGAGCCAGCATTGACACTAATACATGGATGTCTCCAGTCCCCTCCCACCAGCAAGTGAAACAGCCAAAAGCAGGGCACCTTTTGCAATTCCTCACTGCAGTGGAGAAACATCATCTTGCTGTGCCCCAACCAGCAGCAGAACAGATCTCCATTGCTCAGGTGCAGCAGTTGGCTATTAAGGTACATTTAGGGGTGTTTTACAACTGCAGCAGCACAATACAATTGGGGCATGCCATTATTAAGGATATGAGGTATTAGTGAATAAGGAGCAGTTCCGGATTTGTGACTGTAGGTTATGAATCCATGAATGCAATATAGGATGGTAGTCTAACTGCATAAACATTTTAAAAGGAATCACTTAGACCCCAAACAGCAATATATATGTGCACTATGGAAATGCATTTGATTCCATGGAAGTTTCTAGAGTATAATGGTTTAAATAAGCTAGTTACACAGAATCTATACCCTAAAGGCACCCGACTCCCACTGATCTTGGAAACTAAATACAGCCAACCCTGGATATTACCTGGGAGAACAGCAAAAAATACTAGACTAAATTTCGCAGGCTATATTTTAGAGGAAGAAACTGGTAAAAAGCACCTCTCAGTATTCTTTCCCTAAGAAAATCCTGTGAAATTCATAGGGATCATCATAAGACAACAGAGGAGAAACTAAACCATTCTGAGTTGGGTCAGAAGCTGTGTCCTTAACTTGGGAATTAAGCCTTTGAGCCAAAAGAGAAGCCAAAGGCCTGTGCGTGTTTGACAGTTTTGTGCCTGTATATTGAGTGAAAGTATAAGAAACTGGTAAAATACCTCTGTATTGCTTGTAAAGATTTTTGAACTATATCTCTCCTAAGTGTAGACTATAAGATCTCCGCTTCAATCCTAGCCCACTGTCTGAAGAAGATTCTTCCAGAATATGTGCACGAAGATCAGAGTGGATTTATCCCAGGTAGAGAGATGATATCTAATATAAGGACTGTGCTTAACATATTAGAATTTTATGAACTCCATATTGGGGGGAAAAAAGGTGCTCTTATTTTTCTGGATGCAGAAAAGGCTATCAATAATGTTAACTGGCCCGCTCTTATTAAAGCCATAGAAAATATGAAAATGGGGGAAATCTTTGTAAACTAGATAAAAGCTATTTATAGTGAACAGAAGGCACGAATAATTCATCGGAAAGCATCAAAATTTTGAAGGGAACTCAGCAGGGATGTCCATTATCACCACTATTATTTATCTTGACTTTGGAAGTTTTGCTCAGGCAGAGAAGGAATGAAGATCTAATAAAAGGAGTGAAGCTCAGCTGAGATAAATTTAAATATAAGGCCTTTGAGGATGATCTGGTATTATTTTTGGAGGATCTATTATCACAAATTACCAAAGTTAATGAATTATTAAACAAATTTGGGAAATTAGCAGGCTTCAAAATCAATAAATCTAAAACTAAGATTCTTTTGAAGAATTTGAGGCTTTCAGAAAGAGAGCAGATTGAAAAGAAAGCGGGTATACAATGTGTACAGAGAGCAAAGTACTTAGGAATCAAGTACTTAGGAATCAAGCTGTCTAATAATAATATTCATTTATTTAAGAATAACTATCAAAAAAGTTGGAAGTCAATACAAAAGAAACTTGAAATGTGGAAATCATTAGACCTATTCTTATTGGGAAGAATAACCATTTTACTCAAAATGTTATTTCTGTTCCAAATGATATCAATCACAATCTCCAGAAGGTGGTTACACCAGTGTAAAAAAGACCTTTCTAAATTTATTTGGAACGGGAAGAAACCCAAGACGAAATTCAAGTTGATGACAGACATAAGACGACGAAGAGGCCTCGCAGTACTGGATTTAAACCTGTATTATGATGCAGCCTGTCTTTCATGGATGAAACCGTGGATTTTGTTGGATGATAGGAAGTTTTCGACACTGGAAGGACATGATCTTCATTTTGGTTGGCATGCATACATATGGACTTCCAGAGGAGAGAGCAGAAGGTGAGCTGGGTCTGTGAAGACAACTTTGATAGGTGTTTTTGCAGGACTGTGGGGCTGAGTTTGTTTGCTTATTTCTCTGTGTTGTTTTTTTTTGCTTGCGCTGGCCATGTGCTCTCCCTGAGCTCACAGTCTATTGTCAGCTAATTGTTTGTTAGTTAGTCAGTTAACTATCAATCAAACTAGGGAGAGTTAATCAAGCTAGGGGGAGGGGCCAGCTAGGGGAAGGAGGCTTTATTAGGAACTCCCAGTGGCGCGCGCCATTTCATTCATCTACTTCAATCTTTCAAGTTCAACCATTCAAGTTTAGGAACAACCAATCCTTACAGCGACTGAACAATTTTAAGAAGAGTTCAACTGAGCTTGGGAGTTAGCTGAGCAGACATAGCTTATACAGCTCAAATTGAGAAAGGAGGCCCAGTTTTTGTTTTTGTTTTTTTGTTCTTTTCTCTGTATTATCAAGTATGGAAGGTGAGGGAGCTGCTGTTGTCACCTGTAGCACTTGTGGCATGTTCCTTTTCTTGCCACAAGATGTGGTCGGGTACACCTGCAGCAAGTGCAAGCTGGTCACCTTCTTAGAGGTCAAGGTGCGGTAGCTGGAGGCACAGGTTTCTAATCTTCATCTTATTAGAGAAGGTGAGGACTTCTTAGATACGGCAGAGAGGACCTTCCTGAAAACCGGATATGTAGAGGAGCTCCCTGATGAGGAAATCAGTTCCGTGAGCCAGGAAAGTGATGCTTGGAGGAATGCCACACGGAGAAGTAGAAGGGCCAGGAAGGAAACAGAGACTCTCAAACTACAGAATCGCTTCAACGTTCTTGGTGCTGTGAATGATGAGGAACACCAGAAGGAGGGAACACAACATCAGCAAGAAGGAATCCAACTTCGGCAACTGGAACTTGAACACCAACAGGACAGCATCCAACATCGGGAAGACCAGCACTCCCGGCCTCAACACAATGCCCAGGCAATCCTGGAAGAATCTGCTTGTCGAAGAACCCCGGACAGGCCTCAGAGGAGGCGAGTTCTGGTGGTTGGGGACTCCTTGCTCAGAGGAACCGAACCGGCAGTTTGCAAACCGGACAAGCTCAATCGAGAGGTCTGCTGTCTTCCTGGGGCCAGGATAAACCACGTAACAGAGAGGTTAGCCAGGCTGGTCAAGCCCACTGACCATAAGCCCCTCGTTTTGGTTCACGTTGGAACCAACGACACGGTGAAGCGCAGCTTTCACCGCATCACAAAGGACTACGAGCTGATGGGGAGAAAGCTTAAGGACCTTGGTGCGCAGGTGGTCGTTTCATCAATCCTCCCTGTTCAAGGATATGGTGCACGACGCGAAAGGACAATAGTAAAGGTCAACAGCTGGCTCCGCACATTTTGCCACCGCCAACAGTTTGCCTTTTTGGATCATGGCTTGAAATTCCAGGAACACGGGCTTCTGGCAAGGGATGGGCTGCACCTCACGAAACTTGGCAGGAACGTTTTTGCAAACAGTCTCACAAGGAGGATTAGGAGGGCTTTAAACTAAGTACAACTGGGGAGGGAGACAAGATTATTCAGGACAAGGATTCGGCAAGTGCAGGGGAAAAAGGCCCAAATGATATTGGCCAAGGAGGAATAGCATCCAATCGTGGGAGGGGTGGAAACAATGCTATGGGACTTGCAGGAAGGGCACAGAGACTTAAGTGTCTCTACACTAATGCACGGAGTATGGGAAACAAACAAGATGAATTTGAACTCCTAGTACAACAAAATAAATATGATTTGATAGGCATCACTGAGACCTGGTGGGATGAGTCTCACGATTGGAATGTAGGAATAGAGGGGTATAGCCTATTTTGTAGAAATAGACCAAATAAGAAAGGAGGAGGAGTAGGCTTATATGTCAAGGATGTTTTCATCTGTGAAGAGATCCATGACTTGAACACCGGAAGTCAGGTCAAGAGCATCTGGGTAAGAATTAAGGGAGCGAGAATCAATAGGGATATTATAGTGGGGGTTTACTACAGACCTCCAAGCCAGACTGAGGACCTCGATGGCGCTTTCGTAGACCAAATGACTGCACATTCAAAAAGGAGAGATACAGTAATAATGGGAGATTTCAACTACCCGGATATATGTTGGCAGTCAAACTCTGCAAAGGCGGCAAGGTCCAGCAAGTTTCTTGCTTGTCTTGCAGACAATTTCATGGTCCAGAAGGTGGAAGAGGCGACAAGGAGATCAAATATTCTGGATCTGATCCTGACCAACAGGGAAGACCTTGTTAATGACATAGAACTGGTTGGATCTTTAGGAGAGAGTGACCATGCCCTATTAGAATTTGGCATTCAGTGGGGAAGAGAAGACAAGTGTAGCCAGGCATTCGTCTTAGATTTTAAAAAAGCAGACTTCTGTAAACTGAAGGAGCTGCTGGCTGAAATCCCGTGGTCAAGAATAGTCAATGAGAAAGGAGTTCAGGATGCATGGGAGTTCTTTAAAAGGGAGGTACTGAAGGCACAGGCTAAAACTGTGCCATTAAGGAGGAAAAATGGAAGGCATCTGAACAAACCGGAATGGTTGACTAAAGAGCTCTCAGCTGAGCTAAATATTAAGAAAAACATGTACAGGAAATGGAAGAAGGGGGAAATCACCAAAGAAGATTATATGCAAGTAGCCAGGAGACGTAGGTAGAAGGTCAGAAAGGCTAAAGCACAGAACGAACTTAGACTGGCCAGAGACATTAAAAACAATAAAAAGGGCTTTTTTAAATACGTCCGCAGCAAAAGGAAAAAGAAGGAGACGGTAGGGTCACTGCGCAAGGAAGATGATGAGGAGGAAGAAAAAAGGCAGAACTCCTCAACACCTTCTTCGCCTCAGTTTTTTTCCAAAAGGATAAAAACACTCAACCTGGCGGTTGGGGAGCAGGTGAGGAAGTGGGGGAAATGCAGTACAGAATAGATAGAGAGGTAGTACAGGCATACCTGGCCACACTGGATGAATTCAAGTCTCCAGGGCCAGATGAATTGCATCCTAGGATTTTAAAAGAACTAGCAGAGGTCATTGCGGAACCTCTTGCTACAATCTTTGAAAACTCTTGGCGGACCGGAGAAGTTCCGGCAGACTGGAGGAGGGCAAATGTTGTCCCCATCTTCAAGAAGGGAAAAAAAGAGGACCCAAATAATTATCACCCAGTCAGCCTGACATCAGTACCTGGAAAGATCCTGGAGCGGATCATCAAACAGTCAGTTTCTAATTACTTAGCAAACAATGCCGTAATTACGAAAAGTCAACATGGATTTCTCAAAAATAGGTCATGCCAGACTAATCTTATCTCTTTTTATGATAGAGTTACTTGCTTGATAGATGAAGGGAATGCTGTGGACATAGTATATCTTGATTTCAGTAAGGCCTTTGACAAAGTTCCCCATGACATTCTTGCAAAGAAGCTAGTAAGATGTGGACTGGACAGGGCTACTGGCAGGTGGATTTGTAACTGGTTGACTGACCGTATCCAAAGGGTGGTCACCAATGGCAGATTCTCATCCTGGAGAGAAGTGACTAGCGGGGTGCCACAGGGTTCTGTCCTGGGCCCGGTGCTGTTCAATATCTTCATTAATGACTTGGATGAAGGAATAGAGGGCACGCTGATCAAATTTGCAGATGACACCAAATTGGGAGGGGTTGCTAAAACACCTGATGATAGGATCAAAATTCAAAAGGACCTGGACAGATTGGAGAGCTGGGCCAAGGCTAACAAAATGAATTTCAACAGAGAGAAATGTAAGGTCCTACACTTAGGCAGAAAAAATGGTATGCAGAAATATAGGATGGGGGACACGTGGTTGGCTACCAGTACGTGTGAAAGGGATCTAGGAGTCTCAGTAGACTACAAGCTGAACATGAGTCAGCAGTGTGATGCGGCAGCCAAGAAAGCCAACGCAATTCTCCGCTGCATCAATAGGAGTATGGTGTCTAGATCGAGGGAGGTATTGGTACCACTTTATTCTGCATTGGTTAGACCTCATCTTGAATACTGTGCCCAGTTCTGGGCACCCCAATTCAAGAAGGATATGGATAAGCTGGAGCAGGTCCAGAGGAGGGCAACCAAAATGGTGAGGGGCCTGGAAGCCATGCCCTATGAGGACAGACTTAGAGAGCTGGGTATGTTTAGTCTGCAGAAGAGAAGGTTGAGAGGGGACATGATAGCCATGTTTAAATATTTGAAGGGATGTCATGTTGAGGAGGGAGTGGGCTTGTTTTCTCCTGCTCTTGAGACCAGGACAAGGAGCAATGGATGCAAGCTGCAGGAGGGGAGATTCCGCCTGAACCTCAGGAGGAATTTCCTGACAGTCAGGGCTGTCCGGCAGTGGAATGTGCTGCCACAGAGTGTGGTGGAGTCTCCTTCTTTGGAGGTTTTTAAGCGGAGGCTGGATGGCCACTTGTCGGGAGTGCTTTGAGGGTTTTCCTGCATGGCAGGGGGTTGGACTAGATGGCCCTTGTGGTCTCTTCCAACTCTACATTTCTATGATTCTATGATTCTATGGCATGGGAAGTCAAAAGTTCAGAAGTCCTTCAAAAATTATGTTATTCGTAAAGCTCTCTTCACCGTTTGGGAAAGATATAAATCTCTGCTTTGCCCAAAACTACACCATCATGGGTATCAACCTTAGAAGCGTTTTCAATCTCCGGACTAAGAAGATATGGCAACTGGATTACCTACAAAGAATTGTTAAAATAAAATGGTGACTCCATTTTGCTGAAAAACAATGGCAGCTGGTAGAAGAAAGTTCCTCAATAAAGTGGTTTCCTTGTCTGTAAATTAAGGAGAGATTTAAAAAAGATCTTGAAACTGGAGGGGTCAAATTGAGGCCTACTGAACTGGAAATCCGTATGTTAAAAGTAGAAAAACACCTATTTTCCAGACTGTATAAATTGTTACTAGCGCTCAATTTAGAAGATGAGACTATAAAAGAATGTATGATAAAATGGGCAAGAGATCTAGGTTGTAGTATCTAGCTATAAGAATGGGAAAGACAATATGACACACTCTAGATCTTATCTGCTAGAAGAAAATACTCTAAAGATGGTGCATAGGTGGTACCTGTTGCCAAACAGACGTGCTAAGATGAACAAGCAGATGAAAAATCATTGTTGGAAATGTGCGAACCAGGTTGGCACTTTTTTCCATATGTAGTGGGGGTGTGACAGAGCTAAGAAATTCTGGTTTGCCATCCGATCTGCAGAAGATTTTAAAATTCAAAATTGATTTGGTATCAGAATTCTTTTTACTGGGTATACGGAGAGCTGAACCAAGGTTGGATTTCCATATTAGAAGATTAGTGTGGCATCTTACTGTGGCAGCCAGAATAATCTTCACTAGGCATTGAAAAATGACTTCCATTCCCACAACCGAAGAGTGGTTAAGAAAGGTTATGGAGATTGCAGAGCTGGACAAGATGACTTACAGATTAGGAAATATGACAGCCAGTAAATTTTATAAGGCATGGGAGCCACTGGTCATATTTTTACAAAGTAAAAAGATTCCAACACCTGCTTTTCAATGTTGATTTATAACCCAAATTAACTATTTATATAGAATTGTAACCCAAATGTTATTCCCTAATCGGCATACAAGGTTTAATAGATCTTTTCCCTTGTTGGACTAGATTAGAGTATTACTATTATTAGTTATTTATTATTTCTAAACTCCAAGGATACTAATGAAGTGGGAGGATAAAGCAGTAGAAGGCAAGTCGCCTGTTGCCTTTTTCTTCTTTTGAATGTTTAGGGAAGCACACACAATACAGTTACCATTAGAGTACATAAGAAAAGGATGATGAGCTATTAATGGTAACAGTTTTAAAAGTAACTAGCTGTATGACAATAGAATGTATTGATTGTTCATGATCTTTTGAAGTTGTTTAATTTCAGCTAAGTAATATTTTCCCTTCTCTTAGGGTGGAGAGGTTACTATTTTCTCTGTTTTTGAGACTTCACTAAGGCAGTCACCACATTCCAGGTGGAAATTTCTAGGTTTTTGTAATAATTGTTGTCTAACTGTTTTGTTGTGGTTTCCCTCTATTTACTCTCTCCCTGCCCCCTTTCCCCCTATATTGTTTTCCCCTTATATTGTTGTAAGTTATGTATTATAAGTTCTGTTTTATTGTCTTCTGTTGAATTTAGTATATATGTTTTTGTTAATAAAAATATATATTAAAAAAACCGCCAAAGAAGTCTATAAAGAGTAAGGAATCATAGAGGCTCAATATTTTACACAGCTTAAGGTCTTCAGTTTCTACCATCTCCAGTTAAAGGGACTTCCAAGAGGGCCAAGAAGTGCAACTGTCTGAGATTTTACAGTGCTGATGCCAGAAAAGGATAGTGATCTCAGTATAAGACATACTAATCCTAGTGCGGCAGCAACATATATATGTTGAAATCTCCTGATACAAAACTCCCATGCATAGGAGCAATTCCCCACTAACATCAAGTAGGACAGGCAGCTCTGGGAGAATAAGAATGTGTAAACAAAGCTATCTCATGCCAAAATTAGGCCCCACAGTGGACAAACCGATCATAAAGAGTACCTTCCATAATCCATTATGAAATGCTTGCAAACAACTTTGAAAATGCTGATGTAATTTTAAGTCTGTAGTTTAACATATACAGTTAAGAAATGTTCTGTTGCATTTGCAACATTATCTAGAAGATGCCAAACATTTTTCTCAGATCATTTTCAGTTTAGTTTTTCTCCAAACTTTTTTTTTAAAAAACCCTTGTACATGCTGTTTTTGTTCATTATTAAAATTCTGATGGAAGAAATGAAGCTACAAGAATGTTCCCACTCAAGAGCAGTACCTTCAAGAACTCCAACTGCTAGAAACCGCCCATAAAACAACTCTACCATCGGGTTCTTTGGCTTCTCTCCATCCCTAAGGAGACAATGAATATTTTAAGAATATAAGTCTAAAATATCCGGTGTTAAAAAGGAAATCAAATGTTCTGCAATACATATCATTTATTTTAAAAATCAGAGTTAAAAACAATCTTTTATGTTTCATTCTATAATAGTGGATAACTTATTCACTGAAACTTATTCACTGGTATAAATAAGGATCATATTAAATTCCTGAAAATAACACACTGAGGAGATGATGGGATGAAACCCTCCTCAACCAATGATGGGTTGCTATCTTGAAGAAAACCAGGATATACTACTGGATGTTTAAAATGGATACTTACTGTTCCTCTTCAGCTTTTATTTGGAAGGCATCTTCTAACCAATCTAATAATTTATGTGTGAACTCACTGACATCTTGCTGTTGAAAGACAGTAAACAAACATACATTCACATCTACAACTGTAATTGAATCTTTGAACATTATAGCCTTAATACTTGTAGATTTTAGTTTTGCTATGGCAAAACATATATTCAAAAAGTCAAGTCATAATTAGGAAAGATTACTGTGAGGTCTGCATACATATAATGCAATCCAAACAAAAGAGCATTATTAATTTCAGGGACAGCACAGGCTTAATAGTTTAGTTCCAAGGAGAGTTATACAGAAACTTATTGTTAGCTAAGACTATGATATATCAATACAATCTTCTAATCTGCTTCTCTCACAAATATTTGCATGGACAGAACATCACAGCAGTAGTGACACAACACAACCTCGGGCCTCATACTGGCATTAGTAGCAAACAGACTGTCATGTCCAGCCAGGCCCAGTGGATTACTGCTGTCATGACAAAACCACTTTTCAAAGCAGCTGAAAATTTAGCTGCATCTTACACAAAACATCCTAACACAAGCCACAGATATTATGGACATAAACATCTATGGAGTTCCAATACAATACAATAGACTGATACTTTAGCAACAACACTATAGCGGCAGAAATAATGGCCCACTGCAATTCCTGTTTGACTCCTCTATAAAGAGGGAGGAGTCTGTATATGCATTAACTTTCCACTGACCACGGATATAAAATGATACTGATGAAAAAGTCAACCTTCTATAGCGCCACAGGTATTTCTCAGCCTTAATGAGATGTGAATTGTGACATGGTGTTCCAGGGCCCTTCCACTCTCTTCCAAGTTGCTATGTTTACTATTATAGCTTTATGGGTCAATTCTACCCCACTGAAATTACTAAGAAAATGGAAGTATCATGCACTATAAGACCCTAAGCATCAAAATGCCTTCCCTATCCCCTATTTTTTAAGCTACTCTTCATGCCTAAAGATACTTTCAATTTCGTGTAAGATAGAAAAATACAGATTAAAATATACCCAAAACATCAATTGTCCATTACATTACGTCTTTTTTATATATAACCAACAAAGAACACTTTTTCTTTACTACCAAGAATATTGGTGAGTTCATAATGAACAATACTGACGTTGCCTTTGAGATTGTTTGACACTGACAATGCTTTGTGTTATATGAAAATACTGGCGAAAAACGAGTATCATTCGTTGGAAGTAAAAGGTGCCTCAGCAGCTCAAAAATTAGGCCAGACAGTGGTTGAGAAACAAATACATTTACAGGATTCTAAACCAAGATTATTAAGATGATAACTTACACCATGTCCCTAGTTAAGTTATTAGCTAAGAAAAAAAAATGACACGGGCACAGAGAAAATAAAAACTTAGAAATTTCCCGGTTTATATTTGTCTACTACAGTTATATACTGATGTGTTGTTCCTTAACAACTTGTGAATAGTGGCATTTTCGGTTTTAAGAACAACTGACACTGGTGAGTAATGAGAATGATTATCCTTCCTTTAGTGTACAACACAATGTGAATGAAGATACAGCAATTTTAAACAAAAATAAATAAAAAAATAAAACACATACAAAATAAAAAAACACAATCTGAGTTCAGATCACCCCATATAAAATTACGTCAGAGGATTGAGAATGCACAATCCTAGGTCTATTATAATAACTTAGCATCATATAAGCATCCTTGCTTGGTGGTTTCAGCAGACCTCCTATAAATGAATAGTAGTCAATGAGGAGCGTGCTTTTATCCCAAAAACTGTGCCATTGTCCTTTTAATGTCTTATGCTGTATGGTAGTATCAATGGTGTAACATCTGAAAGTGCATTTCTTTCTAGAAGGCCAGGGTCTAGAGTCTATTAATTAGAGTCAATTAAACCAGCCAGATTGTTCAAGATGGTGAAAGAGACAGGCATAATAATGGTAAAACTTGCTACAGTTGACAGCAAGAGGCAGCTGTTAACTATTTATGTATGACCGAAAGAGCAAAAATTAACAACTTGAATCATGTAACCATTTTGTAATCACGTAACCATTTTGTCTGTTCAACTTAATCAAGTTGTGTAATGCTCAAGTAATGTGTGACATGGCTGTAAGTTCTAGAAAATGTATTGTGACAGGCAAATGTTGCCATTAGTTGAGTGGTATATTTACGTATATGTTGACAGCACAATAGTTTAAAAAATTTGAGGGGCAAATTAGATAAAACACAACATTTTGTAGATGCTACCAAGATTTACATTATTAGTTTTCATTGATCCCGATGGTCTCCTTCCAACTGAGTCATTTTGAGGAAAGTCTTCAATGATGCTACGTTGTTCTTGTTTTGCTTTTTTAAAGAAGCAGTTTGAACAATATAATGCTTTATATAGTTTATTTCTGTGGCTTATTTATGTTTGGCCTCAAAGTTAGATTTATATGGTAAATTTTCCATCAATTGATGGTTAAGAAAAACTATGACTGCCACAGATTCCACCAGTTTTTTATTGTGTTGACAAGTTCGTACAACAGCTATAGCAATTTACTGCCTTCTTGGAAAAAGCGATAAAAGCATGAACAAGTAGATTTCTATCTGTGCGCATGACCTACACCTGTTAGCCAAATGGTATTTGGTAGTCTTGTGTCATGCCTATTAGCTGAAAACTCAAGAATATAAAATAACAATAAGCTTACTCTTAATCATAGGCTATACAGTATTTCAGATTAAAAACAAAAATGTGTTTATCATATGATGGTGGTGTAAACAGCTGAAAAGACCATGTACTTATTACAGAAGTGCATAGGATTTGATCACATTAGGCAAATGCAGTCTGTGTAATATTTTAATAGGCTAATAAAGTTTATTATTGTAATTTCTTGCTTTCATTATTTATTCAACTGTATTTCTGACTCATATTTTTACTCAAAGTAAGATGGAGTACATTACCTGCTGGGAATCATTTGATTTGAATGCATCTTTAAGTATTTCAACAGCCCTTGATGGATCAACGTATTTTCTTTTTGAGCCAGCAAGAAGTGCAAATAGGTATCTTAGTTCACGCATAAAAGGCAAATTTCTATGTTCCTGTATTTGGAGTAAGTTTAAATAATATGTTACTTTACTTTGTAAATTTTACTTTCTATTGCTACTCAATTATTGAATGAATTCTGCACAGTGAAGCCACCAAGCATATTGTTCTACACTACTCTATCAAAAAGAACTATATATATTCTTTAAAAGAATGGACAATTGATAGGATCCCAAAACCTAATAAAGATGCACTATCCAGGGTCAGGAAATATTTCTTAATTCTCTAAGCCAGTACTACTTCTCTTCCTTACAAAGGACATCAGTGGCCTGGATAAGCCTCTGAACCAGCCAGAGCACCAACTGCTAAATCCTAAGATGTACTTCTATAAAGGAAAAAAAAAAACCTCTTCTCTTCAACAGTCTTAAGACTACTATACAGTAATATGTTAAACATCTTTTAACATCTTGTACCTCTTGAAAAAGTCACTTACAACTTCCACGGTTATCCTACAGCAGTAACCACTACCAACAGAAATTAAGTGAACTCTGAACTCTTTAAGAGTAATTCTATTGCTTAGTACAGCTGCTGTGATACAGAGGCTTATGCTGAAAGTACCACTCATGGCATCCTCCCTGAAATGACAGAAAAAAGCCCAACACTTTTATCCCATATGCTTTTGAATGCAATAGGAAATCCCCTTACTAGACTTCCTAGTCAGCACTGGTTGCTACTGTTACCAAGGACTCAAAAGCCAAAGCACAGCCCTTTAGGGTACACTTTCTGTTGCCTACATCAGAATTAGGTAGAATAGCACTAACTCCAAAAGGGTTATGGGAGAGGAGACATCAGGTTGGTAAACTTAATCTTGTTTCATAAATCTGACATGTTCCAAGAAAATCTCCATATTTAACATACCTGGATTTTTTTCACACCTATGACAAAACTAAGAGTTATTAAAAATTAGAAGAAGCATCATGTTGCCCTGTAGGCAACATAAATTGTTAGTGTTACCTTTTGGTTTCGGGGCAGATCTTGAGCACTTGCAGGTGGACTATAATTCAAGACTAGCCTTCGGAATTCTAGCAGATTAAATAATGACTGAAAAAAGAAAATGGGAATTTTATGTTATCTTTTCAAAAAGTTAAAAATTGCAATTAATATGTACATATGCTCTATGAGAAACTGGGGAAATGCAACAGAAGTATAAAAGTGGTTCATGAGTTCTAGCAAGTACAGAGTGCCTTTTATGCTTCTGTTTTACTTTGGAAATGATCTTATATTCTGAGCTGTACAATGAAGTGACAAGCTGTAAATAACACATGACTCATATGTACATTTAATCAAAAGACAGTTTCACAGGGAAAAGCAGAAAAACTCAAATTATCAATTTTACACTTAAATATTATTTAAAATAGATAACAAGAAATCAAATGAACATTTGTTCAAATGATATAAATAAAAATATATAAAATATATAAAAATAAACAAATGTAATTAAAAATCTTAGGATTGTATGTAACAGTATAATTCTAGTACTGCAGTTTCTGCATCACCAGAATCCTCTTTACATAAATGTCAAATCCAGTTCCTTGAATCTGTGTGAGCCACTGCAGAAATCTTTTCATGACTCCTTAACAATTCCATTATGTTAACTGTCCCACTAGTGGAATCCATAAGAATAGAACACCACAACCACCATTTATACTATTCCCGCTGCAATTTCCACAGGAGATAATTAAGAAGAACCACTGTCCAAATAACATTTTAAACTGGAAAACAAAAACTGATCTTAAATTGGAAAACAGAGAATGATCTGAAGTATGGCCACTGTTATCTGTGAGACAGGGAGATGGGTAATAAAGAGGCCAATATGACTAAATTAATTTTAAATAATCTACTGTGCTTCAAGTACAGATGGCACAGAGTCAAGTTGGAAGTTGCAGCTGATCTAGAATGCTGCCATCAGAGTAACGTGTATCCCTGACCACAGATGTGCTACATTCACCCAGAAAGTACTGTACCTACTGTCTATTGCTACTAAGCAACATCCAAGGTCTTGATATTAACATAAGTCTTGAACAACTTAGACTCAGGAATCTTACAAAACTGTTTTCCTTGTGTAGATCTATTAGAATTCCCCACACAGATGCTTTAGAATTTTAAAGCCCTTTAGAGGGCACGATTGTGCCACTCCTTATGGAATATGATCAGATGGCAATACAAAAAGTCTGTCTTTATGGTGACACCTACTCTCAACCTGGAGACATCAAAAGTAACGTATTTCCAACAATTATTTAAGATAATTCTCTGTCTGCAGAAATCTGCTGACCCTTAATGTTGATTCTGTAAATCCTGTACTGTGTGAGACAGATACATATTATCATTTCTGATTTGGTTTTAACGTAGGCTTTCAAGCTATGAACTTCTCCCTAAACTGCAAACCTCAGGATTTCATAGGATGCTGAAAGTGGAATAATAGCACTATAACAGTCTAGTGTGGAAATGGCCTTATTGCACAACTCTGCTTGTTCTAGATTGTCAGACCAAGCAAACTCAGAGCTGCATTAAAGGTGTCCCTAACAGCCATAACAATCCACTCATTTCTCCAAGTTTCTTCTCTCCAATCCATAATACCAGTCTGTGTTTGCCTCCTCTGACAATGTGCTTGGTTTTTTGCAGGAGGGGAAGGAATTGGGGAGGAGAAACTTGGAGAGGCAGGTGGGTCCCGGTAGCTGTTCCGGAAAACTTTAATACAGGTCTTAATTTGCCTCCTCTGACAATCTCGGAGAGGGGTAATCATGTCAGACAAAGGGGAGCAGCTAGAAACTCACGACTAATCAAATTCACGAAAATTAAACCTGTGAATGTGGAAGATGGACTCTATATACAATATTTCACATGAAAATTTATTCCTTTCCTTTAAAAACTCCCGTTTCTTCTGTAACACATGCCCTAAAGAAGTAGTCTTGCAAGAGGAAGATGGTAACAAACTCTGTTTGAGTAATGTTTCATGACTGTGATCATATAGAGCACAGCCCCATGTGACTCCCATGTGGCTCAGATGTAAATGGCATGCAGATTGACAATGCATGTTTTCAGGTGCCTCTGTGGAACATACCACATGAGACATGCTCAACCTGGTGAGCACAATGAACAGAACGCTGATCAATTTTCATTACTATACATCAGTTGAAAGTCATGCGAAAGCTAGATAAATTCTCTGGTAACACACTACACACAAAGCACAGCAGATATAACTTATCCTGTACCCAAATGGTATTCAACAGATGAAAATTAAGAAGAATCTATTTAACACTGTTTTTATTCTCTCATCCCTTAACATCTTTATACAAGTTTCCCAGTTTACCAGAGAATTAATTACAAATTGTTTGATTTGCCTGATTTAGATATTGCTGTATCCTGCCAACCAGGTCTATGGTGATATGAGGTGCCATGGCAACAATCCATACATTAAAAACTTGTGGAACAGCAGCTTCCTAGCAACCCAGCAGTTCTAGCACAGTGAGTTGGAAAAAAAAAAAGGATAATTATTTTGGTATTTTCGGAGCAGAAAAGTTAGACAAGTTAAGATACACAACCTGGCTCTGTATGCTAACCCAGAGTAAGCCCTACTAAATTCATTGATACTCTCAAGTTATTCTGTGAAGGGTTTACAACCTTTGAGACATATGAATTAACTAGCTCTGTGGCATCAGCAACCATGTCAAATATTACCAGGATTTGTAACTGTGCTTTCCCACTTCCTGATGTAACCCTGACAGATATTTGAGACCTACATGGTTTCTGAATCTCAAGATGGGAAAACCTACAAACTGCATTTCACAGATTACAGATGAGACAGAAAAAACTATGCATGAATAAGTTGATGCTGCTGGCCATGACTGTTTGCCTGGTCTTTTTTTTTTTTTTTTTAAAAAGTGGACACTTTTAAAACTTTGAGGAATCATTACAGCATTTTAAAAGCATTTCCCATTCTACTGTTAAACTCTCCCCCTCCCCCATATGACACTTGCCATCAGTAATTAACTGGATGGAGGTGAACAAATTTAAACTCAGACAAGACAGAAGTGTTCCTGGTCAGTTAAAAGACAGATCAGGAACAGGATCAGCTTGTGTTAGAAGAGGTTTTGGTATATTCCTGGACTCTGCTTTCACCCTGGGGATCCAGATCTCCACAGTGACCAGGAGAGCTTTTGTACCTCGTATTTTCCTTGATTTTCTGGATCTGGCCATTAGATGCACCCTATTTAGACTACTGTAACACAATCTACATGGGGCTGCCTCTGAAGAGAATTTGGAAATTTTAGCTAGTTCAAAGAGCCGCAGCCAGAACTGGGGCAGGTTACAGGGCCTATGCTATTCACCTGTTAAAACACCTCCACCATCTTCTGGTTTGTTTTGGGCACCATTCCGAGTACCGCTTATGATCTGCAAAAACATATGTGGCTCAGGTCTAGGGTAAGCTCAGGTCTAGGTAACTGTCAGAATGTATCTCCCTATATAAGCCTGCCTGGGCCTTGGGATTATCAGAAGTTCTTCTCTCAGTTCCACCACCTTTACAAACATGGTTAGTGGGGATGCAAGAGAGGGAGGGTCGTCTCAGTACCTACCCCTAGACTCTGAAATTCCTTCCCAGAGAGGCCCAAAATGGCCAATTCTCTGCTGTCCTTTCTTTGGCTGGCAAAACCCTTTTTATTCTGTCAGACTTTAACACAGAAAGATGTTTAAATAATGGGCTAGGGAGTGGTATATGGTTTTAAACTCAACTGATTTAATAGCTTTTTACTCTTTTTAATTGCATTTTATTCTTTTAGCTACAGATCTGAAGTGTTTTGATAGTCTTGACTAGTTTAATTCTATTTTAATTTTCAATTTTTGTATGTTTTTAACTATGTTGCTGTTTTAAAAAGTGCAAACTGCCTTTAGTCCCAATTTCGCAAGAAAGGTAGGATATAAATAAACAATAACAACTTATTCTTCTCCTCCCTCCTTAGACACTTCATTTATATTTTTTTAAGTGAGTAGTTAAATGGAAGTTACATTATTAACTGAAGATACATTATGAGCCAAAATTGAAAAAAAAATTCCTATTTGATTTTGTTATTGTAGGAACATACACTGTCCTAAATGATTGAGATACTTCAGTCTTTTGTCGTTAGTGAATAATCCAGTTCAACCCCAAATCTGAATTCTGTCTGACAGGACAACAACTTGTCCGGAAATGCAAATCTATTCCAAACAAGGAGGCTAAGACAAGAAAATGAAAGTAAAACCAGTATGTCAAATGAAGTGCAGTGATCAGATTGCTCACAGGAAACCCATCTTTCCCTGTCATGATTTGAGAAATCCACAGTCTTGCATGACAGATCTGTAAATTCCAACCAGTGGTTTGGGTTCAAATGTTTTAGCGCTCAAAATATTTTCATCTTGTGTTCTCCCAAGGAATTCACTTATAACCAATGGGAGCCATGGTCTACCTCAAGATGGAGAAAATATGGACAACAAACTAGATCACCCCAGGCCATCCTCCTAAGTCCTAAAAAAAATTTAGAAAAATTATTGCCCCGAAAACAGCCCGTAGCATCTTCTAAAGTCCCTCTGAAGCATTATCAGTCCATTTCTTGTGCCTTAGTCCAGCGCGGGCCTTTTAAAACTAAGAGGTGACTTCCAGTTTTTTTGGGGGGGGGGAATCCCATAGGCCTAAAACAGGCCCAGGGGGCAAAAATGGTTCACATATGAACACCTGTAGGCTTCAAGGGCTGGTATCAGATGTTTCTGATGCCACTGTTTTTAAAAGTGGAAGAGCAGATGCCCACCCCTAGGCTAACTTATTCACATGACAAAATCTCTCAAGACAAGAAAGGAGGGGGGAAGAAGTGCATGATCCTACATCCTTAGTTCCAAAAAAATTATTTAGTTTCTTGATGTCCAAACTGAGCCACTGGAAAAAAAGATGAAGCCTTTGAAGCCTTTGTAACTCAGAGTTCTCATCACAGCAGGATCAACTACTAATAGCTCAAGGAAAAACACACTCTCATCTATGTATATTCCCCAGTGACTTACATCTGGAATGGTTGAAATAACTTAGTGAAAGTCTAGGCACTTCTTAAGAGAAAGGGGTAAAGGGTTAACAAAAAAGTAAAAGTATCAACAAACAGATTCACGCCAGATGTTATGACTTGTCAACAGAAGTATAAGTTACTGCTGTTGGCTGACAGCAAAAAACACCACAGTACAATAAATCACAGCAGATCATTTTCAATCTCAAAATTTTATTATAACTTATAAAAAGGAACCATTTTGGATCTTCATTTTCAGCACTGGACATTATTAGGTTCATTACTAAAATGGGGATATGAAAAGCTAAGTTTCAAACTAGATTTCAGCCATGAAACCTTGTGTCAGGAAGTCACAAGGAAATAAATTTTCAAAAAAGAATTTTGGTTCCCACATGGTGAACAGAGTGTTGAAAGGAACTTTGCTTTTCTGGCACATGAGAGCCTACTAACTGAACAAAAATAAGCTTTTGGCTCATATTACAAGTGATGAAAAACAAAAGAAATGATTCACAAAAGCAGATACCAATAAAATTAAATTCCATTAAGACACATTTCCAAAGAGAAACTTGTAACACTAGTGTTAGATTTGTTTTCGTTTTATCTTAGTACTATTCCACACAGCATGTCACTGATTAATGAAGGCAACATTACACATTGCTGACCTCTATTAAAATGTGTCAGGTTTCAAAAGACCCCTGAGGAAAGCATGAAATATTGTCACACAGTTGATGCAACCTAAGGAGCCTATCAATCCTGTGGTTAAATAAATACTGTAGTAGGTAATGTCCAAATTTATCCCACATGAAGTAAACTGGATAGTTAGCTGAAATGTCATCCTCTCTGGTTATTAAACAAAACAAACAGGCATAAGAATCTGTACTTCTGCCTCACAAACTGTCCATATTGTACTAAACTTTAAAATAAATTGCTGGCAGATTTTCAGATAATAAATTCTGCTCCAGATTTTCACTATATGTGATGGACAGTAACTCTCATAATACCTCTACAATGTTGTATTGTGGCTATTAATATAAGATTGTGGGACCAAAATGTATTTTTGAGCCTCTAGAAAAGATTCAGTTTTTACCTCTTAGAAACACACACAACAATACTATAAATTATCTGGGGGTGGGGTTGAAAAATTAAGTGGCATGAGGCATGATCTCAAGGTAGTAGTGTTGGGCTTCTCACGTGAGAAAAAGTACCTAGCTCAGCTAAAGCCTCACACATAAAAGTGCACTCTGCAGTGGTATGACAAAAGCGTTGGAAGAACTGCAGCCCAAAGTGGATAGGCCATAGCCCTTCCCATTTTTAAGCTGCAATATCACAGTATGTAAGAACTACAGCAAAAAGTGCATTAAAGTATAATAGCTTAAATCTTTTAAATGTACAGCTGACCCTCCTCTCGCACATCCTCCACATGTATGAATGTGAGGTTGTGTGAAGTGCTGCATCCCATTATGGTCAATGGATGTGACAGGAACATACCCGCACAGCCGCAGGTTGTATCTATTGAATATAATGGGACATAATGCTTTGTGTTTATTGTTTCACATGGATGTTCCTGGAATGGAACCCCCATATATATGGTGGGTGCACTGTATATACTACTTTATACTATTTTAACAGAAGTTCTCAAACATAGGTTACAGAAATAATAAAATGCATTAACATAAAAAAAACTACTTAAAATTACAATGCAAAGGTATTCTAAAACAAGTAGTACTGTTTAAAACTGTTTCAACTTCCAACAACATACAGGTCAAAAGTCTAGCAAAAGGGGGGATGTGACCTTTCTAAAAGACTCCTGGACAGCTCTGTGGACCACAAGTAATGCCTGGAAGAGCCACATTTCTTATGATGACAACAGCAGGAACACGTGACAAGATGTCAAAGGTTTTATTTTTAAAGTCAAATTGAGTTTAGGGAAATTATTTCCACTTTTAGCAGGGTGCCATTGACCATGCAAGCAATCTGCGATACACTTCAACTAAAGCAAAGAGATATAGCTTGAATGTAGAGAGTCAGCACAGTGTAGTGGTTTGAGTGTTAGACTAAGACTCTGGAGACAGAATTCAGTTCCCTGCTCAGACATGGAAACTCACTGGGTGACCCTGGGTACATCATACACTCACAGCCCCAGAAAGACCTTGTGATAGCTTTGCCTTAGGGTTGCCGTAAGTCAGAAACAACTTGAAGGCACACAACAGTAACTTGAATATTTGAATATTGCTTTTGATGTGATGAACATATCATGCCTATTTTTACAAGAGTAAGAGTGGCTGAACACAAAATAATTTGTTAATCCATTCATTATTAAAACATGGTTCTGTTTTTAACAGTCAAGATTGCACTGGCATGAATCTTAAAAATACACAGATGGGGCAGGTATGTCATCCAGAGGAATCCTGAATATTAGGGCATAAGGAGGACAGCCCCTGCAAGCAGCAACAGACAAATGAAATCACGTATTGAATAAATGGAAAACATCTTGTGGGCTTACTGGGCTCCCATTTTTGGTTTTTTTGGCAGTGAAAACTCTATCAGGAATGTGAACATACATGTGACAGGGGACATCAGGAAGCAAAACAGTATCTCAACTGCCATAACAGCAATAAATTGGCTTCCACTTTATGGAATGAAGTGGAAAAAGGGAGCAGCCCACAGCCAATTACAGCCTGCCTCCCTCTTCCCCACCCCTGCTTAGAACAAAATATTCTTGTTTGGTTTTCAAGCTGGGTGTTATGTTCCTGAGAACAGATATAGCAGCAGCTGAGATATATTTTGGCAGTCTGAGCTTGCTGGGCATGGTCATTCCCAAGTAATCCATTTGCAAGTAGACATATATGCTAGATTTTGTGCTGCTTTGCTTCTCAATCTTATGTCTGAGTAGCAGGATAGTTGTGGTTGGGATGCTTGAGTATACAAATGTGCTTAGGATACTATACAATTGTTTGTTGGTAAGGCAGAAGAGTGTGGGCTCAAGAGATATACTTTGTGGTGGCGTTGTGTAGATTCAGAGACACCACATAATCCCTTGCTTTGCAGACTACTGGTTAAGCTTCATCTGCTTTCCTTCATTTCCATTTAATACCCGACATGCTCCTGCTTATGCAGAGGACAAACACGAGAGCAAAGAAATGCTTTTAATGTCATACTGGGATCAGAGCAAAATTCTCTATCTTTGTGATAATGACTTTGTTATGTTTTTGTTAACAAGATATATTGTGTTTTGATTTATATTCTTTTTTTTCATGGGCAGTGCAGTGTAGACAGCGTAGTTTCTGTTCAGTGTTCCAGTGAGCTTTGCCTCTGCGACTCTACTCCTCTATTGAATCAGCCTCAACAGGGAGTAACTGTTTGCTGAGTGTAATAAATGTTTAAAGTATTCTGCTTTTTTCAACTTAATTTTAACGGAGCAATATATTTGTGTGTTTCAAACTTTTTTTTAACTCATTATTTACTGCACATAGCTAATTTGTAGAAACTATGGTTCAAAAATTAAAAAAAACTATAATGTACGGACATATTACCTGTATAACTGCACTGAACCAGCATGTGTTGCCAACATTTTTTAATCCCACTGGGCAGTTATCTTGACGTTTTCTATCATACGGGTTTGGAGAATCGCTCCATACTTCTGGATGTGTCCTTTTCAGACTTGCCTTGTTTTCTGCTATGCTGGCTTCTAAAACTCTTAGAAAGCAGACAAAATAATGAGTGAAGAGAAAGAACATTAAAGCTTACGTTGTAACAGGAAACACAACAACTCTAAAAAACAGGTCATGTGAAGACAGATTTTCCATACAACAACTGAGAAATTTAGAGTTTCGTTTTCAGCACTTCTAATGGCTGCCATGAGTTAAAACCTGTCTGGAAAGGACGGGCACGATCAAGGCCCCTGAAGCTTTGTTTTTGACAGGAGTAAGTTCCCCTGTCAAAAAAGGGGCTCCCCAGTCTACTGGGAGCCCTGAAGATCTTCATAGCAGTTGACTGGGGACCCACAAGGAAGCTATATGTAGTCTCAAGTATCTGCATACAAAATTTTAAGTCTCATTTAAAAAAAAAAGAAAATCACAACGGGCCTAGTTGACAGGATCTGTAATAAGCAAATTCCATTTTTATCTCAGTTTATTTTCAACAGATCATCTTACTGGACAATAATGTCAAAAAGCTATCAATTTTCTGGAGGGAATTTTAAAGACTTTATTTGCAACAACCCAGATAACTATACCACTATCTAGTAGCAATTCTGGTACAGGTGTATAGACAAAGCAAAAGCAACAAGTTCACACATGATTGCTGACACAATTTGCAATGTTGTAAGTCCATGTCACATCTTTTTTTTAAACCAGGGATAGCATGTGGGCCATAATTTCTTAACATTACACGGGTAGCAGTTTCTGAGCTTTTAGAGTTCTTCTAAAGGGGCCTTTACTGGGGGAACCCTGCTATTTAAGTGGCTTTGGGCCAGAAAATCTGAAAAACCATGTTCTCCCACATGGGTCTGAACTGAATTCCAATATTCTCAGTAGACGTCCTGTTGTGCGTCCCATCACAATTCCACTGATTGTGAAGCTCCCTCCCAAGGGAGATCAGACTGGTTCTATGTCTTCTTAATTTTTGCTGGACAGCTAAGAATGGGCTTTAATTTTGTGTGGCTACTGTGGCTACTTTTAATTGTCTCTAGGTTTAAAACTTTTTTCACAGAGAAATTTTTAGTCTGTTTATAAGTGTTTTTATTTACATATTCAATACTTTACACGTTTTTACCAATTGTACATTGACTCAAGGGCCCTGATGGTTTCAGAGGCTGTAGACAAATGACTTAAAGAAATAAAATGGAATAATAGTAGAAGTAAAATAATACAGGAAAAAAAAGAGGCCTCCTTCAATGCGAAAACCACCACAGACAAGTAACTTGACTTGCATCCATCTTATTATCAGCGAAAACACACATGAACTTAAGCAATATTCCACTGGGTATTAAGCCAAGAATCAGAGTGAACCATGCAATAACTGTTTCCTTTTGGAGGAGCATTAAAACATTATTCTAAAAATTGATTGCATGATTACATGATATGATAGCAAATACATACAGAGGAAAATTTCAAACTAGACCATTCCTGAGCAATAAAGGTAGGGACAGGACTCTGGCAAGCAGAATATCAAGAAAAAAATTTTTCCTTGAGAAACAGAACTTCTCTCTGTGCTAGGCAAGGGCAAGGTTCTCTCCTGCTCACTGATAAGTAGGAAATGTATCTGTGTAAAAATGAGAAATGGGACATACACCAGCTGTCATGCTATCCACTGTTGGCAAACAGCCCTGAGGCCCTGGCCAGTTCACACCAAATGGTTTCCTAACTCCAATCTAAGGCCATTTGTACTACATGAGGTGGGGCAAAGGACAGGAACACAGGGAGACAGGGGAACAGTAATGGTAGAAATGAATACCACAGAGGACAGAGAGAACAAAAACAAACAAGTTAAAATGAAAAAAGAAAGCAAAGGGCAGTTGCGGTCTAAAAATGCATCATTAGCATCCTAATCCTACATATACAATAATAATGTAGGAAGGTGTGATCACTTCACAAGAAGCCTACATCGGCTCTCATCTCTTGGTATGTCAACCATCTGATGTATAGAACCACACTAATTTTCTTATCCTGAAATATTCTGGAGTCTCAACTATAAAAATCTAGTGTCATAAATTCTTTTCTGCAAGACTACAGTAATGAAAAGTCATACACTGAATCAACCTGTTAGATCTACAGTATCAAGTGGTGAATGGTAACATGTAAATCTTATTGATTTAATGAGTTTCCTTTAGTTGGTACAGTAAATGAATTTAAATTATAATGTAGTAGTTTTTACAAAGCATGACTTTAGCACATGGAACACAAGCCGTAAAAACAAACATTCAGGACACCATGAGACCAACAGCAGACACCACAGGATAGGGGGTGGGACATAAATATTTAAAGAAAGAAAGAATATGAAAGAAAAATATTAGATTCTTGAAAACATGTATTTCTCTTTATGCTAGTTTTTTGCTTACCTGCTAATGGCTTGTTCTTCATCTGTTATTCCAGTCTCCCTGAAGGCCCTGTTTGATTCTTCCAAACTAAGGGCAATTGCCCTCTGAAGATCATCTTTATCATCCCCTGTGAGATCAATCACATCTGAAAAGCAAAACTGCATCTCTCAAAATTAAAATGCAACAAATAGAAGGTAGGGCCCATTCTAGATGACTCAGAACTAGCTTAAACCAACATCTGTCAATTTCTTCATGCGCCGAATACATCACCCACTCCTATTCTTTCCTACTACTCTTTTCCATAACTTGACACATTAACTAGGTTTGCCCATGTATGGCTTCATAAGCTATGGCTTTATAGCTGCATAATGTCATATCTTGCTTTTCCCTTGTCATGCGCCATTTGGACATGAAGACTGCTTACATTAATGCAGACTTAAATCAGAGAACTTCACCTTAATGCCAAACAAACAAACAAACAAACAAACGTAATTTAAAAAAAAAGTTGACTAAGATTCAATGAGTGAAAAAACTGGCCATCTCCATCAAGCTGGAAAAAATTTGCATATGGCAGTAGCAGCAGACTGTGTATCTATTGCCTGAAGACCAGCCTTGCTAAGAACAGAAAGGCTCGTCAAAAGGCTGGCCACATGGTAACAAACTGGTCAAAATAACTGAACACAACAATGGCAAGTAATAAGCATTAGTAAAGGCACTACATACCCTAAGTTGGGAGAAAACTGAAGTTCAAGGTATTTCCAAAGTAAAATTTAAGCTGTGGGTATGTTCTGTCCTTATACTCCAAGGTGGAAACTTTTCTATTCCAGTTAGCTTCTGCAAACTGACTGCAGGGACTTTATTGATTTTTATCTTTCCCCTTTTCAAATGATTTGTTTTAAATTGTTTTAATTCTATACAAAGTTTAATAACAATTTATTAATATAACCTTCCTGTTTTGACTTATTTCTTTGTATGTACTTTTACTTGTATTTGCTAATTTCTGTAAGCTTCTTTCAAATCTGGTTTTTGGGAAAAGGTGTGATATAATCAGGAAAAAATTAAAAAGCACAGGTTATATATGTCTGGACCAACATTTCATGGTGGATCCAACCAGCCAACATAATTATTTTCACATAAAAAAACTGACCATGCATCAAAGTTTGAACAGCATCACACTCTCACAACTGCTCAAAAATCCCACGCTAGGCCACCAACAAACCAGAGCCTTTAGACAATCAGTGGCTAAATGGAATGCAAGCTTTTCATAGGTTAGAGCACTTCACCCATTTACAGCAGCAAACAAGATATCTTTAAGCAAGCTGTCACCACACAGTTCAGTGCTTGTCTAGCCCAGGTGTGTTCCAGAGATCTATTCTTTGGTTTCCTTTATTTCAGCAAGAATTCTATCACCGTAGACAGTGTTTTCCATTGTTAGACCTACACTGCCAAAGTCAAATTTTATTGTCCTTCACAATAGATATATACTTTTTTTCCTTTCCTTGTTCCTGAACCACATGCTTTAATCTACAATGTAGAAATTGATAAGTGTTCTTTCACTTAAAGTATTTTACTGATAATGTCATAATGCAGAAGAATACAGTCCTAACATTCAATTCTGGATAATAAAGTGCTACGTTTCTGTTAATGGTAGCACTGTTCTCAGCTGGTTATGACCAAAAAAGCGCTATGTAAGTTGGGTTCAGACTACATCAAGACTACATCTCCCCATACCAGCCTGTCTGATGTTTGAGTAAAGTTTCTTTCTTGGTTCCACCATACCCGTAGGAATGTTTGGTGGGGACACAAGCGAATGCTCGCTTGGCAGCTACCCCTAGACTATGGTACTTCTTTTAAAAGGAAACCAGGCTGTCTCTGTCTCTGTTCTCTTTGTAGAAAGTCATTTAGCAACTAATTAACCGGCTGCTGTGCTACACTTTTTCAAGGATGGATACTTTTTCCTTTTTTTGTTAAGATTTTTTAAATGCCTTTAAATTGTTTTAATGCAGTGCTTAGTTTTAACAATGAGAAGATACTTAATTGTTCTAAGAGTTGTTTTTTTTAAGATGTTATAACTGACTGGTTTTAGTTGTACGTTCTTTTAATTCATGCTGCAAATCATCATGGGTAGTACACTGGAAGAAAGGCAGGATATCAAATGAATACATAAGTATATCTTATGGCTCAAACAATAAATATTGTTGCATCAAAATTATTCAACATTTTTTCAATTATTCAAGGTTAGGCATATCAGCTTCTTGATGTAAGGACTTCAAACACCTGTCACTTTTTCACTGTAATAACTATGAGCATAAGTTGCACACCAAGTGAAGCTACTGGCAACTGTACACAGTAAAGTTTTCTAATTAGATGTTTCAACACATACAGCAAAGTAGACAAGGACATTCTTGACAAGATGGCTATATGCAATACCTGCTGCGCCGAAAAATGTTATCTGTGAATAAATCCATAGGCCTAAATCTATCATTGTACTAGCAGTGGGAATTACTGCTAGAATAGTTGTACTGGATTATACTATGTAAGAAGTGGTATCCCAAGAAGCACTGCAAGCATGCAATACGTTTTATAACCACATTCACAAGAGAAACTACAATGGATATAACCTTTGTGCAATATCCTTAAAGGCAATCAACAAGTACAACAGACCTCACCTAATGTAAATGACAGGCCTTAGGAATGCAACATATGAAATTTGAAGGACTTGTAATTTTTTTCTTAGTTCAACCAAACAAGAAAGATTAAACCATTCTGCCTCAGTTGCCTAATGTTTTAAAAATAATTATCTATTTGAAAACATTTAATAATGTTTGTATGTGGAGCTATTAAGGCAGTATGTCAATTATTTTCTAGGATAATAAGATCCTAACGCCTAGATTCTAATGTTAATCTCAAGATAGGAATGAAGAATGCAAATAATTACCTTCATTACTAAAGGTATTCTTATGGTTGTTTTTAATTATAGAACCCCAGTAAACTATAGGTAATTATGGGCCATAGAGTGGAACAAGTTTTGGAGTCATGGAAGTCCGGCTTTAAATGGGTATTCTTGCTAGTTCTTCCCTCAGCCTCTCAGAAAAAGAGTATCTCCTCACATTAAAGATAATACGGGGAATGCAGTCTCTAAAACATGCATAAACTAGGCTATGAAGAAATGTATACAGCCCCATTAGCATCTTGAAGCAGGCTCAGAAACTAAGAAACAACTGGCTTATTTTCTGAAACACTGGTAAATATGCTTGTACCTCAAGACCACCTTTCAGACAAAAAAAAAGTCCAGAAAACATTGCTCTGTATTTTATTATTATCAAATAAAATACTGAAATCTACAAGTATTACAAAAATATGCAAAATATTAGACTGAAGTAGTACCAAGGTTTTTCCACAAGCTTTTATTCTGGTTGATCTTTCAGTTATAAAGAGAACGGACACTTACTTGTATCTGCCTGGCTTCCTACACTGATGTATCTGTCATTGCCAGGAAGTGCTGTCTGATAGTATGTTGTCTCTTCTTGCTGAGGAATCTTAGCATTCTTTGCAGTGAGGAAAGCTACTGCTAATTCCAAATTCCAATTGCTATCCTTTAAATGTACAAGAATAAATGTATCAGTATGTACAAGAATAAATGTATCAGCTTCCCACATTAAGTATAGGTATACTTCATTCTTCCCTCTGAATTCACACACTTAAAATACAATTTAAGTGGTAAGTGGTTATTTATTTACTTTGTTTTATTTAGATGCTGCCCTACAAAATAGTCTCAGGAAGACACACAATAAAACAGACTAAAGGCAAATGTGCGTGTGTGCGTGTGTGTGTAAACAGATAGACAGACAGAC
Source organism: Iguana delicatissima (assembly GCA_948472985.1). Taxonomy (NCBI): domain Eukaryota; kingdom Metazoa; phylum Chordata; class Lepidosauria; order Squamata; family Iguanidae; genus Iguana; species Iguana delicatissima. The sequence continues at coordinate 758,441 of CAOKZL010000478.1, read as the reverse complement.
AGACAGATAGATTGATAGATATATATGAATGAATGACAAGTATTATATAAAAGCTTTGAGAAAAATGAATTTAGTAATAATCACTCTGCTTCAGAGGAATGTTTCTGTCTGGTACCAAAACAGCAGCAACAATAACAATAAGAGTGTTGAAAAAGGAAACTCCTTTGAGGAGTGTACAGCATAAATAAGGTCTCAAGAATGAGAATGAAGACTAGGTGATGGCAGGGTGTGGGGGCTAAAGGGGGGCAGCAGGAAAAATGGGCCCATCCATAAGTTAATCTCATCAACAAAGACTCTTTTCTTGTTTGTGTGTCTTCTTGATTAATAAGTCACATGAAGAGAAAGGTCAACAACTCAGGTCTATGGAAATGATCATAATCTCAAACAAGTACCCAGAAATATTATAATACAAGCAGCAGTGTAATGAAGATCCAAGGCACGGAGTATGTAATCTGAATTTACATTTGAAACCACATCTGAGAACATTAGCAGCAGCATCAACTTAACAGCTTTAAGGGATATTTAAAGTTTTCATCATTTTACACTCTGTTACAGACTCATGTTGCTAGACTGCAACATCCACCATCCCTGAGCACTTGCCATAGCACTTGAGGTATGTTTGAGTTTCGGCCATATTCTCCACCTCTGCTCTATATGAACAGTATTGCTTTGTTATAAGAAAGTATTTTAGGTAAATGAATACAACATTATTTGTGCATACATCATTATTTGGACATTATTTACACAGATTCTATCAAGAGACCCTTACATATTATCCTATATTTAACGCATATCAAACATACAAACTTAAGCAAGTTATGTTTAGTTTTGCCTGTTTCAAGAAATCCAGTCTTACACACAGGCAGATATAAAACTAAGACAGACATGAGCCATTTATGAAAATCACCATACCTTCAAGGCTTGCTGCAATACTTGAGTGTCATTGATGCCAGTGATCTCTCTCAACTGATTCAGCTGGTGCTGAAGAATTAAAGAGCTAGTCAACATTGAAGTCACATCAAGAAAAAAAAATCAAGCAGAAAAAGAATATTTGACTGATTTTAAATTCCTAAAATAAGATAGTGAGACAACTGCAGGGGTCGGATATGAAAATAAAAGTGAAGGTCAAAGAGAAGATTCTCCTATGGAAGAACTGATGTATCAGGGATGGGTTACGATGACGGGAAAGGGTTCTAGTAAATCTTCTGAATCTTACGATGTGTCCTTACCATTTGGACTATAAGATTCTCAAAGCAAAAAAATGTAATTAATGCAAGGAATGTACCAGAAAATAAAGTTCTGTGATTGAGATTATTATACTTAATATACTGTCATTGAGGTTATATACAGTACTGTGACTGAGATTCACAGCACATGCTATCAATCTTTTTTACCTCTCAAATTCAGTATTTTGTATGTGATGATACATAAAGTTCCCCTCTAAGCAACGTTGAGCACAAACCTCAACTTTCTAAAATCAAATTAAAAATGAAGTAATGTTGTCAAGTTACCAGTGAATATAATAAAACAGCTTTGCAAAGCAAATATACCCACATGCATTTAAAGTTCTCCCTCCACATTCACGGATTTGACCTTTGAGAATTTGATTATGTGCCACACCCACTTGCCTCTTCCCCCCTCCCCCTTTCCATTCCCTTGCCTTTTGCCTGGACGCACAAGCATTCCTTCTCTGTGTCCCAGCAAAAGTCAAGAAAATGGGAGTGAGAGCACTGCATGTGCAGAAGGAAGGTGCACCAGAACTTTCTCCTGATTCCACCACTCCCATTTCCTTGCCTTTTGTGAAGACACAGGGAGGGAAGGCATTTATTTCCAGGCAAAAGGCAAGGGAATGGGAGAGAGAGAAGGGTGAGAGGCACACACACACACCTTCTTCATGCACAGGACTGCCCCTTCGCATTTGCTTGCCTTCTGCCTGGGCATGTGGAAGGAAGGCACGCATGCCCAAGCAAAAGGCAACAAAATGAGGGGACAGAATAAGGGAGGCAGTATGCACATACCTTGTCTGCACACGTGGCTCCCCCTCTTATTCCCTTGCCTTTTGCCTGGGTGTGGAGAAGGAAGGCACATGCTCCCAGGCAAAAGGCAAGGGAATGGGCAAGGGAATGCACACTCAGATTAGAAGACTTATTTGTTGTTTTTTGACTTCTTGTGAGGGTTCTGCACACCAAACCCTCATGAAGAGGAGCACTGCATTTACTTAGGTGATTGATAAGCTACCTCTCAAAACTCAATTTTTCTCAAGGCCAACTACAGAAAATAAAACAAGTAGAATACATCTTAACATATGAACATTAAAAATCAAAGTTTTTTTTAATAAAAAAAAAATAACATCATTTTGTTTTAGGCAGAAAATTAGAATGACCAGAACTGATAAGCAAGCAGTATAGATAGTAAGTCAGGAGGGTCTTGGATTTCTAGAATTGAAGACAGACATTCAAAATCACTTGACAAATGTTATCCTTATAGCTTCTGGCCATTCGCCCCCTTTCTACAAGTCATGCTTGGTACTGCCATCAGATCCTGTGGTAGACATAATCTGGGAATGTATTACATTCCCCCTTCCCCCTCTATCATCTACCCTGGTCTCTGTTACAGAAGTAACAGTAAGTCATCAATTCTTCCTGGATTAGCTTAGAGATGGTCAATGCCTTTCAGAAGCAGTACTTTCACAGCTGGATGCAGATACAGATGACCCACCAAAGTTACAATGCCTGGAAGGAAGGCCAGAAAGGGAGTCAAATGTCTACCTCTCCGTCAGCTCTCACTGCCACAGCCTAAGTATATTAGTACTGGTTCATTTATTTTACAGCAAATGAACAGCAAATAAAGTGGTTATCAAGTCATACTGTATATTACAGCAAGAAGAAGAAAAATTGCCAGCAGATGGGTACGAAGTATCTATTGCACACAGTTTCCATCCTCAAGTATTATATAGAAAAAGAGTTCTACTATGCATGCTCCCAAAACTGCATAATGTTGCCCTCAAGTTGTTTCTGACTCTCACAGGGTTTTCTTGGCAACATCTGTTCAGAAGTGGTTTGCTACTGCCTTCCTTTGAGGCTGAGCAAATGTGGCTTGCCCAAAGTCATCCAGTGGGTTTCCATAGATGAATGTAGATTCAAACCCTGGTCTTCTAGAATCCTAGTCCAGCATTCAAACCATATTGGATTAATGCATAATTTTACAAATGTATAATGTTACAGGATGAAATAGAAGTGAAGTGGCTGATACAGAAACACTTAAAATGGATTTTATTCATCCTATTGTTACAAGTGTCTACGCTTCACAGAATACAGTACAGTGCCAAACTCTTAACAAGACACTTCATGCACTGGCCAATTGCAATTTTTGAATTGAAAAACTGGTGTTAACAAAATGTCTTTATGTACCAAATTCACGTTTTCTCTACTTGGGAAAAAAACTAACACCTTTTTTTAATGAAAAGCAATGATATTTAAGAAACTGTGTGGACTATTCACACAATTGTGTAGAATATTAGGCTCTCACTCAAATATTACATAACTACTGCCTAAAGAGCCAAAACAAAAATAAATAAAAATACCCTGAGGTTCATTAGTATAATAACAAAGCTTATCTATGCCCCGAGTCAAAGATGTCATGAGTTGTCTGGGATCACACACAAGGAATTTAAGAAATCCAAGAGGATTTCTGTCTTTATGAAAATTCCAAAAGCTGTTGCATGTGGCAATTGGTGTGTGGTAGTGGTGGGGAATTTCCGGTTCATGGAGGAAAAGGACCCAATACAGTCCTCTACAACCCAGAAACCTACAGGTAAATGAACCGTACTGACTGAGGATTATGGAATTATGCTCTTACACATCTAGAGAGAACTAGGTTGGATTTGGTTGGTCTTCTGCCTTGTAACGAATTCTAAATCCAATCTCCTTGGGATCCTAACTTAAGTGTTTATATAAGGTACTACTTGAAACATACTGACATCAGCACAGTAGTAAGTACTAAGGAGATTTACACTTCCAATTTACACTTTTCTTCCAATTTATACATTTTGCAATAGAAGAATCTAAACAAGTGTTTTAGTAAGAACCACTGTCACTTTTCCCACTGACCTTATTGTTTCTGAAGCAGAAACAAAACCACATGAAAGAAATCAAGGCAACTTTCTGATGTCTTATTTATGTGTTTGATGTGAGATCTACTTCAGTCTTCAGCACATGTAACTTCTTCCTGTGCTTTGTTTACACTATTAGTTCCTGAGGAACTAATTGCTAGTGAAGAATCTCCCAGCATCTAGGTCTGTATAAACAAAGTTACACAGAGCCTAACGTTAACTCTATAGCTTCCTCATTTTCATGACTTAACACTTAGCTTTATAAAGTGGTAGTTTTTCTCACTTTCATCTATCGCTGGCACCCAGCTATAATCCCATCTTCTTCTTTAATAATACTAACAATAACAATAATAAGGAGTTACTAAAAATACAAGAGGAGATATTAAGGTCAACCTAAACCAATAAACTGGCAAACAGTAGCTATGTAAAATATCAACACAGCAGGAAGGCAACCCATGGTTTTTCATTCTCCAGATCCATTCAGATCATGCACTCTCTCCCATCAATAAAACCCTGACTGCAGCTGTGGGCTGTGTACTGTGGACATTTATCCCTTCAAAACTGGAAGAACACCAAACATTCCCACACAGGTTGCCAAAAAAAAGTCACTGGATGCTAATAGTTTCCATTTAGCCACAGCATGACAGAAAGGTTCAGAAAGAGTCAGAAAACACATCTTCAACATCTGAGCACAGATACATGTAATCTCAAACACTGTTAATGGGGAACAAAAGCTGAGAATTATATCAGTTTCTGTGGGCTTACCACAGGCACATGATGTAGGAAATAGGGCACTGGTCTAGATAACCTAATCTAGAATGTGTATCTACTGGTATTCAAGGAAATCATCTTCTTGTAACAGAAAATGCTATGTTGATGGATCTTAATGCATATATAATATGTTCTTAACTACTAAGAAAATCATTTCTATTATTATGCATATTAACTATGAATTATTCATAGTCTGCCAAAAATATACAGCTATATAGTTAACTAGTGATGAAAGCAGGGTAGAACTCATGGCCAATACAACAGAGTATCACCACCTAGAAGTTTTGACACCATTCACAAATAACAAAATTTGGATTCAGTAGAATGGGCAGCATCTCAAAGCCCCCCCCCCAGCAGTGAAGCTCCCTGAAAAGCTTCTTGAGGACTGAGGAAGCTCAGAAGAAAAGAACAGCCAAGAGTAGAAGGGGTTTATGAAAATTCAGAGAAGTTTGATAGCAAGTGGAAGTATCTTTTGCACGTCAGCCAAGGGCTCCAATTATCTGAAATACTAACACGAAAATTACAGACAGCCATCGTCAAATCCACAAAGCTTTTAATCAAAGTTTATATGGTCATAATACTTCAATACTCATTCTGTATTTTCAGTATCTAAAATTTTGTTCTCTTCAAATGTTTTGTCAAAATTATCTCCATCTGTCTTTCGCAGTGTCACTATTCAAACCAAGCCGTGCTTGACAACTCTGCAAATATTTATACAGTTAGCCTCTATTTCACTGTATCTTTATAAGTGTGATTTATATGCTATTATATAATGATAGCACTTGCACCTGCTATTCAAGTTACAGCATTTCCTTTAAATTTGGAAGCCAAAATAGCTTTGCAGGCTGTAGACTGCTCACAGGTACTAGGGTGCACACTGACATTTAGGTGGTATATACTGACTGTTGAAAAACCCGCCAGGGGCATTACCATCAATAGGAAAACAGAAACAGGGCATACTTGGCGGCTGCTGATTGACTCAAAAACAACTCCCGCAGCCTCGCCCAGGCCTCTCGAGGGGTGGCAAGATCCCTGATATGCGTGAGCTGGTCATCCTCCACAGCCAGAAAGAGGACAGACATGGCACGCCTCGTTGCCGCTGCTATTTCCGCAGCAGTCCCCTGCAGAGTTGGGGGAGCTGTGAAAGCACCCCACAGCCCCTCAGCTTGCAAATACTTTTCCATGCGAGCTGACCATGCCAAGTAATTAGTTGCATTTAGCTTAACGAGAGGCAGGCCCCCAGGCACCACATGAGCCATCGTAAAAACACCTCAAAAAACACCTCTCAAAACCATCCTCTGCTACCATGTTGAAAAACCCGCCAGGGGCATTACCATCAATAGGAAAAACATCACAGCCAACACGAGGCAGCAGGCTAACAGTCTTTATTGCGGGCAATAGATCAAGTAGCAGACTATTAAGTTACAGCGCAGCGAGCCATCTCCTCGTCCAGAGCAGAAAGGAACAGGAAACAAGAAGAAGGCACAGCCTGTTCAAAAGCCGTGTTTTTAAGTATACATATTCAATAACAAGGCGTTCCCTTAACCATAACAATGTTGCGGCTACTGGCAGCAGAAGACCTTGAATACGTTTAGGTTTCACATGGGAAGCGTTCACAGAAAGCTAGACTAAACAACTACAAGCAGCTTTGCGTTCTCACCCTCTAGTGGTGGGAAAATATGAAGCCAGGAGTAACAACAGGTCCCATCATGCTTCTCAACCTGTGACACTGACTTTGGAAAATCTCTCACTGTGCAGGACTGTGACTAGAACACCATCACACTTTTCAGACCTTTCTTCTTAAGGTGCAGTGCAAAGGTAAGATGATGCTGAAGTATTTACAGATATATTCTCATTTATAAACCTAATTTTTCATGGTCCAAGGCTGAGCCACCAGTTTTAAAGTTGGAAAGAAAGTTCTGGAAAGAAACTGCAATAGTATTTTTAGCTACTTTTTAAACACTTGATGGCTATTAACCATTGGCCTGTGATACAACACACACATCCCTGCTATTCACCTTGTTGTCTTCTCAACAACCATGAAGAATGAGACAGCAATATGAGGAATGCCATAAGCCAGCATGTGTACCATACAATACTCTTCCTCTACATTTAGTGAGATCACCACTCATACTGATAAAAGTAAACAAACAGTTAACAGTTAAACCCACAAAAGCCATGGCTTCTCATTGTTGTATCATGCAAAAAGGATTAGGAATAACTTTGTCATTTTGTCAATAAATCTGTCATTAAATGTATCATCATAGCACAATGAGGACATGTATTGAAATGAGATTAAAAACTACTGGATATTTTCATAAGATTACTTTAGTGCAGTGGACCCCTATAAATATAATTTGTTGCTGGAACCCCCCAAGACTTAACTCGAGATTTAAATATAAACATTTAGATTTAAATATTCAAATATGCATTTAAACACTCAAATATTTATTTATTAAAGTATTATGGAGACTAGGATTCAAATCCCCGCTCAGACACTGGATGGCCTTGGGCAAGTCACATTCTCTCAGCCTCTGAGGAAGGCAAAGGCAAATCCCCTATCAACAAATTTTGCCAAAAAAATCCTAGTTTTTGTAATTCAGAAGAGATGTGAAGACACAGGAAGGAACAGTTTCAGCACCACCAACCCCCACACCTCTGCTGCCACATCCCTGTTGTTGCTGCTCCTGCTGGTGGTGTCTCACAGCAGGGACAAATCCCAGGTTACAAACCACTGTCTTTAGTTACAATTATAGTAAATGTATAACATACAGAGCAAAAAGTTTAAGAAAATTTTATTCTTGATTCAAATCAATATACTATTAGTGTCACATTGGAGCAAAATACATCTACTTTTTAAAATTTGTTCCCCAAAGACTCAGTCATAGAAATATCTCATTAACTTGTTCGTAAGTAGAAGTATCGCCCAATTGCTTTGCATGAGGCTGTTGTTGTCAACTGCCTTCAAGTTGGTGTCCACTTATAACAATCCTATGACAGCCCCAAGAGTCCAATCATCAATAGGTTCTGTGAGCTCACAGCTGTAGTAGCCATTATAATACAGATAAGAAAGAAAAGAATGAAGAAGTTCTTGCTCTTTGAGGAAGAAATAGGAGACTTACTAACAATAAATGCATAAGCATTGGCATACAGTTGTCACATGATATTTATCAACTCGTAGCTTCATAAGTTATTTTTTTAATGTGGAATAAAAAAATAGTATTAAAGGCAAGACAAAAGAAATCTGGTACTAAATTTCATCAATGAGTATGAAAAAAATGGCTCTTTCAATTAATTTAATTTACAATGAAGGCTTAAAAATATGATCATGTCAAAGTACACTAGACACAGATATGGTGTCTTTGTTTGCAAAGACATTTGGAAATGAAATTACCAGGGGAATTATACTGGAAAATCAATGTCTTTGAACCATGGGAATATTTTTTGCAGTATTTTAATAGGCTTGGTACCAAAGAACACAGAGCTTCATTCCAGAACGTGAGCGATCAACATTCTAGCTGTTTATACACAAATCAGTTCAACTATGGAAAATATCTGCTCATTGCTAATAGTCTTAAAGTACTAAGAAAAAGCACTATAGGAGTTTCAGACAATAACGTCATCTAACTTTTTAAAAAAAAGTTATTGTAAAAGACACAAAATATATGCAAATCAAACATGATGGTGTTATGTGGCAATGTAATATAATGAACTGTTAAAGATCTTTTTAAGATTTTTCTGTCATATGACCATACCGTGCCTTGTCATAGGTATTAATGAAGTATGTCCATCATTTGAAATGTAGCAATCAACATATCAGCTTAAATTATATCTTTGTTTCATTTAAAACATATTTACTAAAACCTTGAAATCTATGCTGAAATTTTATCTGATGCAGTATCACTAAAGTCGTCTTTGTATAACAGGTAGATATAATCAAGAGAGCCAGCATGGTGTAGTGGTTTGAGTGTTGAACTACAACCTTGGAGACCAGAGTTCAACTCTCAGTTTCACCAAGGAAAACCACGGCTGATTCTGGGCATGTCACACACTCTCAGCTCCAGAAAAAAACCAGGATCAATTCACCTTAGGGTTTCCCTAAGTAAGAATCAACTTGAAGGCACACAGCAACAACAAGATACTATTGGTGTTAAAAGCTGCACTGCTTTGCTTAGGAGTAATACAAAGTAATAAAAGGTTTAAGTCACTTCAAACTAATTACAGTGAACCTAACTTTCAACATATGCACTGTACTTCCTGCCAACAGCAGATGTTATTTTCACAGTCTTTAATACATCATCAGCTGAAACATGCCTCTTGGCTTTAGGACACCACCTCATCTTAGAACCAATTAGCCCATACAGTAACTCACTGTATCTGAATACAAGCCTATCATTACTAACACCAATATCTGACGCTTCCTGACAACTTCTTTACCTAGAAATAATTAGTACTTAGATTCTACTGTGAAGTTGTTCCTAGCAAAGAGTGAATTGAACTGTTCTTATTCTGTACAACAAGAAGAGTCTACACAAGCATCATCCAGGAGCAAGGAGTCTTGGACTAACCTGTGAAAAGCAGGACTGTCTTGCTACCTATCCAATTATCTAAGCAGTGAGTACATACAGCAATAAGCCAGCCATTGCTTACAGCTGAGTAAGCAGTAAGCAAGTGACAGTCTTCAGAATATACATCTATGCTTCTTTTTCTTTTTTAAAAGCACCAGGCCAGCAATTTGTAGTATTCAGATGTTTGAAATAACTATTTTACTTTTTATAAACTAAAAAGAACCACTTTTTTAAAACTAGGTAAACTATAATGATTTGTTTTTCAAAAGGGGAAGGGGGTGGAACTACAATCACACCTGTTGCCTAATACTTTAAAAAAAAAAGTTCACCAAGCTTTGCTTTCCATGTAACACCTCAGAAACCAAATCAGTAGCCCAACACAGAGACAATGAGAAAAATAGGAAATACTGTAATCACATGATGTGAATAATCTTTCCTTTGAAAATATTTTCCCCTTTCCTCTTCCTTTTTAAATGAAAGCTTTTTTTTAAAAAAAAAGTAAGCAAATCATCTCCAATCACTAAGAACCATTTACAGCCTGCAAATTTGCTCCCTTCATATTCACCACATAAAAATTCAATAGTCATTGCTTTATCCTGTTAAGGCTTTATGCCTTAGCAATGACAAAATTAGGCCTTCAACTTTTCAGCAACAGTAGCAACCAACAAACTTTGGAACCATTTTAAGTATTTAAAGGATACAACTGTGATGAACAAATGAGAAATCTCTAAAAGGGCAAACTGTTTGTACAGACACTTTGAAATGAGGTGATGATCAAAGGTCATTCCCTACTACATGTCTGTCCAAACAGATCACCATCATATTACTGATAGCTTCATGCCACAAAAGTTTGGGAAAAAATAGTGAGCATGCACAACCAAGTGAGTTGCTGCTCTAACTTCTTGACAAAAGTCATGGGGAACTAGACTATTTTACAAAGACAAGGCAATTTCTCATGAGTCCCATCTAAACATAAATGGGACCAAAATAAGAAAGAGTATAAAATATATGTTGGGAAAACTAGGTGATATGATAATATATTATGGTAGTTAGTGGGATGTTATGTCAAGGCCACGAGTAAAACGTTGCTCACAGGAATTGTGATCAAAACCTAAAGTTACTATCAAGAAATAGTTGGAAAGAAAGAATAGTTTCAAACTAACAAGAAGCCTTTTCTTCAAGGTCTCAGTCAACCTGGAATAATACAGCCTGGCACTAGATCTCAAAGCAGGTAGTATGGAGGAAGGAGAAGGAGAACATCCGACCACTTACTAGAATGAACAACCGGGACTTGTTAACAAAATATTGGAGGTTATCCTCTTCACTTATGTATTCCTATGCATAGTCCCAGCTAGGCAAACACCTACAACTCTGTGGGTCCAGACATGGTGGAATGCTGCAGTAGTTAAGGTAGGAAGTTTCTGTCTTGTATTACATTATTCAAATACAACCACTGTAGTCTAACAGGGACCACAATAATGCAATAGAGATATATAGAAAAGATATCGCAGGCCCTGATGTGCACAGTGTTTTTCCCCCTATTTAAGAAGAATCCCAAAATTCTTAGTACAGTCTAAGCATTTCTGTACTGGTATTACAGGCATCCCCAGAGTATCTAACAAATTAGAGACCAAAGCACCATCAGAAAGCAGAATTGATTGAAAAACAGAACTCAGTCTTTTGTCAGTTCTTTTCCTCTTGCCTTCTTCTTATGGGGAATGTGAGGAAATTACAGACACAAGCCCAAGCAAGCTTCCATAATTCCCTCATGTTCTCTGCAAGAAGAGGGTTAAAAAAAGAGGAATTGACAAAAAAGTGGACTCTGCACTGAAAGAATGGTACTTGTTTGTAATTTACAATGACTGAACAACTGAAAAGTTAAAAAAACAGGTCATCAAAAAGTGTGGGATGCCTGTATTGATAACTTATTTGGGAACCAAACAGCTTACCAACAACTTCTTAGGTAACATACAAAACATTACAACCACTCAAAGAGTTCTTTCACTCTGCACTAAGCACCTGCAAATATCTATCACAGTGTGACCATGATCAGAAATACTATATCTTCATACTATTCTTCCTCTCAGGATGAAATTCTAAAGTACAGTTAGATAAATACTGATTGCAAAAATGGAGATTTGAGTGAACAAGAAAGATCTTATGGGCCAGTAGATTTCTACTATCTCTTTCTGTTCATGTCCAGCTACTTCAAGACTTGCTTACAATAAAGTAACTGAACACCAAAATCTTAAGAACTGGGTATACTGGATCAAGGCACTGTCCATATTCACACAGATCAATGAGCCACAATTCTTCAAAACGCTGCCTTATCACTCCATTGTTCATGAGCAAGACAGCCCCTGGGTAGGCCTACCTTTCAATGGCTAAACTATCCAAGAATTCAGATGGGTGAAAGCATAAGGGTATACTGGTGTTATACTTCACCCTAGAGCAGGGGTGGGCAATTATTTTTTCCATGGGGCCACATGAGAAACTAAAAATATTGTGGAGGGCCGGGCATATTGCCCACACTACAGCGACCTCTCCTGGAGGTCTTCTTCACCGGGGGGTGCGCTAGAGCAGTTAAAAAAAGTAAGGTTCTACACCTCAAACTGCTTTAGCGCAGCTGCGGGGGTGGCGCTGTGAGTTTTATAAAAACCACCTTCGCAAGTGGTTTTTATAAAACTCACCCGCGCTGCCCCGTAGCAGCCCCCGGTGAAGAACTGCAGAGACGCGGTAGCGCGTCCCTGCAGATCTGCCCGGGGGCGGGCTTCCGGCTGGCACGCTGTCCTGATTGGCGGAGCACCGCCGGAAGCCGCCAGCCACCATTTTGGGCGCCGCCAAGCGCCGCGTTTGAAACGGCGGATCCGCGCTCTCCGCAGGGATGGAGCAACCCGCTCGCAGGTAAGTTCTGCCCCTGCATGTGCAGCCCCGTTTCACCCCCCCCCCCGTGAGGAAAGGGCCTTAGAAAGTATGTTTATTTTGTAATTTCCAATTAGCCTTACAAGGGCCGGTCAGAGCCAATCAAAGGGCCATATGTGGCCCGGGGGCCGTACAATGCCCAGGTCTGCCCTAGAGTCTTGCTCCTGCTACAAATCTCAAGTCAGAAGCTAACTTTAAACTCTAGCGTAGAAGAAACAAGCTAGAAAAACCAGTCTGGGTGCAACACTAAGCTTTTTCCACCTGATGAGTTACTGGTTCATATAAGCACACTCCCACATGCAGTGAGAGCCAAGCAGCAGTGTGCACACTTGTGAACAATACCTGCATGTGAATAAAAGTACCTGCTTGTGAATAACAAACCAGAGTTTTGGTAAATTCTGGCTGAGGAGGTTGTGTGAACACAGTAGTAATGGTTATCACTACTGCCAATAACAGGACCGGAACAGACCTGAAAATAAATGAATCTGCTGAAAAATCTTTCCACTCACACCCAGCGCGCCCATACACACACACACACTCACTCCAATAGTCTGAACAGGGTAGTAAAACCAGTGCCATTAGTGAAATATCAAAGATTAAAAAAATACTAGAGCAAGGCAGGAAACTAAAGGGAAGGCTCCTATTAACAATTATGAGAAGTTCTCTTCTCTGCAACTCATAAACTAGAAATAAAGAAGGAGACAGCAACAGGTAATGTCCTGTCAGGTGTATTTCCAACTGCTATTCACAGATAACCACAGTAAAGATAAAGTTGTACACTAGATTTCTCGCTCTAATTTTGAAACATTGCAATCATTACACTCTACTGGAGTCACACAAATTTATTAGTTTACTATTTATTATACACTGCTCCTTATTAGAAATTTAAGCAGGATTCTGAACGTGTTTCAGCCTTTTAAACATGGAAAATGTGAACACAGAAAAACATTTTTTTTAAAAAATCCTGACTTGCTTCTCATTTATTATTCTGTAACACAATTGTAATGTAACACATTATTCAGTAACACATTGTAATACAGCAAGTTTGTGTTTTATGCTTCTTCTAATGAGAGACAGATGACAGCCATAAGGAGAAATCGCCATGTTATCACATGAAGTCTATTTAGATATAATAAAGTACAGCTGATATGAATCTATCAAGAAAAATTACAAAACTGTTAGAACTGTTTGATATATTACATAACAGAATTTTCAAATCCTTTCAAACTCAAAAGTATTTGACTTATTTGCTAAACATTCTTGCAGAATAAAACATATACCACTTCCACTGTGCTTACTACAAACAATGGCATTTACTTTTTAAAAGGCCAACAATTAGATAACTATTAAAACTATGCATTGTACACTAAAGTCTATCATATATGGATGGGTTGTATGTGCGTCTAGCCCAGGAATGGGGAAAATGTACAAAATAGACACAAGTAATGCAAGAGACACTTACGGGTCAGTATCTCTCAACATTTACATAGCCCAGAGACCAGTTAATTTAGAGGGAGTTCAAATGAAGCTAGTAATACCCATGAATATGGAACACCACATACACCTTACTTTCCATAGAGTCTTGTCCATATGATTTCTGAATTGGAGGTGCAACTGTTCTCTGGTGTTACATGCAATGAAACAGGGCTTTCATCAGAGCTTGGCATGGTCATGCACCTGTCAGTGGCACCAGAGCATAAAAGCATCAAACACCAATTCTGTTGCTCTCGCTAGGATACCCAGCTTGTAATGCTGCCATCCCTGTCACTCTGGAAAAGCTGTAGATCGGCAGCACCAGTCACTCTCCTCATCCTGGACGAGTCTCCACAGTTGTTAATGGTGCTTCTCAACGGCAGACTAGGTACAGTCAGTAACTACTTGACTTAAATTAGGTGGTTCCTAATGTAGTGCCAAATTGTCGACACGTGGCTTCTCTTGTCGGGTAATCTAAAATAGGGGATGCTGCTGTAGGTAAGAATTAAGCCACGGACTGGCTCCTATTTAAAAGCACTGCCAGCCACTGAGGAAATATGTCTGGGGAGAGGAAATAAACTGGTGGTGGCAGTCACTTTTACTGTAGCAAAGAATCCCAAAGGGATCATAAGGGACAGCAGCACTGGCAAGACTGGGACCACTCACTGTCCAAGGCCAGTCCTGGAATTAATGCATAATACACAATAATTCAAATATTTTCTACTGCACTTGACAAGACCTGAATGCAGCAAGTGACATTTTAAGATCAAAGTAAATATATTGACCATACAAGCTACATCAATGTAAATTTCTTTTCCTTATTTTGCTCCAGGTGCTGATATTACTGAGCTATACATCCATCAGTGGCCTCTGATGTAGCGGTTAGAGCAACTGACTGGGATTTGGAAAATCCAGGTTTAAAGGTAGACTCAGTTGTGAAACTCACTGGCTGACCTTGGGATATTCACACTCTCAGCAAAACACCTCATACATACATCAACACACACCAAAGTGAAGATCAGAGGAATTATATGTGAGCTTTCAAGTAAGGTAGGATATAAATGTAACAAAGGGATAAATAAGAGACATAACAGACCTTATACATATACATGTGTACAATTAGAGGAAGCATACTTAGATTTCTAGTTGCTAGCAAAAAATAAACAAATACAGCAAGAAATTATATAGTTTCAAACATGATTTTGCATACTACTTCATGCTCTTGCGGAAAAAAAAGAACAAATCTCAAAGCTGCATTTTGACATTTCAGTATAATATATGTACATGTGGAACAAATACAGTACATCTAGATTTGTAGTTCCTATGAAGAATTTTATATAGAATGCTTCATATGCTAATTTTTGGTATGTATATAGGATGGTGTTTATACAGTATTTTTCTACATTCTGCTCCAAATGCAAAACTTGAACAGAATTTAGTTTATCACCAATTTCTGAAGAGTTTCCATACTACAGACTTGCAGATCAAAGCCTTTTCTGTTATAAAAATGGAAGCCCTACCATATTAAGTGACAGTTGTCATGGTAATATCCCCTTCATCTGATCAATGACTCTTTCATAAAATGTACTGTTGCCTAAAATTTACATTAAAAAGATATATTAACAACCACTAGTAGAAATACATATCTGACAACATTCTTTCCCATAGTGACCTCCTACAAAATAATTAGTCAGGCCGGAAGGGCCTGGTCCCTGAGCAGCATATGTTTATGTTCTCATACTAAGGGCAGACGCTTAAAGCATAAGAAGAGTAGCAACAACTAAAAATTAATCTGCTCTACTTTTGCATTAGTTACAGAACTACAACCTTTCTCACAAATGAAATGAAAAAGAATAAATTCTCCCAACACTATATTAATTTCAGTTGCTAATCTTATTTGTCTCCTTTCAACACACCTGAATTTGTGTGGATTTAAAGATTCACACAAGCAGTTCCAGGATATGATTTTCACAAATGTCACTCCACGTAATAATTCCATGCAGCAATGGTCCCTTTTATTTTACAAAGAGGAAGACCACAGAAGTATGTGAGCTATTGCAAGGGAAGCAGAATGCTTAAGGAGAATAAAGAGGTAGAAGTTATGCCTTGAAAGAAAAGAAAACTAGAATGCAATAAATTTGTTAAAAACCAAGTATTTATGTGAGAAGTTCTTCTCTGCAAATAACAAGAAACATGAATATGCAATTCAACTTCTAAACTGCTAAATATCTGTTTTGAAAATCCCTATGAACTACAATTAAGCAACCACTCAGGCTGCCCAAAGAATAAAATGATGACCTCCAATCTAACTGACTTCCAACAGCAGGATCAGCTTTCCAATGAAAGCATCTATTATCATTCCTTACACAGTGCTTCTTAGGCTATTTAATGTGGGGAAACGGCACTTTTTGTATTCATGTGCCAGAGACCAACACTGCCCACTGACAACTGTTCCTCTTAGCTCAGGGGCATGCACCAATCGATGGACCACACTATGAGCAGCACTGCCTTGTACAATTCAAACAAATACATGACACAACCATAGTCTCATTTTCTTTTTACCAGGATTGGAAAAAGATGAACATAAAATTCACTGGAGTGCTAAACTATGGATATTAAATATAGTAATGAAGTACCCTGCTGCTCAAGTTAAGATGACAACCAATGACACCTAGTGTAAATCTTTCGTTTCATAGGCCTTACATGGGACTTGAAAGAAAAAGAAACAGGAGAGTGGACATACAGTACATAAAGTACATGTTGAACGAGCATGCAGGACAGCTACCTAAGTTACTAATTTTATAAGTACTTAATGGTGTTGCAGGAGAATGCATAGCAACTTTGTAAGCTTAGCTAGAACCCGAATTTCCCCATTCACCACAGGCTAATCAAAACCACCCAGCACCCATATTTAGTGGCTAAACTCACATATGACTCAAATGAATGACATGCTGTAAAGATTCCATACCATCCCTAGACGATCATAACTGACTCACCAACAACCTGTACTTGTAACAAATCCAGAGCATTAATCCACAGATATATGCCTACAAGAACAGTTTCATATTACATATATATATAAAAAATTATACTTGGGCCAAAGACACAGAATCAAACTTTCAGTCAGTTATTGATCCTCAGGTAAATTTGGAACAACTACTCTCTCACAGCTTAAGTTATTTCATGGAGATTTTACAATTATAAGGTGGAAATAAAAGATCAAAGAAAGAGCTTTTGTAAACCATGATATCTTCTTTGAAGAAAAAGCATTAAATACATTTTACACACTTGTGAGTGGTTTCTTCTCTCATAAGCATTCAAAGGTAGCACTTTTACTTTCTGTTTAGGCCAAGAAGGCTCAAGAAGTTTGGAAACAGGAACAACCCCGCAAGCACACACACAAGTTTATCTGACAAGGCTGCTCCAGAATCAGTAACATACTTTTCGTCCTAACAACAAAATCTCCTCCAGGTGTGGGACTGTCATTCTTCAATATATACATATGTATATATACATATATGAATTCTGCTGAAGAAGAAAAAGGCAACTATTATTCAGAGTTTTGGAGGAAAGGCTAGCTAGCTAGTAGTACACAGAGTTCACAATGACATTAATTTATCTCAGCTATCCTTTCCCACCAAATTCTAGTTAGGAATTCCTGTGTCCAATGAAGAAAACAGCAGAAGCACGCTTCTCTTTTACACATCACTTGCCAGAACACACATTTCTGATTTCTTCCAAGCCTTTAAATCAGTTGCATTAAAACCCATTTTAAAGAGGTAACCACCTTATACCGTCTAGATCGTCAAACTATGTATCGCAGAACTGGCTGGTGGTGAGCTGAGGCGATCAGAAGAACCGAGGTGTGTCTCAGGGCGAACTGGGGGAGGACGAAGACGTCAATCCCCTTGTTTAAAAATAAAGTGGCACTGAGGAGCGAGGGGGCAGAGGAGTGAAAACAAGTTGCAGGGAGGAATTCGGTGGAACAGCCAACACGTACACACATAGTCCTGAGACACCCGTGGGCACTTTTGTGGCAAGGGGAGGGGGCGGTGAGAAGAGACAGAGGAAGGGAGATCTCAAAACACCCAGAAGAGAAAAAACGGGGGGGGGTTGGGGGGTGAATAAAGAAGGGTGAAGGAAACGTGTAAGATGGCAAAACGGGAGCACAGGGATTCCAGGCGGCGTAGCAACCACAACCACCCCCCTTCACTTGGGAAGCGCAACCAAGCCCGCGCTTTCGTGTGTACGTGTGTGTGTGTGCTTGTGTCTCCTCTTTCGCTCGCTCTACGCAAAGGTCACAAGGAAGCCGAAGAGGGAGGACGCAGACCCGCCTCGCCTCCAGACAGCCAGGCCTTCTCGTCCCCCACTGCAAGGAGGCTTCCTCCACCGGCCTGAGCGGAGCAGGCGAGGTCTCCCTCTCCCTCCTTTTTGCCCCGTCCCCCACTCTCTCCCCGTTGCCATCTTCGTCCTCCCCCTCCCCCTCCCCGGCCCGGTTCTTCCTCCCCTTACCTTCTGGGAGTTGCTCTGCTGCAGCACATTCTGCTCCACCGTCATGGCCCCTTCGCGACTTCGGTTCCCCTCCCCGCCGGCCTAAGGGGAAGCGGAGGCGACGGAGACGGCGCTGGGCAAAGGGCGGGGAGGGAGATAATCTCGAAGGCACCGAGCGCCGCGGCCAGAGTGGACACACGGGCGGCCAGAAGAAAAAGAGGAGGAGGAGGAGGGCGGAGGCCTCCGCTCTGAGAGCCAAACGCGGCCGTGACGTGAGGCGCCTCCCAGGCCAGCCGGAGCGGGAGCGGCAGCCGGGGGAGAGCAGAACGGGCGCCCTCAGGCCCGGCTGGGTGCCCGTCGCCTGCTGCTGGCGTGTACGCAGCAGCACCGCCCGCCTCAACCAAACCTGCCCGGCCCTGGAATGCTGCTCGGACTCCTCCCATTCCTCCTCCGCCGCCGTTTCCTTTTCCTGACGGCGCCAGCCGCCATCCTATACACGGCTCCTCCTCGGAAATAAGACCCATTGAGTTCAGTGGGACTTACTCCCAGGTAAGTTGTGTACAGCGGGGCTACTCATGGTGGCGCTTCCTGGAGCGGCGCCCCGGTCTCCCTGAGCCGTGGGCTGGCCAGTTTCCAGGAGAGAAAGAAACCGCTGTAAAATTTAGGCCATTTCCGCGCTAGACTGTTAGAGTGCTATTAGTCTACTTTCAACATCCTATGGAATGCTGGAGTTTGCAGTTTAGGGAGGGGCCTATAACAGTTATAATAGCACTATAACAGTACAGCGCGGAAATGGCCTTAGTGCCTCTCCTTGGTACGCGGAAAGAAATAATAAGAAACCGTTGCCTCCTCTCACATCAGCCAGAGGAACATTGCTGTATAGGATTTTCAGCCGTAGCTGAGGGCCCAAACTGCTGGGTAATTTATTTATTTAAACACTTTTTTAAAAAAAAATCTGCTTAAGGTAAGGTTGCCTGGTGCCCTCTACAAAATGTTTGGCCTTTTCAGGGCTGAGAGGCCTCCCATATTTTAAGGATGTCCTCTGTTTGAGGGTTAAAGAGCTTTTTCTTTCATCCATACTGAACTAGGGTCCTAACAGAGCCCCTCACAAAGAGAGAAATTTGTCCATCTTGTAACTTATGAACAGAGACAATATGTTAATTTTGCAGAGTACTGCATGGCTAAGTTAACTGGAACCTATACTTTCATTTTGTGGTTATGTAGAGCGCAGATTTAACAGTTCATTTTCGGATTGTCAAACCTGCATATCATGGATTTCAGTGGTCCCTTGCTGCTATTTTGAAGACATGGCAGCACTAGCTGAAGGTTAAGGAGGGCAAAAAAACCAAAGCTTGCTTAGCACTGTCTTCTGTATTGAGGATAGAATAGTTCAGTGATTCTTAACCTGGGGTCCTGGGACCCCTTGGGACACGAACAGCCATGGAAACCAACTGGGTGACCTCAGGCAAGTCACATTCAGTCTGAGAGAAAGGCAGAGGCAAGAAAATCCTCATCATAGGTTTATGTTAGGGTCACCAGAAGTCAGTTTTCAAAGGAGGTAGACCTGATGACTAGAAGGAACTTCCTCATGTCGGCAGCACTTTGTTGTGTACCTTTAAGTTACTCCTGACTGATGGCAACCCTAAGGTGAACCTATCACAGGGGCGTGGCGGGGCGGGGCGTGGCGGGGTGGGGTGGGAGAGGCTTGGCAATACTTGCTCAGAGAGGTCTGCCTTTTCCTTCCTCTGAGGCTTAGAGAATGTGACTCACCCAGGGTTAGCCAGTGTCTGAGGAGGGGTTTGAATCCTAGTCTCCAAAAGCCTTCAATAAATAAATAAATATTTGAATATTCAAATCCAAATTTAAATATTTAAATCTTGTGTTAAATCTTGGGTGCCCTCAGCAACAAATTATATTTTCAAGAGATCCCTAGTAAAGAAAAGGTTAAGAACCACTGGAATAGTTTGTCAGCCAGCTCTCCTCTGCTTGTCTTGGAAAGTCAGAGAGAGAGAGACAGGTAGATGTAAACAAAAGACTCCTGTCTTCAGTGCTGCCTTTTATTCCTGGAGATTATACTATTCACTGAAGCAGCAACCATCTCATCATTTCACTCATTCACATATATTCCCTGGTAGACCTAAAAAGCCCAGTACTGAACCAGGATACCTGACTGGGCAAAGGAGGCACAGCTGTGTCATTGTACTCTTTCCATTGCTCTGGATTTTGCCTGCTGGACCCGGATTATCTCCTATCCAGAGCAGTGTGCAAATCATGCAGCCCTCCTGACATTGCTGGTATGCAACTCCCAGCATTCTCTGCCGTGGACCATTTCCGCATGACGAAGCTCTTCCGCTGCAGTCCTGGGTCCAGAAGGGAGCGCATCAGCTACGCACCCCTCTGCATCCGCTTGATCCATGCAGAAGAGAACACGATGGCACCACATCTTCCTTCTGCAGTGCAGCCAAGCTTTTTCCATTGCTGTGCTATGGAAGGAAGTGTTGCCAATGCGCTTCTGCATCTTCCTCATGGCCAGAAGAGATGGGAGCACCGCGTGATCGCAGGCATGAAACAAATTCTTTTCCATTTTGCAAAAACTGCGCAAGCACGACACTCTGCAACAGGATGGCAGCAGGACAGCAATGACGTCATGCAGAAGCGCAACCTGTGGATAGCTGCCATCCTGTGGCAAAAACACAACAGCGACGAGCAGAAAGGGGGATGGTTATGCTGGCTAGGGTAGCTGGAAGTCACATTTCAACTACATTTTGAGGGCCTCATGACTCTCAGATCTCAGCTAGAGAGAGGTGGTACGAGGAGGTAGAGCTGAACAATCTGGATCAGTGGCAACCATTCATGGCTCTATCTTGAAAGCTGAAAGTAAAAAAGGAGGGCTCTCTTTCCTCCAGGGTGCTACATGCCTTGTTTTTAAGAAGAGCCCTCCATTTGAAGGTTGCCGAAGAACAATGCTCCCTTGAAAATGTCCCGTTTGAAGGACTGTCCAGTCCAAGTGTAAGACCATTTCCACACCACACTGTTACAGTGCTGTTATTCCACTTTCATCATCATCATCCTATGGAATCCTGGAGTTTGCAGTTTAGGGAAGGGCATTTAGATTTCTCAGTCAAAGAACTCTTTGGCCTCAGTAAACTACAAACCCCAGAATTGCACAGGACGTTGAAAGTACAATAATAGTACTATAACAATATAGTGTGGAAATGGCCTTAGTTAAAAAGAAAGAACCATATCATTCACAAGATCATTCACAGCTACTCATCCACAACTGGCACCTGCAAGGCAGACCTAGAAGGTTCACAGGTCTTCTGCACACTATCTTAGTTTGCATTCATCTAAATAAATTAGCATATGCAGTTTTATCTGTATCAGCCTCTTTTGTTTTCTTTTTTGGTGATGCACATTCTTGTTGTGAACATTTAAGTAGTTACCCTATTTTGCACTGGAGACATGACGAATCTTGCAAATAAGTAATTAGCAAGGTTAGTCATAGAGAGTAAAGGAAGTGCACAAAAGCTATAAGCTAGAAATTTCTTTTTCTGAGTTAGTCTCAAAGATGTTTCAGGATGGCTTTATATCTCTTTGTGCTGCAACAGGCTAACACAGCTGTGGTTTAGGTTGCTCATAATTGAGTCCCCACTCCACAATAAAGGTATAACTGCATTACAGCGGAAGCTTTACGAGAGATAACTTAAATCCATTTCCATTAAAACTGTCACGTGAGATCACATGATGCTGGCTCCTGTCTCATGCTCACTTGTGAGATTAGGATTTCCAGGTGAAAAACGGGACATCACTCCTGTACCTGTAATGATTGTGTGGAAGACGCAATTTCAACAGGTGTTCCTTGTCACACAAGCTCCACCTGCTAAAACTTCCTCTTCCTCACAACCATTACAGGTCCAAGAGTCTTGTTTTGTTTTTCGTCTGCAAGCAAAGGGAAGAGATGAGTCCAACATGTTTTTGCCTATAGATTAAACTGAATGGCTTTCTTCGGGGGCTGTATATTCAGTAGAATATACTGGATTTGGCAAAATATTTCTCTCTATAAACTGGACTGTTAATAAAAGAGACTTCTTACCTCTTGAAAACTTTTTGCCAAGTCCAGAAATTTCTGCTATTGATATTCTAATTGAAGCCATGAAGAAGGCTGTTTGGTTTAACGTATAGGCTGAAACATGGGCTTTTTGCTGAATAGAATACTCATCAAGACTTTTTAAAGAATAAAGTAGAGACAATCAATAAGCACATGGAGACTCATCTTTTCCTTTGCCTGTGGATTATAATACTTGCTTTTTAGTACCTATTCTTGGTTCTGTTTTTAACTTGACAATCCTAGCTGACATGGGTGAGTTCTAATAGCACAGAATGGTGACCTTTAGCATACAGAAGTTCATTTAAAAGTTACCATTAAGAAGTATAAAAGTAAAAAACTATTTTAAAAATTATTACGGTAAATAATTACTAAGGACTTGGAAATGTTACTTTTATAATGACTTTTGCAGAGCTTTGGGACATGGGAGAAAGGATTGGTTTGATGACAAGAAAGCATAAGTAAAAGAATTGCAACTAAATCAATTTAATGTGAATGCTTCTGGAATGAAGAAGAGGATATTCCTTTCAGTGTTGGTAATTTAACCACAGCTTTCCTCTCTCCTTCCTCTTTTCAACATACATTTGATGGTCACATGCAATGTGATGCATTTCTAAGTTCTGATATGTCCTGTTAAGGATTATGAATTTATACCAGTTGCACTTATAAAAGCAGTTAATCAGTAGGGATTCTCCCCCCACCCCCAAAAAACCTGCCTTCAAAACTCCCTCGTTGACTCAGGAAGCCAGTTCTTTTGCTTCAAAAGCCTGGGTTGATATTACTTCATCTCAGAACCAGGGCACAGAGTCACCTAATTTTTGAAGTTGATATTGTCATCATTGACTACAATGCAAAGTCAATGTCTATAAATATGAAATTGGCCACAAAAAAAGTAAAACTAAGTACCCTTCCAGATCTCTGCAATCCGCACAAGTTTGAGCTTAGCTCAGGTAATCTTTTCCAGCTGTACTGGCTTTCAGTTTTTTCTCAGTCCAACTTAGAAGGTTAGGTCCTAAATATTTTTAAGGTTACCTGAAGTTAGAATGATGAATGTATAGACTAGGCTCCAGGAGTTACATTACTCTTTTTTACAGAAGAGTAAATTTCCTTTTTTTCTCTTTCCTTTTCTTTTTTCTTTTCATTTCCTCCCCCTGTTTTTTGTTGGTGGTGCCTTCTCTGATGAGTGAGGCTTTTTATTTTATTTTCATGCATAGGGCATAATATGAATCCTTTAAATAAGATGAATAAAAATGTTGTACCATTTTAAGCCTCAAAATTATGTTCTTACAAAAATGACGCATGTAGGGCTAATAACTAGAAATCTGGCATCCACAGTCTATTCAATGAGATCTACAGTTGTGCCATAGTTTAACTGAACTGAGAAAAATTGTTCTAGGTACCTAGACTTGAGGACACGTGCCTATAGTAAGTTAAAGTGTTCTGAAATTTGTCAGATTTACCATTTTTGCTTTTAATTTTTAGGAAAAGCACATATTTCTGTCAAACTTTGGTGAAAACTGCAGATATATTTTATTCAGGCTTATCAAGAAAGGAAATCATTCATTGGTTTGGAAATGTTACAAGGAGAGGTTGAAAATGATCAAGATTTTCTCATCCCACGATAGCCTATGGCAACAAGTTCTGACAAATTTATTGAATGTATGTTCAGTTTTATTCTGAAGCTAGAATATTGCAACCACTGCAGTATTTCAGGGGCTCTGTAGTAGAGTGAACTTAGTAGACTTTATGTGCAGTGCCTTTTCCTTTACTTAGAAAATGCAACCTCAGAAGGAAGACTATATATTTTCAGAAGCTGTGACAAAGTTCTGTGGGTGTGGCTATCTGGAGTGCTAGAGCAGCTTAGGAGCAGGTTGACAGGCAACCAGAATAGTTCCTCAGGAAACAAACCCAGCCCAGTGGTGTTTGGTAGGGACTGGTGTCTGAGATGTAAAGATATAAAGGCAAACACTGATTGTCATTTGCAGTCCTACAGTAAGAGTTCTCATCAAAGAGAGCTATGGAGTAATGTCCTTCAGTTAGCCAGGGAATGTGACTGTGTAGGAAGGGTCTAATTCTCAGTGGAACCCAGTGAGAGGCAGAAGAGTAATTAAACCATCATATAATCTGATCAGAAAGTGTGACCTAGATTGCGGGTTAAGCCTTTGTGAGAGTGTAGCCAAAGGGCTGTTATGATACTTGTGGTTATATGAGAGTTTAAAGATATAAGCAAACTGTCTAAAAGTACTCTGAAGAACTAGATTAATTTTAACCTGCATATGAACTCTAATACTTCGTTCTATATGTTATCTTAATAAATACTACTGTATAAATACTGAGTTGGCTGAGTGATACACAGTATTTAAAGCAACACAGAAAACATATGCTACCATAGAACTAGTAAGGGTTCTAAATAACCTTGGAAAGGCCCCACCCTTTTACACAAAGGTGTTGTTATAAGGCAGTGGTTCTCAACCTGTGGGTCCCCAGATGTTTGTGGACTTCAGCTCCCAGAAGCCCCAACCACTATGGTCAATGCTCAGGGCTTCTGGGAGCTGAAGTCCACAAACATCTGGGGACCCACAGGTTGAGAACCACTGTTATAAGGGGAAACGCAGAGCTGTGTGGAAAAGACAGAATGCCTTATCAGATTGGGAACTACCATACCAACTGCCATACCAATCTGAGAAACACAGGAGCCCCTGTCACAGGCATTGACACCCTAGTGTGTAGGGACTCAGGAACTGGGTGACTTTGATCCCTTTTCAGCCTGCTTCTGGGTTTTTAGAGCCCTAGGGACTTTGTCTGAAGAAATTCTGGTCCTGGGAGACTGTCACAGGAAATTCTGAAGTGCTTTTATGAGAGGATTCTACATGACAGTGGAAGATTTGAGAAAGGAAAGAAATGCCAGAGTTCACAGGGAGAGTGGGTGAGAAACACACTGGCTAGAGAAGTGTGTGGAGAAGAGAACTGCAGCCAAAATTTCTCACACAACATTCATCAATCAGCATATTTAACACCAGAGAATGACAGGTTGAGGCCTCCTTATGTCTGCAGAGGAGCTAAAGAATGCAACAGCAAACCCCATTTTAATTATTGTTAAGAGACAAACCTTAAACTATATAGCATACCCCCCAACTGTCCCAATTTGACAGGGACAATCCCAGTGAACCCTCTGGCATAGTACTTTTCAGCTGCTCTTTAAATGTCCCAGTTTTTTTCTCCCACTTTCTCCTTTGTCCTCCGTATACTTCAATTGCTGCAAATTAAATTCAAACTTCTCTAGAGTTCCCTCCCTCCTCCTTCTCATGCATTTTGCCTGCTGTTCTCCTTACTAGGTTAATTGAATGTAAGCAATTTTAGCTTACCTTCAATTAACCTAGTAAGGAGAACAGCAGGCAAAATGCATGAGAAGGAGGAGGGGTGAACTCCAGAGAAGGAAAGGAAGTCTTTTGGGAATCTTCCCTCCCACCCCATTCCCTTCCACTTGGCATGGGAACAGGAAAGGGAACAGATGGGGGAGCCATTCGCTATTTTTCCACTTTCACAAAGGTTCTACACCCCAAACCCTCACGAATGTGAAGGAAGGACTGTATACAGTGGGGACGTATACTGGGCAGCATCCCTGTCAAAATGCCAAATCAAATGTATTCATTGCGTATATTCTTCATTAAAGCAGTAATAATAACTATGATGTGTATGCCTTCAAGTTGTTTCAAGTTGCTTCCAACTTTTGGTGACCCTACGGTGAACCTATCACTGGGTTTTCTTGACAAGATTTGTTTAGAGGGACTTTGCCTTTCCCTGAGGAAGAATGTGCCCACGGATACCAGTGGGTTTCCATGGCTGAGCAGATTCAAAACCTGGCCTCAAGATTTGTAGTGTAACACTCAGACCACTATACCATGCTAGCTCTGCTCTGTACTGGTACAGAAATAAGACATAGAATGTGGTGCAGTGGCATCGTTGACAAACAGTTGGGTTGAGAATAGTTTGCTGTGGAAAAGCAATACAAGGAAGAGTCAGGAACACTGTGAAAGAACAGTGCTGTTAGTATATATTGATTTGTATGTGTTTAATCGTGACTTTATGTTACTTTTATTGATATATATGAGATTTATGTTCAGTGGCTAAGTTTAATGTCTTATGAAATACATAGTTTGAAGATAATAGAAAGTGAAAGCAAAATTGTGTGTATCGGTAACCCAGGCCTAGGAAGAGAGGTGGAGACTTGGAGACTTGGAAGAGGAAGCTGACTAAAGAGCTGGAATTTCGATTGAAGTTGAGGGAGGGAATGAGGAAGAGAGAAGGCAGAAAACAGCAACAAGTAGGTAACAAGTAGAAACGCAAGAAGGGAGTCAGAAGCAGAGAAATACCCAGTATGAAGCTTGATCAGTTGGAGAACGGTTTTGAGAGGAAAGCTTGTCAGTAGGCTTCTGCAAAGAACTCTGCCTGAAACTTGAAAGGAAGAAAGAAGGAACAGTGAAAGACCTGCATTTGTTAGGGAGTGTTATTAGATAGGCTTAGAGTAGAGATGGATAAAGGGCAGCCTATGGGCCACATGAGATTCCCCAGGGCTCACCAGGCATCAAAAATATATATCTTGCAAACCATTTTGCCCCCCCCCATGCTGCCAAATGCAGTCTAGAAAATGAAGGTGGCATTTCTATCATGATTGGAGGCCCTCTGGGCCCCTCATTTGTCAAAAACAATTTTTGCAAAAACGTTCATATATTTGCCTGCAATATTCCAGATTTTCCCCTAAGGGCATAGGGGGCATTTTCACCACATTTTGCAACCCCCGCCCCCTGGCCAGTTTAGGTCCAGGAGAGGCCTTTTTTGAAACCGAAAACATGGTGAAAATGCCTCATACTGACGAAAGTATTTGAGAGCATCTCTTCAATTGAGAGCCAGTGTGCTGTAGTGGTTTGAATGTTGGTCTATGACGCTGGAGACTGAACTTCAATTCCCCACTTGGCCAAGGAAACCCACTTGGTGACCTTGGGTGTGTTACACACTCTCAGCCCTAGAAAACTCTGTGATAGGTTCACCTTAGGGTCACCATAAGCAGTGATGTATTTCAGTCTTATACTCCAAGCCTCAAGTCAAGTCTCAAGTCTGTACCTTCAAGTCTCAAGTCGAGTCTCAAGTCCTTGCAAGATACTTTTAAGTCAAGTCTCAAGTCTGGAAGCCAACTTGATATCCTAAGCTGTATTCCAGAATTTCTGGACAGAGTCGAATAAAGTCAGTTTTAACAATTTAAGTAGAATCAGCCTCTCACTTTTGTGATTTTGCCATCTGCAGCTTTGGAAGTGGGGAATAGGATCCTTCTGGCTTCCCATTTGCAAAGCTGGAGGCTTTTTCAGAAGCGGGGAATAGGATCCTTGTTATGCCCCATTACTGAAGCTTTAAGAGCTTTAGAAGGAAGGATCCTTCCTCCTCAAGTCCATTGCCTAACACATTTTCTGTTCCCCTCTGAGATATGTGCCCTGCACTCTGGGCATGCGTGTTGCCTTCTGTTCTTAGGAAAAGTTTCAGAAAGCTCTTCCTATACGTACCAGGGACTGGCTGCTGAGCAGATCACAAGCCCATTGCCTATCACGTTTGCTGTTCCCTCTGAGAAATGTGTCCACACTTTGGGCTTGAGAGAGATAGTCATGTGACCAGTAAGTTGTGAGGTTTCTGGATAAATGTGTTATGTTACTGAATCAAGGGCAGCAAGTCAGTCATTAAACATATGCAAGTGTCGAGTTGAGTCGGTAATTTTTGCTGAGTCAAGTCCAAGTTGAGTCACTGAAGTGACTTAAGTCTGACTTGAGTCTGAGTCAAGTGACTTGTGTCTACATTACTGACCATAAATAGGAAATAACTTGAAGGTACACAACAACAATCATACTCTGTTCTGTATTTTTTGTGGGAGCAACTCCAGCCCTCCAAGGTCTTCTAGAGGCTAATGTGGCCCCCTACCCTTCTACAGTTGCCTACCCCTGCTTAGAGGAATCTACTGCTTATTATTTATTTGTTTTCCTGTTGCTCACTTGGGATGTACTGTAAACTGAAACAATACTTTGTTTTGTTTTAAAATCATTTAAGGTATAATTGTGACCTTTAAAAATATTTTGTTATTATTTTTATTAGACTAAATCTTTTTAAAAAATTATTATTGCTGTAGTGTGCAGTTACTGGTTGATCACCCCTTCGCTAAAGTCTTACAACTGTACCAAAAAGGAGATTCATTTGCGGAATAAATGTTCTGGGGGCATTTGATGGAAACAGCCTAACAAATAAAAATATCTACCTGGTGGCAGCATTATCGCAAAGGATTGGATTCATTATTTTTGGTGAACCTCACTTCCCCTCATAAAGCAAGGCTAGGCTAGTGCATGACACTTCTCACCCTGCTATTGCTTTACAAATAAAACAGCCACAACCAAACACATGTTGTGCACCCGTATGTCAAGTGTGCAGTGTCACTTCTCCTCAGATGTGTTTAGAATCAGATTGAGAATGTTTCAGTAATAGTGTAAGAGAAACTGTCAACACACATGTCAGTATTCGTTTTGATGGAAAACAGTATTTGAAAATACTCAAAAAGTTGTCTAAAACATATTTTTCAAAGGCTGAGAAACATTCAAGACTTAATTCTGCACAAAATTCACATGTGGTTGTTTTCCACACATGATTGTTATGTAGGAATATTGATGCCTTATTTTAATAGAAAACACTTTTCTGTGCAAAACAACTATGTATACATTTTGCACAGAATTAGTCTCAAATTATGGATAGGATTCAAAAACTGGATTTTTTTTTAATTTATTTCGATATGAAAAATGCTAAAATTATTCTTTGCTTTCTTTGAGAAGAAATTTAGTGAAGAATTGGATCCTTAGTATTCACTGAATATTATACAATTTTTTCAATGCCCTGCTTATTACAAAAGAGTGTTTCTTTGTTATTTGGCTGTTCACTTCTTTTATCTAAGGCCCTTTCCTCACGGGGGGGGCTGAAACGGGGTGGCGCATGCAGGGGCGGAGCTTACCTCATAGCAGGTTGCTCCGTTCCTGCGGGGAGCATGGATTTGCCGTTCTAAACACCGCCGAATTTCGGCGGCGCTCGGCGGCACCCAAAATGGCTTCCGGCGGCGCTCCGCCAATCAGGGCAGCACGCCAGCCAGAAGCCCGCCCCCGGGCAGATCTGCAGGGACGCGCTACCGTGTCTCTGCAGTTCTTCACCGGGGGCTGCCACGGAGCAGCGCAGGCGAGTTCCATAAAAACCACTTGCGAAGGTGGTTTTTATAAAACTCGCAGTGCCACCCCCGCGGCTGTGCTAGAGCAGTTTGAGGTGTAGAGCCTCAGTTTTTCAAACTGCTCTAGTGCACCCCCGCGGAGAAGAAGACCTCCTGGAGAGGTCGCCCTAGCGTGGGCAATATGCCCATGTGGAAAGGGCCTAAGAGTGTTAATTTCAGAGGAAAACTGGGAGAACAGTAGTGAGTAGGTGTGTGAGAAAGAAGTCTGTTTTCCCCACCTTTTAATTGGCAATAAACCAGATTTCACTGTGATCACATTTTAATTGGCAATAAACCAGATTTCACTGTGATCAGTTATATATTTCTGTGTAGGGTGTTTCTGCCACCTGTTCAAGGAGCTAAAAGATGTATTTAATTTAAAGTGGAGTTTCATTCTTTGTTTAAAAGTGTGTTGAGGGATTGTGGGGAGAAAGCATCTTTCTTAAACTCATTATGGGGTGGCATCTATTGTCATCAACTGATGTCACGAACATTCTTGAGAATAAACGCTATCTCAGATTAGATCCTTACTTACTGATCCACTATACATCCTCTCAAAATCAAATCCCATGGAGTTCAGTGGGGCTTACCAACAAAGAACCTATGTAATGTCATATCCTGCCTTTGAATCCAATGCCCAAAGCATCTCAGCTTAAAATCAGCACCTATAAAATGGCAATAATGTTTGGACAAAATGTTAATTTTAAAAAAAGTCAAATTAATTCACTAGATTTCCCCCCAGCATGGCTAAATTCCATAGATTGCCTGATTAATGTTGAAATTATTACAACACTTTTAATTATTTGGTTATTTTAGGGTGTTACACTTCATTCATATGGGATAGAATGATCTCTCTCCTTGAAACTATAAGGCAGAACAATTAGGATTAGAGGAAGTGCATCACATGGCTCTGTACAGCTTCTCCTTCTAAGATTCCTTCAGCATCATGACTTCTAGGAACTGGAGAAAGAAAGACAAGAAACAGTGCGGGAACATCATGTATATGAGGTGATTTGGAGGCTCTCTTGCAGTCGTGGCCCTTGCAGAGCTAAAAGCTGGTGTTAGCACACATCCTTAACACAGTCCTGAATGGAAATTTTTGGGATACTTTCATGTGGTGAGTGGAAAGGGCACTTTTACCTATATTTTCATTCTTATTGGTTTTATTTTCTAGGGTTTGGGGGAACAGGGGGAACTACAATGAACCCTCTTGTGCTCTGTTACTGTATGTTTTGCCCTCCCCTTTTGCTGGGCACTTCAGTAATTAAGGGAAAAATATTATTTTCTCTATTATTTATTATAAATAATCAATAATGTTAAATATAAAAAAAAGTTTAAAGAAACAATGAGATTTAGAATTATTTCAACTTTTTATAGGAAACGAATACAATAAATTGAGAGAGTATGGAAAATCGAGAAAAGATACATGGTTAAATTAAGGTATTGCTTTTCTTTGTTTTATAACAGTGGTTCTCAACCTGTGAGTCCCCAGATGTTCGTGGACTTCAGTTCCCAGAAGCCCTGAGCATTGATCATAGTGGCTGGGGCTTCTGGGAGCTGAAGTCCATGAACATCTGGGGACCCACAGGTTGAGAACCACTGTTTTATAAGGACTTGATGTTTAAATATGTTTTTGGTGGAAGCAAAGAAAGTGCAAGAAAAGGTGTACTTAACAGAGAAAAGATTGAATATAAGAGAATTTCATTTGTAGAATGTTAGCGGGAAGATATTAGACCAGGTATTCGGCAAGGGAGTCAAAAATGTAATTGTATAGCTTTTAACGCAAAAATAAAGAGGTATATATGTATGTACGAAAATCCCGAATTATGTAAACAAGCCTGTAAATCTATTTAATCAATCTTTTTTATTTTTTTATTTTTTTAATAAAAATAATAATAAAAAAATATTATTTTCTCCTTTACCTCCTCCATTGCCTCCTCTCTCATTTGACCCCTCCCATTCTGCTTTCCACCTACCTCATGCTTCAATGGATCACTTGTTTTGAAAGCTTTGGTCGGAGCTAAAGCCCATTTTCCTTGAATAATGGGGATGTTAGGGCTTCAAGCTCAGACTGCCAAAAGAAGTATTCTGGGATGTGTTAATGACTGAATGTTCATCGTACTCTAAAGGTACCGTTTCCTGTCTGGAAACTAAGCTGAGTTAGCTCTGGTTAGTACTTGAATAGGATAAATACAGTGATGTATTTAAGTCTTTTACTCCAAGTCTCTACCTTCAAGTCTCAAATCGAGTCTGAAGTCCTTGCAAGATACTTTCAAGTCAAGTTTCAAGTCTGGAAGGCAACTTTATACCCCAACCTAAATTCCAGAATTTCTGGACAAAGTCAAATAAAGTCAGTTTTAACAATTTAAATAGAGACAGCCCTCCACATTTTCAATTTTGCCATCTGCAGCTTTGAAAGTGACAAATGAGATCCTTCTTATTCCCCCTTTCCAAAGCTGGAGGCTTTTGTGTCAGTAGGTATAAAAGAATCTACAGCTTTGGAAGTGAAGGACAGGATCCTTCTTACTTCCTAATTGCAAAGCAGGAGGCTTTTTCTGGAAGTAGGGAATAGGATCTTTCTTACTCCCCATTATTGAAGCTCTAAAAACTTGGAAGGTAGGATCCTTCCTCCTCAAGCCCATTACCTAACACATTTTCTCTTCCCCTCTGAGATACACACCCTGCACTCTGAGGGTGAATCTTGCCTTCTGCTCTTAGGAAAAATTTTAGAAAGATTCTCCTATATGCAGCAGGGACAGGCTGCTGAATAGATCTCAGACACTGGAGCAGACCCAGCCTCAAGCCCATTGCCTAACCTGTTTGCTGTTTCTGTCTGAGAAATGTGCCCAGACTTTGGATTTGAGACAGATCATCATGTGACCAGTAGACAAAAAGATGGAAACTTTGTTCAAAGCTATAAGGTTTCTGGAGGATTGTGTTATGTTACTGAACCAAGGGTAGCAAGCCAGTCACTAAAAATATGCAAGTCATGAGCCGAGTCAGTATATCATTTATTGCCAAACCAAGTCCAAGTCGAAGTGACTTAAGTCTGAGTTGAGTCCTAGTAAATTGATTCAAGTCTGCATCACTGGATACCACCATCAAATATCAAGTGCTGTAGGCCATATGTCAGAAGAAGGAACTAGTAAAACTATGGGTGAGTATTCCTTGCATAAAAAAACCCTATGAAATTCATGGAGTCACCATAAATCAAAAGGCAACTTGAAAGCATACACACACAAACGTTCATCAGTTCCCAGGCTACTACACTTCTTTCATGAATATTTGATTCATAGATTTTATTTGCATGAAAAACACAACAAAATGAATGAATGCAAATATTACTTTGTTTTGTTGGTCTTGCAAGGTTAAGAGATCTAAAGAGGCAAATATTAAGGGAAGATGGGTGCAAAGAACAGTGGACTTGTTAGATATATTTCAACTAGTGTCATCACTAATTGAACTTGTTGTCTCTTGATAAGTACATGTGCTCTATTACTGAGTTTTGCAGATCACATTTTGATTGTTAAGGAAACAGGGAATGCAGTGATTCAGTTGTGCAAAAAAAAAAGTTCTGCATTCAAATATTTCTGATTCAGAACCCTTGGAAAGCTGATTTTTTTTTCAGCAAACCATTTGCTACAGCATTCTGACTGAAATAAACACAACATTCCTTACTAACCTTTAGTGTCACTCTTGTTTAGCCTGTGTTCAAAGTATTTGAAACGTGAAGGAATATACTGATGGGGAAGGGAGATGCAAATTAGTGAGAAAACTTGGCATAGCTGATTGTAAGATGAGATACGATACTTTAGGACAGCATTTCCCAACTGGACAATTTCCAGATGTGTTGGACACTCACCATTCACAGGAAACACTATTTTATGGTCATTGTAGTTCCTCTAGCAAAATATGACATGTTGGATGACATCAATTTTAAAAAGAAGTACATCAAAAGGAATTAGTAAAAAAAAAAAGTTCAATAATGGCAATTTCCATGCCCTCCTATGTAAATTCCCGTGGTCTGTTTTGAGATGTAATGTTCCAATTGACAAATTAGTTACTGTTAATTTATTAAAATAATCTACCTTTATTTACCTTAACACTAATAGCAACTAATTAAGTTCCTAATCTCTGGTGTTTTAATACCAGTAACTTAAAATATAATACTTGAAGCTCTGAGAGAAGAAGGTACGAATTAGAAAATGCTTAAAGTATAAAACGTTATTTGATACACAGCAGTAATGATTGTGCTTATACACATTGCAGGGTGTAGAGCAGCCAAGCATAGTAAATGGCATTAAACAAACTAAACAGACATTAAAACCTTGTTGAGTCTTCATCTTTAGCAGTAGTCACACAAATCTATCCAAAAGTAAATTCTGTTTACTGACCTTCAGGACTATGGCAACCCTGGTTTGTGAGAGCAAAGTATTTAAATGTTAAATCATGAACAGCTGGGATGAAACAGTAGACTTAAAACAGAGATACATTGCATAAACCTCAGCTCCAAGAGCATGAGCTGAGATTAAACAGAAGTGCTTGCCAAAAGTGAATGACAAATGTCCTGGCAATGCTTGCTATCCACATTTCCCAGTAATTGACAATCCTCGAAAACTATAGTTCTACCTATGAAATAGTTTATATTGAATGTTTAATTTGAGCAGGGCACATATGACAGTATAGTTGTTTCTAGAAATAACAAGTAGAGAGACTATTAATGGCTGTAACAAATGTTTCTGAGTCTGGCAATCATTGTGACGTTAACAATGGATGGGATGAAATGTATACCTGAGGCCCAGATTTCAAATTCCCAGATGTAAGTTCGTCATTCTTTGAAAGTAGACGGAACCTGGATTAATTCTTTCATTTCTTATCAATGGCAAAGGACAAAAGAAAATAACACTGAGTACAAGCTATTCAAAACTGAGCACATTTAACAAATTCTTTCATATTAAACTCATGGCAGTAATGATGATAAATAAAGACCACACAATTATTTTCTAACAGTGAGATAGTTTTATATATGTTTGCAACTACTTTATAGATGTACATTTTTTTTAATTTTGGGTTGCTGAGGAATTACTGTAACTACCCTTAACCTTGTGAAATGTTGATGTAAGGCCATTCCCACACTACACTGTTATAGCACTATTAGTCCGCTTTCACCATCTTATGGAATCCTGGGGTTTGCAGTTTAGGGAGGGGCATTTAGAATTCTCAGCCAGAGAGCTCTCTGGCCTCAGTAAACTACAAACCCCAGAATTCCACAGGATGAAAGTAGAATGCTAGCACTGTAACAGAATAGTGCAGAAAGGTCCTAGGATCAGTGGCTTCAAACTACAGGGAAAGAGATTCTGTCTAAACATTAGGAAGAACTTCCTGATGGTAAGAGCAGTTCAGCATTGGAATATGCTACCTCAGAGTGTGGTTGAATCCCCTTTAGAAGTTTTCAAACAGAGGCTAGATGGCCATCTGTCAGGAATGCTTTGATGGTGTATTCCTGCATGACTGGGTGGTTGGGCTTGATGGCCCTTGTGGTCTCTTCCAGTTCTCTGATTCTAGGGTTCAATACTGTCCTGATGCTTTTTAACATCTACATGAAGCTGCTGGGAGAGGTTATCCAGAGCTTCAGGGTTAGGTGCCATTAGTATGCTTATGATAACCAACTCTATCTCTCCTTTGAAACTGATGGCCAAGATGACTGCGGAAGACCTGAATCATCTGAATGCTATGAACAACTAGGTGCAGGTGAATAAACTGAGGCTCAGTCCAGACATCATGGAAGTGATGTTCGTCAGTAGGAAAACCAGCCTGGGGTGGAATCACAGCTTGTTCTTAATGGGGTTGCGCTTCCTCTGAAAGGTCAAGTTCACTAAATTTAGGGAAGTACTGTGTGGGATTCTGTGGTCAGGAATACTAAAATGAAAAGGAGTTCACAATGGATGAGAGTTGCTTGAAAGTGAGATATTAAAGGCATAATTTCAAACAGTTCTAATGAGGAGGAAAAATAGGAGGTGTCTAAAGAAGCCGGGATGGATGTCTAAAGAACTTTCATTTGAGCTAACTTTTAAAAGTGACAGTACAAGAAGTGGAAAAAGAGGGAAATCACCAAAGATTAATTCAAATGAATACCCAGCACATGTAGGAAGAAGAAAAGCTAAAGCACAGAATGAGCTTAGATTTGCTAGACATCAAAAATAATAAAAAGGGCTTTTGGGGGGTCTGTAAAAAAAGGAAGAGTTGAGAAACTATATGGCTGCTATGTTGAGAAGACGGCAAAATGCTAACAGGGGACAGAGAAAAGGCAGAACTGCTCAACACCTTTTTTTGCCTCAGGCTGTTCCTATACAGTTATGCTGACATGTGGAACACTGATATTCAGTCAGCCTAGCTTCCATCTCGCCAGGGCTGGATTTATAGTACTCTAAAGATTCCATTCATCTAATCAGAGACCGATCTTTACTGGCTTCTGCCTATGTAAATAATGTTAATTTGTTTATATGGACAATAATTCCAATCAGATTAATGATCTTACTGATCTTTGTTGTTGTTGTTGTTGTTGTTGTTGTTAGCTGCCACCAAGTCAACTTCAACTTACAGTGACCCTATAGATGAGAGACCTCTAAGGCACCCTATCATCAACCACCTTGCTAAGATTTTGCAAATTCAGGGATGTGTCTCCTTGATTGAGACTATCCGTCTGTAATGTGGTCTTCCTTCTTCTATTTCTACTGCCTTCTCCCTTACCAAGCATTATTGTCTTTACTAGTGAGCCATGGTTTCTCATGATATGGCCAAAGTACAACAATCTCAGTTTAGTCATCTTGGCTTCCAGAGAAAATACAGGCTTGATTTTCTCCTGGACCCATTCATTTGTCTTTTTTGCAATCTGGGGACTCTTCTCCAGCACCACATTCTGAATGAGTTGATTTCTTCCGATCAACTTCCTTCACTTTTCACAACCATACATAGAAGTTGGAAATATGATG
This sequence comes from Iguana delicatissima, assembly GCA_948472985.1. NCBI lineage: Eukaryota > Metazoa > Chordata > Lepidosauria > Squamata > Iguanidae > Iguana > Iguana delicatissima. Next base: position 721,726 of record CAOKZL010000478.1, on the reverse strand, counting down.
GTATAAACAATCCTAACTTTAGTATTCAATTATATACAGTGTACACATTTGGACAATCAAATGTTGTGGCACACCCATTTCTTTAAGAGTAATCCATAGTTTCTCATGATTTACACAATCAAAGGTTTTCCTATACTCTATGAAGCACAGGCTGATTTTCTTTTCAAATTCTTATCCAGCATAGGTTTGCAATATGACCCCTAGTTTCTCTTCCTTTCCTGAACCCAGCTTGGACATTGGCATTTCTCACTCCATATATGGTAGAAGTCTTTGCAGTAAAATGTTGAGCATGACTTTGCTTGCATGGGAAATTAATGCAATGATCCTGTGATTACTGCAATCCCTGGTGTCCCCTTTCTTGAGGACTAGAATGCACATTGAGCATCTGGCAAACCCTCCTGAGCCCCTCTTCCCAAGCATTTTGCTTCAGTGCAGGGATCTCACACACCCACCAAAGCAAAATACCCAGGAAAGTGGGGGAAGTCTCCGGGAAACCCTCCTGAGCCCGCTTCCCTTTCACAAGCATTTTCCTCAGTGCAGGGATCTTGTACTGAGGCAAAATACCTGGGAAAGGAAGGGAAGCCTCTCGCAACCATGGGGGGGGGGGTTGGGGTAGGGTTAAGAATGTAGGGGCACAACTTCCATGTTTGTCCTAGGTGCTGTTCAGGCTAGATACACCACTGGTTCCTGGTTATCTATTTCTCCCAAGTGTTCTGAGTGCAGCTTTCACTTCCCGTTCTAAAACAGGTGGTCCTTTACTCAGTGACTATCACTTGGAGACCAGTGGTTCTTGCCTGCTTTCCATATGATTACATGGACCATCTGATACTGGTATCTCTGTGTAGCTAGGTTCATGTTATGTCAGTCCTTTGTTTATGTTCTCTTTCAGGACATTTCTCCCTTTATTAGTTATATTCTTGGCATTGCACAATCATTCCTGCTTTACACTTTACAAACAATCTTAGTACATTGCTATTCAGGATGAAGTGGCTCAAATTTTGCAAAATGTAACTCAAATCCATGCTCTGCCTGTAAGAACAGTGTAGTTCCTGGCTATTGCCCATCCAGGCTATGCCCCACTGACATGCTGAAGATAATGTCATGTTACGGATAGAGAGAACTTGGTGGGAGGTGATGATGCTTCACAGTCAAAATCTTTATGAGCCATTCAGCTTCTGCATAAATTCCTCTATCAACGAACTTACTACCTCTCAAGACAATCTGTTCTGTTGTTAGACAGCACTCACTATCTGAAGATTTCCTGTAAGGCTTCAGCCAAAATCTGCTTCCCTACACTTGGCACCGCTTGGTTCTGATCCTGCCCATTGAAGCAACAGAAAACAAATCTACTTCATTTTTTCCAGGTGGCAAACATTCATATTTTTGTGTGGGAGACCCTATAATGTCTTCTTCTAAAAGGTTATTTTTCTTATGCATATATATAACACATAGAGTAGAATTTTCAAGGTACTACTCATAGCGAGCCCTGTAGGATGTCCTGATATATCTGAAATTCAGAAATTCTGCTAACCATGTGTCACATTTATTCATTTATATATTTATATCCCACTCTATATCCAAAATGCTCAGGGTGGCTTACAATAAAATCATTTTGGAACAAACAATAATAAGAGCAGTTTATAAACATTAAAAATGTACTAAATAGTTTGTCAATTAAGACCAGATAATTTAAAATCAATTAGAACAATTTAAATAATTCAACCATAAGACATGTGCATCCTGGATAAAATCAGCTAGGTCTGCAGGCTTTAATAAAAACAAAATTTTGACTTGGAATCAAATGATCCTAATGTTATGACCAATCAACCCATCAGGGGGAGTCAATTCCACAAATGGGCACCACTGTGGAGAAGGCCCTCCGCTGTGTCCTCCCACAATGTATTTCTCCCTGCTGGCAGGTCATAGAGAGCGGTCCCTCCAATATACCTCAGTTTCCAGGCAGGCAGGCATATATCAAATATCAAGGTCCTAAGCAATTCAAGGCTTTAAATGTTATCACCAGCATCTTGAATTCATATTGGAAGCATATTATCAGCCAGTGCAATTCCTTAAGAACTGGTGTTATATGGTATCTGAATGGAATCCTAGTGAGCGGTCTAACTGCCGCAGTTTGCACTAGCTGCAGTTTCTGAGTCGTCTTCAAGGGCAGCACCATGTTGAGTGCATTGCTGTAATCTAATTGGAAAGTTACCAATCCATGGATTAATGTGGCTATTGCACATTATTCTGGAGTGACATGGGAGGGGGTTAGGAGAGATCAAAGGAAACTGGAAACAGCAAATAAAACTTGAGGTAAAGGGAAGGAAGGATCTCAGGATGTAAAAAAAGGTTTTATTCCAACAAATTTCTTTCCTCTTTTTACCCCCTATTGAGAACCCTTTCTGCCTTTATATCACAGATGCCAGGATTGCTAGGAAAAGGAGACATGGAAGAGCTGCTGGCACTTTTCTCCTCTCTTCAGCTTCTCAGTTGTACAAATCAACCACCAGAGTGTGCTAATTTTAAAAACATCTCTTATTCTCACTGAAATATTGTGCTTAGGTGTCTTTTTCCCTTAGGCTGAGCTTTCATTATCTTCCCTTTATACATGTTCCTATTTTTTTTTTCTTGCTCAAAGCAGCTATTCTCAAGTAAATTTCACATGTAAAATTATATCTGTTATGGCATAGCAATATCTTCTGGGAGGAAAAAAAATGAAATTAAAAAAAGGAGTTCTCTAAAAATTGTCTCTATGCACAAAGCTTCATACTTGGCATCCAGGATCCTTTTACCTCCAATCTCTCACCATTCCTTGACCACTGCTGCCATTAGATAATCATCTTGGTTATTTTGGTGGATAGCAGAAAGAATGCACAATCTCAACCCAAACTAGTCACAACTAGATTTCTAACAAGTAGGATCATCCTTGAAAGCAAAGCCAACAAGTTATTGCTCAGCATCTCAGCCTGTGCAGATGTGTTGCCCAGGGAAGTGATGTGGAATTGATTTTACAAAATAGTCATATCCCTGATATCCCTGTGTGTAGACCACACAGATGGCCCCTATAACCTGCATAATGTAAAGTTCTAACAGAATTAAGCTAGAGATTTGTGAACAACTTAGATGTTGTCTCTTCAATCAAATCGTTTGATAGTTCTGTGCTAAAAGGTTATTTTTCAAGACTGTATGCTTGCATGTATGTGCTTTGATGATTTGTTAGCAGAACAGAGTACATCAGAAATATTTTCCAGCAGATAGTCAAGCCTCTTTCTTTTTCAGTGCATGCCTTATCTCAGAATTTAAAAAAAATATAATACATTTTGCATTAATGTATAACAATAATAGGATCAAGAGTTGACCAATGAAAAGCTGATCAGAGTCCCAATGCACCTAGCATTTCTGGGAAAGGTTGAACTATTCCTAACCTCCTTCTATCAAGCATGGTCTGATTTGCTTCTCAACTCTCTGTTTTCATAAACCCTGGCCTTCAGAGAGCTTTGTGAAATCTCAACTCATTGCTCTGTCAGCTTTGGTAACTTTCATCTCAATTCAGACAGCATTCATTTTTAAATATCAAACCTATAAATGCACTCAGCCCTTAAATGTAATAATAAAATATCAGTGCAGCACACAGACAGAAAAGACCCTGTTAAGATGGACCACAGGGTTAGAATTGTAGAGGATTTACAGAATCATTTAGCAAAGCTCTTGCAAAATAACTAGCTCTTTAAGTGACAGAAGTAAGCTAACTTAGCCAACTTTCGTTAGGAGAAAGATATGTACAAGCAATACCCTGCTGTATGTGACCATCAGTTTGCCTTCAGAAGGCAAAGGGGTTCCAAGTAGGACTTTTATTGTGGGCCTTAGCTCCTTTGGGTAATTCACTGTGTGTGCTCCAACAAGTCAGATCACTTGTCTCTGTCAAACAGTATAAAAATATGGCTGTTTCTCTTTACCTTCATAGCCTCCTCCTAAAGCTTCAAAAATAGTCCTGCTCAGCCTTTGACCTCAAACCGATTGCTACAAGGAACAAGGCATTTGTATAGATCAGTTGTTCTTAAGCTGGGGTCTGCAGAGCCCTCACAGGGGATCTGCACACAACCAGCAGCATCAGCAACAGAGATGTTGTAAGGGTGCAGGTGCTGAAACTGGTCTCTCATTTGCAAACTATGGAGCAGTTTGGGCACATGCTCACACCTGTTGTCATGTCCCTTTCATCAGGAATGTGGAAGCACAAGGTGTGGGTGCTGAGGGACAAGGCAGCAAGCATATATGCACACCCAAACTGCTCCCTCATTTCTAAATGAGGGAGCAGTTTGAGCGCCTCCACACACACAGTGCTATCATGTCCCTGACGAAAGGAATATGGTAGAAGGCATGTGTGTATGTCTAAAGTGAAGTTTGGGCATGTGCAAACCTGCTGTCATGTCCATCAGTGCCCACACCCCCTGCTGCTGCATTTCTGATAAAAAGGACACAGTGGCATGTGTTTGCACATGCCCAAATTATAACTCTGGAGACAAGGGTTTGCATTTCTACTTAACCACGGAAACCCACTAGGTTACCTCAGGCAAATTACATTCACACAGCCTCAGAGAAGGGCAAGGCAACAAATCTTGCCAAGATAATCACCATGATAGATTCACCTTAGGGTCGCCATAAATCAATTTTTTAAAGGGGAGAGATGAGATGGCTAGAAAGAACCTCCCCTTGTGTATCTTCAAGTCACTTCTGACTTATGACAACCCTAAGGTGAACCTATCAGAGTTTTGGGAGTGGCAAGATTTGTTCGGGGGGGGGATCTTTGCCTTCCTCTGAGGCTGAGAGAATATGATTTGGCCAGGGTCACCCACTTTCTGCGCAGGAATTTGAACCTTATACTCCTGAAGCCATAAATAAATAAATACTAGGATATTTAAATAAATATTTGACTATTTAAATATAAATGTAAATTTTTAAATCTTAAGTCTTGGGGGACTTCGGCAACAAATTATATTTACAGGGGTCCCTGGTAAATAAAAAGTTAAGAACCGCTGGTATACATAGTTCCTTCTTCTTGTTACTGCAACTTCTCTTCCTCTGGCCTCCCATTCTTCCACTCCAGGCTGATCACCTCTATCCAGATTTCTCATGCTACATCATTCACCTTTCTCTGCACTTAGACTTGATGCTCTTCCTTAAATTTCTACAGTGCATCTGACCACTTTCATACCCATTCTTTAACTATGAATAACTGTGTGACTGAGGGCCTTTCCATACTACAGTGTTCTAGTGCTATATTATTCCACATTCAACATCCTGCGGAATTCTAAGGTTTGCATTTTAGGTAGAAGTATTTAGAATTCTCAGACAGAGAACTCTTTGGCTTCAGTAAACTACAAACCCCAGAATTCCATGGGATGTTGAAAGTGGAATCATAGCACTAGAACAGTGTAGTGTGGAAATGGCCTTAGAGTCTCATTTGGTCTAATATCCCAGCATAGCTTCAAACTTCATCTTTAGTTTATTTGAATACTCAAGAATTCAAAAAGAGGGGTTGTCCGAACATATGAGCAGGAGACTGTGCTAGACATAGGCACCTCCACTGTTGCTTTCCACATGTAAAGAGTAATAGTATGGCGAGGACAACATCCTGTGTGTGTTTAGCCTCTTCATATGATCAGAGTCTGTTTTCTTCAGAGGCCCCTATTACACAGAGAGTCTCCATGTATAGCACAGTCATACTTTGTCCTTTACACATGGAGAGCAACAATGGAGCAGGGAGGAGCCAACATTTGACTTTCTTCTGTGTGAACCTTAACCCTTATTTTTTAAACAAACTGAACCAGGCTTTTGTTTCTGTTGGTCCACCATCTTTAACCATCCAAAGACCTCTTTTTTTATTTTAACAAACTATTCCGCACTCTTACTTCTCCTTATCTTTAGGATTACTCCTTAGAACATTTACATTCCTGTTTTTTCATTCCAGGGATGGTTCTGAGACAGTGCTCCAAATATTTCCATAACCCCTTTTACTCCACAAGCTTTCAGCCACAATATATTATGTTCCAATATCACAAGAATTAAAACCTTGCTCCCATAAGACTGGCTTTTGTCATACTGTTACTCTCCCAAACTTGTTTTTCAAATGGGGGGAGCTGGTCTTGCTTCTTTAACAACCTTCCTCATAACCCAGCCTTTTCATAATGGCTTAAGCTCAGCCCCTTCATCACCATTCTTCACAGAAATCTTTCATTTCTGCCCTTCTGTTTCTGTGTCCTTTCTCCACTGTATCATTCTTTGCCTTGATTACTTTCACAGAGGCTTGATTTACTCTTTGTAACTGTGGAATGAATTCTGCAGTCTACATTGATGAACTGTTTGGATTAAACGCATTAACAAAGTCAATGATGATGCCAACAATTAATTTCACTGTTGCCACTGCTGCTGATGTTGCACTGACCAACACCAGCACCATCGCAAGAAAATAACCATACATCTAGCATCTTCAAACCTGGAAGTCAGGACTGGATATTGGGCAGTGCTCAGAATGAAGTTAGAAATCAAGGGAACACAACAGTTGTCACAGCCAAAAAATACTAAAGACACCTGAGCTAGGAAGAGCTTGTTGCTGAACAAAGTGTCAACATTTTGTGGGGCTTCTCAAGACTTTGAGGCTTTGGAACTTGGGGATGAGGAACGGAAAAAGCTTTGGGGTTGTATTTGACTGGATTTCTCCTTTACAGCTTGATACTTGAGGGGCAGGTGAGTTACTTCCTGGGAGTAGGCAAACTAAGCTTATTCACTTGGCTATGAGGCCTACTTTGCTAACCTTTGACATGCTGAAGTAGAAGTATGCTTCAGAATGCACCATAGTATGCAGACCAACTTCAAAATGCACCATGAAGCCTTGATGCTGACCAGGCCTAAATATTTAATAAAGCAGCCAATACATTCGTGTGCCTGTCTGGTTTTTCTGAGTGGATAGACAAATGACTTCCTGACTAGAAAGGTGTGACAACAATACTGGATGGGTAGGACACATCCAGAACCCCCAAATCCTTCACCATCTTCTACTGCAACTCTCAGGTTTCTTGTTCCTTGGTCCAGGTGGGATATAGTGAGTGACCCTGGCAACCAAGGAGGAACAAGTAGGTTTGACAGACATGTGTTAGGGAGTTTTTACACCAGTGATTACCTGGCTTCACATGAATGCCTGTATAGTAGTTTGATTCCACGTTAGGTGTCATGGCTGCATTCTATGGAATCCTGGGGTTTATTAAGTATTTAGGGTGATGTACTTAGCATTATCTGCTTGAGAATATGACACCTGTAGTTTAAAGAAGTAGACTAGAGGTTTCTAGTAAAGCTGTTGTTTGATATGCAATCATCCAGTTTGCTGTGCACATACAGTTTAATGTTTTCACCTTGATTAAATGTCAAAATCCAATAAAAGATATTTTAACCAATAAAAAATATTAATAACTTTAGTTATTATTTGTTCTTAAATAGTGCTATTTCAAAATCACCTTACATGCAAGAGGTCCTATTTACCAAAGCAGTGGTTACTTGATGAGTTTTTATGTTAGTTGGGTGATGAATCTTCCCCACATTTTGTCTAGCTTTGAAGGGTTTGTCCAAGGTGCTGAACCTATTTGGGAGATAGAGGTCATCCTCTTGGAGAGGTCCCTCATTACTTCATTTGGGGAAGGACACACAGTAGCGCAGGTCCATGAGGAAGCTTCTCCTGAAATCCCTTATAGAGGTCAGAGAATTATTACACAGCTAACTCATATTATTAGCACATTATTTCCTAGCCTGGACATTCTCCTTGTAATTATCTCTTTTGGAGTGAGCTGAGTAGTGTCTACTTTTCATAATTTAGGGGCATCTGTAACCTGTGTCCTGATAGCAGAAACCAAAGAGATCCATGAGTGTATTTTGTTGATCACTGCCTTTAAAGAAACAGTTGCTTTCATGTAATGTATTGAGAAGTTTATCTGAAACTTCAGAAACTACCTATGATATCACATGAATGAACTGCTATTCAAAAAGAAAATTAAACTAATCTGATGGATTGGGACTAAATGCTGCATGCCTTTGATAGGGTTGCCATCATTAAATGGTAAAAAGATTTATCTACAGACAAACACTGACACCTTCTGGGTATTTCACAGCACAGCTTGGAAATGTTACCTTGTCACACTACAACTCCCAGAAAACCCTAATTAGTATGATCATTGGCCCTGCTGGGTAAGGATTTTGCTAGTTGTCCAAAAAGAAGGAACCATTCCAAATTCTGGCCCACTATGGTGTGGTTTTGCTTATTTGAGGGCTTTCATGAGATCTGAAACATGAAGCTATGTAGAATATACTGGCATAAATCAAGTTCCAAAATTTTTCACAGATGTTCTTAAAAGTAAAGAAAAACAGTTTATGGACAATAAAATCCCTGAATTAGCTGTTCTACTTAGAAAATGTATGCAACTGTATTGCCCAAACTTACAAGCATGTAACAAAAAAATTATGAAGAGCATCTAGTTGTATAAACACTGATGAACTGGAAAAGAAACTTTGGCATCAAAACTACCATATTATCCTGAAAGATTCAGCCATTCTCAGTTAATTTCATTTGCATTTACCATCTAGCTGTATAAATGCTGATGAACTAGAAACAAACCTTTGGCAGAAAACCTGCTGTATTGTTCTGAAAAAACAACCATTTCCATTAATTTCAGTTTTCCCACATATAAAGAAGATACATGATGTTCACCACTAGAGGACTCCCTTATCTTTTAAAAGAAAAGGGGTTAAAAAAATGTTGGAACGTTCTCTATAAACTTATAAGGCTGAAAGCTTTTGCATACATACCTGGAATTAAGCCCCTATTAAATGCACTGGCACTTACTTCTGAGTAGATACAGGATTACACAGTAAGACTTCTAAATTGTTCAGATGGAGGGAAAGATGGATAATAGATAAGCCACAGTCCCTCTAAGGTTGGCTGAACTGAATTAATGAATTTCCACATGAATTTTGACTGAAGAAGCTTCTGGTTCAATTAACCAATATGGGTAAGCAATTTTTTACGCACTGATAATCGCACTGTCTTCCAAGGCCTATGTTAAATTTGATAGGACTGAATTATACATAAGATGCCATGGGGAATTAATTTTGGGCTGTTTCAGCTGTATCATCCAAACATTCTCTTGCCATTCAGAGTAAGCATGTTGTGATGTTTTAGTATTATTTTTAAACAGCCATGCCCTTGTCCCCTGGCTAAATATGCATTATTTTTATATTTTGATTAACTATTACGTATAGGTAAGATTTTAAACAGTAAAAGTCTCTACCAGAACCTAATTTATCCCTGAAAACCTTATTGGTGTGTTTTTATTTTAACCCATTTATGGGTAAATAATAAATATTAAAATATTAAACTAATTCTTCATGCGGCAACAAGACTCATATGTATGTTATAGTAAGTGTCCATGTGCCTTGTTGTTAAGCTAGTGCCTACTTTCCTACGTTCTTGTCCTAAAACTTTTCAGTGTGTGTGCAGAACAAGAGTGTAACTATGTGAGGGGAGGCAAAATGATGACATGGCTTCCTCCAAAAATAAGAATTCTGTCCTCAAATTAAATTTTCCTTCATTCTCCAAACCGTTAGCATTGCAAAGAGTGAGACACTGAAAATCATTCACACCTAGAACTCCTATATTCTCTTTGCCTTACCTTGGTCACTGTGCTTGCCCCTTTTCTTTGGATTCCTAAACTGTATTTCTAAATTCTCAGCTAAGGTGTTAAGTTACTGCAAAGCCAGTAATTTGCAGAATAAAGTAAAATTTCATTTTGAACGACAGATATGTGATGGGGGCTAATGCCATCATCTACTTCTCTCCCCATAGCTACATCTCTGATCTGTATACACCTGGAGATCTTTTAGGACAGGGCATCTGGCCCGCCTGATGTTTTTGAACTGCAGCTGGCATGATACCTCACCATGGGCTATGCTGGACAGAGATAATGGAACTGCAGGCCAAAAACAGCTGGAGAGTCATAACTGCCCATCACTGATTTAAGAGCAGAGATGCTCCAAAATCCCTTGGGATATGGATTTTCTCTCCCTAGTAAGTCACTCTCTTAGTTTCCTATCTGGTATTTCAGACATTTGCATCCTTGATTGTATTTAAAATAACACAAGTCTCATAGATAATTTTGGACCAGTGAAAGAGATGAAGCCAACTTCTAACAGACCATAAAGTACCACCTATTGAGTTCCAGCTGTATTTATTCAGAGATACATTTATATTGGCTTTTTAGAAGACCAGTAGACAGAGCTGAGAATGAAGAAGATTCAGAGCTTCAGGGTCAAACTAGATAATAGGGGAAATGGGTTAATGCATTTTCTTTCTCATAGCAGAGTTTCTGCATAACTTCAACAATCAGACTTGCTAATTAAGACCATGTTTGCCTTCTGATGCCGAAAGCATGTAAAATGCAATACATTAATTGAAAAACAGTCATGTCTACAATAAACAGATCTCTTTTGCCACTTAAGGGACCACCATTTCTAAATATATACTAAACATAAAGGCCATTTCCACATGGTGTTGCCGTACCCCTATGGGGAAGGGACTTCTTTCCTGCCATGCGGAAGGGCAGGAAGCATGAGGGAGGCACTTCCTTCCACAGTGAAGCATGGGAAAGAGCCTGGCTGTGCTGCAGAAGGAGGTGTGTGTAGCTTGCGCTGCCTTCCGCAGGAAGCCGGTTGGGTGCAGAGGGGAGTGTTCTTGTCGTGCTCCCTTCCCAGCAAAGGCACTGCTGGGATTGTGATGGGAGGACAATAGGGTCAGGTAACATGTGGAAATGGCCATAGTCTAAACTGATCCTCAACTATTACTCAATTGCAACAAAGAAAGGTGTTACTTCTTTTTAAAGAGGCTGTTAACATACAACAATATTTTACTATGCTGTAGACCACGTATGGTAAGTATGCAGCCTTCAGGATGGTTTTCTTTTGTTTCTTTCTGCCTTTCTCCTGATAGACACCAAGGCAGCTCAGATTAAGTAAAAACAAAGTATACTAAGAAAAAAAACATTTTGATACAAAAGTTTAAAAAAAATTGTTGAATTGCAACTCCTAGCATTCTGCATCAGTAGCTGTGCTGGCTAACTGTATGTGTCTTTATATGGGTGTGTTTGTGAGCAGAGATGGCTATGGTTTGTTGAGGAAGGAGGATTCTTAGACTGATGTATTGCTTTGGTAAAGTTTGAAAAAAATCACCAGATCTTAAATAACATCTGTCTATGGGATGACAGATTACATTCACCAATTGTGTGAAGAATATATTTTATTCAAAGACTGAGAGACAAAATTCATATTCTAATATATCAGAACACAAAAACACTTCTTATTCAGATGAACATTTTGTTCAATCATCTCTTTCCTGAAGTATCACAAGAAATGCTTGTTAGAAGAACAGAACACTCTATCCTTACTTGAAGAGCAGAGAACAAGAACTTCAAGCAAGTCGATTCAATGGTATTCTCTCCTGCAGTAGAATTGAGAGTGTGTGTATCATGCCATATGTTTCAGAGTTGTCAATTTCATGTTGAGGTGCAGCTAGTTAAAGCATAAGGTGTTAGATTGCGCATGCCCAAGGGAAGAAGTATTCATTTGAAATCTAGCAAAGGCTCTTCACAGCTCTGGCTTAGGAATGTGAAAGTAAGCAGAGCTGGCATGCTTGTTTTGCCATCCCTTATTATGTCTAATGTCTTCATGCCCAGCAGAACAGTGTGAACAAAAAAGAAAAATAAATGGGGTGTGCGCGTGCGCGTGCATGCGCAATGATTTTTTTAAAAAAAATAAACATTGCATAGAGACGTATTACACAAATAAACAAAGAAAACAAGGACTGTATTTAACAAGGGAAATCAAAATATTAGAGGATGAATTGTAGATGAAAGCTTGCAATTAAATGTTTTATTGAAACAATAACAGTCACCCTTCTTCCACAAGCACTGGAAAAGTCCCTTCAAGAGTTGTTAAAAAATTTCCAGGGTAGTTTGACATGACTATGAATCAGGTAAACTAATACTTGTGGCAGTTGGGAAAGATTTGCTTCAGCAGAACCATTTTAGCTCAGAAAAAAAATCAGACATATTTTTAAATGAACCAGCTAGAACCCTAAGATCTGCAGGGGAAGGCTTTCTCTCAGTCTTGCCACCATCCCAGGCTTGCCTGGTGACGGCACAGGAGAAAGCCTTTTCAGTGGCTGCGCCCATCCTGTGGAACTGTCTTCCATGGGAGGCTAGGCTGGCCCCCTCTTTGCTTTCCTTTCATAGGCAAAGACATTTCTTTTTAAGCTGGCCTTTAATGGGTGAGCAGGAGAGCTTGCTATTTATTTATTTATCTATTAGCTGTTTCTAAAATTTATTGTGATATGTTTTTTAACTTTGTGGAAGCTGCCTTTCATCCCACTTTGGGAGAAAAAGAAGTGTATAAATTCAAGAAATAAATAATAAATGCACATTAACACTCCGGAACAAATTAGGATCAGTGGAAGCTTCCACTGAAGTATAAAGAGCAGACTTAGATCTAAATCAAGGGAGCAGCGTCCTGATCGAGGGTAGTAATAGTACCACATTATTCTGCTTTGTTCAGACCTCATCTGGAATACCACATCCAGTCCCGGGCACTACAGCTCAAAAATATTAACAAGCTGGTACATGCCCAGAACAGGGAGACCAAGATGATGAAATGTCTGGAAACAAAGCATTATGAAGAATAGCTTAGGGAGTTTTGTCACTTTAGCTTGGAAAAGAAAAGACTAAGAGATGATATGAAAGCTACCTTTAAAAATCTGGAGGGATCTCATTGAGAACATGGAGCAAACTTGTGTTTTGCTGCTCCGGATACTAGAATACTCAAATTATAAGAAAAGAGATACCACCTAAACATTGAGAAGAACTTCTTTATTGTAAAACTTTCTGGGGACAAGCTGAATCTTCTTATTTGGATGTCTTTAAACAGAAGTTGTTGGGGAATCGTTCAGAAGTACTGCAGTTCTGTATCCCTGCATGGTAGTGGGTTGAACCAGTGGCCTGCATGGCTCTTTCCAGCTCTAACTTTCTATTATTTTATATGATTTTGTCAAGGCTATGGTGGGGAGAGAGACTTAAGATGTCTGTTTCCACTCCCAAGGATGCTTATGTTCTTCTGTGGCTGCTGTTTACTATTTTTTAAAAAATACAAGTCTAACTGGGCCTTCTGACGGCGCTTAAAAGGCAGCTATGTTGAATAAAGGTAGCAGGTACCTTGATAGCATCTATAGATAAATTATGCAGATCTCTCTCTTTGAAAAAATAGTATAAAACAGTTTGCCATGCATCAGCTCACAGACATTTGCCAAGAAAGCTACAGAAATGCTAGCAGAGCTTAAAAGTGCAACCACAGCTTTATATTCAGTGACTTGATCATAACCACAATATTCCTGCATACATGCTATGTAGTCTGGGATCCTTTACAATAAAATTCCACCTATGAGCTAAAGGAGAGTGGTCAGTTTTTTATAGAAGAGCTTCAACTAACATATGTATTATCCCACTTAGATAGCATAGATTCCTGTCCTAGAGGCAGGATTGACCACCAGTCAATGGAACATGTATGTGGTGTTTGTTTATTTGTTTGTTTGGTTTTTGGTGTTCAAACGTTAATTGAGACTCTTCTCTTGCCTGCTGCAGCATTCAGTGATCCACTCCCAAGTATTTCATTGGCCAGTTAAGAGACTACAATATGAATAAACATAAGATGAGGGGGACAAAGGAAAAGTAAAGACTGGGTATGAGGACTGAGGTGAGGACATAGTATTAACTGTAACTAGGTTCCTGTTTATCAAGCTAGCAAAATGGCCAAAGGTGAGCATGGATTTGTGAGGGTGGGTAGAAAGGTTCAGCCATTATGATGTTATGAGTTTTTGTTTTTAGCACTGGCAATGTTGAGGGCTGCAAGTCAAGAAGATGCCTATGAAGCCTCATCTTGCAACACTCCTGGACTTCCTTGGTTCCTCACTCCTTCATTTTTTCCGGTTCCCCAGGGCATACTCTCACTGTCTTTGTTTACCCCCAAACTCTCTGTCTATTTCCAGACCCTAATTTGTGTTCTCTCTTCACTCTCTCCATTGGTTCTTGGTGCATTCTTTATTTCCATCCCTCTTCTGGTTGATGACTCTTCTCCTCCCTAGTACGCTCTCTCTGAAACAAACACACACACACACGCACACATCCTTCTCCCTCTGGATTAATTCCAGCCAGCTCAGTCTCCATTATGGTCCCCAGCCCTTGGTTCTGAAAGTCTGGACCCTCTTCTCCGGTTCTTAGGGTGAAGGTGAGGGAGATCATTTCTTTGATACACACACACACACTTTGGTCTGATTCCTCTTGACAGCCTCAAGTGGAACAATGTCCACTAAAAGAAATAATGGATCTATGCACTTGTCATTTGACAATTGATTCAACAGATCTATTCTAAGTGAGATTAACTGATAGGATTCATTTTATGATATACTAGCGTATTTACCCGACACTGCCCGGGATTTTATTTTCCTCTTAAAAACTCATGATGGCAGGCCTCATCTCCATAGCAACCGGCCTGAGGCCCAAGAGCTCTCGGCTGAGAATTCTAATGGCTCCTCCCTAAACTGCCAACCCCAGGATTCCATAGAATCTTCACAGCCAGCCAACCATATGAGGTCTTCTTGCTTCACTCAGCCAATCATATGAAGTCTTTACCTCCCTGATGCAGACAAGCAAACAAACTCACAAACTTTGACTTTTATATAGTAGATATACTTAGGACTCCATGTCTACTGTGGAGTGTTTTCTGTTCAGAGCAGATATTGGAAAACACTTTTTGGTTGGATTACAACTTTCTTTTTGGCCCTTTCCGCACGTGGGAAAGGAACCACGAAAAAACACTACTCACCGGACTTCTTCAGCGTCCAGGCGAGTCCGCCGGGATGAGAAGTAGTGTGACCTTGTCGCTCCACACTGCTTCGGTGTCCAAAATGGCGGCTTCCGGTTGGTGGAGGCTGTCCACCAACCAGAGCAGCTCACCAGCCTAAAGCCCGCCCCCGGCAGATCTGCAGGCACGCACTTGTGCGCGCCTGCAAATCTGCACCGGAGCACGGGGATGGAGCGACACAGAGTTGCAAGCTCTATGCTTTTTAAAAACCTCTAAAAAGAGGTTTTTGAAAAGCACGCTGTGTGACCAGTTCCGGTCGCTCTGAACCGGACTGAGGTGCGGACCTACAAAAAGTAGTCTGCCCCAGTCCACTCTACAGTGCAGAAGACCTCCATCGGAGGTCGCTCTGCACCGTTTTAATAGCCCAGTGCAGAATGGGCCTTTGTTTCTTATAAGCATTGCTTGTAAAGATGTTAAAAACAGAGCTAGCAGTGGGGATGGATATGTGTATTTGCTTTTCTGTTTGATGCAGGGCATGGGAAACTGAAATGTCAACTCAGAGAAATCTGTTTCTAATTCGTGTTAGACTTGGTATGATTTGAACGATGATCTGTGAGTGGCTGCAGTCAGTGCTTCACATACCACGCTTAATGAGACCACCAGGCTTGCCTCTTGTGACTTGACCCCAGGTGGTAACACCAGGTCTCAGGACTTGGTCCTGAAATCTCAGGTCCTAGATTTATTTCATGTGGTTTTATTCACCACCATGAACCTAGTAAGAGTTCTATAAAATAAGGAACTTGATTTGCCATTAATTTGTAATAGTCTTGGTGCCCATAGCTCTGTTTCGTTACTGCTGTGCTGAGTCACTTCTTACTAGCTGTTCCCTTAAACTGTGGCTTCCCTCTGTGCCATTACATTTCTCTTTCTGTCTACTATCTTAACTTTCCAATTTACATTGATAAAGGATGCATCGAGTCCGGCAACCCTGTTCTCTGTCCCTTACAGGGCAAGTAGTGAATGCAGAAATGCCCCCTTCCTCCAGCTGTCATTTACAGAAGAGTTCAGGCAAACTTCAGAGTGAAACTATAGCTTCTCCTGATATTTTATATTCTCCAGAGTCGTTCTGGCCCACATGGGGCCTAGAGGCTCACTGAGGAAATGAACATGTCAAGTGCAACTGCCACTCAATTATTCAGCAAAACAAAATTTCTTTCCAAAAAAAGGTGTTACATATCCTCCGACATTTCACAGATGAAAACCAAAATGCATGTGCCCAAGCAGCATCAGAGTGTGGTCAAGATGGCAAAAGTTATGGATAAGGGAAAACATGCAAAGTAGGACACGCTGCAGCAGTTTCCTTTTGCCTAACCCTTGCTTATAGAAATGTATTATTAGGCTGAATTCAGCAATCTTGGATTTATTAGCCTTTTGATTGATTGATTGATTGATTGATTGATTGATTGAATTTATATCCCATCTTTCACCCAAGAGAGGACTCAAAGCAATATGCAACAATTCACCCATCTCCTTACCTCCCCCCCGCACTGAGTTAATTGGGCACAAATAATTTTTACACTTTAAACCCAGTATGAAGGGGGGAAGTGGGAGAAAGAAAGAGAAAGCGGTACATTTTGAAAGCAGTTGAAAAAAAGGGAGAGAATATAATATTAATCAGGATAGCTGGAGGGCACTGTGGCTTGTAAACTGTTGTGGCACCCAGGTTTGGAGCCTTAGGGTATGTAAGGCCCTGCATTTCTGCCCAGTGGTATGGCCATTTCAGTGCCTCTGTTGATGCCAGTCTTGCCTCAAAGATTTTAACTCATTGGTCATTCAGTGTCAATCACATATTCATGCACTGCCACCCTTGTGCAATATAGCAATTGTTGGGAGGGGAGAATGCCCTATTAATATAATGGGGGTTGCCATTTCTTCCATTGCCAGACAGTGAAAGAGATTAAAAACCCCACTATATTAATAAGGTATTTCAAAGTTTCATACTGCTTTTTATCTCTTATATTTACAGCTCCATCTATAAGCAAGTGCAGCTCTGAAAACTCTTAACATAAATTTGTTTATTTTCTACAGTATAAACTCCCTGAGGCAACAAGCCTCTTTTTACTGGACAGCATACAACTCCACAACAAAAATGGTGATCATAAAAGAAATATGAACTTGTTCAATGTGACCCTTTGATTACAGGAACACTGTGTTTTGCAAAAGTCACACACAATAATATGTATCTTTGAGATGATACACTATTCTACTGTAGGTGTTTTTTTTCCTGCTTTAAAGCAATTTTGCTCCTGAACTACCTTCTAGCCTCTAGCCCTTATAGCTGTTGAACTCATAAAAAAACTGCTTAGGAAACTATTGCCATTGCTTATAGAAATGTATTATTAGGCTGAATTCAGCAATCTTGGATTTATAAGCCTTTTGATTGATTGATTGAATTTATATCCCATCTTTCACCCAAGAGAGAACTCAAGGCAATATGCAATAATTTAAATATTAATTATTTTTTGATTGAATTTTTTTAACCTCCTGTTCTGGCAATATATAAATGATTCTTTATGTTATACTGTGATAAGCTTTGGCACGGGTGAGCAATTGCCACAGTGGTGGGAAACAGTGTCCATCCTGTGACCACAAAGAAGGCCTCACTAGTATATCTTTGATATGATTGCTGGCATGGAAACTTTCCTTGTTCTTTCATTATACTGTCAATACACTGATAGTGGAATTGGTATAAATGAAGTATCCTGGTACATATTGGGAGAGGCTTTGGATATGCAAGACCTTCCTTTTCTTTGAAAAACATCTGGATGCAACAGCCCTAGATATGACATACTTGTTTTCATCCCACTGAAAGAGATAGAAAGGATAATCTCTAACAGTGAAATAACAACCAGTTATGATATACTACCTCATCTTCTTTTGTAGTGGCGTGAGTTGAGCATGGCTCTGGATTTAGTGATCCTCATAAGATGATCTTTCTGTCAAGGTCAGAGACCTGGGTGGCGAGCCAGCCCAGAGAAGGGAGTGGGAGAGCCAGCAAAGTCCAGCCAGGAAGAGACAAGCAAGCACTTCCTCAAGGAAGTTCATTTACCAGGGCGCCAAGTGAAGCTGTAGTTAGAGTTCCAAAGCCAAGGGTCAAGAGTCCAGAGATCAATTCAAGGTATCAAGAACCAGGTGCTGGGAGCAAGGTACAGGCAAGAGGAGGGCTTGTAAGAAGTTTGCCACTAGCAAAGGGAAGCTTCCAGGCAGGCAGTTATATAGCCCCAGGCACAAGTGTGTCCGGTCACCACTTCTTAAACTTAGCCAAGGAAGCCTCCCTTTGCACAGCCCTCTTGAGTCTCTGCCTTGATTGGGGGTTTATTGAACCAGATCCCTGTTGCTCCAAAGGAGCAGGCACAGAATCAGATCCCTGTTGCTCTAAAGGAGCAGGCAGAGGGACGTCCACGCCTGCTTGGTCCATGGCAACAGGGGGAGCTCTTGAGCTGCAGGACTCATCTCCCGCCAGAACCACAGGGACCAACAGCTGCTGCTCATCAGCAGCAGCTCCAACAGGGGCTTCGGTTATCATGCTTGCAGAGGCTATGACATTGTTGCAGTCCTTCAAGCTGTTTCTGACTTATGCTAATGCTAAAGTAAACCCATTGCAGAATTTTCTTGTTAAGATTTGTTCAAAGGAAGTTTGCCCTTGACCTCTTCTGAGGCCGATATTGGTGACTTCTCTAAGGCCACCCAGTGTATTTTTATGGCCAAGCAGGGATTTAAACTCTGGTTTTGTGGAGTCCTAGTTCAACATTTAAACCACTATATTTCATTAGCTTTAAGGCTTTGGCATACCTGGGTTGATATGTAGCCAGGTATTATCGAGTATAGGAATACAGGGAGGCAATATGGTGCAGTGGTTTGACTGTTGAAGTAGAACCCTGGAGATCAGAGTCTGATTCTGCTTTCAGCCATGCAAAATCACTGGGTGACTTTGGACACATCACACTTTCAAATCTCCACAAAACCCATAATAGAGTCACCTTAGGGTCACCATAATTTGGAAACTATTTGAAGGCACACAACAATGACAGCAATAAGAAGATAACAACAAAATCTCAACAAAATTGGCCTAAGTTTTCACTTAATGACTGAATAAGAGTTTCAACAGGGAGTCATTCAACCAGTGAGAGTGCTGGTGGTTAAGGCAAACATTTCAGATTCAAATTATGTCATTTTCAGGCCTGCTTTCACACATCCCTTTGCATAGATGTTCTCACTCATTATCACATTTATTAGTAGGCATGTCAAACAATAAGGTGGCAAAGTGAAAAGACCTAAAATAATCTTGTTAAAAATGAATGTGATGAAGGTCATTATGAGGAAATTTATTACAAGGGGGAAGAGAGCTGTCAGACATTTGATCCTGAATTTTATTTGAAACTGAATTTTATGACTGGATTCAAATCCCTAAGTCAGACTGACTTCATGCCAAATGAACGGGGCAGAGGGCAAAGTGAAATAAATGTAATACTAAGACACAGTGGATGAAGCTGATATTTCTTGGAGTTTTTTTGGGGGGCTACACAATGTTTTTTGTTCGTTTTGGACTATAACTCTCAGATCCTCAGAATTCTGGAAGCCTTATTCCAAAAAGTTACTTTCAAAAGAAAGCTCACTTCCCCAAGGAAAAGCCTGAAGTAAAAACATTTATAATAATAGGTTTAGTAACACAACCAATTTTGGGCAAGTGATATTCAAAATACTGACTAAGTTCATTTTGAAGGCACTGAATGCTAAAGGCAACTGTAATGTGTCATTTCCCAATGGGAAGACAACTGCCAGTTCAGCCTATTGTGCAAGTTATTGGTCCTTATTCGTACATACATTCTGTTGATTCATATGGGATCCTATAGAAGGTACTTTGAGCCTCTACTCATTCTTTCATGTCCATTAAATACCAGAACTCAGAAAAAAAAATGACAAATAAAGCATTGTTAGTGGTTGTAGAACTTGAAGTATTTTATAGGTTAGAATACTTTGTTATATTCCTTTGTATTTCCAGTAAATGCATCTTTAATTTTCCACATGCATTTTCAAATGGAGTTGAGTCCAAAATAAATGAGACCTTAAAAATGGCTCTCTCGTGTCATTTTAATTCATTAAATTAAAGAAAAATGATGTCACTCTTGCCAGAATTTTGGAAAAATGCTGCTTTAGGAGGTTTTTCCCCCGACTACACTCAAAGTGAAACTGATCATGAGAAAATGCAGGCATTATTTTCAAGAAGAGTGTGCTCTCAAAACCATTATATATGCAGTTGCCTGACTTATTGGGTGGTGATTTTGTGACTTGGGGTGGCGTCGGAGGATGTTTGGCCCCATCCACACCATCTTGATGAGGAACAGACACTTCTGCCTTCTCAGCAGGCTGCATGGCCCAGCCAGCCTTGGGAACTGATTAATATTGGGAGCCAATGAGTTTAAATGTGGGTTGATGATTTTTGGGTGAAAAAAATCTAATCTAGTTTAACCATTTTTCAAACAACTGTTATGCACAATTGGATGACAACAGAAAGAACAGTGTTTATTATCAAAGATCAGACAAAAGAAGCTATTCCAAGAAATTATCCAATTACTTGTTTACTACCAATACTTAAATTATTAATGTAAATCATAGTTTGTTCAAACCCCTTTTAATTATTTTCATTCAAATAAACAGGCTATTTCCCCTCCCCCCCCAAAAACACAAAAAAACCCCAAACAAACCAACCAACAACTATGAAGTAATAAAAATGATGCTGCAGAACTGTAAAAGACAACATCACTCACTGCAAATCTGCAATTGCATGATTTGATTGAAAGGCACTTGATTCTTTCCTGTACACAAGGACTGAAAAATCTCTTGAAATTTTAGGAACCAGCAAAAGCTTATAAAATACCTCTCATGTATAATAAAATCATAGAATACCATATTAATTGTAACTGGGCAAAAACTTTTCAGGTTTAATATGAGGCATGATTTCTTTCAGGGTGGATGATGGTGATAATGATAATAATAATAATGATGATGATGATGATGATGATGTTTAGACACCATGTTTCTGTGGAATTTAGAACTGACAATGCATCATTCTGGCAATAAACAAGGTAAAAATGCTGAATCAAAAGGAGTAAAACTCTTAAAATGGAAATAGTACTAAAAGCCTTAATCATAAGTGATATTACAAATATTTAAAAATATTATCAGATGAAAATAGTCAATATCACAGAGTGAAAGAGATTGCTAGTAATAAGTAAAGAGAAAAATATGCAAAGTTTGAAAATCAAAACCTATTGTCTAGGAATTCATAATTTCATAGTTTAGGCTATGAATTCCTAAGCTATATTGTTTATCCGATGCAGTGCTGGAATCATTGATGAATTCAGACACTACTAGATTCACTGAACAGAAAGTCAAAACTATGACAGCAAACTGCTTTACATCATCATCATCATGATATTGATGTACCATCTAATATTGGTGGTCAAGGATTATTACAAGTCAATCAAGCTGTTGAAGAGCAGAAAAGAGTCTTGAGTGATTATATCAAAGAAAGCTGACAGGCAGGCTGACAAAGAAATCAAGGAAGAAATGTTAACACTAAGGAAATAAAAGACATCTATAGAAACAATGTTATGAAAAAAATCACCTTGAAGCCTAGCGAAATAATCCACCACATGTTCATTACATTAAGAGCATAGAAAGAAAAGTTGAAATTGGGACCAGTAGGGAATGGTTTCAGAACAGAATGCTGAAAAAGAAACAGGAGGACTCATATTAGAGCTTAAGAACAGGTAAAGGTTAAGAAAGAACAGTATTAAGGTTAAAACTGACAAACAGAGCATAGTATGTCAGATGTAACTGTAGGCGTAAGAAATAACATTTGGATTATAGATGTAACAGTCCTTGGACTGGGGGCAGGACTGAATCAATAACAAAGAGATGGGGAAAAAAGCACGTGAAAAATCAAGAGCTAAAAACTGAGATTCAGCCTCACTTGGAAAATAAATAACTGTGGTTCCAGTAGTGATAGCTGCTCTGGGAACAATTCTTAACAGTCTGCCAAAACATATGAATGAGTTTGCCAGAGACAGCATCACAACAACACAGTTACAAAAACTTACACTACTTGGAATATTCCACATTACCCCTTGTGTGTGTATGTGCCTTCATGTTGCCTTTTGGCTTATGGCGACTCCATGAATTTGATGAGATTTTCTTGTTGCTGTGTGCCTTCAAGTCATTTCCAACTTAAGGGCGACCCTAAGTTGAACCTATCACAGGGATTTCTAGGGCGGAGAGTGTGTGGAGTGCCCCAAGGTCACCTAGTGGTTTCCATGGCCAAGCAGGGAACTGAACCTTGGTCTCCAGGGTCATAATCTAATGCTCAAATCACTACACATTTTACTAACTCTTAAATCCTTGGATATAATCTAAATCACTGATAGTCCAAAATCTTAGTCAGTAATACTTGGTAGAATGTGAAACTGAGGTTTAATAAGTATATCAAACATTTGTATTTGTAGCCCGTCATGGACCCTAATTATCTGCTGCCTGAAGAGGTCATTTCAGCCTGTCTCATCGTGGCAGAGACATGAAAAAAATGTGGAATGATACAATCGTTCCATGATGCAAAGATGTTTTAAGCCTTGTTGCCTGCATTATGAAAGCATAAGTATGCATACTATTTTATGTTACAGTAAAAAGAAATAGTATGTTTAATTTGATATATATTTGTATATAGAAAATGAAAGAAGCTGAGAAAGATTAAAAAAAATAAAGGACAAAAAAGAAAAATGTACACCAGTTAAAGGACATAGAGTATGTATATGCAGCAATGAAAATTTCATTCATTGCCTGTGAGATATATGAACAGCACTACTCCCCTATTGTGCCTAACTGGAGTTTCATGTAATTTAGTTATATATAGATTATCTTTCAGATTAAATCTGGATGTCAGTTAATGATGAGATACACACATTTGGGGATTGCTCAGTTATATATATTTACCGCACACACACACACACAGCACATTGTTATTTAGGTAACAAGAGAAATTGATATAGCTGATGATACAACACATTGTAGCACTTTCTTACAATTGATGCTCCCGTTGCTTGAAGGTGATCCTAAAATGGAAAGAAACTTCCATGGAAATTGCAAAAAAAAAAAAAAAAATCAAAGCGTGAATCTTTTGTGCTTTCCTATATATGTGTATGTGTACTGTAATATTTTCAGGCAACTTGCGAATGAGGATATATCTTTACAATAGTAATCTTATTGTAATGTAATTATAAAGTTACCATTTTAATTAACCAATATTTGCACATGGAAGTGTGGACTATTGTTTTGTATTTTGTAATCCCCGGTGTTCCCCTCTAAGAGAATTTTGACTAGTGGGTGCTCCCATTGTAGCCTTATGCCAACTGTGTTTGACACTATCCTCAAAGAAGTTGACTTGTTACCCTTTCACACTACACAGTTTTAGCACTGTGTGATTCCACTTTACTGCCTTAGAAGCATTCTGTGGAATCCTGGAATACGCAGTTTGAAGAGAGAGATGTAGAATTCTTAGGCAGTGAACTCTAGTAGCTCACCAAACTACAGTCCCAAGGATTCCATAGGATAATGCCATAGGAGTTAAAGTGAAATCATAATGCTACAATTGTGGGCTCATGTGCCAGTATTGTTTTGTTTTGTCTTGTTTTGTTTTTGGTGCTAGGTAAATACTTAATCATTCTCCTAGACTTTTGGTCATTAATTATAATGCCTTAATGGTCGTGACTTACTTTTGTGGTATTCATCCAGGGACAGGATTCCATCCAGGATGGGATAATCTGTGCATTGTGGATGACGACCTTTTAACACTGTATTACTTTAGGTTATGCATTCATTTTTATTTATTGTGTGAATTGTAGTTTACTGCATATCAATTGTTTCTTTATTAGATTTTTCATTATCTGTGCTATACATTGCTTTAAGACTGTTTTCTATAGAGGGAAGCAGGGCATGATTTTAATTGAACAACAAGAAAAACGCAATTATCAACCTAAGGGCCAAACACACTGCACTCTTATAGTACTATTATTCCACTTTAACTGCCGTGGCAACATCCTGTGGAATTCTGGGGTTTGTGGTTTAGTGACACTCAAGAGCTCTCTGGCTGAGAATTCTAAATGCCCCTCCCTAAACTGGAAATCCCATGTTTCCATCTGATGTTGCCATGAGAGTTAAAGTAGAATAATAGTACTATAACAGTGTTGTGTGATAGAGCCATAAGAGTTTCTAATAAAGGGATGGGAATCATGTGGCTATCCAGATGATGTTGGAGTGCTGTTTTTTGCAGCTACAACTAGCAGGGAAACAAGTTTAATATTCCAGCACACAATATGACCATTTTTTTTATGCTGAAGAGTTTAAATTTGTATTTTTATAACCAATAAAAAAATTCTAATAGAATAATCTGAAATCAGAAGGAAATTAGCATTTCCTTCACAATAAAGCTGTTTCCTGCATAGAAATGCTGTCTTCTGTGAAAAACAATGATGTAGAAATTTTGCATGGACTGTATCCTGAATTTAGGCTCGGAAAATTGTGTACTTTTCAAAGTTTTTCTCTCAACAGGAAGAAAATTGCTGAAATTACTAAAACTGCTTTCTTCAAGAACAAAAATAAGTTATAAAATGCACATCCAGTTCTGTATACACACTGGTTGTTTTTTTTTTTTTTTAAAAAAATGATTTATAGAACAGATAAGTTACCTTTTTTCAGCTAATGCTCAGTTTTTGTTTTGTTTTGTTTTGTCTTTTAGCATTGTTTTGAGTAATTATTTGTATGGACCCTAAAATTCTAGTTTTGGTTACTGAATATTAGGAAATGGTGGAAATGTATAATACAAGTATACAAAAATAGTTACTTTAACTTCTGCATGCCTTTTACTCCTACATATTTAGATTAACATTTTGATTGACTGAGTGTCTTAAAAGGAAAATAAACATGAATTATTTTTCATTAATAAAGTTTCAAGGGATTTCTACTGCATGCTTCATTTGCTTTTTCCCTCTCTTTTTATATTTGAAGTAAAATATCAATAATAATGAACTGGACATAAGACAGATAATATACAGTCATTTGATTATAGTCTTCTCTGTTATGATGAGGTATATTGTATGGTTCTTTAACTTATAATAAATAGTTCCAAATGTGTCTTTTTCCCCAAATATATTAATGCCTAGAAAATTTACACTAATTGGTGATCTTTTTATCACCTTCTGGTGATGTGTTTTGTCTTTAGGGACATGTAAGTGGCCACCATATTTATGATGGAAGAACCACAGGTTATTTTACCCTTTTTCACATTTTGGCAAAATCTACAAATGTAACTTATTAACAGTGAAACTTATACAAGTTTATTCAAAAGGAAGCATCTGTGGAGGGACTTACTGTAGGAGAAGGTACTGTAGGGAAGGTTTATAGCAGGGTGCACCAAAATGTTGTCCTCCAGATGTAGGTGGGTGGCAGTTCCAATATGTGGTAGGCAATATAAGCAGTGGTGAAGGTTATTTAGGCCATTTCCGGACTACACTGTAATAGTATTATTATTCCACTTTCAACATCCTACGGAATCTTGACATTTGCAGTTTAGGGAGGGGCATTTAGAATTGTCAACCAGAGAGCTTTTTGGCCCCAGTAAACTGCAAATCCCAGAATTCCACAGGATGTTGAAAGTGGAATAATAGCACTATAACAGTGTAGGGCAGAAATGGCCTTAGAGGTCTAATCCAAACCCATATGATGGTCCACATTTTGCACACCGCTAGTCTATAGAAACATACCTTATGCCAGACCAAACACTGTTGTAAAAACAGAAATGTGTTTATCTTAGCAGTCATATAACCTATCCCTGAAGGGGAAAAAAACCCAATAAATCTAGTTATCACTGAAATTTCCTTAAAAGCAAACACAGTATTAAACCCATTACCATTTCACAATGCTTAGCCATGAAAATGATTAAATTTATTTTCCCCTCGCTGTTAATACAAGAGATATTGAATGAACTAATACTGGCATTGTAAAAATACTATGGTATCGTTTCCTAGTTTTGCTTCTGAACATAAATCTTTGATGGATTACTGATCTCCCATAGCTGCCACTTTTGAAAGGTTACAGGTTTCCGTCTGATGGCACAGATATATCTAATGCATGATATTATTGAGTACACTGGAATTTTCTAAAATGCCCCCAAAAGCATAACACCCTCCTTTTCTTGCAAATCTCATGTATGGTTGGGTAGGAGGTATTTCTATTCTCAAGGATTGCTGTTTCATCTTTGACTTCCCTTCCAGGCCATAAACTGAGCTAATATTGGCGTTAAGATTGTGCTGAACCTTTTATAACCATTTGCACACTTCTAAAAGGATTATTGTTCAGCTGGCTCAGGAATAGTGGGAGTCAACAGTAGCAAGCCAGAGAGCTTTCTTCATATTGGATGACACTATTATAGCAGCTCTTGATCCAGATATCTTAGAGGAAGTGCTTAGAGATTTGGGAAACTTGAGTGTCTGAAGGAGATTTTCAACAAATTCAGACTACATGGGAGGTGGGGGGAAAAATCACAAATGATAGGGAGTCACATAACTGTGTCTTGCTAAGGGAACTCATGTTTAAAATGCCCACAGTGAAGATAACAAAATGCATCTATACTGGTCTTTCATTGACTGACTGCTGGAAATCTCACAGAATATGTTTCGATTGCTGAATGGTTCTTCTACTGTTAAATGCTATCTAGTCAACAGACATCTGATGCTAAATTAGTGTGGAAAAATCCAGCAGAACATTGCTTGTTCTTTCGTTTGGATTGTTTGGGGAAAAAAAGATGATTTAAATCAAGGAACTCACCAGTTTAATTATTTTTTCTTCCATATTATTATTATTATTACTACCAGTGCGGAGTAATGGATTGAACATTGGGATAAGATCTTAGAGACTAGGGTTCAATTCCCTGCTTGGCCATGCAAACCCACCTTGGGCACATCACAGTTTCTCAGCCCCAGAAATCCCAGTGATAGATTCATGTTAGGGTACCATAAATTGGAAATAACTTCATGGCACACAACAACTATTATTGTGAAATTATTCTACTTTTTTCTCAGTTTGGGACTCAAAGTGGCTTACAACAAAATAAAAAAAATATTGTTAAAAATCCAGAAGATATGAAATTAAAATGAGATTAAATAGTCAAAAATTAAAATCACATTAAAACATATATCATAAAATAGGCGTGCATACACCAGCACAACAATTATTCCATGTTAAGATATTTTTACCTGATTTGCCTCTGTTTCTGCCAATTTTATGTATAGACTCATTCAGTTCCTCAAAGCTCTGTCCATCTCTCCTAAAGCCACACCTCCTGAAACAGTCAGACAACCCCCTCCCAAAGTGGCCCCCACCCCTATGGAAGTTACCCACTCATGCTTTTAACAGCGGCAGTCAGGCTTCAATGAGAAAAGAAGGAAATCTCCAGAAAAATGCATGTGAGTTAGAAAAAAGTTTTCTCTGTTAAAACATAACATCATAGTGCTTTTTATTTGGTATAAAATAAAACAGAATAGCTACTACTTTTCTTCCCAGCCTGAGGAAGAAAGAGAACCAGTAAATTGTTCCACACTGAAGTGTCTCTGCGAACTATTGTGCTGCTGAAAATAGTGCTCAAGTAAAGGTAGGTCATAAAATCATATAGCTGGAAAGGGAATTGTACACCATCTTGTCCAACCTCCTGCAGCATACATGAAAAACAGAGCTAGAGTATTACCAACAGATAGTTCTCTGCTTCATTCTTTGCTTGAAGACCTCCAGCTACCTTTCCACTGCTCCAGTGTCTAGTTCCGTTGCCAAGTTCTTACTTAAAAGTATTTTCCCCAAAGTTCAAACCTAATGTATCCTTCACTAACTGAAGCCCACTAGACCTGGAGTCCATCCGCACTACAGAATAATAATACTTTAATTACATTTTAACTGCTGTGGTTGTATTGTCATGGTTGTATTATATGGAATCCTGGGATTAGCTGTTTAGGAAGGGATGTTTAGAGTTCTCATCCAGAGCTCTCCAGTGCCTCATCAAACTGCATACTCCAGGATTCCACAGGTTGTTGTCATGATGATTAAATTGGAATAATAGCACTATAACTGTGTAGTGTGAATTTGCCTCACTTCCTGTCCTCTGTGAGAGCAAAGCACTTGGATGCTTCCAAAAACACATTGGGCAGATGTTTCCTTGCCCCACTGTCAATACGTGGAAGGCGGTGGCACCAAGCAGTAGGGTCACAACAGCGCGGGCAGGCCCAGAGAGCATGTCCTTACTCTTTCTCTTAAGTTGAATTGTTAGCAAGGAACTAACATGACACTGGATGCAGGTATGTTGGTTCTTTGGGGGTATAATCAGACCTCTACCTCCTGCACACCTTATTATTTTGCTAACTCTGGTTTTGAACTGCATTTAGGCTTTCCAGATTAAATCTAATTTATACTCGTTATTGTATAAGCTGGATACAGATTTTTGAATATTACTTGGCTTGAAAGGCAAGCGTTCCTTTTCTCTTACTGGGAGTTCAGTATTACATGTTTCTGAAACTGTAATGTTGAATATGTATTCTTCTACTACAAATCTTCTTCTTACGTAAGTAAGAAAAGACAGCAGCATGCCAGATATATACATTAAATAAATACTGCTGACTCAAGGGGGAATTGAGTTATAGGTTACAGTAAGCAGACAGAGTATTATTAAAAGTGAAATCGATGATTTATTTTTAACGAGTTCAGCCACTTGGCCCATCGTTCCTCAAATAGTGCAGTTGTTAATTTAACAGAAGTGATAAAAGACATCCCATTTATCTTAATTGTTTTAGTCAACTTGGTTTCTACAGTGCTTCCCCACCCCCTTGCATTTGCAGCTCTAGAGATAAACACATTCTGCCCTAAATCCTAAACCTGGCCTAAATAGAGTAGACCCCTTGATTCAATGGTATTTACCTACATATTGACCCATTGTTCAACAATTCATTGAGATGGGTCTACTCTAGTTGGGATTAACCTATAAGATACCAGCCTATGTTGGTTTCTTTCTGTCTTTCAACTTAAGAAAACTGATGAAGGTAATATGTTGCCTCACTCTGTGGATATGTCTTTTTGTTATTGTTGTGTGCCTTCAAGTCATTTCTGACCCTAAGGCAAACCTATAATGGGGTTTTCTGGAGGCTGAGAGTGTAAAATGAGCCCAAGGTCACCCAACTGGTGTCTCATCAAACCTTTTCTGTACAGATATCTTTCTTTCTTTCTTCTTCATCTTCATCTCCCTCCTCTTCCCCTGGAGTCCCCCCCCCCAAAGCAGGGCCAATGTGGAGATTTCCCATAAGAGTGCCTGAAGGCACCTTTGTCATGCTGTGTCACTTGAATGTTATGGTTGTATTGTAATTGCTCATTGCACTATATATAAATTCCTACAGATATCTAATTGACTGCATGTCGCTTCTGCGTTGAGTGAGGCTTATTCCCTAAAAAGTGTGTTTTGAATTGCAGCTTCAGGTAACAAAATGTCAAACTTTTTTTTTATCCGATAAATGGATGGATCAGACTTTGCTGAAAATAAACAAGAGTAATGTCAGACAGCATACATTATTTTGTGATATTTCATTCTTCTGGACAAAAGTTAATAACTTTAGCATGTACTATGCTCTTATCTTCAAACATAATGCTCGTCACAACTTTGTCAGCATTAATTGGTGAAGCAATTATTTATTTTATTAGGTAAATTTATCAGCTAACTTTTTTGCTGTGAGCTCAAAGCAGTGCCCATGGAGTTTCCCTCCCAACTTCATTTTCATAGCAATCATAAGAGGTAAGTCAGGCAGAGAGGGAGTGATTCACCCAAGGACAATTTTATGTTAAGAGGCAAAACCTTGTAGAAAAGCATATCAAGCCAAAGGTCAATAGATGAAGACAAGGGTGGAGAAACTGCAAAATAGGGCTGAAGGAATATTTGAAAGTATTCAAAAAGAGTTGAAAAACATAGAAAAAAAATTCAAGTGACAAGAAATGCTGATGAGAAGAATTGTGGACTGATGAGAATCTTCCCAGTTTGGGGATTATTCTGCACAAAATTTCCATGTGGTTGTTCTGCAGAGAAAACAGCATTTTATGCTCAGGAGACATTTATTCTTTGCACAAAACATGAGGCTTTCTATACAAAACAATCATGTGCAAATTTTGCACAGAATAAGCCCTAGATTTTAAATAGTCCTTGAAAGCAGCAAGGAGCCCTTCCTCCCTACACTGTTACAGTGCTGTTATTCCACTTTCAGAATCCTAGAGGATCCTGGGGTTTGCAATTTAGAGAGGAGGCCTTTAGAATTCTCAGCCAGAGAGCTCTCTGGTCTCAGTAACTTACAAACCCCGCAATTCCATGGGATGTTGAAAGTGGAATAATAGCACTATAACAGTATAGGGAGGAAAGGTCCATAGTTTTCAAAGCCTGCCTCACGGTGAGAAGAAAACTGCTAAAATTATTTTTCTTCCTTCAAGAAGGAAGTGATGAATTACATCCCTATTATAAAAGATAATATTAAAATCTCAAAACAATGGAAGGAATATTTTAAAATCTCCTTAGATGTAGCATTTTCACACATTAAAACTAAAGTTGAAATTATGCAGCTAACATCATTGTATATTGCTTACATTTGAACCTGCCTCCAGTTCTTTCCTCTTACACTTCTTATTCTTGTGTCAAACTTTTGATTTTAAGTTCTTTGGGGCAGGGACTTCTCTTTCTTTCTGTGGTCCACCATGCACACTGATGGCTCTGGATAGATACCACTGTATGCTGCTTTCACATCAACTACACATAGCAGTTGTCAACATAATCAAATAAACAACAAATATAACAATTTTTCTTAAGGGAAAAAAAAGCCATAGTGATAGGACAAGATGACACCAATCATGATGTCAGCAATAAGCATACATTTTTTTTAAAAAAGTCAGTGCATTTAATAAAATAATGCAAATAGACTCAATCAAAGTAAAACTAAGGAGTAGAGAATAACACCTAAGAACACAGAGACAGACACAAATGTTGCACACCATACCATGATAACAAGGGTGTCTCCATAATTAACTTAGGCACACTGATTGACAGCTACACCTCTTATTTGTAGCAGCCTCTTTCTTTACTCTTACTTGAATCTCTTTTTTTCATTTACTTTCTCATAACAAATCTAGGGAAATAAAGACTGCACTCCAAGTATACCAACATGTCACAGTTGTTGCAGTTTGATACCACTTTACTGTCCTCTCCTGACTATATGGCATTAGAGCTCTCCAGAAAATAATTTTAAGTATTTATCAAACTACAGATCCCAGGATTTAGTAGAATTGAGTTGTTACAATTAAAATGGTATCAAGCTGCTAAAACTGTTAAATAGATGAACTCCAAGCCACATGTACACTCACACAAATTCCAGTTATTCCTTTGTCATCTCACTTTTTGAACTACTTTTACAATATCCGTCCATTTCTGCACTACACTTATAGTGCTATTATTCTACTTTCAACATCCTGTGGAATCCTGAGGCTTGTAGTTTACCGAGGCCCTCTAAATGCCTCTTCCTAAACTGCAAACCCCAGGATTCCATAGAATGTTGAAAGTGGAATAATATCCCTATTTAACAGTGTAGTGTAGAAATGGTAACAACAGTTTTACTCTCCTCTTCTCACTTTCTCTTTTTTCCCCTGGATCACTTACAGTGGTCCAAACTATAGTCAAATTGCAAAAGTAGTTTGCATTCAGTTAACTCAAGGAGGTGGGGTGAGAAGAAGAAGGGGTTGAATCTTGACCCTCCCAATAGAACTGCTGCGTCTTCTCCCAGCTTGTCTGTTCTTTCTCATTCATAACTTTTGCCAACTTGACCACAGTCTGATATTGTTTAGTTACGTGTGTCCCAGTTTTTAATCTGTGAAATTTTGGATGTCATGTATGCTCTCATTGATATTATTATTTCCCCCATCTCCTCCCCTCCCTTTCCCTGTCCCTCCCCCAAAACCTCTTCCTGCACTCTTTTAAAGATAGTAGATTTTTTAAATTCTATATTAACAGACTCAACTGATTTCACTCACGTATACTGTCAGTCTTCCTCACAAGGCAAATACATGATGAGTCTCACTGCACAGTAGTTGTGCAATGTGTTCCTTTGGGTGTTGCACTCGAATCATGAAAAGTGGATGTGGTGAGTCCCTTGTGCATTTGCTTTCCCTGCTTTGATGTAATGTTTAAATTCACACAGAAAAGAATCACTGGACATCGCAATGGTCTCTATATGATGGCAAGAAATATACTGACAGCCTTGATGAGGTAGGGAGCTTTGGTTGCTCTTGTTCCATTCTAGTTTGGAGACAAGCACACCATTAAGTAAACATAAATGTAGCAATATTTATCAGGCTAGTAAATCCAGACACTTTCTGTGGATTTTTGATATTGAAAAACGTGTTTTCCCGACTACGTCCATTGATAAAATATGGCATAATGATTATCTAATAGGTACAATAAAATGACCTCATAGATGAATACATCCTCTTTTTTCTAATTTATATCAGCTCGTTACATCAAGGAACCTCTTGCTAATAAACACTTGGTGGAAAAGTAAGCTTCATATATGCACTATTTTAATCTTTCAAAGGGCATTATATTGCATCATGCTATCTAGGTTTGGCACAGTATGATTTGTAACAGTTCGCTGTGAAAGATGCTTTGAGAAAACAGGAAAACATAAATTACTGGTTGCATCGATGCTGGTCCATGACCGTAATAATAAAGATTCTGATTCTCCATCAAATTACATTGCATAATAAAGACTATTTTCAGCAATAAAATAAGTGTAGCAAAATTTAGATTTCAAAATTAGAGGCCTGCAAGATTTCAAAGAAGCAATCAACAAAGAAACAGATATTTATTCTTCCTTACACAGAATTAAGTATATGTATTTTCAGATTCTGGATCTTCCAACTTTAAAATTTTAACATGAAATTTGATGACTTGTCTCGTTTTCCTCTCAAATTAAAATCTGACTTTTCAACATCTTGTCCTTGTTCTGCTCTGTTTGACTTTCATTGTGTTTTCTGCTGTAATTCCTGGTATAATGTAGCAGATGAGAGCTGGGAGGTCCACATTTCAAATATTGCCTTAGCCAAATATTGCCAGATTGAAAAGTGGAGACAGCTCCTGTTCCTTTAATAGTTATGTAGAAGAGAGAATTTCAGCAGGTCACAGAAGAAGGTAAAAAGCAATACCAACCACAATTCTCTCTTCTCCATGATGGTTAAAATGACAAGAGCCAGCTCCAGTTTTCACTGTGGCAACCCTATCTGACCATGAGCTCGTAAGGCTACCTTAATCTTCTATCTGCCAGTTTCCTCCCCATCCCACCCTACATGGGGATAATGGCACTAGCCTACAGGACATTGATAAGATGGGGTAAACACTATAAGCTCATAGCACTCCATAAATACTAAGCATTTCTAGTGCTGTACTTGTTTGGGTGAAATTACTATAATCCATTCTGAGTAGATGGGATATGATCTGTTACTTAATGCATAAATAAATCAGATAGCAGCTAGTGTTGCTTCAAGTATACGAATGCCAGGTTAGGACCAAGGGGACCTATATGAATCTCTATTATGCTACTGTTATGCTCACTGAGTGAAATTAGGCTTCCCTGGGCCTTTCCGCACTATACTGTTACATTGCTATTATTCCACTTTCAACATCCTATGAAATCTTAGGATTTGCAGTTTAGGGAGTGGCATTTAGAATTCTCAGTTAGAGAGCTCTTTGGCCTCAGTAAATTACAAACTTCAGAATTCCACAAGATGTTGAAACTGGAATAATTGATCATAACAGTGTAGTGCGGAAAGGCCTTCTGTCTCTAATCCAGCCTAATCTACCTCACTGGTTTGTTGTGAGGACACCATGTAGGTAAGTAAATATCTTTGGAGGAAAGGTGACATTAGCACTCAATTAAATAATGCATAGAAGCTTCAGAGTGAGTTGGGACTGCTACATCAGTAGAAATAAGTACAAAGCGGGACGGGGAGAGAAACACAAACAAAACTTTTTTCAGCAGCCCAAATGCTACAAATTTACAACAGTGCTATCAAGTGTTAGCATTAGTTCTTGAAAGGTATTAACCCTGAGCCTTGGCCAGCAAGCAGAGAAGATGGCGAATTTCTAACAGGGGGAAGAGAAAAGGCAGAACTACTTAACACCTTCTTGCCTCAGTTTTTCCGCAGAAGGATACAAGCACTCAACCTGGCGGTTGGGGAGCAGGTGAGGAAGAAGGGGAAATGCAGCACCTCATAGATAGAGAGGTGGTACAGGAATACCTGGCCACACTGGATGAATTCAAGTCTCCAGGGCCAGATGAATTGCATCCTAGGATATTAAAAGAACTGGCAGAGGCCATTTCGGAACCGCTTGCTATAGTCTTTGAGAAATCTTGGAGAACAAGAGAAGTTCCAGCAGACTGGAAGAGGGCAAATGTTGTCCCTGTCTTCAAGAAGGGAAAAAAAGAGGACCCAAATAATTATCGCCCAGTCAACCTGACATCAGTACCCGGAAAGATCCTGGAGCAGATCATTAAGCAGTCAGTTTCTAATCACTTAGAAAGCAATGCAGTAATCACGAGAAGTCAACATGGATTTCTCAAAAATAAGACATGCCAGACTAATCTTATCTCTTTTTATGATAGAGTTACTAGCTTGATAGATGAGGGGGATGCTGTGGATGTAGCATATCTTGATTTCAGTAAGGCTTTTGACAAAGTTCCCCATGACATTCTTGCAAAGAAACTAGTAAAATGGAGGCTGGACAGGGCTACTGTTAGTTGGATTTGTAATTGGTTGACCGACCGGACCCAAAGGGTGATCACGAACGGCTGCTTTTCATCCTGGAGAGAGGTGACTAGCAGGGTGCCACAGGGTTCTGTCCTGGGCCCAGTGCTGTTCAATATTTTTATCAACGATTTGGATGAAGGAATAGAGGGCATGCTCATCAAATTTGCAGATGGCACCAAATTGGGAGGGGTTGCTAATACACCAGAGGACAGGATCAAAATTCAAAATGACCTGGATACATTGGAGAGCTGGGCCAAGGCTAACAAAATGAAATTCAACAGAGAGAAGTGTAAGGTCCTACACTTAGGTAGAAAAAATGGAATACAGAAATATAGGATGGGGGACACGTGGCTAGATAGCAGTACGTGTGAAAGGGATCTAGGACCCTTCATAGACCACAAGCTGAACATGAGTCAGCAGTGTGATGTGGCAGCCAAGAAAGCCAATGCAATTCTTGGTTGCATTAATAGGAGTATGGTGTCTAGATCGCAGGAGGTACTGGTACCACTCTACTCTGCCTTGGTTAGACCTCATCTTGAATACTGTGTCCAGTTCTGGGCACCCCAATTCAAGAAGGACATGGTCAAGCTGGAGCAAGTCCAGAGGCGGGCGACCAAAATGGTGAGAGGCCTGGAAGCCATGCCCTATGAGGATAGACTTAAAGAGCTGAGTATGTTTAATCTGCAGAAGAGAAGGTTAAGAAGGGATATGATAGCCATGTTTAAATATTTGAAGGGATGCCATGTAGAGGAAGGAGAGGGCTTGTTTTCTGCTGCTCCAGGGACCAGGACAAGGAGCAATGGATTCAAGCTGCAGGAAAGGAGATTCCACCTGAACCTCAGGAAGAACTTCCTGACAGTCAGGGCTGTCCGGCAGTTGAATATGCTACCTCGGAGTGTAGTGGAGTCTCCTTCTTTGGAGGTTTTTAGGCAGAGGCTGGATGGCCATCTGTCGGGAGTGCTTTGAGGTTGTTCCTGCATGGCAGGGGGTTGGACTAGATGGCCCATGTGGTCTCTTCCAACTCTACATTTCTATGACTCTATGATTCTATGGTTCTATAAGCTAAGTAGAAGAAGGTCTCTTGCTTAAAATGTACAAACAGGAAAGAATTGTGTTTTAAACTTTTGACCAGCCTTAAAATTAAGCCATGTGACATGTCTTAACAATTTTAGTATACAGTTAGGAATATTTATTCCCAAATAAATGACAATTAAAATACCTTTTCATCTCTGACATCTTTGCTTTCATTAGATACAAACTAGGAAGATAATAGAGCAATAAGATCTGGGATGGAGGATTTTCAAAAGAAATTGTTTCCAATTTCTAATAAAAAAGTTCTGCAGTTTCAAACCATCCTGCTGTCCTTGTTCCCCTTTTTAACACCACCAACCTATTCCCTGTTATTCCTTGAGCCCAGAAAGCATAATCTTAAATATGTTAAAGGGGAAGGAGGCAAGCTATGTGTATTTGGAAACCTGTTTAGGGATCTTTGAAATGCACCTCACTACAAGCGGTGAGCAGCTTACTGGATACATGGTTCCACTTGGGCAAAGAATGAATGAGGTTACAAGGAGGAGAAAGACCAGATCCAGGAATCAGTCAAATACAGATAATAAGGTCATGAACTTGAAGCCTTCATTAAACACATATACTGTTAGTCGCATGAAGTAAGATGTACTGCTATATTTGAGATACTTACTTATTGAAATTAAACTGGATTTATATTATAAAATTATATACTGCACTCACCTTTCTACCAAGAGATTCATACATGATTCTCATTCCCCACACCCATCCTAATAATCCTCTGGGGTAGGTTAGACTGAAGATCCATTCCTTTTTACACAACTATAGCACTCTGATTCTACTTTTAAACTATCATGGTTTCATCCTGTGGAATCCTGGGATTGGTAGTTTAGCGAGGTGCATTTAAAATTCTCAGCTAGAGATCTCTAGTGACTCACCAAATTACAAACCCCAGAATTCCACAAGATAATGCCACAACAGTTAAAGTGGAACCATGGTGTTATAATTGTGCAGTGTGAAAGGGCCCTGAGAGGTTAGGACTGGTCCAAGATCACCTGGGGCTCTGTCATACTTCGCAATTATAGCAGAATGATAATGATCATGATCATGATAATGAGTGTCTATAACAGACTGCATAAAGATTTGCATTTAATTTTTTATTAAAAGTTTGCACTGTTTGATCGAACAGCAAGTCTTTGGTCAGAAATATGAAGTTTAAGCTCATTCAGTTGCATTAACAAGTTTTGGATCAGGTGGCTAAATATCAGATCAAAAAGCAGGAACTGCCATAATTTAAATAGTTGCATTTAGTGGGATTCAGTAAAGAGTGAAGTAATCAAAAATGAAGGATGACAGAAGAAGGGAGGCTTTACTGCTTGCTTACTATCTTATCTTGGCCTCCAAGCCCAAACACAGCCTGTTGCGTGCCTTCAAGTCGTTTCCAACTTATGGTGACTCTAAAGTGACCCTATATTACCATCATAATTAACTTTTGAATATATGCCACACCTTTTTAAAATGGAGAGAGTAGGTTGTCTGCATTTAACAGCTCTATTGCAATACTTTATTATAGAGTGGATTAATTTAAAAACAGCTTATACTGATTCAGCATTCACATGGAGAAAGACCAGAGGTGTCACATGTCTCTTCAGCTGCCAATAGTTTATGACAGCCTACACTTGTGGCATTGGAAGGTGTGAAAAGCAGTCACAGAATGAGAGGTTATGTGAGAGAAAGAAGTATAGAACTGAGGAAGATGATAGTACATTTCAAAGGGCTCAGTCAAGCCTGGTCAGAGCTTTGGTGAGAGACCAGAGCGCTGGAGAAAGGTAGAGGAGGAAGGTAATAGCAAACTACATCTGAGTAGCCCTTTCTTAAGAAAATCCGATGAAATTCATAAGGTGACTTTAAGTTGACAGGAGATTTCAAGACACATGCACATACACTGATCCATTGCTAAATTGGTACATCTGGCCATCATGAACTCGTCATCCCCTAAGGAGATTCCAAAATGCAGATTGAGCCATATCAACAGCCAGTTTTAGTGGTTTTAATTTCCCCTGAGAGCAGATCTGTCATAAAACTAATGGGTCTTAATTTTCTATTCAAGACCAAGCCATTCCAAAATACAGTAAGGATGGTTTGCAGCAATATATTGTCACTGAGGAAACCCATTTCACCTCATCTAGTAGGAGGATTGCAGCTAAGAAAACAGAAAATCTACCTAAGATGCCAGATGATATGAGCATCCCAAATAACTGAAGCCTCCAAGCATTTTGGTCCTTTGGATCCTGGCTTGACTACACCACTGGCAACTGGAGGCTGAAGCATGGGCAAAGTTTTCAAGCAAAACCTTCAAGTTATGCCAGAAGTTGGAGTCACTATTGACCAATGTCCAAGAGACTCTGCACCTCACCTTCACAGGAAGTGAAGAGATATGCTAAAGCATTGTTGACATTGCACAGTGAGCTTGCTATAATAAAAAGAGGTCCCTTGCTACAGTTATCAGAGGAGTTTTGATGTACAGACTTGATGTGCAAAGTGCAGGTAAATCATAAATATGGGAAGTTTAAAAAAATTAGAAGCTTTTTTCCCCCTAAAATGTCCAAAAAGATATTTTTAAATGTAAATGGAAACACTTCTTACTATCAGAGATGCAGGTGGTTTTCTGAGGTTTCAATTTACTTTCTTTGTGAACCTTGTTTGCTTGAACCATCTTTCTAAAGATGGTTTAAGGACTGAAAAATCACAAAGGCTTCATGGAGCACATGAGCCATGTACTCTCACTCCAGTATAGATTATCAGCAATTGCAATAGTTCAATCAAAGGAGATCTAAGCAACTGGTTTGTTGTGGTAGCTTCACCAGTAGCTGGTTCAGTGTCTTCTGACCCACCTTTTGATCTGGGACTCCTACTTTCAGCTGCTATGTCTTCTTCAGTTTTGGATTGTCTCCTCATGTGGTTCTCAAGAGAATATATGCAGAAGTTATTTCCTACTATATTGTTCTGTGAAGTATTAAGCAGTTAGCCAAAGTAACACTGCCATTGTCTCTGAGAGATCCTCTGCCAGTGTCACCCCTCTTCTCACACTACTGCTGCTTCCCAATAGCTATTTATTTACCCAGTAGTGGTTGGTTTACTAAACCATAATTCAGAGAATGTTACTTGAAATGGGTCAAGGAACTCAAAGGTGACACAGTCACAGAACATGGCAAGAAGCACAGTAGAAGTTATATTTTGTACATGTCTTGAGATGGGTGATGGTACAATGTTCTGGCATTCTACACATTGGAAGAATTGTTGGCAACTTCATACTGGAACAAAGACTGTGAGCAAAAGGCCACTGTTTGATTAATTAGCATTCTGGTTTTCAGCTTACTATAATAACATCAACTTTAAGTGATAAGGATGCTGCTAAATTTGCTTTAATTAATGTCAGCTCTCTCCTCAATAAATCACTATTAAATCTCAACTTAGTTGTTTTTTGGAAATGGCCACCTCTTTTTGGCTGTCTCTGAGATTTGGCTGGAATTTGTCCCAATTATGGAATGCTGTTTTATTACTGCTCTTTTGGTTTTTGCCTCTCAAGGTGAGTTTCCATCTGGCTTGTAGATATGCATAATCACACCGTTTTTAGCAAGGGCTGAGAAGTCCAGCCACTTAGTTACAATGAGGAGGAGGTGCTTACAATCCCATTTACTTCTCTTCTGGATTGACAACAAATGAAATAACACAAAAAACAAAAGGTCTGCCTTTGGTTTGTTAATATTGGTTAATATTTCTTACTAAATGCCAAGACAAATGCCAATAATAATAATTTCTTTTGGATGAAGGTAACAAATAATAACAGCAAAAGGATAAAGAACCTATAGTAAATGAAGCGATAAGAGAACTTGATGTTCTGAACTGTTCATCTGTGGTACATTCAAAAAGTCTGGTAACTAGGAAAATAAACAAACATCAAGGCAGGATGTAACCCAACGGTGCCTGATGCATATCCATTTTATTAGAGGTGCCATCTTAAATTATCCTAAATGCAGACATACAGAATGGTCTTTTCAATGTGGCTGAAGAACTGGATTTGGGATCTTTTGCCATCCTCTCTAAATAATATTCCCCCAAATGCTGTTCTGATTACTTCCTGTGTTTAGTATTCTTACCCAAGGCAAGCAAAAAAATCTGCTGGCTGCCTAGTTGATAATTATACTAGCTTTGTGTTGTTACTTCTCATTTATTATCATAAAATAAATTCTAATATTACTTCTTCTTGTAGAATTTCTAGATTTCTGATCTGAATAATGACATTTGTAGGCCAGTTTACACAGATTTTGTTGGGGCTTTGCAGTGCTGGATTATATCTTTCTACTCAGAAGTAAGTCCATTGACTACTGTCCATGTTGGGTGAGTGGGTTCTGTGACATGTAGTTCAAAAAAAAAAAAAGACTTTTTCCAAGCTCTGATCCCATCCATCTATCTGCAACATTTAGTCAGACTTTCTTCTTTATCTCACCTGCCAACCTCATCTGTTTCAGTCATGGGGGAGAGAGAAAAATAAATGGAAGCATGACAGAAGCCTCCTTCACATATAACAGATGATAAAACAGTCCATGTGATTAACAAGAACTGGGCTGCACTGTTGATCCAAACCCTAATGCCTCACGTGACCTGTACCCATTCTCAGTGTTGTCCAATGATGCATTGATGTTTGAGAGCTGAAAGGTTTGTACATATAGGCCATTTCCGCCTGATGTCATTGTCCCAGGGTGGGGATGCATTGCTGATAGTGTGTGAATCATGCTTTCTCATGATGTTGTCGTGGTCCTACTGCCCATGTATCCCAGGCCATTGCAATCACGGGATATTCCATTACTTGAAAAAATCTGGTAATGGCCCCTGATCACATGACGATCCCATCACTGGCGGCCATGTGGAAAGGGAAGAAGCGCAATCTTGGTGCTTCCTTCCACAGTGCAGCACGGGAAGTGGTCAGCTACAGTGTGGAAGGAAGGCACACGTCTCTCACGCTACCCTTTCGCAGGCAGCCGGCTGCATGCAGAGGGGAGCGTTCAGGTGGCAGTCCTATCTCAGCAGTGGCACTGCTGTGATTGTGACAGGATGACGATAGAAAACGGTACGGTGTGGAAAGGGCCATAGGCATCACATCTTCAGGACATCATGCTTAATTTACAAATGCCAGAGAGCAGATGAAGAAACATGTCTAGTGATCAAGCCACTTTTCCAATCAGTTTCCCATAACTCAAGAATAGGACTTATGCATTGTGGGAAAGAAATCTCCTAGCACTGCTTTTTTCAGTGGTGAGCCTGGATCCAGTTTTATATAATTCTATCCATTTATATATTTATTATTATACTTATCATATTTCTATTTCTACCCTGCCTTTTCTTCAATGTATTCAGGGAGGTATAGATTACCCTCCTTCCTCCCCTTCCTTTTCCTGAAACCCAATTACTAGTCCCAGCTAGAATATATCCATTGAATCAAAGGAAATTAGTGAGGTAGGTCAGGCTAATATATTTATTGGCCCAAGACCACACAGTAAATTTCAAGGCTTGGTAGGAACTAGAACCTGGATCATTCAAATTCCAGGCCACTACTCTGTATTATCACATGAGATATCCATAGATATTATCCAATCAAAAACTCTCTTGAGCAAAGATCACTGAAATAAACCTCTTTCAATGAGTAACTTCCTAAGTGATCTGAATTAATATTTTAGATGATCCCTGACATCACACTGACTCTCATGTGACCAAAGTTTGAAATGGTTACTTTCTGGGGACTACAAAAACCTTGTGCTGGTTGGCCATATTGGCTTGATCCCAGTTGGCCATGGTTGCTGAGGGGTTCTGTAATCCCCAAAATTTATCTTACCAAAACTCTGGAAATTTTTACTGTTTTACAGCCAGACTAGAAAATATGTGAAGTGCAGGCAGAAAGGGGTGGAGCTCTGGAGAAGCAGACAGACAATCAAGATACAGATCATGGTGCAAAAGTAGAGGTTTTAAAATCCTTTTTTCTTCCCAGGACCTTGATCTCTACAAAAATCTCCCCAAAATTTACTATTGTCTCCAGAAAGGAAGTTGTCAGTGGGTACTAATGCCTGCTTCCTTCCAACCTGGCAGCCAATTTTCTCAGCTCAGCTAAAAGGACGATAGGATGTTTATTATTTCCTGAATTTCATATGAAATATAGGCTGTGAACTTCATATGAAATATAGGCTGGGTTTTTTTTATATCAAGAAATTAAATTCTTTTCTTTTAATAGCAGATATTTCTCTCAAGATACCCGTTTTATCTCAGATAGTTTCTCAAGCATCTTTGTTTTATTGTCTTTACACACTTCTGGTAATAAAAATTCTTCAGGCTCAGAATCTGAAATCTACCATCTATTTACTCTAAAGTAGCTCCACTTTGGACATGAGACTCCAGGGTAAGTGGGTCATGAATTGCAGACAGTCGTCTGCAAGGTTATTTGTATGCAGAAGTGATTTCCATACCCTCTAGGTCCTTGCAGATCTTAAAAAGAAGTTTGATGTTTTGTGTAATTGCTTCTGTGATATTCAATAATGGATAGCTTCAGATTTTGTTAAACTTAACTTAAACAAAACGGAGTAGCTATCGATTAGTTCACTGAGGCAGAGGTCTCAGGTGTCATCGCTGGTAGTTTCCATTTGTGGTGGTTCTTTTTATTCTTCAGACAATGCTTATGACCTTTGGGTCATTGTGGATTCTGTGCTTTCTTTTGAAGTCCACATCAATCATGTAATTAAAGTGTCTTACTACCATCTTTGGAATCTAGCCAGACTGAGACCTATGCTCTTTCTGGTCCACTTGTTAAAACTTTAATCCTTCTTCTTCTCTCCCGCCCCACTTTTTTTTTTTTATCTCTAATTCTCTGTCTGCAACTTCCAGTTCTTGCATTTAGAGGGGGAAAAAAACTCTATTCTAAATACATGGAATACTATATTGCATTTTTTTGTTACAGTTGTAACATTAATTTCCATAGAAACAACTTTGTGCATGAACTACCTTTACATTTTCATATCTATCATCGTTTTGAGGAGGAGGTGAGGATGATCCATTCTTTGTTGGACAATTTGGAGACTGAATTATACAGATTGTTTCCATTGTGCCCATCTTTCTTATTCATTACTCTGTCTTGAAAAGACTGGGATTTTGCCACTATATGATACATTTCTCAAGACATGGCAAGAAATATTACAGTGTTTGAATTGTGGGATATTTTTTAACCCTAATGAGGATTCCAGAGTGTGGAGTGTTGACAGAAGCATTGAACACTTGATC
Organism: Iguana delicatissima; assembly: GCA_948472985.1. NCBI lineage: Eukaryota > Metazoa > Chordata > Lepidosauria > Squamata > Iguanidae > Iguana > Iguana delicatissima. Next base: position 678,454 of record CAOKZL010000478.1, on the reverse strand, counting down.
CCCCATCCAATAAATTTTGAACCCCACAAATGGAACTAACCTATTGATAAGCAGAACACATCATTGCTCTTTCCTTTCCTTCCTTTCCTTTCATCATGTTTTGCCAAAAAATGACACGGAAAAAAAATCCCAATGGCAAAAAGCAATAGATTTTTAAAAATATCAGCTCTTTCGTTTGCTTGCTTTGGGAAAAAACTGTATATAGCAAAACCAGAGACTGTTGTATAGCAATATCCTCTTCTTACTTACTCTGCAATCCTTCTAGGATTGGTTCTGCACGAATTCTGCATGAAAATATGGTTCCTGGAGTTAAATGTCCCGTTCTGGTACCTGACAGTTAAGAACTGCTAATAAAAGTTGCTAGAAGGGCTGAACATTATTAGAGTTTCAGAATGCAAGAAGAAGTCTAATCTTTCCTGCCATTAGTATGTTCCTGATGAAAACTGCTCCTTTCAAGCTGCTATTTACATTGGGGAGAAATCCCATATTGGTGCAATTGGGAATATTCAAACAGTAATGTGGAAGTTCCAACAGCAGGACATGAACGGGTTAAAAAAAGTTCTTTCCACATTTTTTAAAAAATGTGCATTAAGTGTAAATATTAAAATTCTATTTAGTTTATCCCTCAGTATATGCCAACATCATCTGAAGAGGCAGGGTGTGAAGAGAGGAGAATTTTCCTAGCACGAGTATCCTGAAACTTGTGCAGAACTGAATGTGATCCATAGCAACTTTCCACACTGGGAGAACTAACAACTACTTAATGGCTTACAAATTTCCTGTGGTCCAAACATCTATCTAAGGTATGCTTACAAGCCTAAATGTGCCCACTGAGAATTTTAGACTTTTCTTCATTGATTGGTAGATTCTGCCCCATCTTGAATTTTCTTTTGAAAGTTGCCTCAATATCAAAATTGGTTTGCCTTTGCAACTTGTTTCTGGGGGAAAATACTATTCAACAATCAGAAGCCCAAATAATTTTAACATTTATGCCAACAATTATGTACTTCTTTGATTATGCTATTTTGGCACAGTGTCAAGGCTATACAGAAGTAGGCTCCTGTCTTGGACATGCCACAAAATGTTTTATTGTATATTGGATATGCCACAAAATGTTTTAAAAGTGCCTGTTTTTGATCTGTTAATACATTTATGTAGTTTAGCTTCCCACCTCCTCCTGGCATTGCAATGTGCAAACTACAAACAGTTATATGTAGAAAACTGCTTTGGCTCTCAAAGATGGACCCATTTGGAACCTGCTGTTTGTGTGACTGCATTATAAATATGACATAAAATGCCTGAGAGGAGAAGATGTCCTCTAACAAAAGGTCATTCTTGTTACTAAGATAAGGTTGTGTAAATTGGCATTATATACATTCCAGACTCCCATTTACATGAATGTAACCGAGGAGCAGGCCATGGGCACTTTACCAGATTAATGGATAGGTAAATATCAAAGCCATGAAGAGCTTGTTACAGCAAAGAAAAAACATGCTCCTAAAGCTAGAGGGTGCAGTTTTCTACTTTGGTTATGTTGGTGTCGCTGTTTGCCCAAGTTTATGCATACCATTAGTTGCCTATCTTTTATTTCAAACACATCCAAGGGAGCGCCTTACGGTTTTGTTTATTGCTAGGGTAATAACATACAGCACAATATGTTCTCTGTGTAAGGCTAGAATAATGGCATCAGGGAGTAATTTGTTCTCAGATGAAACATGAACTTTCATCAATAACAAAGAGATACTGGAACACCCTTGCCTTCTGCAAAGTTGGATGGTTATCCTGAATCATTACAATGTTGTCTGGCAACGTCCTCTGGTGTTAATTGCTGCAATGAAAATATAATGTGGTTTCTAATTAGGAAAAGCAAACTGGACGAAGCAAGAAGAGTATCCTGTATACTTGTCTGTCACTTAAAGGAGACAAACGGATTTGGAGAAGCATCCCTGACCCAATAACCCAGTTATAGCCATATTATTTTTCTTCCAAATGCAAATGTTAATTAGATCTGTGACATGTTTTAACCCCTTTTAAATTCCTAACCTGTTCTTGATAAACACCTCCTTCAGATTCTTATATATGATAGCACATTCAACATTACTGAGAACACAGTCTATTTCTAACTGTTTTTTCCCACCTCACCATTTTCTCCTAGGGATTTTCTGCACTACACTGTTATAGTGCTATTATTGCACTTTCAGCAGCCTGTGGAATTCTGGAGTTTGTAGTTTATTGAGGTCAAAGACTTTTCAGGCTAAGAATTCTGAATGCCCCACCCTAAACTGCAAACTCCAGGATTCCATAGGATGCTGAAAGTGGAATAATAACACTATAACAGTATATTGTGGAAAGGCTCCTAGTATTGGTGTGGCCCTACCATTAAGCAGAGTGAGACCTCTACGTCAGAAGCACTTTACTGGATGGAGGGGCAACAACAACCTCAACCTGAATTTCCTGGTCATTTCTCCTTTATTAAAGGAAAGATCTGTGTATGTTTTACGGCTTGTCCTGAACCCTAGTTAAACTAGCCTGCTACCCTGAGAGCAGCAGGGGAGGATGTGGTCCCATTTGGAGTACCAAAGGAAGATTTAGTTCCCAAACCAGCTTGCTTCTGTATGTGGGATGAGAAGGGTCACAACCAAAACGTCTTCTGCTGACCCTAACTCTGTTTTGTAGACCAAGTTGCCAAAACAAGTCATTGGCTGGTTTTCAAAATGAAAACAACTGAAGAGGAACACTATAGATTGGTGACAATTGATTTTTGGAGTTTGGTATACAATCACATTCTGTAGTATGAAGTAAACAACACATTCTGTGGAATGAGCATTCACCTTTAATGAACTAACAATGTCTATTGAGCATGCCTATTGAGAAGTAAGAGTGCAGTTTAATGATGTATGATATTGAACGTAAATGTGTACAGGAGTATGCATTTTTTTGTGTTATTTTTTAAATGAACCTATTATTGGGTCTCTATCAAGGCTAACTTAATTTCTAGAGTTTTTATACCTGGGAATGCACAATGATGCCCCTAAAGTCTATGACCATTTCTGCCTTACACTGTTATAGTGCTATTATTTCATTTTCAACATCCTGTACAATTCTGGGGTTTGTAGTTTACTGAGGCCAAAGAGCTTTCTGGCTGAGAATTCTAAATGCCTCTCTCTAATCTGCAAACCTCAGGATTCGATAGGCTGTTGAAAGTGTAATAATAACGCTATAACAGTATAGTGCGGAAATGGCCTAAGGTTTGACACTGCTTTGGGAGGATCAGTGGGGATCCTGAGGACCACGATGGATACTCAAAAACAGCCTGATATGGCCAGAAGCATCACAATTCCCACTGCTGCCCAAGACGAATATCACAAATTTTACGAAAATGCCTGGAAAAGAAGTTCCTTGAATGGTATTCCAGGGGGAAAAATATTTTCATTTTTGAAACAACCCTTAATCTCTTGTTGGGGGCAAGTACTTCATGATGATATAAGGAAGATAATCTATCCCTTCATTCGTTATTTGTGTTCCAAGCAGTGGTTTCAAGCTACAGTAGTGTCTGTGCAGAAGTGTGTAGCCGCTATGGTCCCAGGTTCATTAGTTCTGAAGCAGAGTGGGATTTTGAAAAGGTTATCTGATTTTATTTCTAGTACTGCTGAATAAATTAAGAAAGAGGTATTTTATATTGTATTTCAAAGGAGAGAGCATCAAGTAGTCATCAGTCTTTCATTCTGGCATTTGCGTGCCATTCGCACTTAGTCACAGCTAAAGGGCAGGCAGGGCAGTATCTGAATGCAGCAGCAATTCAGGGTAACTTACTCACATTGTCTCCAACATTTTATGAGACTAATGAGGGAGTTGGGAAACAGGCCCAGTTCTGGGTAGTCTGACTGAAGGCTTATTTATTTATATAAATGTCTAAACTATCAGTGCCCAAAGTGTCTTACAACCCCAGTACAATAATATAGTGAAGCACCCATTAAAATCAACCAAAAAACCCTCAAAATTATAAATAAAGCAGCATGTACAAAGCCATTTATGTTCTGTCTATCAGCTGACAATAGAATTTCTATAAAACAGAAAAGTTGTAAGACAGAAAAGTGCACCTAAAATGAAACAATAATATTGCTAAATGGTCCAGAGTGGTGTAATTGTTCTTCAGACACTCAAAGAACCAGGTAAGATGCATTTGAGCAACAAAATATTATACTCCAAATTTGTAAACATGATAAATTATGAGTTTGTAGCCACTTGATAGCTTTGATTTACCTGAGTGAATTTGCAAATTAATGAGGAACATCCTAGGAAAATGGGTTGAACCCATTCCTGTTGCACCCATATCAAAAAGTATATATTCCTTCAAAAGCTTAGTCCATCACAAATAAAGCAGTAAAGTGGTCAACAAAATGATTTCATTCTGTGAAAAACAGATGTTTTTAAAACTAATAATTTTAAAAATTGTGTTTAAGGTCAGGATAAAACTGAACTTCTCTATTTTGGAAAGATCTACCAATGTTTTTCCCATCCCTTTAAGAAATATATACAACATCAGAAAGTTATATGCAATATGTTTGGAGAAAGGCTACATGAGGACAAAAAAAAAAGGGGGGCTAAGATGAAATCAAGGTTCAAACATTTTTTAAAAAAATTTTTAACACGTGTCATAGATGGCAATGCCTCAAAACACTCAAATGATTTTGAGAACATAGCTACAATGTTCTTGTTGTTTACTCCAGTTTATTACTACCTGAGAATTTGTAGAGATAACCTTTAGTTTGTCTCAGCACTGATGTTGTAAATAGGTTAGGCTGGTGAGTCAGTAATTGCTAAGGCTGTCACTAGAATCTGTACATGGCCAACACAACAGCCCAATAAAGTATATAGAAGTAGACAGAGATAGCAGTGATGACTGGTGATCCCAGTTCCCAAAAGAGCATCCCTTTCTGGTGAGGAAAGCAAGAACTTATCATATCTGCTGGGCAAATGGTTATTATCTGTGCAAATGTGTTATACTGTTCAAGCGTTGAATGTGGGGCTAATTGACACATGTATGGAAATGGAGGGGTAGAATCCAGGTTCACACCTTACTTATTTTCATTGTTATGAGCGCACATAAACTTCCTTCTGACATGCTAATGAAAGTGCACAGATCAAGGAAGAGTCTGCCTTCACTAAACTACCTCAGTTCTGCCTATACATTGTCCCCACAGAAAACCTGAAGAGGCTGCTGTCTTTCCTCTGAACAGAAGATATAGGCAGCATATGCTGGTAGCAAGTAACGGGCTGATGTCATTATGGAAAGATGGGATACCTGTGTTTTGGTAACTGACAAATAGTTCAACAACAATGACAATGAGTCAAAATATTTAACACTGCAAGCAGAATCCAACAGGGTATGAGAGAACTTCTGCTCAGGAAATGGCATTACAGTTGCATCTAGGAACGCTCCCCCTCCTCTTTCCTATACTCTGTACTCAAATCTGCTCTGAAGGCTTCCCTACTCTCTTGAACAGTTGGGGGCTAGGGGGTTCCTGGGGGCTGTTAGATCTTTAGAAACATTTACTGAACTAAATCATTTGTTATAAATTATGTTTCAAGGTTCCCATAGTTTTATTGTCAGCCACCAAAAGCTATCTCAAACTCTAAAGGTTACTAACTACATAAGGTTAGTGTGAATCATGATGTAGCAGTTCTCAGATTATTGTGGTCATTGAGTTGGCCTGTTTGAACAACTGTGGTATACGCTCTCCACATTCCTGTCAAGCCAGCGGAGTATACCAAGGATCTTTCCATGCACCCCTCTCTAAAAAACAGTGCAGCACCCTCCTTAATAGCATCTGTGTTACAGCTATTTATTTTACAGATATTTAAACCCATCTCCTATGTGCATTGTTATGAGTCAATCTGTATGCCCAAATAATTTAGGTGACATTTAATGGCCACATAAGTTGACAAATGCCTGTTCTAGAGCTGTAACTAAAGGACATTTCTTTAGAAGTCAGCCTTTTCAGACTGGACTGTTACAGCCCTGAAAAGGTCATAAGAACGAGTCAAGAGTGTCCTTTAGATCGAGTGGCAGAGACCTTTTGCTCTTTCACACAATAGAATGAGTTCTATGACCCTTCCTTCCTACGGCTGCAATTTTTAAATGACTGTGGTGTTCAGTCCTTGCTGACCATGAATCAGAGATCAGACTGTTCTTTGTTCTATCAAGAGACATTGGCAGTGAGCTCTTTGCATTCTCTCATCACTCATAATCCATTTTGGAACTCCTGAGATCAAACTCCAGCCAGGCTAAGCAAATCTCTGTATCACTCTGAAGGAGAAAGTAATAATGCCACAAAGCAAACTAATTCGGGATCTTCAGAAATTTCCATCAAAAACATTTTTAGTGGAAAATGGCCAAAACAAATACTAAGTGGATTTATATCCACAAAGCTCATGTGAAAAAAAAAAAAAAACACCTTAAAGCTGCTACTGCATTTTTCCCCTCCCTTTCACTCCTCAGTTATTTCTGTCAGCTTCTGCTTCTTGTCCCCTGTCTATTTCAACAACAAAAGTAGCAGTAGAAGGAAAGATAATATATTACATAAAGAATTCTTTAGGTTTGCCATTATTTATTAAATTAATTATAAAGTATTTATATCCAGACCTATATCTGAAGATTGTTTGCAATAAATTAAAACACTAAAAAACAAAAAACAAAAAAGACTAAAATACATTAAGATCAGCTAAAAGCAGACAGTTTAAAACTAGTTTAAAAAATTAGAATTATCCAACTGTACAAAGCACATGTGCAAATTAGATAAAATCAGATAGGCCCTGAAAGCTTTAATAAAAAGACATGCTTTGACTTGGTGCCAGAATGACAACAGTGTTGGTGCCAATCAGACCTCCAGAAGGAGGATATTCCGTGAGTGGGGTGCCACCACCTACAGAGGATGGATAGACAGAAGGATGGAGATAATTCCTCACCTAGAATTTTGAAAAGTTAGTGTTTCAGAGTATAGCTACTAGAAAACAGCAATAGTATATGAGAGAACCAAAAAAAGGAAGAAGGAAACAGCATCCAGAAAGATGCAAACCACTTTGATGGGAGTGGGATGTGATGGGAGTGGATGGGTAATAGCATCCAGAAAGATGCAAATCATGACCATTGTCCTAAATTTTCAAAGGGCAATGTAAGGTGATATATTGCATGTACTCAGGTATACCGTAAGTCAACCTCATACATAAGACAAAACAGGTTTGGGGGCTAAAATTATGGATTTTGATATGACCCATGGATAAGTCAAGGGTTATTCCACAAAGAGGAGAAAGTGCCAGAATTGCCTCAGGGAGACAGCCATCTCTGGCTACTGCCATCACCACCATTTTCCTGCCCAGGAATTTAGAAAGGCCTTTCAGCACTCAACTCAGAAAAAGGAATGCTTCCTTTTTCTGATAAGAGATAAAGTACAGTATTTGCATGGACCAGTGGATAAGCTTTCCCAGGTTTTTGGGGTCAGTTTTTGACTTATTTTTAGACTTACACATGAGTATATACAGTAGGTCTTTCACATCTTTACAGTGGTCAGTTAGTTTTGATGTGCGAAAGCAATAAATCTGCTTACCAAAGTCAGTTTCTCAAGATTCAGAACTCTCTCTGAGAAGATTCTTTTTGTTATATGTGCTGTAATGAGGAATTTTGTATTAATTAATTTTGTATTAAGTGTTCCATGAAGCTATTGTCTTTGTTCATACCTCTGCTAATGGACTGGAATTAGTGAAAATAATTAAGTTCAGCAGTTCCTCTTTCTAGTCTTCCTTTATAATTTCCTTGTTCAAGGACTACAACCTATGAATTACTTAGTGTGTGTAATGCATACACACACACATACAAACAATTAATATATGCACTACACATATACAGTACTATATATATTAATACAAGAGTCCTTCCTGCTGCACCTATAACAAAAGGAATCTTCTCAGAGAGAGTTTTGAACATATGTGCTTTCACACATCAACCATAAGTGACCACTGTAAAGTGACCACTGTAAAGATCTCAAAAACTAATATCATATTATACAGTCCTTTGAAAATTTAGAGCAAGGGTTATGATTTGCATCATTCTGTATCCTATTACATTCTATCCCTCTCCCACAACTACATAAATATGCTTTAAACCAGACTATGTATTATCACTCTGTACTGCCTCTGAAGAAGTGGGTTTATATCCACAAAAGTTCATGTGAAAATAAAAACCATTTAGTCTTAAAGGGGCTGCTACATTTCTTTTTTTCTTTTTCTTTCCTTCTTCTCCTCTCCTTCTTCCTTTTTTATTTTGTAAGAGACTTAACACGGCTAGTTCCTTGAAAATAGTCAAAAAAGTAACTTTTCTAAGCTCTGATCATACTTTCTCTTCCTTGTAGAGCTTCTAGATTGGGCTATCTACCATGTTTTGAATTAAACTGGGGACTAAGAAGTATGGGACAAAGCCAAGCATGAGGACTGAAGGATAAATCAGAACTGAAGGATGAACCAGGCAGGAGGGCTACAAAACAGCCTAGAAGTCAGGACTAAGGAATGTCAAAACTAAAGCTGACAAGACAGCAGGACCAAGGAGAAGGCCAACACTGAAGGACAATTACTGGAACATGACATAAATCAGGAAGATCTTTTTGTTCAGGCAGGGCTTAATTGATAAATAAAACCTTATAACCTTTTCTGTCCAGACAGATTCAGTGACCAGACTAGGTCAGTCCAGAACCTGAAGATACAAAAGCATTTCAATGATACAGCAACACATTTGAGTGGTTCATCCCACAGGTCAGCTTCAAGGAGACCAGAGGTTCTTGGTGTGAAGTTTGGCTGCTCCTTATCAGGGTAGAACAGCTACTTTGCTCCAAATTTCTCTAGCATTTCAGGTTAATGGAATGAGGCTGTGAGTGGTATGAAAGAATTCTGCCAGAGACTCTGGAGAACTACTGACCCTCAGAGTAGAAAATACCCGACTAAATGTACAGATAACTTAGCCTACTATCACTGGTGGTTGTGAGAATAATAAAGAGAAGCTTCATCATAAGGGGACAAAATGGTAAAAGGAAGTCTCACTCCCAACAAGTCTTTTTTGACAAGGTGCTGCTTAGCACAAACACAAATAAATATATAGCTTGCGGGTCATCACTGTTATTTTCACCATTGGCTTCTTAGTTTCTCCATCCTTCTTGTAGGAATTGAAACATGTAAAACAATCCAAAGACATCCCTTTTGATTAACATTTCTTTTTGTAAATTTAACTGTAAAAAGAACCGAGAGCCTATTTATGTGTGATGATAGAACACATCTTGTAGGTAAGGTCAAAAATTCCCTAGCTTTGTTCCAAAAATATAATATTCTTTTATGTTAAGTTTCTTTCTTGTCCATAAAATGAGGTTATAGCTCCCCACTACAAACTGAAGCTGGGTGATGGGATTCACGAGCTTAGAATGAGAATATGAAATATATTATTTATATTCCACACCTTTAGCAAAACAAACCAGAAAAGAACCAACACACCCTGGGCCATGTTTCTCATGACCTAGCGAAAGCCATACTATCCCAGCAAGAGAAAACTGGGATTATCACATGCATTTAATTCTCACAAGTCAGTTTCAAATATTTTTCTTTCAAAATGCTGAAATGTCTGGAGCAGCTCTTTGCATTAGAACTGGTGTAGCCTAGTTCTAAAGAGGCCAAGTAACGGATTAGGCAGATTCCCCTGATCCTTCATCCCCGTCATGCACTTACTAGTGGTCCTTAGGTGAGCCACACTACCTCAGTTTTATTCCCTCTCTTATCTTTAGTACTACTGCCCACCTTATAGCAGGGATGGGAGTATGTGGCCCTATGAGTGTTCTTGGATTACAATTCCATCAGGCCTAGTACACAGTCTAGGATGATGGGAGCTGCAGTCTGCAAATACCTGGAGCACCACACATTCCCTGTGTGTGTCTTACGGGGGTGCTGCAAATAAGGATTACAATTCAAGTAGGCATGTAAGTGCTTTTGAAAATGCCATACAGATGGAAAGTTGTATTAACAGTTCTCTGTATAAACCAGCATCCCAAGATTCATGCTAATGAGGGCTCCTCATCAGGATTAAAATAGGCCTTGTTAAAATTGCTACCCATATCAGTGGTCTGCCATGCCTCAACCAGCCCCAAATGCCATACAGAAATGTTATTTGCAACTTGAATTGGCTACTTCTCTCCATCTTTCACCCTTCCAGTCTCTCTACTTCTCTTCCATCTTCTGCTTCTTCAGGGTATATTGATAAGTGGAGAGATCACTTTGCCAGGATTACTGGTATACCTCAGTTAATGAAGTAGACGTGTTCCTAAGTATTACTTCTCTAACAGAAAATTTAGTATCAAGGGCAGAAATAACATGGAAAGAGTAGGGATAGGTTCCTACTCCATAAAAAAGAAGAGCAGTTCAACATGTTTTGGCACATTTTCACCCCAAACTAGTAACATGCATATATGAAATGAAATAATTAGGCCAGGTAAGTCTTGCATAAGTAAACAAAACATTTTAAATCTTCTAGAGATGTTACTCAAAATGTAGGTGCTTCAGGGGTCCACCTGAGATGCCAGTACCTCCATGTGATAATGGGGAATTAATTAGCTCAAATTAGGAGACCTGTCGGGGGGAGTAACCTAATTAAATCTTTTCACCGATGTTTACAGGGTCCTCACAGGAAAGAACCAAACAGGGATTCACAAGTAAACTAAAAATGTGTTTTATTGAGTGGAATTCATTCAAACATACACACAAGATACAAACATGTATGTTGTTTTGTTGCCATTGTTGTCTTCTTTTTTTATCCTCCAGTCAACTCCATGTGTACGTGTGTGTGTATGTGTGTGTGTGTGTGTGTACGTGTGTGTGTATGTGTGTGTGTGCATGCATGCCTATAGATCACATGCAAATATAAGTTTATATATGAATGGAGATGACAGAGGGGGCAGGGTTAAGACTAGGAATACAATGATGTGCTGATGGTCAAAGCACCAGCTTCCATTAGAACAGAGAAGCTGCAAATGGAATAACTAAAGGGGATGTGTGGAGCTTTTAAATTTGTTCATACTATTTATCATTCTGGCTAAAGTGCTCCTTTTTTTTCCTGGCAAGGAGTCCTCCCTTTTGATTGTCTTTAAAAGGCTCTGAGATTCCCTTCAGTAGCTGGCAACTGATGGTGAGACAATGCAGCTCCCCCACATCATAAGGCAAATACTGAAAAATCCTGCCTCCCCCAGGAGCACTTTCTAAAACCCTGAGTCATTAAACATTGAATCACATTATTCCTGTTAATGAGGCCTCATTCCTCTAACATCTTTGCTCTACTTACTGTACATTACCTCACAGACAATTTCCTGGTGAACTGGTGTGGCGTTTGCACAGACCCAAGGCATTTATCCAGCTCATTAGGATGGGTACAACATGAGGCTGGCTGTATTTACAGAAGAGAGCCAAAAAGCAAAGTATCCCATTCTGAAGCTTTCATCCTGCCATCTGTGCAAAGGGAAAGAGCCCTTAACAAACAGGTCAAGCAATAAGGCTTGTTTTCTGCTTTCCCCATTTCACTTATTTGCTGAAGCTGGTGACCGCCTGCTACTTGATTTCTGGAAAGGTCAAAAGGTTGTTGTATAAAAGATCACCCTTAAAAATTCATCATTTATCTGACAAACGCTGACCTCATGCTGACTCTCTGGCCGACTGTAAACTCACTGATTGCACATCTCTTTATTCCACTTGGTTTAAGTTCTGTGCATACGCTCTGGCAAGAAGCACTTTAAAAATTTAGCAGGAAGTGATTGCCACTTACCAAAACAAAAGTAGGGAATTTGTTTAAGTCATTTAATTATGGATTATGTTGGAAACCTTAGGCTATATTTCAAATGGAAGAACTGGCAAAATTAACCCTAAGAATTCCTTGCTTGCAAAAACCCTATAAAATTCATGGGGAGCCATAAGTTGACAGGTAACTTGAAGGTACACGGATGCACACACGCGCGCGCACACACACACACACACTTTGGAAACTTGGCATTTTACAATGGTTTATTGCCAGACAAAGTTTTCCAAATGATACAGTGAAATATCTGAGTAGGTAATTAATGATCCAAATAAAGGTAATGAAATGGATTTGGGAGATCACTTTGGGAACTGATCTATGGGCTGAAGCAGGGGTGTAAATCAGTGGGGCAGAAATTGAGGATATGATCCCCCAGAAAGAATTCTGACCCCGACATTAAATTTTCCCTTCCATCATCAAATTTTAAGCCTTGCAGGGACAAATCATTAAAAATCATTCACACCCAGAACTCTACATTACACCCTCAGCACTCCCCTGATCTACCAAGCTTGTATGTCTCTATGAAGAAAAGAGATAAGGTTAGTTTGGCATGACTTGTTTTTGATAAACCCATGCTGTCAGCATTCCTTTCTAAGAGTGAACATATGGACTGAATTATTATTATTATTATTATTATTATTATTATTATTATTATTATTATTATTATTATTATTATTTATATCTCGCCTCTCCCAACGGATCGAGGAGGTACTACAACAGTATATAAATACATTAAAAGCAATTAAAACATAACCCATCCTCCCCACCCACCAACCCATCTAAACCCCCTAAAACACATTAACTATTAAAAACAAGAAGACATTGGGTGGGAGGCGGTGGAGCACTAGTCTGGGAAGGCCTGTCGGAAGAGAACAGTCTTCACTGCTTTTTTAAAGCAGTCAAGACTGATCTGTTCTGGAACCTTTTCTGGTATCAGTGTCAAACTGACTGGCTGCTAGTTGCCCAGGTCCTCTTTTTTTGCCCCTCTTGGAGATGTGCAAGCATGCTGTTTTATGTGCAAGATCTTTATTGTGTAAGATTTTTGTTATTCTGCTGTCTTTTGTCCATGATTTTTTGTGTAAGTCTTTTTGGGCAAGGTTGTTGGATATTTGCATTAAAAATGGCAATCATAGAATCATTGAGTTGGAAGAGATCATAGAGACCAACCAGCCCAACCCGTCATGCAGAAATACACAGTCAAAACATTCCCAACAGATGTCTATCCAGCCTCTGTTCAAAACCTCCAAAGGAGACTCCGCTACACTCCCAGACAGCATATTTCACTGTGGAACTGCTTTTGTCTTCAGGAAGATCTTCCTAATTGAACAATTGTACAAAAAAGCAGATGTGACTGTTTGGAAGTAGTGCAGTTGGTGTGTGTGTGTGTGTGTGTGTGTGTGTGTGTGTGTGAGAGAGAGAGAGAGAGAGAGCGTGCGCACAAACCTCCACAATTGTTGTAAAAAAAACCTTCATGTATTTCTACACACAATAATTTGCAGAAACAGTTTGTGATGTGTGAATATCAGATAAAGAAATGCACAAAATTCTCACCACTCTATTTTCTTCCTTATTGTGTTTCCTGAGTGTTGGGAAACCCATTTTTCCCAGGGAGAAAATGAACAATAATGACTATTTTTTCCCTTCATAATTCATGGCAGAAGAATTTTGTGTTCTCTATCACCAAGAAGTGCTTTACAAAAACAAATCAAGATAAGGCAGATTTCAGAGTCTTTATTGAATAATATTAGTAGCCCTTTCACACTACACAACTACTGAGCTCTGATTCCACTTTAATTTCTATATCTACATCCTGTGGAATCCTGGGACTTGTAGCTCAGTGAGGCACTAGAGCTATCTAGCTGAGAATTCTAAATGCCCCTTCCTAAATAACAAATCACAGTTCCATAGATTTTGCCATGACAGTTAAAGAAGAATCATAGCACTGTAAACATGTAGTGTGAAATTAGTCTAGCATACAGTTTCTGCCAAAAGGCTTTCACAAGCAGACATGGCATGATGTTCTTTCTTCCCTTACACTTTGATCCCAGCACCTGGTGCTTAGACATATTCTTCTGAAAAGGACATGAATGAGTACACTAAAGAGGTGGAGATTGGAACTGAAAGTGTTGAAGGGTTAGAGTGGAGGACAACGGGAAAGTATTCTTCATTTTCTTCATATATGATATTCATTACAGCTTTTGCAGAAGCAGGTTTATAGTAGTTGCAGAGGAAGGACAGAATCAAACAAGTAGAATATTGGCATATAAGAGGGCAAACTGTCCTGTAAGGCTATATCCATAGAAATTTTCTTTGACTTTTTTTCTAATAAATAATTACAGGACTTGTAGAAGAAATGGTCATAATGTTTAGTATATTAATGAAATATATGCTGTATGATTATATGTATTTAAATGTGGTAGTAGTGAGAGTAATTGAAGCAAGTCAGTAACATGGCAAGCCAGATACAAATATTATTTGGGGCTCCAATTGAAAAGTTAAGAACTGTGCAAGACTACCAATGTAACTAGTGTGGGTGATAAATATAAGTGATCATTTTGCCACTGTAGCCCTTTCAAAGGATTCTCATATTCTCAAGAGACAATGAGGTCATGCTGCTGGTTACAACCCCAAGGTCATGTGGCTTCCCTGATGTCAATGTATGAGGCATGGACTTTGGCACAAGAAAAGACTACATGCTAAGCCTTCCCTGGACCCTAGAACTGTGGTTATGAGGAGGCTTTCCGCCTTTAAATGTCTGTGTCTTAACACGTGGAAATTGACTTTCAGGTGACACCAGTATTACATCTGTGCTGCCCCTTGATTGAATGAGCACCTCCTCATAACACTGTAGCTCAAGGGAATACACAAGAGGGTGCAAGAGTGGTACTGTTTTTCAAGAGGTCATGTAGGCTACTCCTGTCATAAAACATTTCCAAAGGATGCCTGGGCATCCTTTCTGAAATTTTCCAACCAGAATAATCTCTCAACAGCCTGTCCTTTAGAAAAAAACCTCTGACATTTAAGTTTGACTTATAGTTGTTCCAAATCTAGTTGGTGATCACATGATGAAAAATGAAAAACAGAGATTCTTAACAGCTGATGATTCAAAACAAAATAAGGGTAGGAAGAAGAACTTTTTCAATGAAACAACTTTAAAGAATAGTTAGGATGTAATACAATGTCTTTGTTTAGAGTGGCTGCACCAAAAGACAGTTTAACCTTGATAGTATCCAACCTTCAGTAGAGAGGGCAACAGCAAGAAGAAATCCTCTTTAGTTATTTTGAAGACACCAATATTTCTCTCTTCAGCATTCTTCTCCACTCTAACCATAATATTCTCACCACTGAGGCTTAAATGCTCACAATTTTTCTTAGGTTTCACTCTAATCTGATAGTCTCCAACTGAAATATCATACTAAACCTTTCAAGTCATGAATTGACAAATGTTTCTTTAAAATTTGGGTTTTTCCTCTATGCTTCTCTCAAAAACAGCAACCCTCCATCAATTTGTTTCAAAGTGACTGAGAAATCTGAGGGAAATTTTTCATGAAACAGTCATTCCCCTTGCAAGAGTTATGTATTTATGAATGTACAGTCAGCCTTCCATATCTGTGGATTCTGTATCTATGGATTCAACTAACCATGGCTTGAAAATATTCCAAAAGAAAAAATCCCAAAATGACAATTTTGATTTCAGTCATTTTCTATAAAGGGATGCCATTTTACTACACCATTGTACAAAACTGGACTTGGGCATTCACAAAACTTGGTATACATAGGAGGTCCTGAAACCAAACCCTAGCAGATACTAAGGACCCCCTGTATTTGAACATATTTAAGCTTTTTGAAAGAGGAAAGTGTATTAAAATAATATTGACTTCATTAACAACATTTAAACCACTTTTTGATAATAATTTAAGTAAATTAAGTAATAAATTATTACCTACTGGTTGGTGGAAAGGAAACTCTCATAATGTCAGGGTCTGTTTTTAGGTGGTAGATACACATCTTCCTCCATCTATAAAACCCACTTTTGAACAGTTAAAATAGTAGTTCTCAGCATATCCATACAAAGTGGTTTGAAAACTGTACACAGTTGTGCTTTACATTCTAAGCTGGAGATATACTTATCATGAAAATTAAGCCTCACATAATACGCTCAAACATTAAAGCTTGGAAAATTTATATTCTGAATCATGTAGTATGAAATTCGGCAGTGTCACTATATGAATGGGGTTGTTTTTATATGCTGCAGCAACAGTCCTTGGTGAAGACATTAAATTTGCTGTCTGCTATAATCATCAAACTTTAACAGCTTGGAAATATTGTATTTCCTGTGTGTGATTTTTACATATGTCCTTGTTGCTTTTCCTTCCCTGCCCCCCCATCAACTCATATCTCATATTTCCCCGTGATAATTCTGGTTTATGTTTTAAGCTCTTGCAATCCTTTCTTCACTAGTTTTCTGTCATTCATAAAATTTGTAAGGGCCTGGATACATTCTTTCATTCCAATCATTAATTAAAATGCTGAACAGCACTATACCCACCACCAAGCTAGAAATACTTTCTAAATTTGATGCTGATCCATTAATTACCCCTTGAGTGTTGTTTTCAATCGAGTATTCATTTACTGGTAATTCCTCGTAGTCAGGGTTTCTCAAGTATCCTTTTGAGGTTGTCATATAGAACAATACATCAAAAGCCTTGCAAGAGATCTATCAGCTGAGTTTTCTTGTTTACTAATTCTATACTTGATCAAAGAAGGAAACTAGGTCAATTCGCTATGGTTTAGCCTTAATAAATCTATATTGGTGGATAGCAATTATTGCATTTATCCTGTAGGCAATTGTTTTAATGTTTAGTGTATCTTTACAAAACAGAAGGTAAACCAACCAGTCAAGCTTGTGTCTTTAAGTTCTCCTTGCGGAAAAAAAAAGTGGGGGAGTGTTATAAATTTGCCAGTCACCTGCAATTTTGTTTAATCACTCTAAATTTTCAAATAACATTGCCAGTGTTTCTGACATTTGCCTGGCTAATTTTTTTCTAATTTTTCTAGCTAATTTTTTCCAAGATTATTACTTGAAGATCCTTAGGCTTCACGGATATGGGCAAAACTATACAGGAATTATGCTGGAACCAGAAGTACCTCTCCTGCCACTATCCCTTTAAGTGCTCAGTTCAGGAGATAAAACTTTGTTGTTTTTATCTGCCTTCAAGCTATCTGCAACTTATGGCACATTTATCATAGTTTTCAGAGGAGATTTGTTATTGCTTCCTTCTTAGGCTGACAAAGGCCATTTCTGCACTGGACCGTTATAGCGCAATGATTCCACTTGCATCATCCTATGGAATCCTGGGGTTTGCAAACCCCAG
The DNA here is from genome assembly GCA_948472985.1 of Iguana delicatissima. Taxonomy (NCBI): domain Eukaryota; kingdom Metazoa; phylum Chordata; class Lepidosauria; order Squamata; family Iguanidae; genus Iguana; species Iguana delicatissima. The sequence goes on along the minus strand of CAOKZL010000478.1, from coordinate 661,204 downwards.
GATTCCATAGGATGTTGCAAGTGGAATCATCACACTATAATGGTCAAGTGAAGAAATGGCTAGAGTATTATCTGGACAAGGCCACTCAGTGGGTTTCCACAGCCAAGTAGGGAGCTGAACCCTGGCCTTCCAGTGTCCTAGTCCATCATTCAAACCACTGTACCATGTTGGCTCATGGGGAAAATGCACAACCAGAAATCACAAAATAGCATCAGATGGCAGCTATTTGCCCAGGATGATGATGATGATGATTTCTATCCCGCCTCTCCACATGGATTGAGGTGGCGAACAACATGAAATACATTATACATTAAAAGACATTAAAAGACATTAAAAATATACCCAATCCCCCCCACCCACCAACCCACCTAAACCAAGCCCTTAAAGCACACAGCAATTAACAGTCCATCAATTACTATTAGCAAAGCAGCAAGACAATTGATGGGAGGCGATGGAAACGCTAGTCTTGGAAGGCCTGTCAGAAGAGATCAGTCTTGACTGCTTTTTTTAAAGCAGTCAAGACTGGTAATATGCTGGGTCTCCTCCGGCAGGCGGTCCCATAACTTGGGAGCAATAGAAGAAAAGGTCTTCTGGGTAACTGCAGCCAACCTAGTTCTGACTGGCTGGATATACAGGAGTGGATATACAGGAACATGGGCAATACTCACTAGTTACCAGATGCTGAGGAGATGACTACAGCCTAATTGAAACGCAGAAATATTGTGATTGTTTGTGCACAGTGCTTCCTTTTTGTGCTGATTGTCTTCTCTCTAGAGTTCTCCTTTGGGTACTCTAAGTATGAGTAACTCAACATTGACACCTCATGCCTCATCATTTGGGTCATGTCACTCATGTGTTCTTCCAGTGTGCTCATGTAGCTATTGTTCTGCAGGTCAGTCTGGTAGGCTAGCATAGCCTGTGCATTATACTCAGTTGGCATATCTCAACTTGCTTTCACAACTAGCATTAACAGAGAAAGTATGTGGCTGGGGTTGTGGGAGGAGCCAGACACAAGATGTTTTTCTTTCAGGATTTGGAACCTCTATATTGCTTATGGGCATCAAAATAAGCATATTCATTCTTCTGCACATGCACTTGCTCTTTTGTCTGTAAAGTAATATCCAATTTTTGTTAATGGTGAAGGCATCATCTTTTTAATATGGATTTAATGTAAGTGCTCCTCCATTTCTTTTTTCATGTATGTATATATGTACATGTATTTATGAAAGCCAGGCCCTTTTCACACATCACCTCCAGCCCGCAATGGCCACAGAATCACCACATGATTCTGCATGATATCGTCATGATTCTGTGGCAATCCCATGGCAAGTAGTCAGAATCACAGATTAAATAATTGTTGGGTTTCTCCCAACAATGACACATGATCGCAGAGTCCTCCTGCCTTCCTCACGCACTTACCTGTCATGGAGAACAGCAGGAAGCGCAATGGCTGCACTTATGGCTTCCTCCCATCCAGCAGGTAGCCAGTGTGGAGGGGGAGAGTGACAGAAACACCCCCCTCCTGAGAGAGGCTTCCTTTGGATCCCAACTCAATGGCTCTGAGAAGAAGGAAGTTGCAGAAAGGGCCCCAGTGTGATGTAATGGTTTCAGCATTGCACTATGATCCTGGAAACCAGGGTTTGATTCTTGGCTTGGCCACCCACTGAGAAGCACATTCTCAGCCCCCAGAAAACTTCATGGTAGGTTCACCTTAGGGTCGCCATAAGTCAGAAATGACTTGAAGGCACACAACAACAACAATATGTATTTATTGTCTTATTTATCATATTCTTTATCCGTTAAAGTGTTGCTTGTACCATCTGACAAGGAAATTTTTTACAAAGAGAGATCTAAGGCATTCACATTTCTCAAGAATTTCTTGACATAATCTTATTTTTGTCCTGGCCTGTATTTCCTGTATTTTTCACAAAGGTGGCTGTATTTGTCATCATTTTTAAAATTTAGTCTTTCCCTTCTGAAATCCATTTGCACAACAAATATACTATAATATAATCAGTGTTAATGAAAATAAAACTTATTAATTCCTTAGCTGAACACAGAGAACAAATAAAGTAATTTTAAAAAAGTTCATGTTCATTGTGGAAAGGCCCGTATCTTGGGATTTTCATAAAAATATTCAACCTATGTAACTGTCTATGAAGATCCAGCATGGTGTAGTGGTCTGAACATTGGACCACTCTGAGAAAAGAATTCAAATCCCCACGTAGTCATGGCTTACCTTCATCAAGTCATACTTTCTCAGCCTCAGAGGACAGCAAAGCAACCATCCCCCACCAAATCTTGTCAAGAAAAATCTTGCCCGTGATAGGTTTGCCTTAGGGCCACCATAAGTTGGAAATGACTTGAAGATATAGAATTGTCTATGAGAATGGAGTGGTGAGATCTTCATGAATATGCCCCAGACAACATTTCCAACTTCCTTACAGACTCTTTAATTGCTAAGTGTGGTTTATGATGAATTTGCTCCTTCTTGGATCGAACAGCCATATGTTGAACTCCACTAATTTCAAGGGCTTCTGATTAATTGTTTGGTAAACACACTGGAATGGAAAGAAAACATGTGTTAATCCTAATATTTTCTTTTAGCTCCACTGTAAAACAAAATGACATGTCCCCTGCCCTACACTTCCAGTAGGAAGAATCACTGACATCACAGATCAATACATTACTGGCAATTGTAGACTATTTTAGCTAAAATGCTTTTCTCCAGAGCAATCGTTCCCAAGTCCTGACATCAATGATATCTGTGATAAGCAAGCTCTACATCATGTCCTAGCAAGAGCTTGGGAAACCTACAGTTTTGTAATGCTAGGCTCACCTCAGCATGGCCTGTAAGCAATTCTGGGAATGATAATCCAAGCAGTAATGTTTCCAAACTCTACAAAAGCAAAATTCCCCCATGCAAAATTCCCACAGGAGCTAAGATTTGCTGAATATTACTTGGATTTTTGTTATTATGGGTATCTCTGATGTCAGGATTTGGGAATTTGGGAGGACTACATTTCAGATAGAATAGATTATACTAATGGCTAATTCTTTAGAGATGGCTTGCGTTGTTCAATGTCAGCTGTGGATTTGGTTATTATTATTTTATGCAAAACTAGAATAGAAAGCTCAACTATTCTAGTCTATCGTTTCTCATTGTGGCCAGGCTGATAGTTCCATGGTAAGCAAGGCATAAAGTAAACAGTCCCCACATGCAGATTGTTTTCAGTACCTGGGATTTACTGCTTATGAAGTTACAGGATCCCTTCAAGCCATTAGATTTAAGAAGGTAGATCATCCCTTTTTCATTTTGTTATTCTAGCACTTAACATCAATAAGATTCCCCTTCTTGTAGCAATTTTAGAATTTGTTTGAAAATGGTAGCAAGGGCAGTGGAGGGGGAGGAGAGACTATGTGGAGAGAAGGGGGCAATAATGAGGACTGCTCTTTGGCCCTTTCCACACGGGGTAATTAAAACGGTGTAGAGCGACCTCTAACGGAGGTCGTCTACACCATGGAGTGTGCTGGGGCATTTATAATTTTGAGGTTCTACACCTCAAACCGCCCTTAAGCGACCGGAAGTGGTGGCGCCACGTGTTTTTTAAAAACCACTTTTCATTCCACCCCATCACAGTACCCCGGTGTAGATTTGCAGGCGCACACAAGTGCGTGCCTGCAGATCTGCCAGGGGCGGGCTTCTGGCTGGCGAGCTTCTCCGGTTGGTGGAGAGCCTCCGCCAGGCGTAAGCCATCATTTTGGACACCACAGGACGCCGCAGGAGTGTGGAGCAGTGAACTCGCGCTGCTCCTCATGGCGACGGACTTACCCAGCTTCTGGTAAGCTCCGTTTCTGCGCGTTTTACCCCGTTTCTCCCTCCACGTGTGGAAAGGACCTTTTCCTTGCACATCATGTTGTCAGAGAATCCTAACTGACCCTCTTAACATGGAACGTGATTTTGTGCTGGATATCTAATAAAATGCATAAGACTGCTACATCTAGCAAGTCATGAAAAATTCCATGCAACCTTAAATACTAGTCTTTGCAGCTTTTACCCTAGTTTATTCATCCCTCCTCCTTTTGTACAGTGACATAATTGCTTTCTATGCAAACTTTTGCAAGGGTCTCTGCAAAAGAGACTTCAACTAGACTTTCTTCAAAAGGTTAGGCCTTCCTGGAGAGTTGTAACAATAACATAGTGAATAGGAAATTGGAATTGAGAGAGGATGGGCCACAAATATCACTCACAATGTGTCAGATTTCATATATTGGCTAAACACACTCAAATGTGCATGGCTGGATGACAGGCTTGCAAAAGAATTGGATGAAAATAGACAGCACATTTTGACCCCTGCTTTCACTCCTCTAAGGTCTAGAGACTTGCATTAAAAAAAAAAAAAAATGAAAGCGAGAAATCCAGTCCAGATTGTCCAAATGGCATGAGGTGGCATATCTAGAAACCAGATGAAACCTTGCTGACTAGGTGGCATGGAAACCTTAAACCACTAAGATTTAAAGTTGCTAGAGTGGGTTGGAGGGATTTGGGGTTGAGGAACACATGCAGCCCCATGGCAGCATTCTGTCTACCCTTGTGCTTCTGATCAAAGGTGTTCTGAAAATGGACTAACAGCACCTATTGTCTCCACACTGTTCTTCATAAACTTCTCACCTGTTTCCCTCTGTTGAAGGACAGAGCAGCATGGACATCTTGTGGATCAAAGGGAGAAGTAGAAGTAGAGAAGCACCTCCATCTACCATTTTGGTGTAAAGCACACCTCCCCTGCTGTCTTCTCAAGCTGCTACTGCAGAGCTTTGTAAACCACACATCTTTTACTGGCCTTCTAAACTAGTGTGCTGTCTTAGATGTAAAGAAGGGCACTATCCAATTGTCAGTGTTGAAGTAAAAGTCAGCTGCCAATCTGATCATCCCTGGACAGGGAAGAATACCCTCTTGTTCCTTTTCCTTAGGTAGCAAAACATCTTAGAATAGTCATAAAGTCTGCCCTTAGGACAGCCCTATAAGTATTGCTTTACATGTAACATATATTAGAGTGTAAATGGAGCAGAAGATAACAAAACAATTAAATATTGTAAATTGCCTTAGATAGGATGGCTTGGCAATAATAAAACTAATGAGCCTTATTTCATTTTTGAATCATCATCTCTGTTCTTTTGCATCCCGATCAGGCATTGCTGTACCTAATTCCTGCTGATTTAGCACCCTAAGACAAGGCCAATTAAACTCAGTTGGGTTGTTTTCAATAATGTCAGTGGGATGTGGATCATTGAGTCATGGCTGGAGGGACTAGAGGATTATCTAGTCAATCCTTGGCTCTGCAGCTAAACCACAAATGAGCCACCTGCAACTTAACCAATGCCATCCAGATAATATTGCTCCACAAGCAAAGGACAGAAATCAGCAAGGTCTCTGAGACTATTAAAGTTACTTTGCCGCAAGAAATGCTTAAAGAATCTAGATATTTCAAGTAAACAAACCAACTCTCCACTGAGGAGTATAGACTGAACACAAAAGCAGAATTCCAGATTTCTCCCTGTCACAAATCATTGTCTACTATCTCCTGCATATAATGATTTTAAGCTTTATGGAGTTTCATCAGAAAACCATTAATTACTGGTTCCCTCTTCCTTCATTTCTATGCCCCTTTCTTCAAGCTTCATTCCATGCATATTAATACTCTTGTAACCATACCTCACACCCTGCTGGATGCAGGAAATCAGCAGGAAATATCATCATCTTATAAAACTAGACACTTATGGTTGGAAAACATGTGGTACCAGGACACAGGCCAGCATGGCCAGGTCATAAGTTCAAGAGGATCAGATGGAAACCTTTAACATTATTGGATTTGGGAGAATCCTCTCAATGACCCAACCTCCAAATACAATAGATGACAAAACTGCCCAGGCGAAGCAGTTAAGCACTCCTGCTGTGTGCCTATCCTACAGAAACCTTTCCTATTCACATAATATGACAAAAATATTACGAGACTGTCATGACTCCCACTAATGCTTTGTCACCTAAAGTTAAGACACCTGGACCCTTTTGTTTACTCTGCAAGAAAGCAATTAACACACACCTCTTCAGGGTAGGAAATAGGATATAAAGACCTCAGCCCCAACCCAGATAATTTGTTCTTATGTTAGGCATCACATTGTACCCCAGACTCCCGTTCCTCCATGTTGCCCTCGAATGCCTGTTTGAGCCACTCCACTTTGATCTTCTTCTTCAGGACTGGTGAATATCATACCTTCCACCCAAAATCTCTCTCTATCCAACCTTTCTTGCCTTTTTCTTCAATACCCCTGTATGGTTCATGAGACTGCTTGATTTTCTTGTGTCTATTAATTTCTCTCATGCCCTGCTTCCAGAGCATGGACTCTGACTCAGAGTCTGAAGCAGAGGGCATGCCAGAGGCTGAAACAGAAGGCATTCCAAGGCCTGCTGTACAGAGAGAGGTTACGGTGCCGGAAACAGAACGGGGATGGTGCCAGCTCCAACAGAGAGTCCTGCCTCTTCAGATATAGAGGAACACTTACCTAGACCCAGCCTCACACAGCACAGACAGCAGAGAGAGACTCAGTGTCAATGCCTCAGAATTTATTACCAGCAACAGCTGTCAATCAAGGCACAGCTGCACTAGGCTTTGGGTCTCTTTAGCTGGTGTCCTTCCCCTCCAGAAGTTGTCAGAGCTTATCTGACCTGTTACCTTGCCATAAAACTCTGCTGGACTTTGTTTATGTTGGACTTTATTTATGACTCTTTGTTTACTGCCTGGAAGTAAGTTACCAGCTGGGAGATATTCAATTTGTTTTTTTGATTGATCAGCTGTGCAGGACTGAGATAAGACAATTTCCAATAAAATACTCTTTTAACTTCTAACTGGAGTCATCTCTGCAGTTAGTACTGCAGCTATACACAGGTGAAAAGATCTTGCTGTTACCCTCCTCTTCCAAGCCTCCTTTGACCTATAATTCCCCAAATCCTAAGTGGATGATGGCACTGCTGGTGGACCTCCAGCTCCCCCAGTTTTTAATATAACACTCTTTCTTGGTCTACTTCATGCTACACTGCTTAACTCTGCCATTTGCCTGTCTCCTTGCCCTGGGTTCTTTTCCTTTACTGTTTCTATGTCATGAAACCACTTTGCTGTCTTAATGTCTCAGTGTGAAGTTTTAATCCCATCAAAATGGACAATTTCCTCTTCTTTCACAAAAACTAAATAAAAATGGTGTTCTTGAGACACTGCACACTCCAGGCTCCCATGCTTGTTGAGCAACTAGAAGAGATACTACTATAGATTATGAGTATGGTTGCAGAACCTTTGGCTTCTCATTTAAACTGTTATATTCTAATACTGTGCATAAGGTAATTGGCAGAGATATCATAAAGTAAGGGATTTTCAGGATATACTTGTTTCTTTACTAGAACTCAAGATCTACCAACCAAAGCCTCATATAAAAGATACAAATATTGCATTCTAAGACTGTAGCTAACAGTCTTCTGGATATCTGCCATAACTACACTAAGCATAGGTAATGACAGATGGATAATAAAAGCCATGAGTGCAGCAGCCATAAAGAAAGTGTTCCTATTGAGATAAGAAAGTTCCTTGCTCCAAGCAGCCTATTTCTCCAGTTCTTAGCCTGGATAGGAGTGGGAAATTCCTCAGAACTAAAGGCACTTTGAGAAGGCTGGTTTGGTGATTTTCCAAGCAGCTTTTCTTAGAGTACCATTAGCTCCAAAGACATAGCTCACTTCTGGAAGCTAGGCACTGGAGAAAGATAATCCTCTTTTCCCAATGGTGAAGGCAATGAATCAGCCTTACTACCTTCATGGTCACTGCATAATCCAGGGAAAAGTGAAACCACTAGCAATTTTAAAGTGTCTGGTTGCCAAGAAAAAAGACAGAAATGAACAAATGCCAAAGAGATCTTTTGATCTCAATGTACATGATGACAAAAAATAGAATAAAGTAAAATTAAAATATACAAAATAAAAAACAAACAAACCACCTTTCCAGTAGTTTGGATGCATTCTGTACATTTGTAGTTAGTTTTAATCTTAGTAGCAAACAGAGATATAATGAGGGAGAGAGCATTACCTCCCAAAACAGAAATTCTGTCCTATAAAATTTCCTTCAGTTCCCAAATGTCTAGTATCAAAGACAGTGTGAAATTGAAAATTGTTCACAGTTAGAATGGTTATATTTGCTGTTTTTGCATTGGTAACTTCATTTTTCCCCTCTTGTTTGAATGGAGAACTCTTATTTGGGGGACAATGCTCTCCATGTAGCTACACCTATAATGGAGACTAGCAACTTCTAAAGCAGTGGTTCCCATCCTGTGGGTCCCCAGATGTTTGTGAACTTCAGCTCCCAGAAGCCCCAGCCACTGTGGTCAATGCTCAGGGCTTCTGGGAGCTGAAGTCCAAAAACATCTGGGGACCCACAGGTTGAGAACCACTGTTCTAAAGGATCAGTTTATGTGATGAAATACACTTTGGTCCTGAGTTGTAGCTGTGAGGGTTGCACAATGAGAACATTGTCCCTTCTAAATATGAATTTTTCACTCTCAGTTGAAATTTTCCTTCAGTCCTCAGATTTTAGGATTGCATTGAGGTTGTCTTAAAACTTCAGCTGACCACTTAGAAAGACAGTTTGACTATCTAAAAGGAATGTGCAGACAAAGCTATAAATGGAATACAAACACAGGAAATACAAGAGTTCTGGATATGAATGTATCATTCATTGAAATTTCAGAAATCTGGCAACTGAAGGAAAATTTCATGGGGGCAGAATTCTTATTGGATTTGATTCATATATCCATTTTGGACCCAATTTGAGATAAAAGTATTGTGAAATAAATAAATGCATGCCTATTTTTTACCCATCTCACCCCAGCTAGACACTTGTTTCATCTCTTAAAATGGTTTCCTAATATGAAGACAGGGCAATGTCCTAATTATACCGCCTCCCGCCATTATGCCCTGATTCTGGCTTACTAGTGTATATGTAGCCTAGCCATTTTTTCAATGTATATTTTGCTGGTACCCAAATTAAATGAGGAATTGGTAAGGGGTGGAAATTTGTGAAATCTGTGTCTCACTTTGCCACTCCCCTCCACTTTGTAGCCAAATTATCTCTTACACACACACACACACACACACACTTCTATAAACAGCAAACAAAGAAACCACCGCAATAGGCAAGAGACAGAGATCTGGTCCTCTTGGGATTCTAGCATTGCATTGCAACTGATAAAACCAGCTGTTCCTTGTAGAAGCTCCACCAGATTGTAAGTCTGCCATAGCAAGTCTGTCTTTTAATTATTTACTGATTAAATGTATGGTTTTGAAGTATTGTTCATAACGTTAAATTGTGAAATTATTCCCAGTCCAATGGGAACCAAACATAACTTGCAAACTTCTTTTTTTATCTAGAGTGAATTTGCATGGAAGGCATTTCACTACTTAGTTTGGTTGAAAGATTGGGTTGTGTTGTCCAGAAAGAGACGTTGACGTAGAAGGACATGACCTGAAGTTTGGGTGGCATGATTATTTATGGTATGATAAAGGTAAAGTGAATGCAGATTTTAATAACCAATTTGTGAGATACGCTTTGCTAAGAATTAGGAATAGATATAAACCAAGATTATATCGTAAAATGCATTTGTGGATTTCAGTGCAAGAATCCTTTTATAAAAAGGAAACAACAGTAAAGGAAAAGTAGGTAATTTATTGGGATCTTCTGAAATGTCATCAAGAGTAATACCAAATTAAGTCAAATGAAGAATTACTGACAGAGGATTACAGTTTTCAGTGATATTCTTACAGATGCAAATTTGAAATATTTAAAATGAATAAGAAAATGTATGGTTTTGAGAAGAACAAATTGGAATTTGAAATGCAGTTATATATGGGTGATGAACATTTGATTGGTAAGATGTATAAACTTTTGTTAAAAACTGACTTGGAAGAGGAACAGGTAAAAATGGTATGGTAAAGTGGGCTTAGAACTTGGGATATAATATATAGATGAAACAATGGAAATGTTTCATCTATATATCATAGATCAAAGGGAGTAAAATTTATTTTATGTAATGATCTTAAGGAGAACTTTTATTAAACTATGTACTCTTAGTATAGTGGAATCTTCATATCTGTGGCGGTTCCATTCCAGGACCCCTTGCAAGTAGAAAAAAAATCATGAATACTCATGTCCATATTATTAAATGTTGATGACATGAACATGGATGAGTCAGCACATCTGTCACATGTAACTGCCATTGTAAGTATGATGCTCCATGATCACTTAAATTCACAGATTCAGAGGTCACTTCTATGGAGAGCCTACTATATTTGACTCCAGAAATATATGTTGGAAATGTAAGTAAAAAGTAAGAACATTTTATCATATATGGTGGACTTGTGAGAAAGCTAAAAAAATTTGGAAACAAATACATAGTCTGACACAAAAGATCTTGAATGTTAATATTCAGTTGAAACCTGATTTTTTTTGGGGGGGGGCAGAAACTGATATGACCAAATGAAGAAGAGATGTTGAAGATTATTATGATATATTGTCATGGCAGCAAAACTAATGTATGCATAGAAATAGCAAAATGCTGTAATCCCAATGACCAAAGACTGATTGCTGATGACTGGATGATCTAGCTGAAATGGACAAATTAGCAGCTTTGATTAGAGAAAGCTCATTGCTATCATTTTTGAAAGATTAGGAACCTTTGTCTGAACCTAAGGTATTGTCTGAAAAAACTTGAAATCATTAGAGTTTAGAATTGGAAGAGACTTTCAAGGCCACCCTGTGGTGCCTTTTCCAGAGCCTGACAAAATTATAGTTTGGAATACAACTCCAAAACTCTATGATTCTGTTATTCAAATTCTCTAACTATATCTCCACTGTAATCTAAGAGAAATTTTTTCTAGCTCTGCCTCTTGCTGCATGAAGGATGAACAAGGCTGGGTGAAACTTTACCATCCTTGCCAGACAGCAACCCAAATTTCTGCTTAGCTACTACTTATGAAGAGGAGTCCACCAACACCTCTGAATAATGCTTAGTCTTTGGAGGTTTCTTATAATACTTAATGAAGTCTGCTTCCCTGACTTTTCCACCCAAGCTCTAGTTCTGTCTTCTGGGACCACAGAGAACAAATCTTTTTTATGTTGTGTATGACACTTCAATTATTAGAAGACAACTATCATGTCCTTAATTTCACTAGGTTTGACAAACCTAGTTCTTTCAACTGTCACTCACAGAAACTGGTTAGCCAGAAGATGGAGAACTAAGAAACATGACTTCTTTGAACTGTGGATTCAAAATCCCACTGGCCATGGTGGCTGGGAGATTATGCAAGGTGCAGGCCAGTGAAATTTCCAAGTTCTGATAGAAAAGCCTCTCTCCACAGATGGAGTATTAGATGCTTTAATGTTTGAATGATGAAATTTAATATAGTATGATGTTGGAATGTTCACTTACCAGGTACAGTCAGCCCTCCACATTCATTAGTGTTAGGGTACACAGGAAAAAGTACACAAAAGTAGAAAAATCACAAATAGCAAAATGTATGTGTGTGTCTTTGGGAAGGGGGCTAAGGCATGGTGGGGAGAACAGACATTTAGGGTCCAAATGAGGTCAGAGGAAGGAGAGAGAAAGCATGATGGCTCTGTCCTTTGTCTCTCACACCCATCCTTCCTTGGGTGTGGGCGAGGACATAAGTAGAGAGTTTGTGGTGCTGAGAAATCAAGCTGCAAGCCATCCTTACCTGGCTAGGTAGTGGCAAGTGAAGGAGGAGGAGGACCAGAGGTGAGTTTTTAAAGGGCTAGACAGCCTGATCAGAGCCTCCAAGAGGGAAAGGTCCCCAGAAAAGAAGTGCCTGAAATGGGAGAAGCAAGGGTTGGAGAAATTCTCAATCAAATCCCTGAAAGTCAAACCCATAAATGTGGAGGGCTGACTACATTATCTTATCCAAGCAAAGTTACCAGGGGCATTTACTTTTTTGCTTATTACTAAAAAGTTAGTAGGCATTAGCGAATTTTTTCTAGTCATTATCACTAGGCAATATTTAATTATTGTTAAGGCTGTCCCTACTTGCTCAGATGCTCCATATGAGAATAAATACTTGGCCATCATAATTAAAAATAGGCTAATTATCAGAGAGCGAGAGAGAGGTTGGTGTGGTGGTGCTCAACATGTTACAAAACATAAAAACAAGCATACTTTATTCTGTTGTTCATCAACTAGTGCTTAGCTTGGAAGCGTATTCTCTCCCAATCACTCTGTGACTGCACTGCTCTCAGGATATGCCCTTCACATGCCTTTGTTTACCTTATGGGATTTGCTGCAGCCTGGTTTCATCTCAGCAGCCTAGCAGACACCCTAGGAATAAAATCAGCAGGATAGGTTCTTTATTATTACATGCCTGACAGTGGAGAGCAAAGTCTCTTTCAGAGCTTTTGCTGTTGAACTGGTTTCAATCACTCAGAGACACATTAAACCAATACAGTTTATAATGTGAATACATTATACTTCACTTATATGGAGGAGCAAATTCCTTAGAAGATGATGATGATGGTGGTGGTGGTGGTGTGGTGGTGATGAGGGAAGAAGAAGATTACAAGGAGGAAGAGGAGCTAGTGGAGGTAGTGGTGGTGACAGTTTTCCTAGGAGTAAGTCTCATGAATTCAAAGTGGTGTGTTTCTGATGAGACACATTTAGGGCTGTATTGTCAGTGACATTTTTAATAGCCTGGAGCAATAGTGTATATTAAAGGAGTGACAGACATACTTGTCTTTGTGTGTGTGTGTGTGTGTGTGTGTGTGTGTGTGTGTGAGAGAGAGAGAGAGAGAGAGAGAGAGAGAGAGACAGAGAGAGAGAGATTTAGATGTTCAAGTGATAACAGCCAGAAACGTTCAAGATACAATTGAAAGTGGCCAAATAATTGAGATCTACTAAAATACAAAGGACTTCTCAAGATTTGTAATAAGGTTGTTGCACTGTTCAGGAAGTTCCTCTCTGTACTCAAGAGTACAGAGGTACTAGGTGTGGGGAACTTGTGGTTGTTCAGATGTTGCTGGACTCTAAATTCTATTTTTAATAGCCAGCATGGTCAGGGATAATTTGAGGTTTAGTGTAATATCATCTGGACACAGCCATGTTTTAGGAGGATGGTAGTTTTGAAAAATCAACAGCAGCCCTTATGCAAACATTGAAACTATTTTATATTAGTGACTTGACATTATCAATATATCTGTCTACAGACAGAGGGTGGAATTAAAGGCATTGCTGAACCTTTTCTCTCCCCTCTCCAGTCCATTTATATTTACAAATACTGTATTTTGTTCTCAGCTTCCATTTTGGTTTATGGCCCATTATACCTAAACCTATATGTATATATCTGTGTACTTATTTACATTGTTTACATAATGACTTTTAGCAATCTCCTCTCCCTCCTCTCCCTCCCAACCTATTAAAATAGTGACGTGAATTAAAGGAATTAAAGCATCTTCCATAGTTCTCAGTATAGTTTATATTCTGTCTTATCTTTCTCAGGACAATTATTGCACCTTGTTTTTATTCCAAAATAGATGTATCACTGGCTTTTTGATGTCTTCGCAGGGTAGCTGATGGAAAGACAGCAGGAGATTGTTGGACAGATGGTATCAGCTTCAGGATCTGTAAAGCTTTTCAGCAAGAAACTGTCAATGAGTGCCTCTGCTTCAGTAGGTCTACCTTCTCACCCACATTGTCTCTAGGAGCCCTGTCACACTACACAGCTATGGCACTATGAATTCACATCAATTGCCATGGTTCCATCCTATGGAATCCTGGGGTTTGAAGTTTATGGTGGGGTATTAAGAATTCCCAGTCAGATAGTTCCAGTGCCTCACCTCATTAGAAACACTAGGATTCCATAGGATGTTGCCATGGCACTTAAAGCAGAATCACATTACTGCAGTTATCTGCTTATTTACAAGGGGAGTGCCAGTTAAAAAGCAGATAGTAGCATCTGGTTGTTCACTTTCCTGTTACCACCTTCTCTGAAACAGGGTGAGGGCAGATGAAGAAGCAGGATATATCTGTGGTGGAGGATTATGAGTTGTTTGCAAGTACCCAGCCATATCAGCCCTTTCTGAAATAATATCAGACTTTCTTGCTTTTGAGGTTAATGTTGCATCAAAACTATAGGAAATAACACTCCTCAGACGAGATAGATAGATAGATAGATAGATAGATAGATAGATAGATAGATAGATAGATAGATGAAAGAAGGAAAGAGAGAAAGAAAGAGAGAGAGAGAGAGAAAAGAAGGAAGAAAAGAAGGAAGGAAGGAAGGAAGGAAGGAAGGAAGGAAGGAAGGAAGGAAGGAAGGAGGAAAGAAAGAAAGAAAGAAAGAAAGAAAGAAAGAAAGAAAGAAAGAAAGAAAGAAAGAAAGAAAGAAAGCAGGCAGGCAGGCAGGCAGGCAGGCAGGCAGGCAGGCAGGCAGGCAGAAGTTAGACTGCATATATACTGTCAAATGGAGCAGGCTTCATTTGACCCATTTTCTAAGTAAACATGCATATGACTGTGCCGTAAATTTCTTATGGAATTTGCTGCCATAATACATTAGTTCATTCTTCTAGTTGTTTCACATATTATGTAGTTGGAAACAGTGGTGGTGTCTTTTCTTTGAGATCATGTGCAAGTTCCCCATGAAACCACTTTCATCCCATCAGCATGATTCAGAACGTACTCTTGGTTACCATAGGAAAACATATCCTGTACTATTTTCATTAGTAATGTGATGAAACTACAAAGGATGAAAGCAGCTTGTGTGTGTATATGAAAAAAGGAACTTCAGGGATTGTTTAGCTGGAAAGAAAAGTTGATGGTCATTTATATTTGTTTAATATTGTCTTCACAATATGTTGAGGGATTGGCTATGAAAGAGTTTCAGTTTGGCATTAGTCTGTTATACCAGAAATCCTTCAAAATAAAATGATGTCAGATTGATTCTTTGTGCTGAGTTCCCAAACTGTTGCTATGCAAAAAACTAATTTAGGATTGTGTGCCTTAATGTCAATGTCCTATAAAACTGCCAGATTAAAAAAAAAGTCAGCAAAGGAAGAGGCATTAGTTTTTCGTCTGTGTCAGCATAAAGGTTGCCTCAGTTGTTTCATCTCAAAACAGCTGCATGCTTTCATTGACTTTTGTTGCCCTTTCTTTGTGCACTCATCCTAACCTCTTAGGTTGTTTCCTGGCCTCCCTTCACTGACCTATGACCAGAGATGACCTTTAGCTAGAGAATGTGACATTTTGTTCTCCTCTGGCAGACGTGTGAGGCTCTCATTATTCAAAGGTATGTGAAAATAATGACCTCAAGTGACCTTTCAGTTTCCTTTCATTTACTGGTGTCCTCTAGGTGCTTGTTCAGCATATTACTGTGTCCAGATGGTGTAAGGCTGTTTAGTGGTAGTGTATTAAAATTTCTTCTTTAAGCATAACATCTCCTGTATATTAATCCCATACTTCCAGCTCTTGTTCTTATTGCCTGGTGAAGTAAATGTCATGTCACCTGAGAGGAAGGAACAGGTGGGAAAAAGATTTCATAAATCAGAGGACTATACAAGGATGACAAGTAATCCAATGGATTGCCCCATGTTAAGATCTACTGCCCATCAAACTCCATCAAATTCACAAAGGCAAACATATTGTGCTACAAGTAAAGAGCAGAAGTCATAAAGGTGATATGCTCCAGAGCTGCCTCTAGAGTTCTGGATATGTTGAACTTGACATTCAAGACACATGGTGCAGAAGAAAAGAAAGAACCATCTTTGAAATGAATAGCCTTTCTCCACTAATCCAAAAATACATACATATACACATGACAATGGTTATGCATGATGTCGTCATGGTCTCACTCTTCTCCTGTCCCCAGGTGGTGCAGTCATAGAATAACCCATGATCGCGCTGCCATCCCACACTTACCTGGTGTGCAGAGGGTCTGGAAGCACAATGACTATGCTTCCTGCCCCAGCACAGCCTGGAAATGTATCCAGCTGTGCTGCAGAAGGAAGAGGTGGGGCATTGTGCTTCCTGGATTGCAGAGGCAGCCAGTGCAGAGGTGAGAGGTCCTATCGCATTCACCTCCCAACAGGACATCACCAGGATAAGGTAGGGTGCAGAAAGGCCTCAGTATCTTGAACTGAATGCAGATGTTCTGCACCAGACAAATTTCTCCAACCACTTTCAGAGGGGAAGATATGCATGCATAAGGCATTGACAGGTTTCTAGCCCATGTCACCGAATATACATGAGAAGTCCACTTCCATACATGATTACTTGGAAACAAATCCCACTGTGTTCCAGAGGCCTGACTACCAGGTAAATATGCAGAAAAGTCCATCTTTAGGGTGCAATTCAAATCATGCTTACTGAGGCTTGAGTCCAATTTGACAGAGTGGGAATTACTTCTGAGTAAACATACATAGGTTCATATCACCAAATGATTAATGGATCAGCCACCCTAGTCCTGTTTACTCAACAATAAATATTGTGAATTTTACTAACAACTATTCTTCAAATGAAAGTGCTTAGGATTGCCACATTAATTTTCAATATGCACTGTTCCATAATACTGAAACACTTGATGCAATAAGATGAATAAAATCAACTAAAAATTTCTTTCCAAGGTCTAGCTCATTTCAGGATTCAAACTGAAAACATTCCTGGATAAATTGAACAAAGAACTTGGAGATGTGCAGGGAGTACATTTCAGATTTCTCGTTACAATTTTCTCTTGATTTCTGTTTTACAATTCTACCTTTCTTTGGAAGCAGGAACAAAGAGCCAATAGTTACCAGAAATGATTGAGACACCTGAAATCAGTCCATGCCCAATTCTAATCCAGCATTCAGCATGGATTAGTGTCACTGGTGGCTAATTATTTTGTTCTTGTACAGTAAGTCAGATGTGGAAGTCTCCTTTCTTCAGCCCAGGTATAATGGTATTTTCATCCCACCAGTGGATAGAGGAATAGCAAGTATCTCATAATTTTCTGGCTCCTGTGGTTGGTTTCTGAAACTGTTTCATTTTCTAGTGTTTTGTCTTGCAAGTTTTGTGAACGGAATTACAGCCCACCAATTTTCCAGATGTAATATCTCTTCCAGATTTAGCTAATACGAATGAAATGGTAGATGTTAAAGTAAATCTTCATATTAATAAATGGATTCATATAGTTCATGATTTAACTGCTATTCTTTGGATTGTTGTTGCTGTGTGCCTTCAGGTCATTTCCAACTAGCAAACAACACTACAAAGTTATTGTCACTGTTCTGATTCCATTACCTGTGCACTATTTTTTAAATTATAATCAAAATTAAATATCCAGAGAAAAATGGATGAGAGGAAAGCTTAAAGGTAACATAAGATGTTTAAGGCCAGAGCTTCAAAAAGCTACTTCACCAGTTAGCATGGTCACTGGTCATGCTGGTGGGGAATTAGGAGAGTTGTAGCCCACAAAAGGAACTTGTCCAGATTCACTCCAAGATTGTACACTGGGCTGAATTTTCATAAAACTGCTCTCAGTGCAGAAAGATTTGTCCAAAAACTATGATTCCTCTAATTATTTCTTTTTGAATGCTTTCTATAATCTCTTTCAAAAACAGGCCCTTATAACACGAAAGGCTGTCTTGTCTATGGAGATATATATTTTTCATCTGAAAATTTACCTGTACCAAAGTTATTGTAATAATAGTGGCATTACCATTGAAATTTATCCCATCGAGTTCCAGTAATGTCAGAATTTTTTCCCCCGTTTGTTTTCCCAAAGCAAAGAAGAAGAAAAAACCATGGCAACTTGGCTCTTTCTCAGGCCCAAATAATGCAAAGTAGGAAGGAGCTACACCATAGATTCCTCCCCTGTCATCCATGTCACCAAAATTACACTGGAAGAACATGTAATGCAGCAACTGCCACACTAGTAAGTCAGTTCCAGAAGGGATTTAAGAGTTTAGTTTATTCAGTCATCATAAATATTTTATATGCCCTACATTTAAGAAAGTTAAAGTGCTGCAGGTCTTTTAACAGCAGATCTAAACTAGGCAGCTGGGTAATTTGAATAATTAGTTTGAGTGTTCCTGTAATATATTCACTTTGGATCACAAAAATGTACAATTACAGTCAAAATATCCTTTTTGTGGTGTTATGTGGGGTAAACCAAGAGTGCTCTGAGAGCAATAGGATGTCTGAATAAATCCAGAGTAGGAGCAGGTACCAAAGTCACTTGTTTTGTATTTTAATAGAAGCCAACCACAGCTGTATGTCCTAGACAAATATAGGAGACAGAAGTTGGTTATCACTTGGGTTTCAGGGTTGTCAAAATTTTGTGCCATATCTGTCTAATTGAAACAACAACAACAACACAAAAATATGTAGGGAATATGGGGCATATAAATCCACATCATGGGAAAAATTGTGCTGAATGTGGTGAACCCAAAAAGTTATGCTGGGGGTTATCCTGTTATCCTGTTATCCTGTTCATCTCTTTGGTGACTGGCCTTTGAAGTCCCCAAGGATCAGGTCCCCCCTCCATGTAATTTAACAATCACTTGAAACTGCTAGGAAAGGCTGCCTAAAGTTGGTGTGTGGGGGTGTCTAGCTCTTCCTGTAGTATTCTGATGGAACCCAATTCTATTTCTCCTTTCCCTCTCAATCCAAGAAAACTGTTTTACTTCTAAAAGTAATTAATAATGTCATTAAGTCATTAATAATGCTCTGGATAAGTGCAAACAAACTGGAGCTTAATCCGGATAAGACAGAAATGGTCTAGGTCAGGAGTAAGGGAAATCAAGGGATAGGAATGGGAATGCACTGCCCCGAAGACACAGATTTACAACTTGGGGTCATTTCTTATTCATCCCTGACCCTGGAAGCTCAGGTTTTTCTGGTGGTCAGCAGTGCATCTGCAAAGTTAACACCTGTACCATTCCTATAGGCATCTAATGTCTAGGTGATGTATGACTTGGTTACATCTAGTTTGGATTACTGTAATGAATTCTATGTACAGGTGTCTCTGAAAAGTGCTCAGGAACTTCAGTTGGTCCAAAGAGATCTAACCAGACTGTTGACAACAGCTACTTAGAGATAGCACATAACTGCCTTGTTACAACAGCTTGTTACAACAGTTTGTTTCTGGGTGTAATTTGGCATGTTGATTATGACCCATAACCGATAATCCTGTGATCTTTGGATTGGTCTGTGTCTCTGGAGACAAAATTCAAATCCTTGCTCTGTCATGAATAAACAGTTTATTATTGTCATAGATCAACATAAGAGCAATAAAATCCAAATAAAAATACATATAAATATACAAAAGGATGCAAATACCCTTCTGCCACATGAGTTAAGAGCCAAAGCCTACTTAAAATAAAGAGAAAGGGAGAGGTGTCATTGCCTGATGGAATGAGAGAGAAGAGGGGGCGAACCAAATTTCCCATGACAGGAGTTCTACAGCCTGGGAGAAGCCATCAAGTTGGTTTGACATTTCTTTCCACATTTTTCTGAAACAAGAGGGAGCATACTAATTAGGCAAATGTTGCTCCTTCCACTGCAGCTATTTTAAAAAGATGCATGGAAATCCTAATTGCTACATCATGATAAATATGGCCCTTGAATGAAACTATCTGTATTGGTGGCTTTATTCCAGATTCTACCTAACTACACTTTGCTTTTTCTGGTGCTACTGCACACGGAAGGCACATGAGAAATTCCAAAGATAATATATGGAGTTATCAGCAGAAAAGGCAGCAGTGTAGGAGAGCCTGCCAGAGGAAAAAAAAGCAGCATAAAATTGCAGAACTGAGAAAAGTTGCTTCCCTCTCAGCAACTGACCTAATTAAAGGGCAGGCACCAAGGAAAGGCACAGAGAAAGCCTGTTGTTTCATCTGGTTGTTTTAGAGTTGTTCCATGGTTTTAGGCTCTTGGGGGTACTTGGGGGTTATTTTTAAAGGTTTGAATTCCATGGCACTTGCTTTCCAAGTGATCTGGGTGCTTGTGAAATTGAAGGTCTAATATTGGAGCATGAGTAAATCAGAACTGAAGCAGGTGTTATGACTTCCCCTGGCCATTCTGTTAAAGCATTTTAAACTTAACCTATCACACCCTTGTTATTCCTGTTCCAGAAGATACATTTGGTAGAGAATGGTCACTGTGACTAATTAGTTGAAAGTATTAAGGGGTGTGCATGAATGACTGCTTGAGTAAGGAAATGTCACATCTTCATTCATGACTTGAGTCAGAGAAAATATCAGAAAATATTGGAAACATGATCAACCATCATGAACATTATTGTGCCTGGAAACTTTATTAGGACTGATTACCTTTGGATCCCATACTAAGAGAAAGGTGGGACTATACATTGAATAAATAAAATTAATGTATTAAAATTTATAGCCTTGAAAATTACAAGTATGTTTGCCCAGATATTTAGGGCCTTTCTGCAACTCACCTTTTCTTGGCACTGGGGTGTGCTGCTCATGCGAGCAGCCTCCGGAGAGAGGTCTGTGGGTCCAGGGTCCTTTGGCTCCACATGAGCTGCCTGCTCGCACAAGAGCTCCACCTCTTCCTTTCGCAGAGCAGCCTGGGACCTTCCCAGGATGCACTGAGACAGTAAGCTCAACTGGCTTGGCTCCCCAGGCTTCGCACGCATGGCAAGTGCATGCAGGGCCCCGGAGCGATGTGCGACCACGCACCATTTTCGGTTTAAAGCCAAAAATGAAAAAGTGTGTGAGTGGTGCCTGCCAGGCCCTGGAGTGTCGCACAAATATCAGTGCGTTGTGTGGACCACTCCTCACATTTGCGCGATGCTCGAGGGGCCCTTTTGCATGGAAATGCTGTGCGAAAAGGGCCTCAGACTATGAGAATTCATGCATAGAGTTATAATACCAGAGCAAATCTTTCCCCCATAAATAAAGAAGGAGAAGAGGAAGAATAAGAGCTAGATGAAATCCAAGTCTGGATGGTCTTCCTACCCAAACTGTGGAAAAAGTTACCTGTTGGACCATAACTATTGAATCTCCCAGCCACTGGTGAAATTTTGAACTTTCTTTCTGTCTTTCTGTCTTTCTTTTTCTCTCTCTCTCTTTTTCAAATAGACCTCAGTTATCAGGGCTGATCTGATCTCTGCAAGAATGCCTGGAGTCCTACTATCAGCTAGAGTAGCAGAGGTTCTCAACAGTTGTATGTATGAAGGGAGTCCAGATGTTGACTTCAATTTACAGAATTCTTGGCATTGCCCATGCTGGCTGGATAGTTCAGTTTTCTGAGCTGTACCTTTATTATAGACACATCAAATTGATAGAAGAGAATACCTCAGAAGTTGGTAGATATTGTAAGAAGAAGATAGATGATCAAGCATTAGTAAAGTTGGTGCGCGTAGATACCCTGGATTGACAGTCTTTTGGACCAGATTTCCTTTGAGTTATTTTCCAAATCTACATCCAAACATCATTTTAAGCCAAGTAATCTTGGCTTAATAATCAAAACAAGATAAGGAGCCTGATGGTGTGCACAACTCATTAGCTCCTGCTTTACCCTCTCCTTCGTGAGGATAAGAAAGTGGACAAGAAAATAGACAAGAAAACATTAGCTTAGTTTTAAGATCCAGAGATTATGGTTAATTTCTTCCAAACAAACCAGGGTCTTAGGCCAATTAGCTTTAAACCAGTGTTTGCAGTTGGCCATGCAGCTGGGTTTAACAATAATCCTACATTAAGACAGAATGAAAAGATAAACCTTTCCCAGTTTGTTTAGATATTCTTGCAAAAGGTGGGAGTGAATCAGTGAAGACCTGACTGGCTTTGATTCTGTGATTTTTAATTAGACCAACCTCTTTCTTCACTTTATTTTTGGCCATTTCCACTTTGGCCTTTTTTGACATTGCTATAATACTATAGCAGCAGGTTGTTACTAGTCCAGGAGCCGTGCTTCTGCATGACGTCACTATCCAGCTGCTATCCCATCCCCAAGCATTGTCAAAATGCCATATTCTATTTCCAGAAAAAAATCTGTTGAGAGCCTTCTATAGCAATTCATTCCCATCAGCCATCGTAGTGTAGTACCATTATAGCACTTGATAGCGCTTCCTGTTATTGCAGATCCAGCAGTGGGCGGGCTGTGGGCATGCCTAGCTCATCCCTCTGTCAGTGTCTCCCATGGCGTGGTAACTTTCCATCACCTCTCCCTGTTTATGTTAAATGTCTCCTTTGAGTCAAAACTTTTTATTTGTTTAATAAAGTTTTAAACAGTATAGGGCAAAACTGTAACTGTGTACTGGCATGTCATACTGTTACAACATTGCTGCATTACTTCAGTTTCTACCAAAAAAAAAAAAAAAAAAGATCACTGCCCAATTAGGGGCAGTGGGGCAGGGTGAAGGAAGGGCATGGGAATAGCCAAGAATGCTGTCATATGGAAGGAATACCGGTGGCAATACCTCTACCCATCCACTTAAGAGGGAAGGGTACAGGAAAGAGACTCATTAACACTTCGTCATTGTGTGACTGGCGATGCCACCATTGTAACGGTATAATGTGCTAATGGCCTCTAGTGCGGAAATGGTCATTGTCTCAGATTCTGTATTGCTTTTTTGTTAAATAAAGTAGGTATGTTTTTTCACCATTTCTCTTTTGGCCTACAAGCAAGGCTAATCACAATAAATGTAATTAACAATGACGCATGCACACACTAATATACAATTTGCAGATTTATATGGAATTTAGTAGCAACACAGCATGCAAACGTTTTTTTAATCATATTTGTATTTTAACTAAAAGTTTCTAAGGTCATTTTTGTTATGACTTTCTCCTTCCTTTTTTATTTGCTTCTGCTAGTTGATTTGCTTAAGTTCTTTTTCTTCCTAAAGTAAATCATTTGATTAACTTTCAGTTTGTCCTAAGACTAGCTTGTATGAAGAGAAAGAGTCTTAACAGGAATACAGTTGCCTCCATACAGTTATTCACATCTTTCTTTGCATCTCAATGTGATTTCTGTTTCAGGAATCAACCTATTTGTTTGTTCATTTGTTTGATATTAAGAATAAAGCTCAATTCTATGCAGGGTGCTTAAAGTTTAAAAACCTCTTATATATAATCACTGATCAGAGGTAACTACGGAAGACTACCATCATAACTAGTAGCCATGATGTCTTACCCTGCATGACTCTGATATTATCTTCCCTGACCAGAATTCTGATAATCTAGGTGTCTTGGGCTGTGAATGGAATGTCAACTTTCTGTTTCAATAAATGGGAGTGAGGGTAAGCTCATCACTCTGAGACATGCATAATACCTCACTGATTATTTTTTAACAAAATAGAATTATGATATATTGATCACACATGATCAAATTTCAGGGATTTAAGTCATTATTAAGAGAGGCAGCTATTTTGATATTCCTGGAAGTATAGGGAAGTACACAAACCTCATAGCTCTCTGTGGTTTTTGTTTTAGAAATTAACATAGCTTGGAAATCAGCAGAATGATTTTTCTCTCAACCAGACAAAGGAGCAAGGCTGAGGGAAGGAGCGAGGAGAGCAAAAATCACCTTGAACCTGATATTTGAAGGGCCAGGCCTCTAGGATTCTAGATGGTGACTTAAAAAAAAAAAAGCAAAATAAATGGTAGTATCTCAAAAGACCAGATGGGTGGCTGCAGTCCTTTTTGCTATCTCTCAGTATATTGATAGATTGATTGCTTGAATTTGTATCTTGCCTGTCTCCATAAATGAGATTCAAGACAACTTGCAATAATTTTAAAAAGATTAAGCTAAAATATTAGTTTTATTAATATTTTATTAAAATATTAGCAAGTTTACAAAAAGGTTTAAAAGAATTAAATAACACTATTATTTAAAAAAACTGTTTGAAAACAGTTTAAAACATTTTAAACATGATCAGTTAAATATTAAAAATACAGCACAGCACTTCTCTCTCTCTCTCTCTCTCACACACACACACACACAGACTACTGCTCCATAATTAAAATTCAAAGGCCAGCCAGAATAAAAAAAAAATGTCTTCACCTCTTGGTAGAAAGAGAGCAGGGAGGGAGCCAACTGGAACTCCCGTGAAAAAACAGCAAAGCCTTCTATAAGCACATTTATTAATATGATTCAGACATGAATAAGTGCAATATACACCTTGAGACCAGAACTACTGAGCCTGACCACTACAAGTAACATTTGTTTTATTTCGGGGAGGGAGGCTGTGTACACAGTGGCAACAATCAATGGCCCTACAAAGGAGCCATCAGATGCCATATCACAAGAGTTTTTGAGAGACCACATGGTACTATTGGTCAAGAGAACTCTAAAGTGAGAAGGCACAGCAGATGATGCTGGCTTTTTCAGAGTCCTTTTCTCCTCTGTTCTCTGTGAAGCTAGTAGTGATATGGCTTTCTAGTGAAGGAAGGCCAAAATAATATATCTCCTTTATGTTCTGCCTCCCCCTCAACTCCTACTGCTCCAAATTTATCCTTGGGGCCCCTTGTTTATAATAATATTTTTGGAGCAGAGAAGATAAGAAATAGAGGAAATCTTATTTATTTTGACACAGTATTAACTGGGAATTGCATCTGACATGTTATTTAAAATGAGCAATTAAAATTAGTTAATGACTGCATTAAATCATTCGCAGAGTTAGGCACAAATTAGTCACAAATCAGTTAAAAAAATATTCTATTGCTGAGTCCCCAAGTTTAGTTTTATACTGGGTGATTCCACCAAATGGAATACCATGGTTGAACCTTACAAGATGTGAAGCAATAATAGTTAGTCTCATTAGAGAATATGGTGCTTGAAGAATACTATTTTGCCTTAAGGATGGGTTAAAATGGAGAATGTCTCTGTTTGGGGACTGAAATTACCAGGGTTCCTGCTGTCAAAACAGAATAAATCATTGTGTACTCAGAGCCAAGGAAACCACGGAAGGAAAGAACCACACACACATAACAGGACTGGAGGAAAAATGGCCACAGCTTTATTGGCTACAGATGTAATAGGGGTGGCATGTGGATTCAGGCATTGGCCAATTTCCCTGTTGACCAATGAGCCTGATTTGCTGAAACCATTGCAAAATCCACCTGAGCCCTAAGAGGTGCAGTGGCTGTGTGCCCTACCACTCAGTGCACACCCACTTTCTGCCCTGCACCCCTGGAATGCCCATCATCATCGAGACTGGAAAACCATGGTAATCGCAATCTCAGATCTGAGCCCATGCCACCACCTAAAGTTATGACAAGAAAGAAAACTGCAAAGCCAAAGGCAAGGCCTGCCAGCAGGGGGAGGTAGGTGGGAAGACATTGGCTCTTTCCACACAGCCCCTAGTTTTGATTTGTTTTCCTGCAGAGGAGTGCGAGTTCATGCATCCACACTACCACATCTCTGGCTACTCCCCTGACGCCCCTCACTCCACCCCAGAGGCTGTGATTGGTTTTTTTTTTTTTTGTCTTTTGGGTTGGTTGTCTTGTGGGTACCTACTACGGTATTTGCCAGCATATAAGAGGCACTTGTTCCCCCCAAAATGCCTTCTGAAAATGGGGTGCAAATACCCTAAATCTCTCCATCCAGGCAGATCGCCATCTGTGCCCGAGTGCCACCTGCACGCATCTCTCCGAGCCCCATCGCCACCTGCATGCACCTCTCCCAACCCAATCAGAAAGGAGCATTTAGGTGGCAAGCACATGTGGAGAATCATAGAATCACAGAATCATAGAAATGTAGAGTTGGAAGAGACCACACGGGCCATCCAGTCCAACCCCCTGCTATGCAGGAACACCCTCAAAGCATTCCCGACAGATGGCCATCTAGCCTCTGCTTAAAAACCTCCAAGGAAGGAGACTCCACTACACTCTGAGGCAGCATATTCCACTGCCGGACAGCCCTGACTGTCAGGAAGTTCTTCCAAAAGTTCAGGTGGAATCTCCTTTCCTGCAGCTTGAATCCATTGCTCCTTGTCCTGGTCCCTGGAGCAGCAGAAAACAAGCCCTCTCCTTCCTCTACATGGCATCCCTTCAAATATTTAAACATGGCTATCATGTCCCCTCTTAACCTTCTCTTCTGCAGATTAAACATACCCAGCTCTCTAAGTCTATCCTCATAGGGTGTGGCTTCCAGGCCTCTCACCATTTTGGTCGCCCTCCTCTGGACTTGCTCCAGCTTGACCATGTCCTTCTTGAATTGGGGTGCCTAGAACTGGACACAGTATTCAAGATGAGGTCTAACCAAAGCAGAGTAGAGTGGTACCAGTACTTCCCTCGATCTAGACACCATACTCCTGTTGATGCAGCTGAGGATTGCATTGGCTTTCTTGGCTGCCGCATCACACTGTTGACTCATGTTCAGCTTGTGGTCTATGAAGAGTCCTAGATCCCTTTCACACGTACTGCTATCCAGCCACTTGTCCCCCATCCTATATTTCTGTATTCCATTTTTTCTACCTAAGTGTAGGACCTTACACTTCTCTCTGTTGAATTTCATTTTGTTAGCCTTGGCCCAGCTCTCCAATGTATCCAGGTCATTTTGAATTTTGATCCTGTCCTCTGGCGTATTAGCAACCCCACCCAATTTGGTGTCATCTGCGAATTTGATGAGCATGCCCTCTATTCCTTCCTCCAAGTTGTTGATAAAAATATTGAACAGCACTGGGCCCAGGGCAGAACCCTGTGGCACCCCGCTAGTCACTTCTCTCCAGGATGAGAAGCAGCCATTCGTGATCACTCTTTGGGTTCGGTCGGTCAACCAATTACAAATCCAACTAACAGTAGCCCTGTCCAGCCCGCATTTTACTAGTTTCTTTGCAAGAATGTCATGGGGAACTTTGTCAAAGGCCTTACTGAAATCGAGGTATGCTACATCCACAGCATTCCCTTCATCTATCAAGCTAGTAACTCTATCATAAAAAGAGATAAGATTAGTCTGGCATGACTTGTTTTTGAGAAATCCATGTTGACTTCTCGTGATTATCGCCTTGCTTTCTAAGTGATTAGAAACTGACTGCTTAACGATCTGCTCCAGGATCTTTCCGGGTACTGATGTCAGGCTGACTGGGCGATAATTAATTGGGTCCTCTTTTTTTCCTTTCTTGAAGATGGGGACAACATTTGCTCTCTTCCAGTCTGCTGGAACTTCTCCTGTCCTCCAAGATTTCTCAAAGATTATAGCAAGCGGTTCCGAAATGACCTCTACCAGCTTTTTTAATATCCTAGGATGCAATTCATCTGGCCCTGGAGACTTGAATTCATCCAGTCTGGCCAGGTATTCCTGTACCACCCCTCTACCTATTACGTACCTCTTTTCCCCTGCTTCCTCACCTGATCCCCAACTGCCAGGTTGAGTGCTTGTATCCTTCTGGGAAAAAACTGAGACAAAGAAGGTGTTA
This sequence comes from Iguana delicatissima, assembly GCA_948472985.1. Classification (NCBI taxonomy): domain Eukaryota; kingdom Metazoa; phylum Chordata; class Lepidosauria; order Squamata; family Iguanidae; genus Iguana; species Iguana delicatissima. Next base: position 633,750 of record CAOKZL010000478.1, on the reverse strand, counting down.
AGTAGTTCTGCCTTTTCCCTTCCCCCTGTGAGTAATTCTCCATCTTCTCTGCGCAGCGACCCTATCATCTCCTTCTTTTTCCTTTTGCTGCGGACGTATTTAAAAAAGCCCTTTTTATTGTTTTTAATGTCTCTGGCCAGCCTAAGTTCGTTCTGTGCTTTAGCCTTTCTGACCTCCTCCCTACATCTCCAGGCCACTTGCTTAAATTCTTCTTTGGTGGTTTCCCCCTTCTTCCATTTCCTATACATGTTTCTTTTAACACTGAGCTCAGCTGAGAGTTCTTTAGTCAACCATTCTGGTTTCTTCAGATGCCTTCCATTTTTCCTCCTTATTGGCACAGTTTTAGACTGTGCCTTCAGTATCTCCCTTTTAAGGAACTCCCATGCCTCCTGAACTCCTTTCCTTTTCACTATTCTTGACCACCGAATTCCAGCCAGCAGCTCCCTAAGTTTACAGAAGTCCGCTTTTTTAAAATCTAAGATGAGTGTCTGGCAACCTTTATCTCCTCCTTCCCACTGAATGCCAAATTCCAATAGGGCATGGTCACTTCCCCCTAAAGATCCAACCACTTCTACCTCATTAACAAGGTCATCCCTGTTGGTCAGGATCAGATCTAGAATATTTGATCCCCTTGTGGCCTCTTCCACCTTCTGGAACATGAAGTTGTCTGAAAGACAAGCAAGAAACTTGCTGGACTTTGCTGTCTTGGCAGAGTTTGACTGCCAGCATATATCTGAGTAATTGAAATCTCCCATTATTACTGTATCTCTCCTCCTTGAATGTGCAGTCATTTGGTTGAGGAAGGCATCATCAAAGTCCTCAGCCTGGGTTGGAGGTCTGTAGTAAACCCCCACCAGAATATCCCTACTGTTTCTCGCTCCCTTAATTCTAACCCAAATGCTCTCGACTTGGCTTACTGGGTTTAAGTCAAGGATCTCTTCACAAGTGAAAACATCCTTGACGTACAAGGCTACTCCTCCTCCTTTCTTGTTTGGTCTATTTTTATAAAATAGGCTATACTCCTCTATTCTTATATTCCAGTCATTAGACTTATCCCACCAGGTCGCAGTGATGCCTATCAAATCGTATTTATTTTGTTGTACTAGGAGTTCAAGTTCATCCTGCTTGTTTCCCATACTCCGTGCATTAGTGTAGAGACACTTAAGTCCCCAGGCCCTTCCTGCAAGTCCTGTACTATTGTTTCTACTCCTCCCGCCATTGGCCTCTTGTACTACTTGTGCAGTATCAATTGGGCCTTTTCCCCCTGCACTCGACAAGTCCCTGTCCTGAATAATACTGTCTCCCTCCCCAGCAGAACTTAGTTTAAAGACCTCTTAATCCTCCTTGCAAGACTGTTTGCAAAAACATTGCTGCCAAGTTTTGTGAGGTGCAGCCCATCCCTTGCCAGAAGCCCACGTTCCTGGAAATTCAGGCCATGTTCCAAAAACCCAAATTGTTGCCAGCGGCACCACGTGAAGAGCCAGTTGTTGACCTCTGCTATTGTCCTTTCCCGACGTGCGCCATATCCTTGAACAGGGAGGAGAGACGAAATGACCACCTGCGCACCAAGGTCCTTAAGCTTCGTCCCCATAAGCTCATAGTCCTTTGCGATGTGGTAAAAGCTGCTCCTCGCAGTGTCATTGGTTCCAACATGAACCAAAATGAGGGGCTTATGGTCAGTGGGTTTGACCAGCCTGGTTAGCCTCTTCGTTACGTGGTTGATCCTGGCCCCAGGCAGACAGCAGACCTCTTGATTGAGCTTGTCCAGTTTGCAAATTGCCGTTTCGGTTCCTCTGAGCAAAGAGTCCCCAACCACCAGAACTCGCCTCCTCTGCGGCTTGTCCTGGTCTCCTCGACGACCATGTTCCACTAGGGCTGCCTGGGCATTCTGTTGAGGCTGGGAGCATTGACCTAGTTCCTGTTGCCGAAGTTGGATTTCTTCTTGTTGACATTTTGTTCCCTCCGCATGGCGCTCCTCATTGTTCGTAAGGCCAAGAACTTTGAAGCAATTGTGCAGGTGAAGAGTCTCTGTTGTCTTCCTGGTCCTTCTACTCCTCCGTGTGACATTCGTTTCCTGGCACAGTGTGCTAACTTGCTGCTCTGGTAGCTCCTCCATGCATTCCGTCTTCCAGTAGGTCCTCTCTGCCCTATCCAAAAATGCCTTCCCTTCCCTAATAAGATGAAGATCAGAGACTCGTGCCTCCAGCTGGTGCACCTTCTCTTCCAAGAGGGTGACCAGTTTGCACTTGGTGCAAGTATACCCGAGAACATCTTGTGGCAAGAAAAGGAACATGCCACAAGTGTTACGGGTGACTGCAGTAGCTCCCTCACCTTCCATTCTTGAAACTAGAGAGAGCAGTACAGTACGTAATTCTAGAAAGAATAACTGGGTGTACAAGCTACGTCTGCTCTACTGAATGCCAAGAGTTAAAGTTGGAAGATTGAAATAGAGTACTTTAAGTGCACATGCCAAAGGCGCGCGCCGCTGGATGCTCCTAATAAAGCTCCTCCCCCCGGCTGGCTCCTCCCCCTCATTAGTCAGACCATGTGCTCAGGGAGAGTACATGGCCAGCACAAAGAGACTAAACAAACACAAGCAAGGCCAAACAAACACAAGCAAGGCCAAACAAACACAAGCAAGGCCAAACAAACACAAGCAACAAACAGACAAGCAAGCACAGGCCCTCAAGCCTGTAAACATACCTGATTTAGGATGTCTTCACAGACCCTCTGCTCTGCTCTGCTCTGCTCTGCTCCCTCTGCTCTCTCCTCTGGGAAATGAGCTAGAGGGCCGCTGGATGCGCCTAATAAAGCTCCTCCCCCCTAGCTGGCTCCTCCCCCTCATTAGTCAGACCATGTGCTCAGGGAGAGCACATGGCCAGCACAAAGAGACTAAACAAACACAAGCAAGTCCAAACACGCACAAGCAAGGCCAAACAAAGACAAGCAAGGCCAAACTAACAGAAGCAACAAACAGACAAGCAAGCACAGGCCCTCAAGCCTGTAAACACACCTGATTTAGGATGTCTTCACAGACCCTCTGCTCTGCTCTGCTCCCTCTGCTCTCTCCTCTGGGAAATGAGCTAGAGGGCCACTGGATGCTCCTAATAAAGCTCCTCCCCCCTAGCTGCCTCCTTCCTCTCGTTAGTCAGACCAGCACAAAGAGACTAAACAAACAAAAGCAAGTCCAAACACACACAAGCAAGGCCAAACAAAGACAAGCAAGGCCAAACTAACAGAAGCAACAAACAGACAAGCAAGCACAGACCCTCGAGCCTGTGGTGTGTGGGAGTGTGGGAGTGGCGATGGGGTGAGGAGAGGTGTGTGGGGCTGGTGAGCATGCACAGAGAGGTGCGTGCAGTTGGTGAGCAGCCTTGGAGAGGTGCAGGAGGGGGTGGCCAGTGAGCACAGAAAATGGAATGGGGGACAACGGTACTAAAAAAAATTTTTCCTAAAGAATGCAGCTTGCAAATACAGTGCGTCTTACACCAGTGCATCTAAAACCAGCAAACACCATAATCCTACTTCCTGTTCCCACAGCTCACCCACTGCTGCCCACCAATGCACATTGGTACAAAAGTACGTTTCCGCATCACTGAAAAATTCAAATTTGCTTTGACGTCAGAAGGTGAATTGGATTTTTTTCTGGTTTTCAAATAGCACACTTTCCCACTACGTGGGGTGCATTAACTCAGGATTCCATGCAGAACGATGGAAAATAAAGTGAATCTAATTCGCTTCCACGTGCAGAACAGCTCAGTGCTACAATGTAGTAACCCGCATTAATAACCCCATGCAGAAAGGGCCATTCTGAAGCAAAGTGAGCTTCAGCCAAAGGAAGCTCCCTTAAATACCCCCTTCCCAGACCAAAGGGAAGATTCTGGCCACGACAGAGACAGACAATGAGTTCAAGCTGGACAGTTTAAACTGATTGGTTGCCAGAAGCTTGGGGGCCTTTCCAGTGCTGCCCGGTAGCGGGCAGGCTAATGGGAAGGTGGAAGGAGCAGGTGTACACTGGAGAAACCACATGAAGCCCCCACACTGCTGTCTCAAGCTGCAAATTTGCAACCTGATAAGTTGGACAGCTAGAATTCCGAGACCTAGCACCATATCAATACTACTGCTATCATTTTACCAATAAACCTAAAAATCTGGCTTTGGTAGTACAATTGTCAGATTGCATACTCAGTTGTTTGATCCAGAACATGAGGCAAATGCTAAGATGGAAAGAAAAAAGAGAGAGGAGAAGAACTATGTAAGTTGGAAACTATATAAGTTGGAAAAATTATTTATATACATCTATCTGAAGATAATAAATTGAGAGCTTGTTAGTGAAACTGAGATCTTAGTTGCACTAAATTCCTTTCTTTGGAACTGAGTGAAACTAAGTCTTTGGCAACTTTTTGAAATCATTGCCATAATATAGGAACTGAGGCTGCCTTCATATATTACTATAGTGTCTTGGGAACCATATCCATATGTCATCTTCTCACAAAACAATCTTGATTTCATCTTCTGACAACACTACACAACACATGGGAGCCTTGAGACTCATCTTCCACCTGAATCCCTATTTCCTCATTGGCTAATAATTAGGTGGAAATGACACTCATAATTAGCACATCTCACACTTTGATGGTAGATGAGGAAAAGTGGGGAAGTGCCTCCTGTACAATCATGGTAATGTATGAAAACTAATGTATGAAGCCTTTAAACATACATCTGTAAATAATGGGAACCAAAAATATAGGTGAAGCGCTGTCTCTCTTTCTCATTCCAGTCAGTGCTGGAGGTCGTTCAGTAGTAAAACATCCCAGAACTTGAAAAAGAAATTTTTACTGAAATAAAACTCCCAGAACCCATGCTGGCCATGCCATTTTGTTTGGGAGATTCGGGTGGGAATTGCAGTCCAACTATATAAATATAATTGGGAATTTCTTTGCATTCTTTAAAATGTGAACAAAATTTGGGACGGGAGGAATCTACAGCAACACATTGTTTCAGTGCATGGTCAATGTGTCCAGCAGAGCCATAGTTTTGGAAACTATGAGCAACATGAAGATAATTTTTGTGTGTGGGGGAGGCAGGAGAATTCCACCAACTGGGCTGTGTAGAGCCTTCTATAAACCACTGAAAATGCAATTGTAATTTTAAACCTGTTAACGGTGCAAAAATATCCAAAGCAGTCCTCAGGAAACAGTAGAGGATATGGTTGAAATTAGCACAAATTACAATATATCCCACTTTGAAGGTGAAAAAAAAATGACAAGGTTGTAATTATATAAATGACTATAGGGGGAAATATAGTACTGTGTACAGTATATTCAAAAGCCCTTTCTGCACCTTACCTTTTTTCAGTGCTGGGGTGCGGGGATCGCGCAAGCAGCCTCCAGCGAGAGGCTCTTGTGTCCCCGCTGCTTCAGCTCCACATGAGCTGCCTGCTTCCGAGCAGGTAGCGCGAGACCCCCGCCTCTTCCTTCCACAGCGCAATCTGGGAGTTTCCCAGGCTGCGCTGGGGCAGGAAGTGTGACCGTCATGGCTCTGGAGGCTCTGCATGCACAGCAAGTGTGCACTGGGCCCTGGAGCAATGCGCAACTGAGCACTATTTTCAGCTGAAAGCCAAAAATGGAAAAGTGTGGAAGTGGCACCTGATCTACTCTGGAGCGTCGCGCGATTGTGAATGCGTCATGAAGATCACTCCTCACAATTGCACGACGCTCCAGGCACCCTTTCGCATGGCAAATGCCGTGCAAAAAGGGCAAAAGTAATGGGAAACAGTAATTGGAGACAGCATACATAAAGCTGATAATTTTCTCTTTTCTCTTTATCTCTTATACCCCTTAGCACTGTCTAACTTTTCTCTTTATATTATTTTTCAGATTTTATAAGTATGCAGCACTACATTATACATTAATGCAGCACTGACTATGCAGTGTGCCTAAGTTACTGTTGCTGTGGAAACCAGTTTATTTTTACTTTTTCTATAGTGATTTGGAAGTCTACCCTTAGTCCTCTATTAACATGGTCAAGACAAGGAACGCAGAAATTGTCAAAGAGACAATATCTACACAGCTGAAGGTAGATGGGTAGTGTTTGGACACCCTCCTTCCTTCTGCAGCACAACTGGCCTCTTTCTGGGCTGTACTATTGAAGGAAGCACTTGATAGTTCTTCCACCCTTCCCGCACTCCCATAGACAATGGGATTGTAGCATGAAGGGAGGCCATTATCAGATTTTTTTCCATTATTGGTATACAGCACGGTCACAATGGCTGAGGATACAACAGAAAAGGGACCACAGTGACATCATGCGATGGCATGTGTTGTAGACCAGCAGTGATGTGTCCCCATGCTGGGATGGTGCTGTTGTGTGATAAGGACCAATATCTATACTGTCTTATTATTCCTGTACATTGCTAAGAATAGATGACCATTGTATTTCTTACCAGAACCACAGAGTTGGAAGGGTAATCTAGTCCAACTTCCTGCCATTCAGAAATACAGAACAAACACACTCCTGAAATGCCCATCCAACCTCTGTATAAAGACCTGCAAAGAACAAGAGTCTACCATCCTCCAAGGCAGTCTACTCCACTGTTGAACAGCAATTACAGAAAAGTTCTTCCTGATGTTTATGTCGAATTTCTTTTCTTGCAATCAGTTTTGGGCCCTTTCTGCAAGACAGCATTCTCTTGTCATGGGGACGCAAGAGGAACAGGACTACGACAATGCTTCTACATGACATCATCATGGTCCTGCCCTCCTCGCATCACCAGCCAGTGTGATTGAGGGATACATCACTGAAAAACTCCATCAATGACCCCTGATCACATAGGCTGTCCATCACAGCCAACCAAGCAGAAGGGCCAGAAGTATAGTCATGCACTTCCTCCCCCACTGCAGCATGAGAAGAAGGCCGGCTGCAGTGCAGAAGGAAGGAATGTGTCCCCTGCACTCCCTTCTGCAAGCAGGTGAAGAGAGGAGTGCTGGAGACATGCTCTCATCCTGGAAGAGATCCTGCCAAGATTGCAACAAGAGGACACGCGAAAGCATTGTCATGCAGAAAGGGCCTTGGTCTTTGTAGTAACAAAAAACAAGCTTGTTCCATCTTCTACAGGACATCCCTTCAGATACGTAAAGATGGCTATTATGTCACTTCTCAGTCTTATCTTCTCTATACCAAACATATCTAGCTCCTTAAGGCATTCCTTATAAAGTTTGCTTTCCAGACACTGATAATCTTGGTAGCTGTTCTCTAACTATGAAATGGATATTATTAAGAAGAGGAACAAACCAGGACAGGTAGAATGTAGCCTCATTTCAGGAACCCTCTCTTCTACGTGTTCTGTATTTCTTGATTGGACTAGTAGCTGCCTCTTTCTAAACCATTCTGTACTGAGCACCTTTCTTCTCAATAGCTGTGTTGAACAACATCATTGAGAAGGCACTGAGACAAATACAAAATCCTGCATTTAGGCCTCAAAAATCAAATGCACAAGTATAGGATGAAGAATACATGTCTCAATAGTACTACGTGCAATAGACGTTGGGACTATTGATGATCATAAGTTGAACATGAACCAGAAGTGTAATGCTGCACAAAGAAGATGAATGCTCTTTTAGCCTGCATTAGTAGATGCATAATTTGTAAAATGAGGGAGGTAATAGTCCCACAACATTCTGCACTGGTCAGCCCTCAGCTAGAGCACTGCATTCAGTTCAAGGTGTGTCATTTTAAGAACAATATAGGCCCTTTCCATACCCTACCTAATCTCGATGATGTCCCACAGGGATCTCAGTAGAGGTTCTCCCAGGAGGGGAGAGTTACAGGAGTGCTCCTCTCCACACTGGCTGCCTCTGTGAATCAAGGAAGTGTGATGTTGCTGCCACTTCCTTCCACAGCATAGCCCGGTATTGTCCCAGGCTGTTCTGGAGCAGGAAGTACAGCCATTGCTCTTCCAGGGCTTCTGCACATCAGGTAAGTGCGGGCAGGTGGCAGGAAGGCTGCATGATCACTGGTCATTGATGAGGAAAACCTGTCAAAGATATGCACCACGATCACACTGCCTGGGGATGGAAGAAGAACGGGACCTGGATGGCATCATGCAGAACTTCCATCTGGGTCCTATCCTTTTCCTGTCCTTAGTGCAGGACAATGATGTCCTGTGGAAAGGACTATAGACAAATTGGAGTAGATTCAGAGGAGGAAAAGAAAGAACAGAACATATGAGGAGAGGTTGAAGAAGTGGGCATGTTCAGCTTGGCTAAGAGAAGATTGCAGGTGACATGATCATACTTTTTAAATATCTCAAGGGCTATCACAGAGAGGAGCGGGCAAACCTGTTTTCTGCTAATGGTTTGAAGTTAAAAGAAAAGAGATGTCAATCAAACATTAGAAGGAACTTCTTGACAGAAAGAGTGGTTTAGCAGTGGAACCAACTGCACAGAGAGGAAGTAGGGGTCTCCTTTGGACATCTTCAAAAAGAGGTTGGCCAGCTACCTGCTGGGGATGTTTTAAGTGGAGATCCTGTGCGGAGCAGGGATTTGAACTCAGTGGTACATGAAGTCCCTTTCAGCCATATATTTCTATGATTCTAACTCTCAGATACAGGCCTTCAGGACTTCTCCATCTGGAAGAAGAGGCCTCAAATCTTTTCAAACTTTACTTGGCAAGAAGCAATCACATATGAGGTCTGAAATCAATTTCTCATCAAGGCTTGGAAAATTTTTTTCCCCAAACAACAACCTTCCTCACTGTTATAGGAAATCTTGTTCACAGCTTCATTGGGAACTCTATCAAAACTATCACTTTGGTGGTCATGCTGATGATGATCAGTGGTGGCATGTACCAAGGGCAGTGAATCTACACTGGATTTTAGTCTGAACATTAATGGAACTATCCAAGTCACTGAACTTACTTTGGGAATAGCAGAAGTCAGAATGTTCCCGCTTCTCCTCAAACCTTGTACGGAGAAGAACATCCAGTATTCCTTCATATGGCTGAGAGTATCCACATTACTAGAGATCTGGGTGCATCTTTAGAAAGTATGCATCTTGAGCTTTCTGGTCCAAAAGTTTCTGGTAAGTGCTAGAGAAAAATGGGAAGGTGAGTCAGTGCTCTGAGAATTCTTGGGGCACAGGAGAATTTTCCTCTCTTCTTTTTCTGTGGGTGTGTATATGTGTCTTCAAGTCACCTGTCAATTTTTGGTGATCCAGCAGGTTTCATATAGTTTACTTAGGCATGGAATACTCAGAAGCGGCTTTGCCATTTCCTTCCTCTGAATATAGATTACCTCGTATTCCTTGGTGGCCCCCCATTCAAGTACTAATCAGGCGTAACCCTGCTTAGCTTCCAAGGTTAGACAGAATCTAGTGCCTTAGGATGTTCAGACAGCCTTTCTTTTGCTATGGAGGCACCCAACGAGTACCAGGTATTGTTTACTGGTTGGATACTACCTTCTAAATTCTGAAAAGAAGTGAAGTGAGATGGTTGTATGGGACAAGGCTTCAGATGATATTGCACTTCAGCTCTCAGATGCCAGTCCTGAGATCTTGTGCCATAAGCTAGTATAAAAATGCTTTAATAGGAATAATAGCAACATGAATCAACATTTTAAAACCCAAATCAAATTTATTCAGTGCCTATTGTGCTGCAATACTTCAGGAACCTAATACTTATTTTTAAGGGTATTTTGACATACTTCATAACCTTTGAACTCTGGAAAACTGTTTAAAAGGGTGACATTCATTCCTTGGTCTTCTGCTATCAGTGGGCTGGGGAATTTGCCAAGCTGTAATAATTCATTGAGAAATCTCAAACAATTTCCTTGATCCTCTTAAAAATCACTTTCAAATACTTTATGAAAGTTATTGGCATCCGTGATATTATTCAGGCCCTTTCCACGGGCCAATGCATCTTGCCACAGAGGTCTTCTGCATATTGGAGCGGACTAGGTTCAGTTTATTTACCTTCATTCCGCACGTAACTTCAACTAAATGTGACCCCATGTGGTGATCAAGTGCACTATTTGAAAACTGGAAGAAATCGGTTTTCCAATTTTCCAGATTGATCTGATTTGTACTTTCACAGTGGTACAGACGCATACATTCACACCAATGTGAATCGGTGGTCAGGGGAGGGCTCATCAGAGGGGCCAGGGGGCAGTATGGACTTACGCATGTACACACGTACGCACGTACGCAATGACGTACTAAACCATGCAAAAAAAAAAAGGGGGGCCAATCACAGCCAGCGGGGTAGAGTGAGAGGGGTAGCGGGAATGGCCACTGCAGAGGCAGTGTGGATTCATGAACTTGCACTCCTCCAAATCAGAATGGAACATACGCAGTAGCTGTGTGGAAGGAAATGAGGGAAAGTCTGCCTTGTTTCGAGCCCAGAAAATCCAGTAAGAAACAGTACAAACCGATTCACCAGCCTTGTGTGGAAAGGGCCTTACATGTTTTTTTTAAATGTTATTGCTATTACAGTAGACTCTCCAGCATATGTTCTATTTGATTTTAGGTGTATTTTTGTAAGCTCTTCATAAAATTCTTGTCATGAGAGACCATAATAGCTCTGGATAGCCAGTAAAATTTAGAATGTAAAAATAAATTCCCTGACCCTTTCATAATGTAGATTATGGCAATTTGAATGAAGTGACTTTTAAAAATATTCATTATTGATCTGCTAAACTATACAGCTAGCCAATGGGATCCAAAATCTATGCTTGCTTCTTCCAATTTTTTTTAAAATAACAGAAAGCATGGGATGTATCTTTGTATACTGACTGATTTTAAACACTGGAAGTCTAAGCCTAAAACATTTTGGGTTTTTTTTATTTTTTCAAAAGGAAGACTTTAATATATTCTTCTTTCAGGCCTTGCTTTTAACCTACTCATCTGGAAATTCTAAAATTCATCTAATCCGATAGTGTCATTCCTTTGTAAAACTTTTAAAATTTCCTTTGTAAATATTTTACAGTAGAAGTTTCAAAAAAAATTGGAAGTTTACTGACACAGTCTGGCATTGCTAGGAAATATTTATTCATATTCAAGTCTCTTTCCACATAAATATTCACAATTTTCCATATCAATAAACAATGTGAAAATAATCAACAATCATATAAAGTGTAAGGCTATTTCCGCACTGGAATGTTACAGTGCTATTATTCCACTTTCAACATCCTACAGAATCCTGGAGTTTGCAGTATAGGGAGGGACCTTTGATGCCCCTCCCTAAACTGCAAACCCCAGGATTCCATAGGATGTCGGAAGTGGAACAATAACACTATAACAGTCTAGCGTGGAAATTGCCTAAGACGTGAAACAATTCAAGTAAAACAAATATAATAAAAAAGACTCCCCCAGCTGTGGTAACATGATTTTAACAGTGGCCAGGGAATAACAAAGAAACCTCTTTGTGAATCTCATTCTAACACTTCATAGCCTTAAGTGAAAAGGTTCCAAGTCCTTCTGGAAGTGAATGTCAGCACTTACCCATGCCTACCCTCCCCACCCATTATATGGCTCTTTCTTTTTAAAACCAGACCTTCAACTGAACAGTCCTTCAAAGGGAGGACAACTCTATAGGAAGATTGTCCTATCTTCAGATGAAAGATCAACCTCCATTAAAAGGGCCATGTTATCACCATAATTGCCTCTAAACCAGCAAGGCAGGCGATGACTGGGTAAAGAAAGGGACAAGCAGATGAGAAAGAAGAAGGATGGGAAAATATTTTGGGACTTAAATATTTTGGGAATCATACACCAAGGGCCCAATTACACTACATATTTCTAGTGCTTCTATCCTACTTTCTATGTCATGTTTCTGTCTTTTGGAATCCCAGAGTTTGTAGTTTAGTGAGGTATTCTTGGTTTCTGGCTGAGAATTCCAAATATTCATCTCAGGTTTCAACGGAGTGGAACAATCACAGTTAAAGCGGAATAACAACATTGTAGCTGTGAAGTGTGAATCGGTCCTAGATGACATCACTGGGGCCATAATAGTATCTTTTCATTTCCTAACATGTAATAACAGAAGGAACTAGTTTTTCCCCCAGTAGAGATTCCCTGGTGATGGAATTGCCTTACAACTGTGTTGAATTTGATCTCTTTATAGAAATGGAACTTGAAAATCCATTTATTTCTCTTAAAGTTTTTAGTAACTATGGATTTTTTTTTTAAAAAAAATATGAGTATGGAATGCTTTTGGTCTGTCACTTGCACTTCTGCTTTAAAATTGTTCCAACATCATTTGATTTTAATGAATTTTTTGTTTCTTACTTGTAAACCATTTTGTGAGGCTTAGCCATGTTACTCCAAAATGTGGGTGACTCAGAGGTCCATCTACAATGCCAGTTGCTCTGTCAACAATGGAGAATATTAGCTCAAAGGGAAACCTGCGAGATCAGGGTAACTGTCAGTGTATTATTTATATTTCATGCCAATTAAATTATATTGGCCAATTAAACCATATCATGGAGTGGGGATGCACAGCCCAGTAACAGTCAAGGGTGGGCCTATCTGGAGGGCAGGATGCTGTACTGGCACATACCAACCCAGGGGTTAGCAAAGAGTGGCTCATGAGCCGCATACAATCAAAGACTTATTTTGCAGTCTGAAAATGGAAAGGAATTATATAAACCCTCCAAATATCACACCCACATCTGAAAAGGTTCTGCATACTGCTGGTCCTTTCCATCCCTTTGGACAATCTTTCCAAGAGATCCCATGTAGACTGCCAGTTGTATTAAAAGCTGCAAAGAAGTCCAAGAAAGTCTACTGAGCCACAGTTTGCTTGTGTTTCTCACAGTAGAGGTTATTCTTTTAAATATTCATGTCAGCCTTTAGCTTCATATTATACTCACAGATAATGCTGTTTGTATAAATAGGATTTATTGGCCACCCTGTCCCCAGGGGCCACCATTCACTATAGCAATTGTACTTGGAAAACAGACTCTTCCGTGTTTAAAGCTTCACAGTCTAAAACAGTAAAATCTTCAGTACAAAGTAGAAAACACAAAAGGGAAAATGTAATTTAAAGAAAATCTAGCAAAAAAACCCTTCCCCCCGCCCCTTTAATCACAGCTGATTTTTTTCATTCTCTTCTATGCACTAAGACTTTCCATTGCCAAAGAGAAGAAAATGGGAGGAAAATAAAAAATCCACAATCAACTAATCTTTCATATTAACCGACAGCTATTTTTTTATATGGCAATCTTTATATGACAATCTTTGGTTATGGAAATATGAATAATGGAATTGACAGACTTTCTTTTTTCCATGTGCAGGCTTACTGAGTTAATTATTTCAATGGCCTATTTGAGATTATTAAATTGAGATTATTTTTTCCTCTCACCTTGCTCACACTTTAGAGAAAGAAAAGGCATTCGTGGAGAAGAACCTGACAGATATGACATAGAGCGTTACATGATATTTTGAGATGGACACATCTAATCTCTTAGCAACAGGATTGTACTCTGATTCTTCTTTGTTACTGACTCCACATCCAACTGGGAAATGAGGACTGCTTCTTCTAGAGGCCCCTGCTAAAGACTCCGCACTGTCTATTAGCATTTTCTGCATGCTGCTTCAGGGCCAGACAGGCAAATTATGGCTGGCTGTATTAATAGGCAGCAGATGCTGGAGTGCAGAAAAAGTCCAATTGCATGTCCAGGGGTGAATCCTGCTCTGCTTAAATAATACATCAGCAACCAATGTGAATGGAAGAAGTAGACCACATCTTTTACTGAGTACAGCTATTGTGCGGGAGAATGCTAACAGTGATGAGCGAAAGTGCAGATTATTTCTCTTAGGCCAAGGTCCTATATAAGGAGCTCTTCAGTTGGTGGACTCTGGGCTTTATCTAGCACGAGTACTGACAATGGGTGTCTTTGATCACCTCACTTTGAACGAATCAAGGCTGTACAACTGAAGAAGCAGACTATGCCTAGCTTATCTCAGCTTCTCACATAGTCAGTACAGTTTTCTGTTGGAACAGAAGCTCGAAAGCATACCAAAGTTCAGCACGCTGCAGTCTAGTTGTTGGTGGCAGGTATGTCTGTGGAACGATGGTATGCAAAACACATTGGATCAATGATTCTGTGAAATGTGCCACATGATGCCATCAGAAGGGAGCTGTCAGCCTCTTGTTGACATTTCCACCCCCTGAAGTTTATGGCAGTGAAAGTTAAGACAGTTATTAGCAGCTTCTGGAAAAGACTGATATGTCACACTAACAAATAACTTCAAAATATTTTCATTTCATTTTGCTGACTTTCAGCAACTTTTGCAATGTCACCAAATGGGGATAGTATTGATTTTACAAGAGTACTTCATTTCTCAAGCAAACTAATGTGACTCCTATCAGGACTGTAAACTTGTGTGGACAATTCAAAATGGCACAAAGAATGAAGGAATGGAAAATGCCTGATAACTTCTGCAGGTCCCTGCCATTCTATCCTGATATGTATTTAACAACAGATTTTGGAAAAGGCCATGCTAGCTGGAGGATTCTGTGAATTGTAATCTAAAAAAGTAACTTTTCCAGGCTTCTGTTTGGAATAGTTAAAGATCCTGTGTAGAAACTTCATGTGTATTGTTCTTTTGTATATGGGGTATTGTCAATTAAAGCTCATGAGTGTGGTCCATTCCTACTTCTGCGTAGGAATGTTATACACACATGTAATGTTGTCTTGATAAAGATGAAATATGTAATTCAAAATTATTATTAAAGAATTACAATCAGGCAGGCAAGAATTAGAAGTAACTTCAAATTAACGTCTGTTTTTATTTTAAAATAAACTATTTGTACTTCATCAGTTATGACCAATTTTTTCAGAAACATGAATAGAGAGTGTGATGTAACCAGAGAAGAAGAAAAACAGAAAACTACAAATATGGCAGAATTATATGCTCATAAGTCTCACTGATCTTTTTTTGGGTGGAAGTGTGCAAGATTATGCATTGAAGGTGGCCTGTGCATTTAATAGGACAAGCTTGCTTCTTTCACTTCTGCTTTTAAGCTCCTTATATCCTGGGTTCACTAAAGCTGTTCTGTATGTCACTTGTCTTTCTGGAGTACAAACTGCTTAATTCTTAAGGAAGGAAGTGACCCTAAGTGATAGATGTGAAAATAAAAACTAGTTAGTCTTAAAGGTACTGCCACATGTCTTTTTCTTTTCCCACATCCCCTTCCTTCCTCCTTTTTAAGTGATAGTTCACTTTTGGAAAATGGCCTGCAACATGACAGTTTCCAGTACTGGAAATCAAATTATTCACCTAGGAACTGGAATCTCAAAGGAAGTCTATACCAGCTCCTAATTTTCTAACACATACACCTTTCACCGTAGTCTGTTCAGCATCCCAAATGATGCACATCATTAAAGTTCTACCTCTGGAATCTTTTTCTGGGAATGTCAGCATCTTATTAGAGAGGTACACAGACACTCACTGTCCCTTTTGGTGTCTGGCCAGGTACTTTAAAAACACTGCCTTTTTCCATCTTAACGCTACCAAACAGTCCAGTTTGGGTAACTTAGGCCATTTCCGCACTAGACTGTTATGACGCTATTATTCCACTTTCAACATCCTAAGGAATCCTGGAGTTTGAGTTTAGGGACGGGCCTGTGAGTACTCCAGGATTCCATAGGATATAGAAAGTGAAATAATAGCACTATAACAGAAATGGCCTCAGCATCACATGTGAAATGCCATATTGACCCCTTCCACTGTGTGGAAAGGTTGCAGTGTTCTGGTCTTTTTTTTAGCTCAGAAAAGGAAGGGGAGTATAATCACAATTGCTGAGGACAAACAATTCTGTTAATCTTCATAGGTGACCATAGACACTAGTATCATGAGAGTAAAACATCTTCCCCTTTTATAACATCAAGGATTACACATATATGAAGCTGAATGACCAGACATTCAGGAGAGAAAAAAAGGAAGTTCTTCACGTGCAGGGCCTAGTAAAACTGTTGCATTTGCTACCATAAGACATAGTGATGGATTTCTCTCTCACACACACATGTACACACACATACACATCATCATCATCTCTCCTCTCCTCTCCTCTCCTCTCCTCTCCTCTCCTCTCCTTCCTTCCTTCTTTCAACCACTCAGTAACATGCACTCTCTTGAAAGGAGGTGGTAATGATGAAGATTTTATTCATTTATATCCCACCTTTCTCCTAATAATGGGAAGCCAGCTAAAAACATATTTAAAAATAATACAAATTAAAAACTATTTAAAAAAGTTGATAAAAGCATAAATATAGAAGTTATTTAAAAACAAATAATTTATGAAGTTAAAACAACATTAAAATTCATTAAATGATCATATAGACCATAGAACAGCACAGGACATCATTAAAAGTTCATCCCATTCAATTTCTAAAAGCCTGGTGGCACAAGAATGGTTTCAGCTGCTGACAGAAGGAGACGAAAGAGACCATTCTGGTCACTCTAGGGTACTCACCAAATGAAGTTGAGAAGATGGTGGGACTGGAGTGAAGGGCTTATCCAGAAAATTTTAGATCTCTAATGGGATTATAAAGAGATTAGACAAGCTAGTAATGATTGCACATATTATCTTCAATAAACCACAGTGATATGTAATATATTAGAAGGAGTGGCAGAGCTCATCTTCTGTTTTCAGACTACCCATTGGCATATGGCCATGTAATCTTATACAGCACAGCTCTTCTTACACTTGTATTTTGCAGATGATCTATGTGAAGGCAATATAGAAGCATACAAAGGGCAACAAAAATAACTTAAGTGTATATTGATAGACTGACAAACAACTTTTTTCTTTTTTTTGGAAGAGGCAATGCTATGGCCATTTTCTCTCCTTCTTTCTCTCTCTCTCTCTCTGGCCATCCAGGTAAGGATATGGGATCACATGAGGCACTTTCTTTGTTCTATTGATGCTATAGGCTAGAGAGTCATCCTTTTCAAGCCCCACAGTCATGTTCATGAATCTTAAGCTAGCTTGGGCCCAAATACCCAAGAGCTGGTTGACTCATAAACTAAAAGCTGCTATGATGACATACTACTGAAGCAGCTGTTCAGTGAGATTAAATGGTTTAAGGAGTTCAGCCTGCCTTGTTCTGTGACCTCTTTTTCCAGCACACACAAGTTTCTTTCACATCCTTTAGTAATTTCAGGAGCACTATTTAATTTTTTAAAAACGATGTCTGATTACATAAAAGACTACTACAGTAAAGAGGATGTTTGGTGTCAGCAGGGGATTCATGCCCTGCCTGAAGGTCAGTTTTTAGGGTCAAAGTCCACTAGCAATGCCACATGCCATCCATTAATTAATGCTATCTGGAAAATAATCTAACAGGATGCTTGAAATCACAAGGAAGAAGCATGTACTGATGTCTCAATTACTATTGGACATTTGAGCATCCCTTTCTGGTGATTGTGCCAACTGGGGCAAACAGCATACATCATCTGGAAGTGGCTTGTTTTGTAGCAAATGTACTTTACTACATTCAGGGCACTGCATTTAAATATTGAAAAATGTTCTTTTCTTGCTAGTCTCAGAGTGCCTTCCTTTGTTGAACTGAACCAGAAATGATGTCGCTTAGCACTTTGCAAAATGTGTTTCTCTATTCCCAGGAAAGAGTTCTATACTGCACTTTCATGTGCAGGTGCAAAGAGGCTTTTTTATGGAATTCCATAAGTAGTCTATAAGTATTACTTTATGCATTTTTGCATACTTATTTTACTTTTCCAGACTGTCAAATACTGTCATACATTATCAAATCACTTACAAATAATATGTCTATATGACTATATATACATGCATGTACAAAGTATTCCTTCTTATAATGACTCATTAAACAGGGTATTGCATAACTTGCAGGCTAATTGTACATAAATTGTGGGACAAGCACAGGCCATTTCTGCACTACACTGTTATAGTGTTATTATTCTACTTTCAACATCCTGTGGAATTCTGGAGTTTGTAGTTTATTGAGGCCAAAGAGCACTCTGGCTGACAATTCTAAATGCTCCTCCCTAAATTGCAAACCCTGGGATTCCATAGGATGTTGAAAATGGAATAATATCACTATAACAGTACAGTGTGGAAATGGTCACACTGTTATACTAGGGTCTGAAACACTGGCCCTTTCTGCACCTTACCTTTTTTTGGCGCTGGGGTGCGGGGATCGCGCAAGCAGCCTCTGGCGAGAGCCTCTCACATCCCTGCTGTTTCAGCTCTGCACAAGCTGCCTGCTGGCATGAGAGCCCCGCCTCTTCCTTCCACAGGGCAGCCTGGGAGTTCCTCAGGCTGCGCTGGGGCAGGAAGTGTGATCGGCGTGGCTCCAAAGGCTCCGCACACCAGGTAAGTGCATGCAGGGCCCGGGAGAAATGTGCGATCGCTCATCATTTTCAGCTTCCAGCCAAAAATGAAAAGGTGGGCGATCGCCGCCTGCCGGCCCCTGGAGCATCTCGCAATTGTGGGTGCATCATGCCATGCAGAAAGGGCCAGTGTGTTACATGAGTCTTGGTCTTTGGTCTAAGTTTGCTAAGGTACAAATGGACAAATCCTTCCTTCCTTCCTTCCTTCCTTCCTTCCTTCCTTCCTTCCTTCCTTCCTTCCTTCCTCTATGGTATCAAAGTGCATAGCACTGTACACAGGACTTAATATCCAAGAAGAAATACAAATATACCTCAGTAAACAAAAGAGAAGTACTCCTAAGAATTACTTCTTTAACAGAAAATTGGGTTCTAGAGGCAGAAATAGAGTGTGAGGGAAAATTGTGATGGAGTCCTGCTGCTGCCTCTCACACCAGAAATTTGTAAGAGGAGGGAGTGGAAACAATCAGCTCCTTCCCGATCAATTTGGGAAGAGGCCTCCATGGATCACAGTGGCCACTTCCTGATAAGTTGGGAAGGGGAGATTCAGGAGGGTATTTGCTGCCTAGTACCATAACTACAATGCTTACATATTTGTAATTCCCCAGTAGGTTTCCAACCGTTTTTTTAGCTGTACTTCTTTTAAATTGTTGCTTTTGCGTTCCTTCAAGTCATTTCCAATCGAAGGCAAACTTATCATTGGGTTTTCTGGGCCTGGGAGCACATCCAAGGTCACCCAATGAGTTTCCATGCAGGGAACTTAACACTTGTCTCCAGTGTTGGTCCAGTGCTCAAACCACTACACCAAGCTGGCTTTCTTTTCTTCTTCATACCTCCTTTTTCTTGCTTTCACTAGATGGTTCATTAGTGCCTGTCCCCTTGAACTTTCATGGGAGCCAAAGCTGCTGAGAAATAAGAAGGCTTAGGAAGTGAAACACCAGTAGTGCAAAGAATTAGCATTATAGCCACCATTATAACATTCCTAGTCCTCCAGTCTTCCTCCTGTGTTTGGGAAGGTGTGGAGGCATAGCCTTATTACCAATAAGGGTGATGAGCGGCACTTTGCAGTGATTGATGGCAAATAACAACAACAAAAGCAAGCAACATAGCAGCTGAGAGGGGGAAATTGAGTCATTTTACCAGCCACTAAAAAACTGGGAATTTAAAGGGTTAAGCATAGCCATCCCAGCCATCCCATGGCACTTTCAGGTTATGCGATTGCAAGATTTCCTCTAACAACCAGAGGCTAGGCCCAGCACTTGAAAGTTGTTATTCTTAACAGCACTTCATCTTTTTCATGCACCATATTTGCTACAGTTTTGACACCTCTCTTCTCTTAATGGTAGATGCTACAAATTACTCAAAGGTGCCTTGCAGTAGTGTATAATAAATATAGCTCAGTATACTTTGCTTGAAAAAATTAGAATTGCTGATGAAGTTTAAGTTTATTGAGCCTAAAATATGTATTTTATGGATCTACTATTAGCATAGATATGGCAGATAAGTTATGGACAGAGAGACAGTTTGTATATTGCTAGGATCTCAAGGCAGTTTAATCTACTATACTCCCAAATACTAATAATAGATGAATGGTGGAGAAAGCTTAGCCTAGGAATGTAGACATGGAGGAAGAGGTACTAAAAGAAGGCAGTCGCCCACCTCCCCAAAGAATTCTGCCTCCCTCCAAAATGAAATTTTCTGTCTCTAAATTTCCAGCATTGTAGAAAGTGAGAAATTGAAAATCATTCACACTTAGAGCACTTATATTGGCTGTTTTCACATTCCTTTGCTAAATGTGATTGTCCCATTTCTTTGGATGCCTAAATTGTATTTCTAAAAGTTCATTTGAACTTTTATGTTACAGCAATGCTAGATCCTTGGGGACTGAAGGAAAATTTCACTTGGAGCTAGAATTTTTATTTGGCCAGGAAATGCCCTCATTTTGTTCTGCTCATAACTATACTCCAGTACCCACTAAGGATATTTTGGAGGCCCTATGAAGCCCTTAGTCACCTGAATAATATTAGAGAGTTTTTTTTAATTATTATTATCTGAAAATACCTCCATATCCTTCTAGGAGAGCAATCTAGCCACATTCCCCAAATTGTTTTATAGCAATAGCATTTATTTCTATACCGCCTATCAACTAGTGTTATCTAAGCGGTTTACAATGTATTTTAGCTAATTGCCCCCAACAAGCTGGGTACTCATTTTACCGACCTGCGAAAGGATGGAAGGCTGAGTCAACCTTGGAGCCTGGAAGGATCGAACTCACAACCTTGTGGTTGCAGTACTGGCATTCAACCACTGCGCCACCAGGGCTTATAAGACCTAATAAAGGTCTTTATTTAACCAGGAAGTAAAGCAGATGTTCCTAGTTAAGTACAGGGTTCTTCTGGGCCTAAAATAATGACAGGGGAAAAGCAAAATCATGACAAAATTGCCATAGGGGCATTTTGGTTTAAACAAAAGGCCAAAGGAAGCCTTTTAAAAATCCAGAAGCAAGTGGTAGGGAGAAAAGCCTTTAGAGATCTTAGACACAAACAGTGCAGTACCCCAAATCCTAGCAGTTGTTACCCTGGCACAGAGGTAGGTTTTCATCTTATTGGAGTGTGACACTAGGACCTTTCCTCAGCTCACCTTTTTGTGGAGCTGGGGTGTGGGGATTGCGCGAGCAGCCTCTTCCGAGAGGCTCTCGCGTCGCGGTTCCTTCAGCTCCACTGCCTGCTCGCATGGGAGCCCCTCCTCTTCCTTCCGCAGTGCAGTCTGGGATTTTCCCAGGCTGCGCTGGGCAGGAAGCACGAGTGCCGCGGCTCCAGAGCTCCACACACACAGCAAGTGTGCTCAGGGCCCAGAGCAATGTGCGATCAGTCACCATTTTGGGCTCACAGCCGAAAATGAAATAGTGCTCAGTTAGCGTCTGCCAGCCCCTGGAGCATTGTGCGACTGCAAGTGTGTCATGTGGACTGCTCCTCGCAGTCATGCGACGCTTCAGGGGCCCTTTCGCATGGCATGCGAAAAGGGCCGAAATAAACTACTCACCTGTTTTTTACAACAGAGAATGGAAACGGCTCATACATATGGAAGAAATGAAAAGAAAATTTGTCAAATACACTACTGAGCTGGTGACGCCCAGTAGTGTATTTGACAAATTTTCCTTTCAAACATTTGCCAGATCATTTTCTAGTTAACATTTTCAGTTACCCTTGGTTTTACATTAATTGTTTTTAATGAGCTTTATTCCTTCTACAGTATTATAATGTTTGGCTTTTATGTTATTGTATCAGAAATTGTATGTTGCATTGTATGTTATTGTTATTGCTGTTCATGCTATTGTATCGGTTATTAGTCTAACTTGCTTTGAGATTGTAAACTGATTTCACTTTTTTAAAATGAAAAGTGATAGAAGAATGTTCTGAAGTAATTAATCTGATTTAATTACCACCACCATTATCATTATCACAGAACCGATGAGGGACAGGGATGTTGGGCCATGAAGACAGGCCCTGTCTTTGTCATGCCTAGTGCTCATGCCCCGGCCATTTGTTTGTGGAAAGAAAAAGTAAAGGTCCTATCACACTACACAGTTACAGTGCTATATTTAACTTTAACTGCAATGACAATTAAAGTTAACTTTCATGGCAGTTAAAGTTAATTCTTGGTGTAATACTTTAATGAGGCCCAAGAGCTCTGTGATTGATAATTCTAAATGCCCTTCCCTAAACTGCAAATCCCAGAATTCCATAGGATGTTGCCATGACAATTAGAGTGTAGCACAATAACAGTGTTGTGTGACAGGGTTCTCAGTGTCTGACAGATTGGTGGCAGCAGGATCAGGAACTTGTCAATTCAGATCCATGATCCCCAGTGCACATTTCTGAACTTGTGTGTGAGGAATTATATGAATCCTTGCTCTTGGAAGACTGGCATGAAAAGTCAAGAGAGCAGAACATAATGCGGTAAACTGACTATGGTAGAGAGAAAGCAACTGGTTTACCTGTTCTTAAACTTCTCTCATACCTTGGGCTTGCAAATAATTTTCCTTTACAAATTAACTGAAATGGGGAATAAGAATTCCCCAAAAAAGTACTTTATGGTTGGCTCAGCAGTTTTATTAAAAATGAAATTCAAGGAGTTATTCTAAGCAATCCTGATAATCTGATAAAACAATTAATAAAGTTAGTTTGAATGGCTTTCCTGTAATTGGGTACACATTATTCTAATTAAATTGCTGCTTTTATGAAATACTGAGCCAGGAACACAATCAGCCACCAGGACAGTTTCCTGCACAAGCCCCACTGAATTTAATAAAAGCTTTGCAAGAGCAAAATATAGGAGAAATTTATAGTGGGTTGTGGCCTTGGTGCTCTAACTAACTGCAAAAAGGACAGGATAATTTTATCTTGCTCTCTGATTTCTAATATGAGCATCTATTTACGTTAGGTTTTATGTACTTTACTATCATCTCAGGCTTGGGTTGAGCAACAAATGAAAAACGGAACATGACAGAAATTGGAAAAGTAGCTTCCCAGAAAAGATACTGATGGCAAGAAGTAAGTTTGCCATTAAAAACCTAGAAATGAAGTCAATAGTCAAATGAAGTCAATTCAAGCAAGTAGTACCAGCAATTCTACTAAATACATGAAAGGGTTATGCAGGATACATGGGATAGCCTTTCCTCTGAGATTCCAGTACTTATCATGTCCACAGTCACTGGCTAACATGTGATCAGCATCCATCTGAGGAGGGGGCTGGATGCACACATGCAGCATTCCTTGCACAGGAATGGAATTGGATTCCATCTCCGTAGAAAGAGCCCACTGCAATGCATCCAGTCATTCATAAGCCAGTGAAAATGACTGATACATGTGTTGGTATTGCTAGCCCACACATTCACCATAACCCCTCCATGTGCTTGAGACCAGACACACAAATAAAGCTTTATTGTCATTTTTCCAGTAGCAAACCATGGGACAACCTCTTACAGTACTTTATCTGTGTTCTTTTTCTAGCCATTTACAGACAAAAGGAATGAAGAAACACCCTTCCATCTGTTCAAATGTCATGAAGAAACACAAGGGCATGTATTATTTATTAACTAATGCTTCATAGCTCAAAATGAGAGTCTTTTTTTTTTTAAAAAAAAGGAGCCACTGTCACTACTAAGGCGGGGTGGTTTAGATTGCATTATACTTAGGCCCTTTCCGCACCTTACCTTTTTCCGGTGCTGGGGTGCAGGGATCGCGCAAGCAGCCGCCAGTGAGAGGCTCTCGCATCCTTGTTGCTTCAGCTGTCTGCTCACGTGAGAGCCCCACCTCTTCGTTCTGCAATGCAGCCCGGGAGTTTCCCAGGCTGTGCTGGGGCAGGAAGCGCAACCGGCACAGCTCCGGAGGCTCCACACACCAGGTAAGTGTGCGTGGGGCCTGGGAGCAATGTGTGATCGTACACCATTTTTGGTTTCCAGCTGAAAATGAAAAGGTGCACGATCAGCACCTGCCAGCCCCTGGAGCATCGTGCAATTGTGCATGCGTCATACAGATCGCTCCTCACAATCGCGTGACACTCCTGGCACCTTTTCGCATGGCAAATGCCATGTGGAAAGGGCCAACTGTTTTGTTCAAATCCAGAATTGAGAACAGGACTGAATAAAGACAGCCCCTACCCCCATCGGGCTGTTTGTGCAGCTCTTGAGGCCTTCAGACTCTCCCAAGTGAAACTTTTTTTCTGCCAAAAGGAAACAAAAGAAAACAGTGAACTGAAGCAAAAGGAGCTGGAAATCTCCAGCATGATTCACCTTTTAAATAGGTCACAGCACTAACATGACCCATAGTGGTTAAGATATTTTTAAAAAAGAATGGTTTTCAAAATGGTTCTTATAAAACCTTCTCTATGACATACATTCTCCATCATCATTAATAATGTTCCCATTTATCCCGTGAAAGAAGCATGCAGTCTTGGTGTTATCTTTTTCTCTTCATTGTCTTTTGTTCCTTACACTGAGGCTGTAGCAAAGTCACGTTGATTTTTTTCTTTATAATATTGCATTTTCTTTCTGCTTCTTTTACTAAGACCTTAGTCCATCTCTCACCTTGATTGTTGCACTTTCTTTCTTTCTTTTTTTAAATGGGCTTATCACACCTTAGTCCCCTGGTTTCCATTCAGCATTCTGCTGCTAAGATTATCTTTTTGCCCCATTGTTTGCTCATGTTACCCCACTTTTGATATCTCTTCATCGGTTACCCATTCCTTCTAACATTCAGTTCAAGCTCCTTGTTTTAACATTCAAAGCCCTACACAGCCTAGCTCCCTCTATCTTTCAGCCCTTATTTCCTTTTATGCCCTGGCCCAGGAGTTCTAGGAACTCCAGGCTTCTAGAACTTCTAGAACTTCTAAAATTCCAAGTTCTAGGAACTCCAGGCTTTTCACACAACCAAGATTTTCATCTTCCTTGGCTTGGCTTTTCCCTTTCTCACCCACTGCTCCACACTCATGGAATTGTCTCTCTGTACATTTTCAGACTGCTCCTTCCCTTATTATCCTTAAATCTCAATTAAAAACCTACTTATTTTCAAAAACTTTTGAGGTTTTAGTTTAATATTGGTTTATAATTTTGTATAGTTTGAGTACATATACTTGTCAGTTTGCTGCTGCTGCTGCTTCTTCTCACTATTTGTATTTTATCTGGATAATTTGTTTTATAGTTATTTTATAGTTTATGGTATAGTTTTACTATTCATTTCTTCCCTTTGTGTTTGTGTGTATATAGATATATTTTAGATGGTAAACCTTTAGTATGACTCAGTGTTTTTGGTTGCTTTACTTGTAAAGTGCCATGTACATGAATAATGCCATACAACTAAATGAATGAGGAAGAGGAGGGGAATGGGAGGACTTCAAGGCATTTCCATCCCACTCTCATTTGTGGCAATTCATGAGGCCCCTGCAGAGCTCCTGAGTAGAAACTTGGAACCAAAACCCAACACAGTTGCCTACTCTTGAGATTAGAAGGTATTGTCCAACAGAACTCGAAGACTTTAGGAAGAAACTTTTGGAAAATGATGCATTTCTTGATCAAGTCCACAGAGCCCAAGAAGCTCCTTCATGTCTGCCTGAATCTCTATAAATACTTTGTAATTTTTTTCTTCCAACCATTTGTTTGATACAGTAGTATCTCTATGTACCACCACCACTGTTTGGTAAGAAATGGCTGAAAAATCTGTAGGAAAACACAGGACAGCTACTAACAGGAAACAGTGCCATCAGGATCTCACCCCATCCCCAAATTCCATGCTTGAAACCATGTCATTTTAGGTTATAGCCTCATCTGGAAGAATACAAGGGCTTTTCAAAATGATATGCTTCTCTGCATTTGGAAAAGCAGTCAAAAGTGAAAATCAAAAGATTCATGCATCATTGGGCCAACATATGTTTCTTCTAGGCCACTGAACTGCTGTATCCTAAGAGAATAGAACATAGGTTTTTGCAATTTTTTTTAAAAAACAAAACTAAGTGGCATAACATCTGGTATTATGGTTAGGGAGGGGGATGAAGAGTCAAAGGAACTGAGGATCTCCTCAGTCTATCAGCCTAAAAATTGCCTTGAAAGGTGAAGGGTTATTGAAATGTGTAATGTTGCAAAATAAATTAATAATAGAAGTTTAATATCCATTAAAATAAGGTATGTGTCAATGCATAATGATTACACATTTCTCTTTTTACAAAGGACATGAGCACACACTTTGTGAAAGTAGTCTTTTTAACTAATATTGAAACTGAAAGCACACCCCAGTTCAATCCCTTTTTATAACCCCTCATATAACGATAGGTTTGAAAAGGTGCATAAACCTCAAAGATGTTCTTCATCTATCAGTGAGAAGCATACCTGTTCTAAAAACAAGGGTCTGGTGATTTATTGTTTGGATCCTCTGCAATAAACCTGAAATAATGCTCTTAAATTTCAGAGTTTTACTGTCATCGAGACAGTCATTAGTTCTTATGACTGAATTTCCACACCATAACATTCATCAGTGTCTCTAAGAGTCCTTCAGTACTTTCCCTATGTCTCGTGTCAACTGAAGTTCAGTTCAGCTCTTCATAACAAATATGGTGGGGAGCACCGCCATCACCATGGGACCTTTTACTCCCTATATCAGTGAATATTGATAATTCATCCCTCCCATTCAGGGATGCCCATGCTGTAGGCACAGTGAGGCAGTCCTTTCAGGTCCCTTCAATGATGTTGGAAGACAAAATATTGTCCTCTGAACAACTTGTCTGCATGTCCTATGCTAGCCTGCTGATCTCAGAGAGGTGGAGGATGCTGTTTCATTACCAAAGTTGATGTACCATTCAAATGCTAATAAGTTTTAATAGGGGTTATGTAGGTGCCATGGGGTGCCATCTTTCTTGTGCCTTAAGGAATCAGATGTATAGGGCAAGCTTTACTCTCATGAACGGAAGAACAATTTTTTGCCTCCTCTCCACCATATTTTAAAAAAGTTTGCCTCCAAATCCAGAGTTGTGTAAATACCTTCCAAATGTGTATTCTATGTTAACTAAACATTTCAGTGACTGAAGTGAAGGAGCAGGCTTTAAGCTGGTGTTGCCCACCCCTGACTCAAAGAAATGATGCATAGGGAAGTTATTTATCAGAGAGGATTTTCACTTTTGTGAGGCAGCAGCTGTGAAAGCCCCAGGTGTATTGTACTCAGGTGACATTTGAATTACACCATCAACAATGACCGCACTGATCAGTGAACTTACTGGCAACCCAATCTAAGTGTTACTGTAGGTTATAATTAAATAATAAAGATTGACATGTGGGTGAGTACATAATTTATCTTCTGTGTTGTTTGTGATGATATATATGAATTATTTGTGTAGCTGTAAATACATGGTCAGAGTCATGTCCCTGTCCTCTTTTCTTACAGTGACACAGAGAGCAAACAACAAAACCTTGTTTAATTTTGAGCACTTGGGTATACAGTTTCATAGCTGTTTTCATGTTAGTTTCTAGTCTTCATGCAGTGAATGTCATAAAAGTGTTTCAAACTAGGAGTGGAATCTTAACAAACTTAGCAAAAGGATTTTCTTCCATCTGTAAATTAGATTAGAATGAAAGTACACAAATGTCATCATCAACTCTGACGCCTAGCACAATTTATGTGAATCTCCACTAGATAAATACTGGTGCTATTGGACGAAGACCATTTATACCTGGTCATAAGCAGAAATCTCATGGAGATATATGGCATTAAAAGGAAACATCAGTGAATATAAAATAGCAAAGGGTCTCCAAAGCACAGTAAGGGTGTTGAATCCTTAGGTGGTCCTCTTTCATCATCAGTTGCCTCTCATCTCTGTGTTTCAAAGATTTGGAGGTGGGGGCTTAAGAATCCATTGGTCCAGTGCTTCTTCAGTGATAACAAAGCCTAAGCAGTAACTCACATACATCTGGCACTAAAGTCCAAAAATAGTGTCTTTGGAGATTTTTTTTACTGCATATGTACACTGCTGTCCTGGGCTGTCAGCCAGTTGGATTTTCTATATACAAAAATTGTCAATAATTAATAGTGGGCATGGTACTTTGGAGGAAAGCCCACATTAGTTTTTTCTCTTCAGATGCTCTTCCCTTGCTTTACTTCTGTTCAGTCACCTTTTCCTATCTTTAAGTCAGAGGTACACAACTTTCCATTCTGGAGACTAAGCTTTAAATCCCTTGAAGCCACCTTGATACAACTCTTCACTACTGTCCAATTCTTCCTCAGATGATTCCCTGATTATTCATACAGATTACTCGTCCCACCACTCAGTTGCTAACAGCAAGGAAAATCATAAAATTCTGTATCAGGACTGCTGCTGGAAGAGATGAAAAGAAGTCTTTTCACACCATCTCAGGCCCTTTTTGCACGCAGTTTCTTTTGCAAGAGGGCCCCTTGAGCGTCGTCTAAATGGGAGCGGCGCTCCGTATGATGCATTCCTATTTACATGACGCTCACGAGCCTACCGCGAACTGCGCATGCACCTTTTCATTTTCGGCTTCAAGCTGAAAATGGTGCACGGTCGCACAAGGCTCCCAGGGCCCGCGCACACTTACCTGCGCTGTGATATGTCATCCCAGGCGCGCTGCTCGTGCTTCCTCCCCCAGCACAGCCTACAGCTCCCAGGCTGCACTGCGGAAGGAAGCGGTGGGGCAGTCGCGTGACCAGGAAGCCAGCTGTGGGACAAAGGAGCAGCGAAGAGAGTGCCTCACGTAAGAACCTGCTTGCACGAAGGGCACCACCCACCTCCGCGATAAGGTAACGTGCGGAAAAGGCCACAATGAGGAAAGAGGCTGAAAGCATGCATGTAAGCAATTTAGTATCATGTGACACCTGTAAATGAAACATTTATACTCTTCTAACTTAAAGATGAAGAGCCAGCATGGTGTTGTGGGTTTGAGCATCAGACTACAAGACAAAGGTTCAGTTCCCCACTTGGCTGTGGAAACCCATTGGGTGACCTTGGGCGTGTCACACACTCTCAATCCCAGAAAACCTCATAATAGCTTTGCCTTAGGGTCACCATAAGTCAGAAATGACTTGAAAGCACACAACAACAACAACAACAACAACAACAACAACCTTAAGGACCTAAGGAGGGATTTGCAGTTTCAGTCAGGATGCCTAATGTATGAAGCATCCTGGAAAGTTCACAAAAAGCCTACTTTCTTTCCTCTGATGTTTGAAAAAAGATGGATTAACTACTAAACCTGGAAGTTAGTGGCAGCAGCAACAGCAACAACAAAAAAATCTATCTTGAAACTGCCTCAGTTGTGAGGGCACCCATGAACAGTAAAATGCTGCTATGTGCTCCTTGCAGATTAAGGCTGTCAGTGATGTATTTATATTTTGACTTATATATCACTCCCAGGTGTTATTTTCTATTCAAGCCATATAGTCAAATTTTAAAAGCCATTTTTGTTAAAGAGGCAGAGAGATTGATAGGCCCTGTTATAGATACAGCATAATATAACTTAAGCCAAGGTCGTATTGACCTGCCATGTAAGCGAACAGTCTCTGCTATGCAAAAAATGAGAGAAGGAGGAAAAACAAATTGTGTCATATTTTAGTCAGCAGATGCAAATGAAAGGAATGTTTTGAGAAACTGAATTAAAAATACATTATAATAACTAGTGGAAATGCTGATAATTAAATATGTCCTGTAGTTCAATCCCAGCTGGAACACTGGTTCTTCTCTTTTGCTAATAATTCATTTTAATTACAGGGATGCTGGGCTTTGAGTAGCTCAGATGTTCTGCTGTCATCTCCTACCCTGACAAAACCAATTATGAAGAAAAACAATGACCTTAAAGTGCAGTTCATGGCACCTCTCTAGTTCAGGCTTCCCAGAAAATGCAAAAAGCCAGTGCCATCCGAAGCTTGCATGAATACCTGATCATTTGTGCATTGCTTGGCTTCCAGAATCATCCATTATTATTCAGACTTCTCATGACATATATGGCAACCTGATTTACCATATGGGTATCTATTTAAACATTTTCCTAAGTCTTGTTTAGCACAACTTATTTAACTGAATGGCAATTTGACATGAAAGCATCTGGTAATCCATTCACAAACAGTTCACTGTAGAGGTTTTATTAGTTCCAAGTCCCTTAGGAAAGGACATGGGACAGGTTTTACTATCACAGTATCATCCACAGTTGCATGAACTGTGAGAAATGAGAAAGACATGAGTGGCAGGCCATTTACTTAGATGGCTAAAGTGAAAAGAGTAGACCACCAGTACTGAATGGGCAAATTTACCTAATATTTTTTCTGAAAACCTCAGCTACCCATGATCTATTAAAGTACCGTACTTATAAGGTGTTCTTTCAGCACTCTTCCTGTTTGTTGCCTCTATTTGCCATTTCATTTCAAAATAATTTTTATGTCAAAAATCAAAATCAAGCTTGCTTCTTTTCTGTGATCCTGACTTGGGTTATATTTCTTAAAGATCCATGGCATGGGATGGAATGAAATTGTGAATACTTGGTTTTATTCATAGACCATTTCCGCACGGGGCGAGGGAAACACCCCATGCCATTACTCACTGGACTTTTCAGCTCCCCGGTCCAGTCCACACCGCCTCGGAGCAGTGTGTGCTCATCTATATGCACTGCTCCGGCATCCCAAACGGCGGCTTCTGGTTGGTCGAGGATCTCGACCAACCGCTTAAGCTCAACAGCCTAAAGCCCACCCCCAGCAGATTGCAGGCTAACACTGGGGCAAGCCTGCGAATCTGCATAAGGGAGCAGACTCACAGTGGTGCACTCTGTGCTTTTGAAATACCTGTTTTTAGCGGTCTTTCAAAAGCATGCTGGATAACCACTTGGGGTCGTTCCGGAGCAGGTTGAAGTGCGGATCTACATTAAGTAGGTCCGACCCAGTCTGCTCCCAGGTGCAGACCTCCTCCTTGGAGGATGGACTGCACCGTTTTAAAAACCCCGTGCAGAAATGGCCATACAGATTGTTTATATGGAACTGTTTCTGTACAGACCATATTACAGATATGAACCTGTGAAACCACCTTATACTGAGCCAGAGCATTAATCTGTCTATCAACTCTACTTACAATAGGAGTAAGTAACTAGTGGCCAAATTCCTCAGGAGCCTACCAAAAATGCAAACAAACAAGCATACAACAAACAGCCAAATAGATGGGTCTGAAAATCCACTTCTTGTTTTTCAGTGTAGAGAGACCTGCAGAATGTTTCAGAGTTGAATTGCTGTTCCTTGGGACTGTCAGGAGAACAACTCAGCCCTCTTATTTGAATAGACTGTAGGGCTACAAAAATAACTGTATAGATGCATGCAATCCCAGGTCCACACTTTGCCCGATCTTAACCTACCGACACAAGGAGTGGGTGTTCAAGGCCTCAGGAAGAGGTCTAAGGCCCTGTTCTTTGATACCCATTTTAGCCTGAGAACCATTTGCAGGGAAAGTGCATGATGTGCCATGGAGTTACGATCCATTTACCCATTCACATCTCACATAAAATCCAGTATGGGAACAATTTCTTTCCATGTCTTGTGTAAAACAATACAGCAGGTTCATATCTAAGGGAGAATTTTTTTCATGCAGTTATTTCAGGACCAATCACAGAGTTGAACAGAATCATAAGTCCCTTTGATTTAACTCTTTATCATTAATTTAATCTATAAATTTCAAAAAGAAGCTTGCAGACCAAAGGGCTTCAAAAATGTGCAATAATTGCACATTGCTATAAATAGGTTGTATCCAATAGGTATGTTTGTGTGGCAGAATGCAAATAAATCCAGAGTGGAACTGATGTGTATTTGTATTTGTTGCAATCGTAAGTACATGTGTTTGTTATACGTGTGAAGTATTTAATACATATCCAAATGTGGGAGAAGCTTCAGACATCAGCATGATTGGGCTTCTGGTGATGCCTGCAGGTTCATTACCAATCTGCTGCTCCCAAAGGGGAAACTTCCCAGCACTGCCACCTTTGCTGATACTCCAATCATTTTATTTATTTACTTACTAGCAGCATTTATACCCTATCCTAAAAAAAAAAAGTTCCCAGAGTGTCACAGAGACATGTAATTTAACAGTCTCTGCCCTCAGGCCACAGCCTGAATAATACATGACACACAAGTGAAAATGGAAGAAGAGAGGGAAAAGTGGGCAATTAACTTCAGCATCAAGTAGGTCCTGGAATGCTGAAAATGTGTCCCATTTCTTTTCTTACTCCTCAGTGGCCAAACCAGTAGCAGTTGGAAGCATGAGCGAGGGTGCAATGGCATCAGACACTCAGAAGTTATGCAGACTCAGGCCCTTTCCGCACTGTACCTTTTTTCAGTGCTGGGGTGCAGGAATCGTGCGAGCAGCCTCCAGCAAGAGGCTCTCAAATCCCCGCTGCTTCAGCTCTGTATGAGCTGCCTGCTCCCGAGCAGGTAGCACAAGAGCTCCGCCTCTTCCTTCCGCAGCATAGCCTGGGAGTTTCCCAGGCTGCGCTGGGGCAGGAAACATGACCACCGCGGCTCCAGAGGCACTGCACATGTGCGTGGGGCTCTGGGGCAATGAGCAATCATGCACCATTTTCAGCTGAAAGCTGAAAATGAAAAAGTGTGCAAGCGGTGCCTGCCAGACCCTGGAGCATCACGCAATTGTGAATGTGTTATGCGGATCACTCCTCACAATCATGTGATGTTCCAGGTGCCTTTTTGCATCACAAATGCCATGCGAAAAGGGCCTCAGAAACAATGGAGGAGTACTTGACTGCTGTTCTTCCTCTGTGGTCAGAATCTTGGGCCCACACTCACTTACTGCTACTGCTAATCACTTACCTTTCCTCGGATATTGTTTCTCCAATAGTTAGTGATGATTTGAATGAGAGACTAACCATGGTAGCCAGCTTCCATCTCTGATTGCCCAAATGGTCAGTGTTGGCCATCTGTTTTGGCAGTGGCTGCCACCATAAATCAGAGCTGAACAGTAAGTCAGTTTTAGAAATTCTACTGCTTACTGGGAGGGTAGGTGAGGTGAACAATTACTGGCAACAGACACCACACTGGAGGGCAATAGTAGTACCAGGTGGGGGCCCATCAGTGGCATCAGGCCAAGGGCCCACTAAAGTCTCTTGTGAAAACACAGAGAGTTGTCCTTCAAAGTAAAGAAATAGGAATACAGAGTACATAGCATATATTGTACATCCTATATCCATATTTTCTGAAAAACTGTTTCATATCTCATCCTTGCTATGATACTGGGATACCAAGAAGAAATGTGCTAACATGATTAGCTGGGCTAAATGGACAAAAAAGTAAAATGAACCCATGCATTGAAGAGGTAGAACAGTCCACTATGGGTTCAAGTAAATCAACATGCACCATATATTTATTGTTTACATGTTTCATGTAACAGTTGAATAGGGCTTATGAGAAGCGAGATACCATTTACTAGCATTTTTCAGACAACGTTTCAGCATTTAATCATGTGCTTGAATAGGATGTGTCACTGTGGGACCAGACTTCATCTTCAAACAAGATATGTTTAATTGAAGAATTAATTGAAGGTCCATGTGCAACTATGTACATGGAGAACTCTATCAAACAAGAGCCAAACCACATAATTCTGAACAAACTGAGGCTTAGAACATTGATGGTATACTCTTGCCAAATGTCCACACATTTAGCGTAAAATATGGCAAGTGCTGTGGATCTTGCTATTTAATAACTTATCATCCTAATTCAAAATGTTATATATGAGTTCCTTTGAGACTAAGGTCCTTTTCGCATGGCATTTGTCATGCGAAAGGACCTCCAGAGCATCAAGCGATTGTGAGGAGTGTTCCACAGGACATCCGTTCAATCGTATGATGCTGCCGGGGCCAGCAGATGCCAATCACACAATATACCATTTTCAGCTATTGGCTGAAAATGATGTGCAATTGCGCATTGCTCCAGGGCCCCACATGCACTTATTGTCCATGCGGAGCCTCCAGAGTCACGGCCCTTGTGCTTCCTCCTCCAGTACAGCCTGGGAAAATACCCAGCTGCGCTGCGGAAGGAAGAGGTGGAGCCCTCATGCTGTCTCCCAACCAGCAGGCAGGTGCTGTAGAGCAGGAGCAGCAGGGATGTGAGTGCCTCGCGGAAGAGACTGCTCGTGTGATCCCCACATGACCGTGCCAGAAGCAGGTAAGCTGCAGAAAGGACCTAAGAGAGTGTGACTTGCCCAAGGTCACCCAGTGAATTTCATGGCCAAACAGGCATTTGAGCCCTGCTCTCCAGAGTCATAGTCAAATGCTCAAGCCACTACACCATGCTGGCCCTCAAGAATTCTAAATATGTCACTTGAAACAGCAGATCCTAGGATTTCATAGGATGTTGCCATGGTCGTTAAAATGGAATCACAGTGCTACAACTGTGTAGTATGAAAGGGCACCTGATAAGCTTCAGGACACAAATGTGTGCACACTTAAATGGACCTGACCAATGATAATAATTCAGCAATAGGGGAAATAGATGCCACCTCCGGTTAAATTTTTGTACAACATAAAAATAACAACAACAATAAACCCTGGAAGTTATAAAATTGCCTTTATATGCAACTAGTTATATTGACACCTAATATAGTCCTGTGATTGTGTAATATAGTGTTTCATAAAACAGCTATAAAATCATCATTTCTGCCCATTACAAAATAATGCAGTGTTGTGCTTAATATACTGTGGTTAATGTAGTTAATATCCTGTTAGAGGGGAAATCTTTCTCATAGCAAAGTGCCCAATGTAAGATGAATTTAAAGTGCTCTGTGTGTCACAAAAAAGAATTAAATGTCTACATATTTTTTGTACAAGCAAGAATAGATTGTGTAACTATATACATATTTAAAAGCATCTGGAAAGTTCAAAGAGCACAGAGACTTTGGATTTGAAACTGCAATACAAGAAGCTCTTGAATTAAAAAAAAAAAAGGGTTGGCAACTTATTAGTAAATCACAAAGGCGTAAATCAGACTTACATTATTTCAACTCACTTTTTTGGTCACTATGGAGGTCAGATTCTCTACTGACTTTGACATGACCAACCCCCCTGCCACCCACTTTTTCTCAGCTGCAGTTTCCCACCTCTGCAGACATTTCTTGAATGGTGAAGAGAACAGTATAATCCACAGAGTGATCTGGAGGACCCCTGGAGATCCTGTGGATGACTGTTGTGCTATATACACATATAGGAAAATCTAGATGCATGTCTGCTGCTCTTCCTACTCTCCACTGAAATGGGTGGAGTTGGAGGGCTGCAGCTGAGAAAAGGTGAGATTTTTAGGGGTGGGATGAATAGCAGACTATAGTATCTACATCTTGCAGATGCATCTCTTGATACAGGATTATGCCCACTGTCTCATTATCTATGCCACTTGCTAGCATTTGGATTTGTTCCGATGTCTTGAGTTACTACAACTGATTTTTTTGCCCCTGCCTCCCAAACAGTACTGAAGAAACCCTCTTTCCAATGCTCCTTTAACCACTCTTGGTGATAATTTATACCAGGGGTGTACATCTTTGCTAATTCTCTTTTTGTACTTAAGAAGGGAAAATTTCAAAATTTTCTTCCAGCTAGACAAGGTTGTGAATGTCCTTGTCCACAGTCTCCAATAATGACTGTGGGTAGCAGGGCAGTAAAATTCACAAGGCAAGTTGAACTAGAAGATGGAAGCTTGATGCCTGGGTATACATCCACATGATGCATTCATGAATGTGTGAACTGATTCCATTGTGAAACATTATGCTTCTGTAGTATCAAGTGGTAATCTCTCCTATGAGTAGGTTGTTGTGGATTTTCTGGGCTTTGAGGTAGTGTTCTATTAGTATTTTCTCCTGACGTTTTGCCTGCATCTGTGGCTGGCATCTTCAGAGGATCTGGTAGCATGGAAGTGAGACAGAGTATATATACTTGTGCAGTCCCTTGGTGGGAGGGAGCAATTTGCATGTGTTACAGTTGGCCTGTGTGATGGCCTATTGTTAAATGGGATATTCCCCAGGATGTATTGTTAGACAGGAGATATGCATAACAGTGAGTTAAGTACATTAGCAACCCATTGTATTGTTCCCTGTAGAGGGACCTCCAGAGTCTGGGTGGTGTTCATTGGTATATTTTTGAGTCTTGATTTTAGTGTTCTTCAGTACTGGTACAAGGACTACACAAGTATATATACTCTGTCTCACTTCCATGCCACCAGATCCTCTGAAGATACCAGCCACAGATGCAGACAAAACATCAGGAGAAAATACTAATAGAACATGGCCTCAAAGCTCAGAAAACCCACAACAACCTATGGATCCTGGCTGTGAAAGCCTTCGACTTTACATCTTCTATGAGTGTTTGATCATCTATGCAAGTTTCCATTTATTCTGCAATCATCAAATGATGACCACTGATACATGTGTTACCTAACTGGGCTAATCTCACAATATGTTAAACCTGCAGCACACATCTAGGCCCTCACTTTCTTAGAAGTACATACAGAGGTCTCTGATCTTGCTAAGGACCCCCACATGTGAGTAGGGACCCAATAGGCCATTTCCTTATACTTGCTATATATTTATTTTTTATCTAATTCAGTGTTTGAATATCAGTCTTAGGCCATTTCCACCCTACACTGCTATAGTGCTATTATTGCACTTTCAACAACCTGTGGAATTCTGGAGTTTGTAGTTTACCTGGACCAAAGAGCTTTCTGGATGAGAATTCCAAATGCCCCTCCCAAAACTGCAAACTCCAGGATTCCATAGGATGTTGAAAGTGGAATAATAGTATTATAACAGTGTAGGGTGGAAATGGCCTTATATTACAAAGTAAAAGTAACCTGTTATTAAGAGAACATTAATTTGACATACTCTCTGCCTGACTTGAAGTCAGTAATAAATAAACTGACAGGCATCTTGAATGTAGGAATTGGTGTCAATGGGTCTGCATCACCAGTTGCAAGCTTGCCTCAGGTAAACAAACACACATTTTATGAGCAATTCTGCAAAGCTACACATTTTATGGCCCATAACTCTATGTAGCTTAATATGGAGAGAGGAATCTAACTTACACAGTTTTTGTGGTATTGTGGGATATATATGCTGATTAAAAATACTTAATTATTTACTTTCTTCTATTGAAATAATGTCCTCTGAATAAATCTGGCCATATTACAACAACATCTAAACTCTCTGGCTTGGATATAGGCTGTGACCTAAAGCCACTTGCTAGTTAGAATTAGAATAGACCTACTATATCAACCTATGATTCAAAACAAGATTTGAAACTTGATTTTAAAAAAAAATCAAACTTATAATTCATTTATGAATCTTATGATTTATTTTGAACTTTGGTTGTACAGGATTTGTGATCAGAAGGAGGACTCTACGCAACTTCAACTGTACTTAGATTTTCACGTCAGAGCTTAACAGCATCCTAATAGAATCGTTCTATATGTATTTGCCTATGAGAAAAGCCATTAAACTCAATAGATTTGAAGCCCAGTTTGAATTCAGTGGGACTTCTTTCTAGGAATGCACTCAGTGATGTGGTGATGAGTTTTGAAGTGTAGGACAATCTTTGTCAGCAAAGTCCAAAAAAGGAGGCAGCTGCATTGATCCATGTATTTGCGTGTGTGCAAGCTACTCCACAACACTTGGTATTATAGGAGGGACTGTTCACAATAACATAGTGCTTCTTCAAAACCCATTCTCCTCCGTAGCTACTGTGAGAATTGCAGCTAATTTCTGAGGAAAGAGGGAAGCCTGAGAGGTAGATAACATTGTTGTCCATGCTAATCCTGATTCCATTACAATACTGATTGTACTGTTTAGTCTGGATATAACCTTCTGTCACTAATATTATCTCTGTGTTTGCTCTCGTAGAATGTAGGAATCTGTTGCCATACTGGCTTGTTTTTCAACTTGGAACTTAAGGTAATTATTATCCCCCCCAGCTCCCACCGCTTATGAACATGACCTTAAAGATTAGAGTATATGAGAACAAAGAATTTTAAAAAAATCACATTGTCAATGATATGGATGAAAACAGTTAGAAACGTCATTGCGGATTGCAAAGTAAGCACTGATAGCCAAACTGTGTAAATTTTATTAAAATACAACTAATGCTGCCACAATAATGGCAAAATGATGACAGAGCAGTTATAAGTACATACATTATTTAGAGAAGTAAGCCTTACAGTCCAGTGAGGCTTACTCCCAAGTAATTGGGTGCAGGATTGCAGTCTAAATCAATTATAATGGAGATCAAAAAGCTGAAAAATAAAGTCTGATGTCCAAATTTGCTAAGTGATGTTACCCTGTGAATTGGGGGTCCCAGGAGGGGCACCCAAATAACCAAACAAACCTAGCAAGATGGGAAAAATTAGCTGGAGCACTCTCTTGGCTAACGAGAGGCAGGGCAACGCAGCAGGATCTTTTACCCTATGTCTACAGCGTCAGGTCAGTGAGCAGGCAAATGGTTCAAACAACAATTAAGATTTATTAAACAGTTATTAAAGAAAAGCACAAACACACTCCTAACTAGAAAAGGAAAACAGAGTTTCAAAGGGAATGGGTGATACGCCACCTGTCCTGCAGTCCTGGGGAAGCCAATTGAAGAGGAAGAAACCCGGCGTGGCGGCCGAGGGGAATCTGCTGAACCGAGTGGCAGCAGGGCAGAATAAAGTCCAAGCGATCCGGTGAGAGTTCCAAAGAGCTCTCAGAGCGGGGGATTTTTATAGGGGAAAGAACAACCGCAGGCTAGTCTGGTCTTGGGCAAAAACAATAAGTTTTGGGTTGGAGACAATGCCTCTGAAAGGTCAGAATTTGCATGATTGAGTTAAAGTCCGAATTGACAATGGTATGGCCAGTATGTAGATGCGACTAGCTCAGCAGTTAAGTACCTAGCTCACCAGAGTGTCCTCTCAGGGCAGACGACCTCTTTGTGGTAATGAAGGTGTTTGTTTCGGGAGGGCCCCTAAAGCAGATCTGGCAATATCTGGCTTGGTTTGGTGGGAGCAACAAGTAGTAGCCATGCCTAGCTTCGCGCTTGTTCGGCGGGCCTCACAAACACTTGGCTGGTGGCAAAGTAGGGCCGAATTGTGATATCAAAATGATATCTTTGGTTCACCAAAGGTCAGGCCAGAACACGGTGGTAACAGGGATTGTGGACAGTTTGACTAAAAGGTATGGTACTTTCATTCATTGTTTTGTGTTCATTGTTTCATGGTGTTAATGCTAAATTCTATTATAACTGGTTAGAAAAAGGGGAAGAAGGTGCAACAGGCACATTGATGATAGATGTCACTTTCACTTACATTCAGTTCATAAGAGTACTTCTTACTTTCTATTGATTTCCTTGGAATGGGAATATGTAATTTTTGATAAATCCTCATTAAAAAGGACCAGATTAAATTATCAACTGTAAACATTTTTGCCTTATCAAAGATTAACAATTATTAATACTGGCTCAGCTAACATTATATACTTGCCTACCCTATAGCTTTTAAAGAGGAGTAGCCTGTGAGAGATGTAACAACACTAATTCAGAACTACTGGTATGGCAGAATATGCAGAGATTAAATCCCAGACTTTTAAGTGCTCAGCACCCAAAGCCTTCAGCTTGGATGGGGTAAAGTCTCAGTTTTCTTTTCTGTCCCATTCATTTTCATGAATGTGTGAGAAAATTTGCAAATTTAAGAAAGCTTTTAAGAAAGCACTTGGTTAGTCTTACTCCAGCATTGAGTACCTGTAGGGTTTTGCACTCAGTTCAATTAATAATTATTCACACTTCACCATGATTATAGCTTAACATATGATGGAGTTCTGAAAGTGTGGCTTCTTTTTTCAAAAGAGTTTCTTTTAAACAGACCTGCAGCATTTTATCTCAAGCATAGCCTCCCCCCCCCCCAAATTTCAATGGCAAATCTAGTTTATTGGCTCTAAAACTAACAGGTGGAAAGAACAAACAATCCTAAGTTCATAATATTTATAGCCTTGAAGAAAATTATACTTCTATAATTTTCTTCACAACCAAATGTTCCTTCTCAGTCTGATTTCTTCCCACACCACCATGACAGATTGTATTTAATTGAACAGACACTCATTTATAACAGTCATTACAAATGCATGTATTCAAATACTCTTATTATCACAAACTTTTCTTTGAGGTCACTCCCTTTGATCCAAATGCAAATAGTTTGTTAAGGCCTAATTTATTTGGAAAATATATGGTAGTAAAGACAAAGAATAAATCTGATTTTTTTTAAAACTGTCTACTTGTTTCTTTGTTTGGTGATTACAGTAGTATATTGACAGTGCAGTGCTAAATATGTTTGCTTGGAACTATGATTTCAGTGGAAAGTTTTGTGAGCAAGCATACATAAAAGCACAGACACAACATGAAGCACACAAATGAAAATGTCATTTTTACCACTCAAGACTGTTGCTAGGCTTAACCTGAAACTTCAATTTAACTTCTCCTTACTTTTATCTGACACTTTTCTCCTTACTACTGACTGACCAGTTATTGGTGTCTCCACTACAACTGTGTTCTTTTGCTGTAAATACCTGAACAGGAATTGTAAACTCCACATTTGCGGGTTGGACTTTCATGAACTTTCTGTGAGTTTCTGCAACCCCCCCACCCCCCCACCCCACCTCAGGTGCTTCTTTTCTCTGGTAACTTTATCTCTCAGCTGCTCTGATCAGACCATGCAATCCTTTAAAAACCTGCCCCTGGTCCTCCAGAGCACCACAAACCCTCTCCCAATGTCCTGCCCACCCAAGGAAGGAAAAGGGAAAGAGAGAGGAAGTATAGGGCCACCATGCCCACCAACTCTCTTTCCCTCTCCTTTCCTTGACCTAGTTTGGACCCTGCATGCCTGTTCTTCCTACTGTGCCTCAGCCCTCTTACCACTGACACACACATTCATTTTGATATTTGCAATGTTTCCACTTCTGCAAGGGTCCTGTTCCTGTAACTCTAGCAAATATGGAGGGCCAACAGTACTTTGAATTCAATGAAAAAGGGGGTTAGCCTATGGGTGAAATTCACCTTTATATAAGCAGAAGGCAGCTCAGGCAACATATCTTTCATTATGTACTATGGCTGAACATAGGCCCTTTTTGCACGGCATTTCTGATGCGAAAGGGCCCCCTGAGCGTCGCGCACATGTGAGAAGCGGTCCACACAATGTACTCACATTTGCGCAACGCTCAAGGGCCTGATGCAGACCGTGCATGCATTTTTCCACTTTCCGCTTGAAGCTGAAAATGTTGTGCCATCGCGCATCACTCTGGGGCGCTGGGCACACTTACCTTGCATGCGGAGCCTCGGGAGACGGGCCGGTTGTGCTTCCTGTCTCAGTGCAGGCTGGGAGGTCCCAAGCTGCATTGCGAAAGGAAAAGGCAGCGCTCTTGCGTGAGCAAGAAGCTCGTACAGAGCTGAAGAAGCAGGGAAGCGAGAGCCTCTCTCCGGAGGCTGCTTGCGCGAGCCCAGCACTGTGAAAAGGTAAGGTGTGGAAAGGGGGGTAGTGTCACCATTTATAGATTACCTAAAATTATGCACATACAGTAAGGGGACAGAAGCTGCCATAGGTTCACATACCATTTCCATAGCTTTGCATACTATTTCCATAGATAAACAGACAGACAGACAGATGGAAAGAATAGTTACAAATAATTACTATAATTTAAAGAGGAGTACAGTCCTTATAATCACAAATAGCCCATCTACCCTTTCAAACACATCTTCACAATTCCTGAAAAACATCTCTTGAATAGCATTTACCAAACATTGTGTGCTTTGGCTTATGGGAAAGAAGAACCACCCCAAACTGAATGCAGAAATTGTGCACCAGTTGTACAAAAGTTCCAATTCTTCTTCCCATTTTGTAGCATCGGTAACATTCTATTTACTGAAGGACCTTCCTGGGATGCTTCCAACCAATCAAAGATCCTGTTGGCAAGGCATAACATGAAGGCAAAGGGGAGACCAACCTGACCCATCTGCTGGCCAAAGAAGGCGCAGCTGTGAGGATTTCCCTTGTCCCTAGCTGCTAGAAACAACAACAACAACTGACTCTAGAACTGAGACTCTAGAAGTAAGGAGAAAGGGTAGTCTGGTGTCATTCATCACCTAAAGAAGCAAGAGCTACTTATTGCCTCTCAAGAAAGAATTCCAGCAATGGAAGAGAGATCTGTCCCAAACTAGATGTAAATGCCTGCATTTAGCTCACCTTCAGCTTGGTCTGGTTTTGAACAACTGATCTCCCTCTTTTCCCTTTCTTTGCAAAAAGTGTCTTTCTAGTTTGTAAGCCTCATGGCATGATCTGTTTTTCCTTACAGATATGATGTCTAAAGATCATCTAAAGAGTAATATAAAAATAATAATATCAATATCAATATAGGTATAGATATATAATCAAATAAATAAAAGCCTATGTATTAGGAAGTGCATTTAGTTCCATGCAAGTGTGTATAAGAGGGCTCAGCAATTCTCAGTGGTGAGGCAACCACACTCCCCACCAAGAACTACCAAGGACTGTACTTTCACATACAAAAAAAATACAAAAAAAAAAAAAATAGGCGGACTCTTTCACTATTTTTTTTTTTTGCTCCCTAGCCACTTTAGGCCCAGGTGGGGCTATTTTGCAACAGGAAGAAAACTGGAAGACAATTTCCATTTCACTTTCTGTTAAAAAAAAATAGCTCGTTCAAAAAGGACAAGATTGCCCCACATTCTTAAAGGGCCTATTGGAAGCCCCCAACATGCC
Organism: Iguana delicatissima; assembly: GCA_948472985.1. NCBI lineage: Eukaryota > Metazoa > Chordata > Lepidosauria > Squamata > Iguanidae > Iguana > Iguana delicatissima. The sequence continues at coordinate 591,074 of CAOKZL010000478.1, read as the reverse complement.
TGCATAGGCTGCCCTGTCTCCATCCCTGGTGTACAAGATTGTGGCCTATAAGATTGTAGGCTATATGGCTGTATCCTTCATTCATTACAGAAGAGTCACCTGTGAATCTCAGTGAGTCACTTTCCATCCTGAAAGAAGAAATTACCCCAGCATGAAAGATAAGAAAATCTTTAAAATTTGAGTAGCTCATTAGCAACTCTAGCTAATGTCAGTAGAGAGCAGATTCAGCTTTCTGTGTTAAAATTGGTTAATATGGTTTTCTCCAGGTACAAGAAAAATAAAACTTATTCGTCAGATTTGGTTAAACAATCACATCTAGACAGTCCTTTATCCCCATATTGATTTAACTCATTTTTTTAGCCTCAGGAATTGCCCTTCGTGATACAGCTTTTAGCAAAACCAGAGAGACAATTCTCTTCTCTTAGTGATTACCACTGGCAGCAAGGAGATGCAGTCTTTTAGATACCGCAGGTCTCTGACAAACTCAGCTAAACAGCTTCTAATGAACAGCTTCTTCTAAGTGATTTTGAGGAAACTCAGGAAAACATAATGGGTACTTCAATGTAAGATGGTCCTCAAAGGCCCTAACTCATAGAAGAGTTATATGCAACAGTATCATTAATGGTCCTACCCACAGGTTGCTCACTATGTGCACAGTTGAAGGCTGTGATGGGCTGTGGCATCCCAGCACTTTTATACTAAGTGTAGATATGTGATTTTAAAAACTGTTCTTAACTTGTGTTTTTAAACTGTTTTTTAATTTTTAAAAAAAAAATTTTTTTTTTTTTGGTATTAATAAGTGTTTTAGCAGTACTTTGTTTTAACTTCTGATCCACTGTGGTGGGAATTTGAGGTAATGGGGAGCCTGGCATCATGAACAAATTACCAGCTGTGACACAGGATGCCAGCTATGGACTGGGAAAAAGCAACTCAAAAGACACTGCAAACTTCCAGCTCCAGACACAGAATGAAGCATTGTAGGGTATGAGGTGGGGGAGTTTGGAGATGGAAGGGATGGAAAGTTTAAAAGGTAAGGACTTGTCCTTGAACATCCATTTCATGTGTGAGTATTAGTCTTGTTCTCTTTCCTAGTAAATTGTGTGTGTGTGTGCATGAACATGTGCACATGTGTGTATGGTTGTCTATTTTGGTCCTTCTTATCTGCTTTAAGTTAGGAGTACGTCATGTCTCCTTCAGAGAAGAGCACACCAACAGGAACTAAAAATATTTGGAAACTAATTCATGAACACCTTGCAGCTCAATCTATTTTAAACATAATTTATAATTTTTTAAAAGATCCACATTCTAGCTCCAATCTGAGTAGCTGCCAAACATTGAAAAAACAAAACATGAAACATCTCCACATATTCACTCAATATTGGGCATATTTTCGTACCAGCCAATTTATCTTTCCTACGTCTGTATTCCTAATCAAGCTATTGGCACATTGACAGATGGTAAAAAATGGAAACTGGGAAGAAAGAGGGCAAAAAGCTCAGCCTAGGTTTAAAAATGTAGTCTATAATTATGCTGCTATTAAAATATTGATACTAAGAATTGGACCCTGAAACACACTGACAGCACAAGCCTAACTGGTATGAGTATGTCCTCATTTTTAAAACAATGTTAAGGGATTCATGTTTAATTAAAAATGATACATAAATCATAATGTTTGCTAAAGCTATTGACTATGCTGCTCCCATTCTGCCAAACTTAATATAAAATTAATTGTTGATTTTCAAGCCAGTGGCTTATTCTCCACTGACATGTATGCTGATGGCCCAGATCACAATCAATGAAATATTAACGTTATACGCAACTTTCTGCCCATATTGTATTACACAGCCATTCTGCTGAACTACCTGACCGTACATTTTTCTTACTTATTTGCAGCCCTTGGTCTGATAGAAGACAGGCTGATGACTGAGTTGCAAGCTATTTAAGTGTGAGTTGGAGACCAGGATCAAGGCATAGCTTGGTGAGTTACTTTTCAAAACTAGTAATTCTTGTTGCTCTTAACTGTCTTAAAAAGTAATACATAGTTGTTTCTCAGTACAAGCTTAAAAGATTGCTAATTAGATCACTTGTTGCTTTGCCAAATACTTAAAAAAGACACCTTAGGGCTTCAATCCTGCATGGTGCATCATAGCACAGAAGTTGATTTATGGCTGTATATGCCACTAAAAAGATGCCAGCCCAAGATTGATAAGAGAATGGGAGAAAAAGAAATTTGAGACATCCCTACCAACTGCTTCTAAAAATGTACATTTTAAATGTATTTAGAAGATGTTTCATTTTACATCAGGGTGGACAATGTGTAGCCCTAGGGGTTCATCTGACACATGAAAGTTGTTCCTGTGGCCCTCCAGAGTCTCTAAGCTACCCTATTTCTGGACGGAGAGCTATCTTTCCGAGAAGCAGGAATTCACCTTTTGAATAGACTTCAGAATTCCCTTGTACTACTTAACATTAAAAATGACATTTTTTTCAAAAACAGAAGCGGTTTTCCTGTTACTCCCACTGTTTCGTTTGGGGCATTTTTGGCAGAAATGTAAGGGAGAGGAGATGGCCATGTCTCAGTGCAGGCAAGGTCACCAGAATGAAGCACAAGAAACACCAAACTTGTTGATGCTTGTCAGTGACAGGTGATAGACTTTGGGCCTTTCCACACTACACTGTTCAAGTGCTATTATTCCACTTTCAACATTCTACAGAATCCTGGGGTTTGCATTTTAGGGAGGGGCATTTAGAATTCTCAGCCAGAGAACTCTTTGGCTTCAGGAAACGACAAACCCCAGAATTCCACAAGATGTTGAAAGTGGAATAATAGCACTATAACAGTGTAGTGCAGAAAAGCTCTTCTTTAGAACCCAACTGAGCAACCAACATGGAGTTCCTGAGATGGGGAAACAAGCTATACATGAGGAAAAATGATCAAAAGTGGTGCCAGGCAGCAGCTGGTCCTAGAAAAAAGTTGTATGTCAGCAAGAAGGGTTTCTTTCTGCAGCACGGTAAGGAAAGGGTACTTTTGGACAATTGTCTTAAAGAATAATTGGGATGGACTTTCACTTTTTCTTGTTTGAAGGCCTTGTAATATTGCAGACCTCACTTGAAGCTGAGGTCACTCTGACCTTGCATAAATAAATCTCACATTTCAACAGTTTCTCACATGCTTGTTCTGTCTTGGACAAAACTTCAGAATCAAATAACCACTCGCTCCACAGTAGATGATGATTAACTTAGGGAGTTCTTGGCTTCATCTTGAAGAAGGTTAAGCTGACCTTAAATGACAGATGGATATTATTGATATGTATTGTTGCATTTCATGTGGAGTTTTCTTATAATGGATTCAATGGTAAGTGTGTTCTTATGAAGAGGAGGCATTTCCTCTCACTGCCTTCTATACGCTGCCAAACCAGACTCCAGACTTAATCCTAAACAGTGGGTTGATTATTTTCTTTTCAGTACGGTTCCACTATGCACTATGCATTTCCCATCAAAATCTGTTAAGGATAAAACATAAAAATTCTGTTTTTCTTGCCATGCTCATTGTTGCCAGCTCAAGATAAAAGAAAGGAAATGAAAGACCACAGAAGTACCTTGCTGAGTTATAAACCTGATTCCAATACGACAGGACACTCCCAAGTTGCTATCTCAAGGCTGTATGTGATTTTAGCTCAACAGGACCCAGTTCTTGATAAATCCAGAAAATATAATACAGCCTGAAATTGTACTTGATGCTTCATCTTTTGAAGGTAATAGTAGCTGAATTCCTATTCAACAGCATGGCATCATGGATAATTTAGCAGTGTACTAAGATGCCTAAATAACATAACATACATGAGTATAGGGTTCCATAATTTCAGAAAAACTGCACATATTTTTGTTTTGTTTCCAGTGAAACTGTTTCACTCGCCAGCTTAGTTTCTTTCAGGATGCTTGAAAGAAAGGCAGTAGGACCAAGCCTTTCCAGAAACTGGTATCATGTCTTTGCAGCTATCATAATGGAAAAAGAAGAGCCATCTAAATCTATCTATCAGATTAGTCATGAGCAAAAGTTTGTTTGTTTTTTTTTTAAAAAGTCACAATGTATAGCGTTAGATCATCACTAAACTCCTCACTATCCTTCTGAAGCATTTTTCCCAAGTCAAACTACAAAGGTTGAATGTGACAAATTGCCACTGCAGTTTTCAGGAACAGATTCTGTTGTAAATACTTCCAGTAAATACACTTACTAAAAGAAGTTAACAGATCAGCATGCTGGATTCAGAGAAGTATTGGTGCTGTTGTGAGTTTTGGAAAATGCTAGAAAAGTACCAGCTTCAGGATATATTGAGTGGGCCACTGTGGTGTTACTTGTCATAGCTTCATTAACTTCTAAAGTTTGCCTAATGCCAGCAATTTGAAGACCATGCAGATGACATGAAATTTGTATCTATATGTCATGGTTGGATGAACCATTATGTTAACTTTAAAAAATTGTACGATTCAGTGAAGAGAGACTATTTGAAACTACTCCCAATATCCATGGCACTCAAGGCCTCATCAAATTCCTGAACTTTGGAAAAGAATGTATTCCAAAAAATTGAAAAATTACTTTACAATAGTAGTTGGCTACAGTTATAGTTCCAGTTCCCTAGTAGTTACTTGTCATTATGGTTATAATTTTTTAAAAAAAACACATTATGTTCACATTTCAAAATGTTAACAAAAAGAAGTGCCTTGAATTACTTCTAACTTGCTTCTTATCTGAATTCTATAATTCACCAGTATTTGATTTAAAAAAAAACATACTTTTCCTCCATCTACACCACAAGCCAGCACTTTAACCATGTGATATTTCTCCTCCAACATTTAGTCAGGCCACACCCCATAAGTAAAAGATGGAATGAAGTTATCCTGTGCTAAGCACAATGTGTAAAATGGTCATTTATAGAGAAAAGGAACCAGTCTTGTGTTATTAGTTTCAAAACCTAGTTTAGAATAAAATTATTTTTCACTGAGGACACACCTGGATTATTCTCCCCAAATTACTGATGGGAAGAGACAGATAGCTGGAGCTAAGGAACAGTGATTTGTCTACAATTGATTTGTCTCCCTAAATTATTTCCTCACAGTGGCAGGTTTGAACCAGTGCCTTCCTTATTCATTCAACACTGTTTTAGGGTGCAGTCCTATGCACACTTGTTGGGACTAAGCATCACCAAACTAGCAGGCTGTGCTTCAGCAACATCTGCTACAAATCTCATACCAGTACTTCAGGAGCACTATCAGCAGAAAGACAACAAATTGTTGGGAAGGGAAAAAGTACAGTTTATTCACACTAGATGCAAATGCAGTTGAATTGATGAAAATCAGCTACATATGCCAAACAAATTGTGGTTTGCTAATCTGAATAGAACAACCATCCTTTGTTATTTTACAGGGACTGTTAAGGATTAGTAAGCCATAAAACTTCAGATTCTTTGAGGACATATGTCAGGCACCAGATTTCTTCAGGTGCTCCACCCACAGTTCATCAGATCTTGCTCTGGTTCTGACCTTGGCTCCTCTGCACCCCAATGTTTTCTGGCTTTGCTTCAGACTTGCTAGACTTCGCTTTTGTTCTACCTGCCCTAGCAGAAATGACCAGTATGAGGGGTGCACTCTGGGTGATATTTCAGACTATAAAAGAGGTCTCCTAGGTGCAGAACCTGTGTATCAGCATTGGGGGATATGTATCAGCATCTTGGATAGCTTCTTTAATGTCTGGAATGACATCTGGGGCAGATTCACTGAATCTTGACATGGAAACCACAGCCAGCCAGGTTCATTGCTGGCTCTTGGCATTAAGGACATTGGACAACTTGGGGAGAACAATGTCTGTTGCTGTGGTGACTGAGATAAGAAATACCTCTTCTGTGCCCTCAGTCTTGTGTTTCTCATTAAATGGGAGCATCTGGCAGCAATTCTGACCACAGCACTTTTTTAGCTGTAGGCATTTGGATGCTTTTAACCATATGCATTTGAGCATACATTATGCTTGAGTGTAATAGCCTTCAGAGTAGGCACTTAGCTCAAAAACAGACTTTAAACAATGTGAGAGGCTGAAGGAAGCCTCCTGGCAATCAGGAGATAAGGAAGTAAGTAGCTGGTCTCCTTTTACTTCCTATGAAAGAACTACAAGATTTGTTTCCATTTACAATGTACGTTTCAGTTTTTGTTTTAATATAACTTTAAACATTATATAGTGTGAGATAACTTCTCCTCAAAAAACCCATCCCACTTTGGGATAAAAATCAAAACAATTAAGCAAGCAAGCATATATGGACAGTGGGTTTGGGGCTATGCCAGGGGCCAGAACAATGCAAGTAAACAAAAATAAAACACACAAGTTTTCCTTCAAAGAATAATTCTTCTGCAAAAGACTCCACACAGACTTACAGATTGATAAGTGCTTCATATTCAGTGATGCTCTATATACAACATGGAACTATTGTTCCTCCAAACTTACCTTAATAACCTGCAGCTTCATTGAGCAACAGAGGTCTGTTCTGTTGATCTGGGAGCAGCAGGATGATGTTTCCAGCCTCCTTCCACCAGCGATCTGGGATAATCAGGAATCCCTTTCACAACTCCTCATCACATTGCAGATCACTGGCAGGAAGGGGCTGTAAAAACAGAGCTCTGTTGCTCAATGCAGCTGCAGGGTGTTAAGGTAGATCTGGGGAGTTAGGCTGGTCACACATTCATAACTATCTCTGTGATGTCAGTGTCACTGTCCCAGATGATGCTTTAGAAGATTTTTGAAAAGAAAAACCAGAGAAAATGTGATAGGTTTATATCTTGGGCCATTTCCACAGGAGGTGAGGGAATCGTTCCATGCTGGATCACTGGATCTTCTGGCTCCTCGGTCTGGTCCAGGGTGAATCGGAACAGTGCGAGGTCTTAGATCCGCACTGCTCCGGCTTCCAAAATGCGGCTTCCGGTTGGTCATGGTCCCGACCAACCACGAAGCTTGCCATAGCTAAAGCCCGCCCTCCGCAGATCACAGGCTTGCATTGGTGCAAGCCTACGAATCTGCACAAGGCAGCAGATGCAATGGTGCGCTCCGGAAAAAAGAGAAACCTCTTTTTTCTGGTCTTTAAAAGCGTACTAGGGGACCAGTTGGGGGCATTTCAGAGCGGACTGAGGTGCAGATCTTAGGTAAGTAGTCTGAACCTAGTCCGCTCTGAGGTGCAGACAACCTCCGTAGAGGACACACTGCACCATTTTAATTCCCCCATGCGGAAAAGGCCTTGGTTCCCTTGTCCAAGGGTTAGTGTAACAAAGGAGATGGAATTCTTTGATTAGAGCTGCCATCATTTAAATTGTTTCTTGCTGTTTTCTGCAGCAATTTGATGTTCAGCAATTAGTGGGTAAGAATATTTAGTTACCAGCTAGAAAAAGCCATTCCTACTTATATTTGAATGTAAAGGCCCCAAAACAGATGAAGCTCAGTCATGGTGGTCATGTCCCCCTCCCCCAGTTGGAGGTCTGCTTTGGGTGAGGAGGTTGGCAGGGTGGTATATAGTGGATTATGAGTGAATGGCAACAAGGAAGAGTACTTTGGACTTGTCTTTCTGGATTTAATTACAACTTGCAAACCTCACAGATAGGAAACGGGAGAGGTGAAGGGTAATGCTCTAAGTGAGTAAGGCCCTATTTGAAAAAAAAAGACAATGTTTAATTCTCTGAGGAGCAAGGTACCAGTGATGAAAATAAGCACCGGTGAGTGAAGAAATTCTAGTTACCAATGGAAGAATATCAGAGCAGGATGTCTATAGGACGAAGGATAAAAAATATGATCAAAATGGAGTTCATACAACTTTGAGGGGGACATGCCTTAAACTGCACTTACAGGCATCCAGTGTTTACATATATCAGCCTTGTCTGTAAATTATCACAAACATATCTGAAACATGTATACCCTGAACATTTTGTTACCGCAGTTTCTAGCCGGACTTGGGGGATACCAGATATCATTTTGAAATCAATAATTTGGCCTTCCTCACCTATTCCTTCCCACGTGCTTGCAAGGCCCCCGGACAAGCACGCAAACAGGCTCGGTTGCTAATCGCTGTAATATTCCAAGCACATACAGGCAGGCCAGAAATAGCCAAACTGCCGCTTCAGGAGACCTCAAGGCAAGTACCATATTATGTATGCATGCTACTTACAAAGGACTCCCTGCCCCGAGCAGGCAGCTTGATGAGCCGAATACTCAAGCATCAAGCACTCCGCATTTGCATACTGGCTACCCTATTGACAATTCAGACTTAACTCAATCATGCTAAATTCTGACCTTTCAGAGGCTTTGCCTCCAGCCCAAAACTCATTGTTTTCCCCAAGTATGGACTAGACTACGGCCACATTTTCCCCTATAAGAACCCCTGACTTTGAGAGCTTCCTCAGATCGCTCCCGACTTCCATACTGCCTTGCTGCTGCTTTGCTTGGCGAGCCTTCCCCTCAGTCCCACGTACTGAGAACCTTCATATCCACGAACTCTATCTTCAGACTACCCGTGCTTCAGGACAGGTGTAGTATTACCTATACCAAAAACCTCCTCTAAAAATCCCTCTATCCAATTCCAACCTTTATTTCTCTAGTTATCTGTGTGAGTGTGTTTCATACACTTGTTTGATTGTATTTTAATAAAAACAACAATTATTGTTTCACATCTGTTTGCTCCTTGACTCGGCCTGACCCCGTAGACGCTGGGTAAAAGCTCTCGCTCCGTTGCCCTGCCTCTCGCAGTGCTAACTTGTGGTCTTTGACTAATTTCCCCAACTTGTATAATTTGGAGAGCATTGAGGTGTCCCTCACGGGACCCCCAGAAATCAGGGTAACAATTTAACAGATGAAAACCAGGATACATGCAGCCAAGCAACATCAGAATGTGGTCAAGATGGCAAAAGTTATTAATGAGGAATGAGGCTTTTGCCTGAGCCTACTGGGAACGCACAGTACTCCTTCCATTCTCTGCACTGCTGATTCATTGTGAAAACTTTTTTTCCTCTTTGAACTCAGTTTGTAGCAACTGATTTAAGGGGAAAGGAGCGAGCAAGAGAGAAAGCAGAGTATTTTAAAAGCAGTTGAAGCAGTGAGATGACAGAGGATTAATTGAGACTGTCTCTTCCAGATTGGGATAGTTGGATGGCAGGCGCATGCAAGCTAGGCCGCACTGCATGTGTGCTGAGGCCTGGCATGCTGATATCAAGAGCATCATACCACTCGAAGAAAGAGATTAATGGTGCCAGAAGAAGACAGTTACTCAAATTCCAAAACTATGAGAGGTTTCACAACTAATGGAAATGATAGTAAATTCACCAGGAGACCTCTCCTAAATCAAAGTGTTAAGATATCACATACCAGTTCTGCATTATGGCATATTCTGAAATCTATCAGCAATTCTAACCGAAAAAGGACAACAGTGTCATAGCCACTTTTGAGCAGCCTATAGTCAGTGGTTGTCCTGGGATCCTATTTGTTGTTGGGTTGCAGAAACATAGAACATCACCCAACTTACTGACCCATCCCAAGAGATTCTTTATTGCATGAAGTCAAGTACATTTACTATTTAAAATCTAGTTTTGTTGGTGAATAAACAAGTCATAACTGTAAAAGCCCTGGTAGAAAATTGGTATCACTATTAACTCATACCAAAGACTAACAACAAACAACAATCAACAATCAGTAATGTTTACACCTTACAAGGACAAAGGCAGGATAACTGGATAATTGGTGAATGTTCTCATTTCTTGTGTGTTTTTTTAAAGGACAAAACATTTTGTATAAGCCTAATCCAGAAGAGAAACAGCAACACTTGGCAAATGCTTCATTTATTAAGTGCATTTGCTGGAAATATTTACAGTACACTTTCCTGAAAACATTACTGAGAAAATATCACTGTGTTCAATTTGTGTGCTTTGACTTCAGCAAAGACCTTCAAGCAGCTGAAACTCTAAAAGTATTAACCCACATGAAGACTTTTAAATGAGCTTCCAGTGTGGCCTATTAATTTCTTAAAGGAAATGTTTGAAGAGACATAATGGTAAATTTTTTTAAGCTGTGCACTTCATTATGGTCAGGCTAGAAGTAGATGTTTGAACTCCCATCAAATGCAGGATATCCCAAGCAACCATACTTTCTATTTAGCTGATGAAATCCATTTCAGCAGTTCAGATTCCAGGCACAGTTTCCTAGCCTACTCAACTAAGTACTAGTAATCCTCAAAACAGTATATTTCCTCACTGGCAAAGGAAATGATGTACCTTCAAGTCAATTACTCTATCATAAACAGAGTTTTCTCAGCAAGATTTACCAGAGGAAGTTTGTCATTGCCTTCTTCCGATGCTGAGAGGGTATGACTTGCCCAAAGTTACCCTGTGGGTTTCCATGGTTGGGTGAGCATTTGAACCCTGGTCTCTCAAATTCTAGTCCAAAACGCAAAGCACTATACCATGGTGTCTCTCAAGGGGACTACTTTTGATCAAATCACTTCACCAATTCAGTTACCAAAAAAACAATAATGTGTTTTCTTTGCCACCATTTCACAAGGCTAAGCTCAGGCCAAATAGCATGAGATTTTCAAGACAAATAGTGTGATTCATTATTACCACATTTTCCAGGTCTTTGGCCTGTCACTTCTAAGTCTTTCCTGTACTTTAGAAAATCTGGCCCTCCCTCCCACTTCAAGTCAGGGGGACTTTATAGGTCAAACTATTTGCCAAGTATGTATTTTTTTTCTTTTTTAGCCTACACAACTTTGCTTTGCTTTGTGTTTCCCCACTTCCCCTTTTAAATACCACTGTCTATAATTGTGGTTTCATGAAAAGTATCAGGAGTTTGCACTGAAGAAGGAAGGAAGGAAGGATTTCCTGCTGGTCAGATCTGTTTGTGTAATGGTTGCCTGACAGGTTGTAAGCTACTAACATTGTCTCTGTGCCAGAGGCCCCTTTATTAAAACGGAAAGATGAAGAGGTTAGAAGTCAGTCCTGCCTTGCAGCAGTTTTTTCCAGCAAGCTTTGACAAAGCCACCTAAGTGCATTCCTCAACCCATACAAGAAGATTTAATCAATGCACCCAGCTTCGCCATGATCTCAGAAGGATTGTTTGTTGTGATTTTGAAGAAAGCACTAGAAAACACATGTTCACAAAATCTTGGGTATTTTGAGCAGAAAAGCTTGGAACAGTAGTTTGCCTGAGGTTTACCTTACTTATAGGGCATAGGTTGAAAGAAGATTTTTTTAAAAAAGTCTTAGTTCTCATGACAGCACTTCTTCTCTAGCAGATTGAGCTGTTAGGGCTGCTATAGGGAATCTGGGTAAACGAACAGAAGAAAGAAAAGGCAATCAATTGGTTCTGTTTAGCCGTGGTTCTAGGACTGCCAGGTAGAATACAGGATGGGGCACCTCAAGACTTTAATTGTTTACAGACCATAGATCAGGAAGAAGTATTTTAAAGTTCTGTCAGGAAGAACTATCATACATCTCCTCCTTCAACACCTGTCCCACATTTTAGGAGCTATTTAATGGTCAGTGGAAAGAAAGGGGCATGGAGAAGTCCAGCTCTGTTCCTGTAACTAGATACAGAGCACTAAAGGTGGCATTATTGCTGTGGGTCTAGCTACACAAACAGAGCTGGAAACTTCTCCATTCCTATCCCCACCTGCTCTCCAATGAACTGTTACATTGAGGAGGAGGCTGTAAGAGCTAAAAGGTGGGTTTGGTGGCGAGGGAGATGTGTCACAGTTCTTCCTAACAAAACTCTAATATACCTCTTCTGATCCAGGATCTGTTAAAAACTGAAAGGACAGGAGCCCCATGCAATATTCAATTTGGCAATCCTACTTGATTCTGACTGTATGACCTTGGGCAAATAATCTTCTCGCATCCTAACTCACCATACAGAAATATTATGCTAAATATCTCATTGGGTGGAAAACTGGGATAAAAATGTCATGTATGGGGCTGAGCTGAAATTCTTTCCCATTTTTGTGGGAGTTTGTACTCTGCTGTTCATCCCTTGCAGTTGAGCACACTGAACCATGGAAAAGAAGTCTGTTCTGGAGGAACAGAATCACAGAATAACACACTTGGGCCATTTCTGCACTAGACTGTTATAGTGCTATTATTCTACTTGCAACATCCTATGGAATCCTGGGGTCTGCAGTTTAGGGAGGGGTATTTAGAATTCTCAGCCAGAGAGCTCTTTGGCCTTAGTAAACTACAAGCCCCAGAATTCCACAGGATGTTGAAAGTGGAATAATAGCACTATAACAGTCTAGTGCAGAAATGGCCCCAGATTCATCAGAACACGGCCCTTTTCGCATGTTACCTGTTTGTGCTGCTGGGTTGGGGTCCTCGCGCGAGAAGCCTTGGAAGGAACGTTGCCGCTTCCCTGCTGCTTCGACGCTGCAGCTCCTTCCTCCTCTCGTGAGCGCCCTGCCTCTTCCGTTCACAGTGCAGCCTGGGACCTCGCAGGCTGCAGTGAGGAGAGGACGTGCAACCGGCCCAGCTCCTGAGGCACTGCACGCCAGGTAAGTGCACGCGGGGCCTGTGAGCTTTGCGCGACAGTACACCATTTTCGGCTTTAAGCCGAAAATGAAAAGGTGTGTGCTCGCTCTGCGTCCGGCCCTTGAGTGTTGCGTAAATGTGAGTGCATCGTGCAGACTGCTCCTCACATTTACGTGATGCTCAAGGGGCCCTCTTGCTTCCAAAATGCCATGCGAAAAGGGCCCACATTTGGATCCTTCCATGACCTTTTCCAGCACTTTCTATAGGAAAATGCTGACTTCTTCATTTGAACTGCCTTCTTACTGCCTCTCAGTATTTTTGTTCTCTCACATATTTTGTTCTCCAGTGATGTTTTGACACATCTGATTGGCTATATAACATTGTGACATTCAAGGTGTTAACTTTGTTTGATATCAATAAATATCTTTGATATCAATAAAATAACTTATCAAGGGTGGATGAGGAAGAAGCAGCTACTTGTTGGGATGGAGGAAGCCAGAGAAGCTAAAGTAAACAACAACAACACAACCTAAAGGATGTTTTCTACCCTAGTTAAATTTCTAAGTTCAGCCCTGGCAGGTATTCAATGTAGCTCTGACAACAAATAAAAGCTGTTGCAAAGGGAAAGGAGTGTTTTATTCGAGTGTTTTCAATAATTTCATCTAAATAAGAAAGCTTTGTTTTCTATCTTATCTTTACAATTATGTCCTGAGGTAAGTCACTATCCTTGAGTAAACTTAAATTGCAATTACCAGATACATATCTCTAACTTAGTTGAACTGAAGTCAACAAGGCAAAATTTTTAAGGAAATCTTGATAGTACTTCTTGAGAAACTTTACCTTCACAAAGTTACCACACCAAACAAAGGATACCAAGCAATGATGTATGAAACCTTTTGTAGTGTCAGCCAAACAATAGTTCTCTCCAGTGTCAATTTACACTGAAAGTATGTACATGTGCATTTGTATCCCTGCAGAAAGAGAAAGTGAGAAAAATGTGTAAGTCGTATATGGACAACATAATGCAGAAATAAAGCAAACAATGGTACAAAGCAGCATAATCCTATATGTCTTCTCAGAACTAAGTTCTGCTGAGGTCCACGAAAGTATTTCCTGGCAAGTAAGTTGTGGGCAGCGGGGGTGGTACACAGAAAACATTTTGAGTGTAGCTTGGGAAATTTAAAAAGTTTTCATCTAGTACTGACAAGGTCATGATGTGGACAATCTGTGAAGTGATGTGGGGATAGGTAGACCACAGCCGCTGTACTATCATTGATTTGCATCATAAATCAGACCTGAGCAGGGCTGTAGATACCTGGGGCTTTTGTAGCCCTCTCATTCCTGGGGTCACTATAAGTTAAAGAGACTTGATGAAAAATAACAACAAAATCAGTGTTCCTTTGTTTGCACAGCTGTTGTCCTCCTGCCAAGTCTTCTAGACTTTAGGCCCATGTATTTCCGTACATGTTTGTGTTTTCATCCCCCACCCCTATCTTCCTCTAAATATCAAGTGATTTTACTGCAGAGAATCTTCACAGATAATTATTTGACAGCAAAGGAAAAACTGCTATGGTCAACAAGAGAAAACAATACTCATGCTCTCAAGTAATACCATCAACTCTTTAGGTCCAAAATACACTTTAACTATTCCTAGTGATATACCCTTCAACATTTCACAAACAAAAACTGGGACACATTTGGTCAAGCAACATTACAGTGTGGTCAAGATGGCAAAAGCTATTAATGAGGAAGAACAGGCACACTAAGGGAGTCACATCAGTTTGTTTTTAAGTGAACCTGCCAGGAAGGACAAAATTCTGACCCTCTCCTCTCCCTCTGCTGAGTTAACTGAGAGCAAATTACTGGTGCACTTTGCGCTCAGTCTGCAGCAACTGAAGGAAGTTGAGTGCAAAGTGGGAAAGTGGGAGGAAGAAACAAAAACTGGGACATTTTCAAAGCAGCTGAAAAAGTGTGATGGCAGATGATTAATCAGGACTGTCACTGAAAATTTAGGACAGATGGAGTGTATGAGTCCATAGAAGTAATGCTGTGAAGGCCATCAACTCAAGCTGGCAGCATTTCCTGATCATTACAAACTATAAACTCTTTTGGCCATGACATTAATGTGGGACACTATGGAACTATCTACATTTTACATGAAAATACATTTAACAAACTGTTACATCTTCTGCAGTTCCTGAGCTCCAAATTGTCATTCCTAAAGCTACTTGATGTCAGGAGGATAGATGGTCAGAGTTTTTGTGATGTTGTAAACACTAGTTTAACATATGGATTTTGCCTATAAGGAGCTGAGAAAACTCTCAACAGGGTTATAGAATGCACATTTCTCCCCGCCCCTCTCATTTTCTTCACAGACCCAGAAACAGAGGGTAATGGGCATCCAACATTCCACAAACAGCAAAGAAACTTGCATAATCGCTTTTCCTTTCTACCTCCCCCCGTCAGAGTTCAACTCCTTGCCCGTGCCTCTCTGCCAGCAAGGGAAGAGAGGCTATAGTACTTGCCCAAGAGGAGGGCGCAGTGGGAGGTGTCCAATGCAAACAATCAGTAGAAACACTGAGCCAAGCTGAAGTCAAGGTCAAATCCAAAAGGTCCAGAAAGCTGAAGGTCTGTCCGAAAAGAGTCAAGAGAGACGGAACACAAGGGTTGTGGGAGCTTGAGTAGCAATTTGCTACAAGCAAACAGCAAGCCATGCTGACAGACTTATATCACTGATGAAACAAGTGTTACTCATCATTGTTCTGTTTCTTCAGTCTTGCCAAAGCAGCTTCCCTCTGAGCTGCTCATTTCTGTCCCCTCCATGATTGTGAGCTGAGGGGCAAAGGTGGATCTAATTTCTCTAAATCATTGCTGGTCCCCTCTCCCTCTGGCACCAGTTGCGACAACTCTGTCTCAGCTTGTCTTGCAGCTGATGGGGGTGTTTCCAAGATAGTTTGGTCTATTGCTGGCTCTATTTCTGGCACAATCAATTGCTGATGGACCTCTGAGCCAACATCTATCACACCCTCAATTATGTACTATCTGGCTTTATTTTTCCCTGACTAGAAGATAGGGCTTTGCAGTGCCTTGCAACCCAGCCTGCTTGTGGGTTCAGCTTCTTTTACAGCGGACACCCCGTTTTCCTTGACAAAGTTACAAAGCCCAGGATTCTATAGTCCATAGTAAAGGCAGTTAAAGTTAAGTCTTAGGCCTTTTCCACACCCTACCTTTTAGCGGAGTCCTCCAGTGGGTATCCTGGCATTGACTCTGCCAGGAGGGGAGCATGATAGGAGTGCTCCTCTTCATGCTGACTGGCTCCGTAGTGAAGGAAGTGTGAGAGCCATGCCTCTTCCTTCCGCAGTGCAGCAGGGTACCTTTCCAGGCTGCACTGGGGCAGGAAGTGCAGCCATTGCACTTCTCGAGCTTTTGCAGGACAGCTAAGTCCACGATGTGGCATGATCATGGGTCATTGACGGGGAAAAACTATCAGTGATTTAATCCATGATTGTGCTACCATGGGGATGGGAGAAGGATGGTACCACAATAACATCCTGCAGAACCACTATTGCAGTCCTGTCCTTCTCCTGTCCCCATGGCAAGTTGGGAGGGTGGTGCAGAAAGGGCCTTAGTGTTCTATGTGTATAGTTAAAAGAGCCTCAGGTTTTCAGTCTTTTTCTCTCTCTCTGTTGAATATATTAAAAACAAATTAGAAAAAAAAACTCTGTCCAATACTCAGGTGGCAGTCCAAGAAGTAACATAATGCCATGAAGAATCTATTCATCCAAGGCATTAGTTGGTTGGTTTGTTCTTTTATAATAGTACTAATTACATATAGAGAAATGGTGCTAGACTAGATAAGGGCTTGAGGAATGACTGTTATTTTTTTTTTTTTCTTAAAATATTAAGCAGAATTTTGGCTGAAGCATATTAAAAGTCTGTTTACCATATAATGAATTAGTATGTCAAGATGAACAAGGTTGATTTTTCATCGACAGAAAAGCCTATGAATTGACATAATCCACTTTACTCCAAATGGAATATTTCAGGCATGTTGCAAATTGCTTTGAATGTTTAACCTGAAGTACTTCATCATCCAAACCACAAATGCTGTACAAGTGAATAGATATTAATGGTGCAGTTGTGATCCAATGTCTTCATTTCCAATGGACAAAATTTAACACTTTATTGTAGACTAGCATATTTACCTGGCGTTGCCCAGGATTTTATTTTCTCATAGGTAATACTTGTTAGAAATACCTTAGGAGTTACCTTACTTTACCTTAAGAATTAGATGTGGTTGAAATATAGAGTTGAGATCCTATGTCTCTAATTCCCCAGTCTGTCTTGTCCAGTACCTGTAACTTATACTCATATTCCCCAAACCAATCTGTATTAAGAGTTAGGTTTCTGAGGGAATACACTGCCCTGTAGGCCTCGTCTCCATAGCAACCTGCCTGAGGCTCAAGAGCTTTCTGGCTGAGAATTCTAAAGGCCCCTTCCTGAACTGCCAACCCCAGGATTCCATAGAATCTTCACAGCCAGCCAATCATATGAGGTCTTCTCACCTCACACAGCCAATCATATGAGGTCTTCGCCTGCCTGACATAGTCAAACAGACAAACTCACAGACAAATTTTTACTTTTATATAGTAGATGTACTTCAAAGGTTCATTCAGATAATAGATTGGCCTGACTTCTAGCACTATATGAAAGGGACAAAAGTATTACCTAGGGCTCATTCAGACATAACAAATATCTTGTTGTAGTGGTGAATTTCTGTACTAGAATCATCACTTTTTCTTCTGACTTCCAAAAGAGGTTCTGCTAATCCTAGGATTTAATATTTATTCCTCTCACTTTCCAACTTTTTTTTGAGAAATGATTTTTCAAGAAACCCAGTATTTTCTATACCAATCAACTAGCGTAATTTATAAAAGTACATTTTGGTGTGCGCGCGCTGTTTGTGACATTAGATGTGGGTATGCCCAGCCCCCTCACACCCTCTCTGTTTTCCATAGCCATGGTCTCCTTTTGTTTCTGCTTATTCAGTGCTTCTTTTTGATTTATTAATTTTTTACAGTCTTTTTGTCAGATTAGCATTAAAGTTGCTAAACTGAAATGATGATATTGCTGAGCTTGGACAAAATTACACACAGACACACACATACAGAGAGAGAGAGAGAGAGAATCAGCCTCCCATCTACAATGGATCTATCAAGTCACTGGTTTGGAGTATGAGTCTGTGCTGAAGGAAACCAGATCCCTTTCCATTCATTTGCAATGCTGCCTATAATATTCCCCAGTTTCTATTGCCCCATTAGTACATTAGCAGTCATGTTTCCAGTTTTGCTTTTTGTTTTTCCACCTTCCTGTGGGCTTTATTTTAGTCCTGCCTTTTTACACTCCATCAAGTCAATGAGGGTGGGATTAAAGGAGATGAGCACTGGATGTGTGACTATAACAACCAAGAGAAATACAGTGAGATGCTTCCAATTAAACGAATCACATTGCCTATGGTAATTTTGAACTGCATTCAAAATTAATTCCCTCGCCTTCCACTGCTGTTGTCAGCACTGTTGAGCTTCTTCCAGTGGGAAGGCCTGCTGGAGAGTTGGCCAGAGTGGAGAGAGCAAGAAACAGAAGAGTAGGGAAGGATGAGATTGTTGGAGTTCCCCTTGGACCAGAATTGTTCTTTCTCACCACTATCACATGAACGTTTCCTCTTTTCCGGTAATCTCTGAGGCAATATTTTATTTTAAAACATAATAGGGATGGTGCTATGGCAAAAGGCTGCATTTAAGGAGACAAACTATTGAGAAACTGGCAGAACGGCTGATTGAGATCCTGGTGACTATGAGTGAACGAATGGCTGGTGTCATCCCAGCAGATCAATAACACTATTTCAGCTTAGCAGTATTAGCTTTCATATTGTAGGGAGTCCTAGGCCATTTCCGCACTATACTGTTATGGTGCTATTATTCTACTTTCGACATTCTGTGGAATTCTGGGGTTTGTAGTTTACTGAGGCCAAAGAGCTCTCTGGCTGAGAATTCTAAATGCCCCTCTCAAAACTGCAAGGCCTTGGATTTCATAGGATGTTGAAAGTGGAATAACAGCACTGTAACAGTGTAGTGTGAAAGTGTCATTAAATAAAGAAAATCAAAAGGAGGCATTGAATGGTGATGAGAAATTAAAGGAGATTGTAGATTTCAGAGTAAATAGACATCTGGAAAATAAGGAGAGGCTGTGAAGGCTGGACACATTTCCAGCAAATGTCTCAATCCAAATCATGAGCAAAGATGACCACAAATAAACCAAAATGTGCCATTAAAAAAAAAAAACCAGTAGGAAAATGCAAGCAGCACTTTGAAAAGGAAACACCAAGAAGTAATATTAAATTTTAGAGAATGGTGTGGCACAGCTTGCTGAAAATGACCAGATCTGTGACCCTTCCATCTATTTTTTTCACACCATGTAAAACATATTTGATCTGCTCATTTCAGTTTATTTGAAAGTTTTTTTAAATATATATAAATGTAACACATATCTGGGGAATTTCAAGGGGAGGGGGAACATTGGCCAGTATTCTGTGTCAGCTACTTAGTTAAATTTACTTAAATGAACTAAGTAAACTCTCCAGGCCTGACCCTCCAAATCTGACAGAAACATCATTCACCCATGTTCTAGTCATCAGCAGAATGGTCCTCCTTCCTCTCAGGCATACGATGCCTGCAGGTTGTGGAAAGAAGTAGTGATAGTAGCTATAGCATCACAGTCATAAGTCATAATAGTGAATGTGGAACAATTACAGATCTGTATTCGTAATTGGTACTTACTCACAGTTGTGGCACTCTTCCCATGATCATAACTCTCCACAACCTACTTTACTGGGTAAGTATATTTAACTAAGTAATCTTGCTTTAAACTAAGTAACCTCCCAAAATGTGACAAAAATGTCATTCACCCACGCTCCAGTTGTAAGCAGAATGGACCTCCTTTTCTCCAGGCAGTTAATTCCAGGTGGGGGGAGGGAGTTATGAGTATCAGCTACATGAGGAGTCCATTTTGCTGTGATCAGAGCATGAGTGAATGTTGTTTCCATCATGCTTGGAGGACAGGCCAAACCTGGTCAAACCTTAAATATAAAAATATATTGTATAGTATATAATACTATACAATACTGGCCATAGTTGTTATACATCTATCTAATTATATATCTGGTTATTTAATTATCTAGTTGTTTGATTTTAATCAAGGATATGAAGTAGAAAATTTTACAAAATGGAAAATCTCCAGAAAATTTTGTGGAAATTTTTCTTATACTATGTCCTATCTCAGCCCCGGCACAGCTGATAAATCAAACAAAACAAATTGAATATCTCCCAGCTTGTTACTTACTTCCAGGCAGTAAGCATGGAGGTATAAACAAAGTCCAACATAAACAAAGTCCAGCAGGATTTCACAGCAAGGGAGTGTCCAAAGTCAATCCAAGCATTCATCAAGGCATCCAGCAAGGTAGCAGGTCAGATAAGCTCTGACAACTCCTGGAGAGGAAGGACACCAGCTAAATAGGTCCTGAGCCTAGTGAAGCTGAGACTTGATTGATTGTTGTCAGTTATAAATCCTGAGAGAGTGACACTGGCTCTCTCTTTGCTGCCTGTGCACTGAGAAGCTGGGTCGAGGTAAGTGCTCTCCTATATCTGAAGAGGCAGGACTCTGTGTTGGAGCTGGCACCACCCCCTGCTCTGTTTCTGGCACTGTAACCTCTCTCTGTACAGCAGACCCTGGCATGCCCTCTGTTTCAGACTCTGAGTCAGAGTCCATGCACTGAAAGCAGGGCATAACACCCTATATTTTTCCATGGAAAATTTGCCATACCATATATATTTTTCTATGTTAGTTGTGTGGGCTACTGTATTGTAATAAATCATGTTTAAAGGGGCTAAATATTGAATATGAACTTCTATAAGTTATTCTGTCAGTTATTCTTTCAACTTGATATGGAACTGATTAAGTAGCACAGAGAGTGAGTAAAGCTGAAGGTTTGTTGTTGTCGTGTGCCTTCAGCTTATTTCTGAGTTACTGCAACTGTAAGGTGAAGTATGGGGTTTTCTGTGGCTGGGATCATGTGATGTGCCCAAGGTGGGTTTCTGTGGCTGATCAGGGAATAGAATCCTGCTCTCCAATGCTCAAACCACAGCACCATGCTGGATTAAGGTATCACATTATATCTCAACAAAAGAAAGTTAAACTGCTAATGTAAGATGTATCAGGTACAGCTTTCTTTAGGTTTATGCCCTAGAAAAATAGTGTTCTTTCAAGTGTAGCCATTTCAAATAAATAGATAGATAGATAGAGGAGTAGACTGTTCTCTTTACATTATCATACCTATTCCAATAAAATAATGAGTACATAAATCTTTGAATGTATTTGAACGTAACATTTACACAAAATGTGCTAAATCAGATAAAAGCTTACAGTTCTACTTTTTTTGGAAAAAAAATCACTGGTTTTAATATTTTGCATATACTGTAAGATTTGAAATATGTGTATATTTGAAACTTGATAGGGAAACAAAGAAAAAGAAAAGGACAGCAACACAGACTCACTGCAATGTCTAACAACAAAGGTTCCTGTTGCACCTTCTTGACTAGGAAATTATTATGAATAGGTGTTAATGAACTAACTGCTTCCAGACAAGGCCTTAATTGTACAGTCACCTTGACATATTCATGTTGCTTTCTCACAGATTTGTCTCTCTTCCTTTTTAGTATCCATAAAAACATGTGTTAGGAAGAAAAATATTTAAGAGCCATACAATGGCCCTTTTCACACGGCATTTTCCATGAGGGCCTGCAGCGTTGCATGATTGCGAGGAGCGATCTGCACAACACACTCACAATTGTGCAACGCTCCAGGGGCTGGCAGGGGTCGATCACACACCTTGTCATTTTCGGCTAGAAGCCGAAAATGGTGCGTGATCGTGCATTGCTCCTGGACCCCGCGTGTACTTACCTGGCATGCGGAGCCTCTGGAGCTGGGCCAGTCATGCTTCCTGACCCAGTGCAGCCTGGGAAGGTCCCAGGCTGCACTGCAGAAGGACGGGGTGGGGCTTTCGCGTGAGCAAGCAGCTCGTGCAGACATGAAGCAGCAGGGCAGGGAGAGCCTCTCGGCAGAAGTTCCTCGCGCAATCCCTGCACCCCAGCGCCAGAACAAGGTAAGGTGCAGAAAGGCCCAGTGTCTTTGAAATGGTAGCACTACTAGAAACTCCTTCACCAGATGCATGAAGTGTTATCCTTCCAGTATGATCCAAAAAAATAGATATGATACATCACAAAGCTTCCAGTATATATGCATAGTCACCACAGAGGGAAAATGTGAACAGAGAGGTCATGTGTTTAGAAAGAAAAGTGCTCCCCAGAGCTGTGTTGGGTTCACACTTTTCCCACCTCTCACATGCATTGAGAAGCAATGAACTCACAATATGGGACTGTAGGAATCAACACCACCATAATGCCAGATGGGTCCTTACTAGTGGTATTCCAGGGACAGTGTGGCCTTGTCTACCATTTTTCCTACCTGTTTTATATTGTCTCTTTCCATGTTTTTCTCCTACACTCCATGTAGAAGTTGATGCACCCACTCCACTCACACAGAAGTGGCATATCTCCACTCCCAGGGTAACCTGATTATAGGATTACTCTCCCCATTGCCAGTATAATTGCAAAACTTCAGTTTAAGTGTGGGGGAGAAAGGCAAGGAATTGCTGTTAATAATTCTGGTGATATGTCAAAGTTGGGGAAGGTACTGTTGGTAATATGCTAGTATATGAAGCTTTTGAGAACTGTTGAAATGCCAACACCTAATTGGTGCTGGAAATGGTTCTCCAATAAAATGTTTCAACAGTTAAAAAAAATGGTCCAACTGTCTAGGAAACATGTTCTCATATTTGTTCTACATCATTTTTACAAATAGAGATGACTTATGTTTTGCTTTAAAAACATGCAGTGTACCAGATTGTAGAACATTAGTTTTGAAAATTAATTTGATAATGTTAAATATTAGAAACTGGAGAATCAATGCACTACCATAAATGCTAAAGTTTTGATGTAGAGCTGGGCCAGGGAATTTACAGACAATGGCATGGAAGTTGTTGCTATTATGCACCTTAGGGGAGTACATGTTATTACTGGCTGTTTCAAACGGGCTTTTATTTATCCTTCTAAAGTTGTCCAGTAAGAGGATTGCTGCCTGGGTATGGTGGGAGTCCAGCACATCTGGGAATTGTCAGATGGAGGGCTATTCCAAATCATGAAATCTCATCTTAACAATTTCTTCAGTTTGACTTGCTAATTACCTACATCTATTTTTTCTTTGCAACACTACCAACTCATACACTTTACTCACTCTTCAAATGCCTTGTCAGTTAAAGTCTATGAAGAGGTAATTAGCTTCAGTTATAGGACACAGATTCACTACGAGTAGAACAATAAGTGAACAGCTACAAAGACTGCTTGGAAAATCAGAAATGGAAAATTCTTAATTAGAAAATTTTCAGAGTCTCTGAGCATACGCAGAATGTGTTGTTGGACAACTGAATCACCACATCCTTTCTGCCTCCTTCCAGTAAGAAAAATGTGCTCTGCAAAGATCAGTATTACAGCACAGTAGTAGAGGCATATCTAGGATAAACAGGGCCTAGGGCAAGTATGGAATATGTATCCCTACCACCTGGCACTTCCTCCTCTTCTGCTACCACTAAATCTTCCGGCATAGCTTTTTTGTGCCACCTGGCATTGGCACCCAGGGCCTGTGCCTTACTTGCTCCACCCTAAATATGCCTTTGGGTTTTGCATGCAGGAACCCCAAGTTCAATTGGTGGCATCAGCAGTTTTATGAACAGATATCTAACAAGGCCAGTCTTCTATGGGCCCCTCTTACTTTAAGTGTACAATTCAAAAAGGAGGAGAAAAGTTAGAAATCAGAATGGGAAGAGTTGAGGAAGAGAGACAAAGAAGTCAAGAGAAAAAAGAAAATGAGGTGGTTTGAAATAAACTTTTCACTTAATTATCCAAGACATTAACAATATGTTAAGAATAAAGAATATCAAAGAGGTTCATCACACCTCATTGGAAATATTATAATGCACATTATACAATAATACGCAATAACCAATAGAAAGTTACTGAAATGAGCACACTTCTCATTCACCAGAAAGACTCCACATATTTCCAGAGCATTCAGAAACAACCCTGGCTGATTGGAGAACTTTCTCTCCTAGCAAATCACTCCCTCCTATCCCCATTTCCTTCCAAGATTCACTTTCTTTCTAGTTTTTTCTTCTTTCCAAAACTTAGCTGTTCTTCTGCTCCATGAGCCCAACTATCTAACCTGGGTGCCAGAAAATTCTTTTATCTCCCCATTCCTATTTTCTTGCTATCTTGTCAAAGAATTAACACAGATTAGTCTGCTTAACAGTGCCATGTTACACGTTTTCTCCAACTGTAATATTTCTTCTCCTGTGGCATCGGGCTTCCTGTTTTACTGAATATGATGGGAGAGAAATCCACCCTAATAAACTGTGGTGAACTCTAATGATGTAAAGCATGTTTTTAACTTTAGCTTTAACTGAAGAATCTAGACAAGATTGGTTGAAATAAGACAAAGAATATTGAATCAACACTTTTAACAAATTAATCAAGTTAATTCAAAGCATGTAATGTACCTATAATATTCAGTTCAATTTACTTGATGTGGAATCTTTTTAGGATGTGTATTCAAGTTGCCTCTCTACTTATGGCCATGAATTTCCTAGAGTTTTCAACCATGAATTTCACAGAGGTTCTTTTTAGACAAAAAATACTGGGAGGTGGTTTTGCCAATTCCTTCCTCTGAAATATAGCTTACAGCACCTGCTATTCATTGATGGTGTCCCCTCCAAATACCAAGAAGGGCTGACCCTGCTTAGCATCCAGGATCAGACATGATCTCAGGCCCTTAGAGTATTTAGGCTCCTATCCTTTTAGGGTACTGAGGCCTAAAGTGTCTATCTAATCTAGTTATCTAAACTTTTTTTCCCCTGAACTTAGGAAGTAACTCTTCCTAAAATGTAGCAAACAGTCCTGGGCCATTTCCGCACTAGCATGTTATAGCCATCTGGCCCCTCCCGAAACTGCAAACTCCAGGATTCCATAGGATGTTGAAAGTGGAATCATAGCGCTATAACACACTAGTGCAGAAATGTCCCTGATCTAACATTGATAAGAGAGCTTGCATGGTATAGTGGTCGGAGTGTTGGACTGCATTCCTGGAGATCAGGGTTCAATTCCCCTCTGGGTCATGGAAATCCACTGGGTGACTTTGGGTGCCTCATATACTTTCAGCCCCCAGAAAACCCTGTGACAGGTTCACCTTTGGGTCACCATAAGCCAGAAACAACTTCAAGGCACACAACAACCCAACAGCATTGACACAGTTCTTACAAATGACCCCAAATCAAAAGTAATTTTTTGTGATTTTTCCAAAGGAATTGCTGTCCAAAGAAATAGCAAAGAGTGCTAAAGCTATCACAGACCTCTGGTCATAATCTGCCCAGTATTATGATTTTGAAGACGAATATGTTGTCTTAGCTTTTGCCACCCAAACACTGCCATCTCCAAGCTGGTCTGAGAAAATCTCTCTGTAACACATGACAGCCTCTGTTAACGAGTGTGCAAAGGATTCTGAGCTAGTGGACCAGTGGACTGACTGACTCAATACAAGGCAGCTTCTTATGGATCTGTTACATCATGCTGTTGCTCATTTGTAGGCACAAAACAATTACCAGAATGGCTTTAACAGGTTTTCCATGCTACATGTACTGATCATTCCAGCCTACATTCACAGTTTGATTGTGGAGGCTGGGCTGCAATCTGCCTTTGTTCACACCTCAGATGTTTGGAGAGTAACTTAAAAATCTGCATCTGAGTAAACAATCCACTAAAGTTTTGCTTCTATGAGAGAAGGACATCCCTATAAGGCATAGTATTCCTCCCCAATATTTTCCTTGCTAGGAGTGTTCCCTCTGATGTCCAGTTTGTAACTTCTGCATGTGACCAATCCTGACAGCACATCAAATTCTGATGAAATATGCACGACTTGGAACAAAAGTCTTCTTCTGGTGTTCTTGAGCTGGTAATAATCAGCATGCAAGTGAAGGGAGTGTGCCAACCTTGATACCATCATTGCCATTCAGTCACTATCTTCACATGAAGAAAAAAACTAGGATTCCTAATGATACAAAAAGTCTCCTCTCACATGAAGGAGAAAATTAGGGATCCTGATCACACAAAAAGTTTCCTTTCCATGATGTGACAGGAGCAATAACATGGAGCAGGACTAATACAACCCCCTCTTTGCATGTTTACGAGACCCAGTTTAAGAACACAAGTTTTTAAATGTTGTGCATTGTGTCTTCTCATTCACGAAACTCTGTTTCCCATTCTCCTTGTCCTAATATTTTCTGTAGGCTGTTTTCAGGTTAGAATGTTCAGAGTCTTTTTTAAAAAAAGCACTTTTTTCATGCCTTCTGTAGCCTGAAAATATCTTCTTCCTCATCTTGTTTCAACGCTGCCATTTTGGCTATTTTTGAATAGCGTTCAAGGCATAAACATAAAAGAGTTACCATTGATAAGAGAAGTTAAGATTATGAATACATTTTTTTAAAAAATACAATTTATACATAAACCAATTTAAAGCAATGTTTTCTAGAAAACCTTACTTCAGTGTTATTTCCACTGAAAAGGAGTTATGTAGAAGCAAGCAACAGATTTGCCATAATCCTGTATCTACTGCTGATTCCACCCCCCCAAAAAAAATTTTTTGTGCCACATCTGTATGCATGTCATGACAGCTCAGTTAAGAATCTTAACTGCATCAAAATAGTAAGTGCAATCTCGTAATGGTCAAAAATCATAAGGAGATTTGATTTTCTGTTAATGTCATGTTGTTTTATGAAGGCTTGCTGAGGTTATTAATGAGCAATTTGCATTTCAGACAGTCACTTCACACAAAGAAATTAATAAGGATAAAGAAGTTTACTGGATGTTTCCAACAGGAAAACATATGTGACCAGCAACATCAGCAAATGGTCTACATGTTTACTGTGTTATGCCTTTCAAATTCCAAAGATCACGTTATTTGGCCATTAATCCATGTTGTCTTAAATGGATGTGGGCATATCTACTCTGTCTTCTTTTAGTTCTTGACTGAAGAGATAAACCTGTGTCTGGACTGAATGACTTTGAACAAGGGTTGTATAATGCCAGGGAGGCCTGCAAGACATGGCCTGCAGGTCACACGTGTTCATTGCCTCTTCTGCTGCTGACAAAGCATGACCACTATCATTTCTTCCCACCTTAAAATGCAGACAAATACAGAGTACACTTCAGTTAATGAAGTAGACATGTTCTGGCATTACAGTCCTCCCTGTGGGTCTGACATTCATGCATTTGATTATGCGCAAGGCATGTGCTTGCCTCCCCCTCTTCTCCTCAACACTCTCCCTTGTGAGGTGGTGGTATGATTATTATTATTATTATTATTATTATTATTATTATTAATACATTAGTTATTAATATCTATGTAATATATAAAGACATTGGAAAAATATATAAAACTATGTATGTATTGTACACGCATTATTATATAATCTCTATGAACATTTATGGGAATGATGTAAAATATCATCACCTCTAGTAAAGTGGGGATATATGTTTAATGTATAGGATTTTAATGTTGGTAGTTTGTATGGGGTTCAGGGTCTGGGCCTTGTCTGGTCCTGTAGATTAGTTGTACACTTATGTTTTATGTATGTACTGTATTGTGTACTGTAATGTATTGTCTACAATCACATAATAAGAAAAAATTAAAAATTAATAATAATACTAATAACAATAACAATAACAACACTCTCCCTTGCATTCCTCACCTCAGGCTTGCAAGGCTTGTGTTTTTTTTTTTCCTTTTGGATGCCCCCCCCCACTGGAGGCATGTTTTTTCTGCCATGTGGTTGCACATTCTGCTGGGTAATGGTCACTGATTAGTCAGGTATTCTCTTTGCTCCTATCTCTCCCTCTAGGAGAAATTTTCTTTCTCAAGATGGTGACCAAAAGTAGTTAGAACACCAGAATTCAGCACTCTGCTCTTCTCCATCTGACAGGAAAGTACCAGTAGGCCCTTTACCTTGTCTTTTTCCTTCCCTCTAAGAGCACCAGAGCTAGAGGCAAAGCGAATGTGAGGGGGAGCTCTAGAGGGAAAGGAGAGGGGGATTGTGGAGGAGCAGTTATTCATGATTTTTCAACTTTCATGAAGGTCTTGTGCCCCAAACACTCATGAATTTGGAGAGGCCACTGTACTTTCACCAAAAAATTCATAGCACAGGCTGGTATCATAAACAATTTTTTAAAATGATTTCCATTGTGTTGATCAAACTTATATATGTATGGTTCTTTTTTAAAAAAAATAATGGTGGTAGCTGGTGAGGTGGGCTTCTCTGGGACAGAACTTGGTAAGGCTGGGCCTATAACCAATTGTCCCAAGAACAAGGGGAAAAATAAAGAAAAACCAGCCAAGAAAACTCTATATAGATAAGCAGAGATAGCTCTGCACAGCTGTCAAAGCATGCCACATTGCAGAGAACACCTTTAGCAGCAAATGCACTAAGCCAGTAACACTCACCCACTCAGCTTGTAATCTTCCAATATGGAGGCTCTTTATTCTTTCTTACAAAATATACACAACATTTACAAAATCCAGATGGCAATCCAGCATATCTAACTTGCTCTTTCTGGGAGAGCCTCAGGCAACATGTGCAGTTGTTGGCTGGCATTGTGCTAACTTTATATAGACACCTAGCCAATCCTGGCCAACCCTTGCATTGTCTGCACCTGGTGCTCATCAGCATGACTCAGCATTAACTAGCTCAAGTCACATTCCTTCCCACAGGTGTACTTAACAATTAAAGCAATTAAAGCAACATGACATTTACACTTACATCACAAAGTATTTTTCTTGAGATTTAGTCCAACCTTTTCTGACAGGTGGTAGCTGGTGAGGTGGGCTCCTCTGGTTTCCCACTTTCTCTCTGTTTTGCTGTTCATGTACACACAGTAAGGAGATTCTCAAACCAGCTGCTGTTTACCTCACAGTGGAAGCTGGTAAAGGAAAAATCACCCTGGATGCATTTTGAAAAAAGCTTTAAAATGATCTCTAGAACATTCAAAATATTTTTGTTTACTTATGAAATGCTTACCTGAGCTGGTTGTTTCTTTCAGATATGTTAATTTTGAATTAAATGTTTGCTGAAACATGTTGAACAGCTCCTTTTATTTTACTTATTTATTAAAATATTTACACCCCATCCTGTATCAAGAGATCTCAGGACAGCTTACCAGTAGCATTAGAATAGGTTAAACAGGTCAAAACACTAAGGTAATTTAAATAATCTAAGGAAATTTTAAACAATATAACGAGTTGAAAGCAGATTTTAAAAATTTAAAAGTCTTTAAAACTATATATAGCAATCTTTGGGTTGAATTAATGAGGCCCAAAGGCTTTGATGAACAACCAAGTTTTAGCTTGGTGCCTAAATGACATGAATGTTGGTGCCAGACATAGATCCACTGCCTCTCTCAGAATATCAGTGGGACATCCCTAGTCTACCCTCTTTTTGCTGGCAGATCTCTGCTACACAAGATAAGCCTTATCAAATGAAATACTTTATAATAATTCTGTGATCATCCCATTCTATTTCTCAGTCTCAAAGGGTGTGCATGAAAGAGAAAGAGTCTATCATAGGCTGATATCCGTAAGGATACCACCAGTCTTGTAATTACGTTTTGAAATGCAACTTACAGGAAAAATAGATGAACATATGCCATAGTATACACAACTGGAAAACACAGCCAAGTTAGGAATAACACATACAGAGCATTGGGTGTGCTTCAGCCCCAAAGTCAGAAACAAGCCTAGATATTTCACCCGGAAAGGTCACCAGTCTACTGAATCCTTAAGTGCTTCTGCAGATAAATGGATGACTTTGTCTCAATCTCTATGAAGAATGTCAGCTAGCAATTAAATGGGTAGTGATCTGGCCTTGAGCCCAAGACTTCCATGTCACTAATAGAACTCCCAACATATGCACTGTAGTTTCTGGGTGCTAGGGAAAAGGTGGTATTCTGGTTTCTGGTGTATTTGAGGGTTAAACCACATATAATTTCAAGTTGCTTTACAGTTGTTTATTTTTCATTCCAGAGTAAATGGAGGCTGTCTAATCTACATTGGGACCCTTGTATAGGGGCTAGGGGGCTTTCACTCTTGCTGTGCTTCTGAATCAGATCAGCCACCACTTTTATTCAGATCAGGACCTGCACTTACTCTGCAGCAAAAATGTAAGTCAAAAAACACAGTTGCTAGCTATATTTTTACAGTAATGCCTGCTTTGGCCCCAATGCATCTCTAAAGAAAAGAAGACACTTATCTCAGAGGGCTTTGGCAAATGAGTTTCAATAGTTGATAGGTATGTTGCATTCCTCAGAACATAACTCAGTTTCATAGGGCACACTAGGGGCAGGAGTGCAGCAGTCTTCAGAGCTTGCTTTCTCAAAAGAATTGGAAATGGGAACCTGTAAAGGAGAGGTGAGCAACCATTGCCCTTCAGATGGATTTGGCTTACAGCTTTCACAATCTATCACCATTGAGGGATTATAGGAACTGCAGACCAAAAACATCTGGAGTGGCGTAGTGGACCATCCCACTCTAAAGTATCAAATCCCTTGACATCTCAAGATCCATTTCCCTGTTGTCATGTCTACACATCACTGACCTTTATTGAGTTGCTGTACATTCAGACTGACACATGTATAGTCCAGTTTGAACTTTTCTTTTCCTACTCTCAGGCCTGTCAAAACAAGTCAACCATCAGGATCTACAAACATCAAGCAAGAACAGCCTACTTGTGTAGTAGCCTTCAGAACTGTTGGTTCACTGGCTTTCCATCACCTATTCTCAAGATGTGCAGATCTTCAAAAACAACATTTCTTATACTGCTGTGCTAAGAGGTAAAATCACTTAGCCCTTCAGTGCTTTCAGCTGAAGGAAGCTCAAAGAAATCTGTATCATGTAAGCACACATTTACTAAAGTTTAAGACTACAGTCTCATATTCATCTACCTGAATACCACTGAATACTACTTCCTACGGACTGGATTGTGCTGTTATTGAATTATATCTACAAATGTCAGCTTTTGCCCCAGACTGGCCTATATCCTACTGGTAGACCCAACCAAGATAGCCTTTTGAATCAATTGTTGAATGGTGAGTCAACACTTAAGGAAATCCCAATGATACAATAGATCTACCCTAGTTGGGGTTACCAATGGCATTCTCCTAACTGTCCATAGGACTGAACATCTTCAGTTAGAGGCTGGGAATGCTTTAGCTGCAGATCTTTCATTAAAAGAGGTTAGACTTGATGGCCCATGAAACTCATTCCAACTCTATGATTTTATAATTCTGCGCCCTCCAATGTATATGAATACCCAGAAGTATGCTAGACCTGTTAGTACTGATCATGACATCTGAAGATTGCCATATAAACTGTTGAATGTAGTCAAAACAGTCATGAGCAAGAACTCTAACGGAGTTGGTTAGCTTTTTAACTGTGTATAGGAGAACAGTTACAATACCTTCTTCATATCTCTCTGCTCAACACGGAAGGGTCTACCTTGCTCACCAATAATCAGGGACATAGAGGGCAGGACTTGCACGTCACCTTCCTCCCTGTCCCTAGTTTTAGCACTGTACGTGGTCAGGCAGATATCTGAACAGGACTTAAACCTCTTGTATTTCATGATCTTCTGGTCTCATTGTTTCATGTCAGTGTGTATGCACATGCATATACATGTCTGTACATGCATACACATGTTTGTACATCAGATGTAGTAATAAATTTTAAGGTGCAAACATTCATCATGATTATCTTCTATAGTCATGTCCCCAGAAGAGTTCAAACATTCACACAACTGGGTTAAAACAGTGAACAAATCAGTTCTAGTAGAATCTATATAAAACAAATGATCTAAATTCTATTGTTAGTCCCAACTAGAGTTGTTCCTTGAATCAATGGAACTTACATACATAATGACTCACCCAATTCCTATGGATTTGGTGGCCATTTCCGCCCTACGCTGTTATAGTGCTATCATTCCACTTTCAACATCCTATGGAATCCTGGGCTTTGTAGTTTAGGGAAAGGCATTTAGAATTCTCAGCCAAAGAGCTCTTTGGCCTCGGTAAACTACAAACCCCAGAATTCCACAGGATGTTGAAAGTGGAATAATAGCATTCTTACAGTGTAGTGCAGAAATGGCCTATGACTTTATTCTAGTCTGGACTAACAAATGGATTTAGGCCAAGGGTTCTTATTTGCCTACTCAAGATGACTTCACACTTTGTATGACAAGAGGACACATTGTTTCTGAAACAATCCATTCTTTCCCCTCCAGCTATAACAAAGCCTGCAGATACTCTCAGAGGAAATAGAGATGTCTAGGAATGGGAGTGTATATAGCATCTTTGTCCCTGATAATTACAAAGTCCCAATGCTTTAGTCCTGTGAATCCTAACCTCAGTGATGCCAACTCAGGATATCATTTAATTCAGTGTTACCCAAAGTGGTGGTCCATGGACTGGTGCTGGCCCATGACTAATTGGATACCAGTCTACTGAAAATTTCCAGAAAAGAAAGAAACAGTCATAGTCAATGGACATAGTCCCTGGTATCTTGGGGAAATGTTGATCACATCAGCTCTAATCTACAAAATCACAATGAACCACAATGATCCTTTGAGGTGACATAAGTTGTTATGCTGTTCTTGCTTCAACGGACTAACAACTCTGTGTGATACTGAGTTCTGTTTCAAAGTGCTATAACTTTTTTGCAGGGGAAAGAATTCCAAATAGTCTACAGAAATTCCTGTCCTTTTCCAGTAACTGCTCTGCAGGTGCTGTCTCTTGGCAGCTGTTTTAACGCCAAATGTCCAGTTTGATTATGTTCCAAGACACAGGAAGTACTGCTAAATATTGAAATGAATAAAAAAGGAAGTTTCCAAAGTTCATGGTATGTGCAATTCATCTTACTGCAGGAGGCTTCACAAGTTATAACATAGTAATTTACTCTGTTAACATGTTGTGTTAATAGAATACATATATAAAAGAAACTATTGAAGAAATTCTTGCAAACACTAGTACAAGAGACAAAGAGAACGCTTTGATTCCTTTCATCCAATCAATCTATTCAAAATAGCTTTCAAGATTTAGAAGGTGCTTAATTAAATGGGATGTAAAAGATTAATGACATAAAAAATACGCTGTTTGAACGAGATAAAAATACTGAGGTTGCTTACTTCAAAAGATTACTATGGGGTAGAGGAAAGTGAAAAAAAGAAAGATCAAAAACTCAATCATGGAATGACTTAAAATAAGAGAGCATGATATACCAGGTGAGTTTAACCACATTTTTAAAAACAGCAGCCAGAGTTCTTGGTACCACACATACAAATGCACATCTTAAAATACATCTTCTTAATATTTCTAATAAAAGCTTAAACTTTTTTTGCCATTGATAGATGTGCCATTTAGGAGTCTATTAAAACTTGGGCTTGATAAAAGAAGTGATTGTAAATAGATACTTCAGGTACAAGTCAAGGCTACTGCATCATTATTTTTTTAAAAAAAGAAATATGCGTCTTCAGATTGCAGCTTAGTTTACAATTACAAAATCTTTATACATATGTCCTGTATAATAAGTACATTTCAGTTCACTGAATTTGAACTGACACAGTTGGACCTAGTGTACTGTACTCTTGCAGAACTTTAATTCCACTTTAACTGCCAGGGCTGCATCCAATGGAGTTCTGTAATTTTTCATTTTTTGAGGTATTTAGAATTTTGGATGTGCCTCTCAATAAGCAGTCTTGAACTGATTTGGTAGAAAAGCTGGGGCACAAATAAATAAATCTGGACAAATTCCTCACCTAGTATTAGTGTGTGTCATTCTGTCTGTTTTCTTTAATGAGTTTTTCCACAAAGATAGAAAGTGATACAGAAAATTTTGTGGTAGAATAGTCTTAACCACATTTATTTAAAATGAAGTCCCCTCCAATGAATGTACTTACATAGTAAATGTATTTGGGATGGCAGACATAACTATGCTGCAGGTTATTGGTCATAAGTTTCTGATAACAAAGAAATCTATCAAGTCAGATTCCTACTACTGAAAAATATTAATCTGCTTAACATAAAAACTTGGCCTAGAATAAGCACCAAATCAATGTATGTCACAGATGAGAGGAGTCAAGGTGTCTGATCATCCAGGGTGACCTTAAACATAGGAGAAAGTTCTATAAGATCTAAATCACAGCTCTCTGACTGAACATTTGCACTTTCATATGGTATAAATGGTATAAATTATAGGCCTTCTAAGTTCAAATTTGTCAGAAGCCTACTCCGAAAGTTCTGTGTACAATAATAGCCAAGTGATTCTGTTCACTTAGTATTCATCCATTTTACCAACTTCATAATGCCATAAGGAATTACACACCGTTATTTTTCAGTATAGCTTTGTGGGGAATTCTACAATTAGAACTCTTTGAAAGAGAGAATAAGCAATATATCTGACAGCTCCACCCTGACCATCATATCTCTGTTGTCAGGAGAAAGGTCTAAAAGCTGTTGGAAGGGAAAGTCTGTAGTCTGTGCTCTCTCTCCCTCTCTCTCGTCTCTCTCTCTCTCTATTATATTTATACGAATATAATAAATTATATTTAACACAATTTAAAACAAAGTTCAGCTAAAATCTTATTTTATAAAAGTTTTTTTTTAAAAAAAATTAAACAATATTTGAAAAGATCAAAGTACAGCACACCACACTGAAAACACTCCTCGGCCACACAATTTAAGGTCATTTCCACACTACACTGTTATAGTGCTATTATTTCACTTTCAACATCCTGTGGAATTCTGAGGTTTGTTGTTTACTGAGGCCAAAGAACTCTTTGGATGACAATTCTAAATGTACCTCCTTAAACTACAAACCCCAGGATTCCATAGGATGTTGAATGTGGAATAATAACACTATAACAGTGTAGTGCAGAAAGAGCCTTGCCATTCAGCATTCAGCAATTGATTCAGTGGTTTTACTCTATAAGGGACTAGAAGTGTATTTTGAATAACACAAATTTGAGTGCAGTTGTCTTCTTATTTTACTTATTGCCATTGGAATACACAATCAGACAGAAAGTGTGCCCTTTTATACATTTTTACATATTTATATTCTAATTGTTTAATGTGCGCATTGGTTGGTTTTCAACTTGTATAACTTGCAAGGTTCTGTGGCTGAGATCCATAGAGCAACTAAGCTTCTGGCCTTTAGCATGTCTGGCACTTTGTTTTTTGTTCTTTGGACCGTAAGCCACGGCTTTGAATCATACATAGCTGTCAAAGATGGCTTCTTAGGCAACAAAGCACAAAGTGTAGTTTTCTAATTCTTTCCATCATGATGTATATGTTATATATGCCTTTCATACATATCCCCCTTCTCTGAAGGCTTGATAAGACAGTTTAAAAGGGACTGGACTGACCACAACTATAAAGTAGATCTGGTTATGTAGAGTGCTCATTTTTATTTGGTGTGACACATTTGTTCTTATTTTCATCTGGGTCTCTTGACCTGTATCTTTTAATACTTTTGAGAGGAAGTTTCTTTCAGAGGCAGACACATTTAATCAAAGTTTAGCCTAGAAGTTGACCAATGCACTGCTTTTCAGTCAATAACCAAAGTCTGGCCCCTAACAAAGCCAGCTGCTGGCTATATTCAGAGCTTTCAAATCTCCATAAATTTCTAAGAAAGCAACCTGCCTTTGAAATCACAGCACAGCACAAATTTATGGAATTTATTTCCTCTGTATGGATGGCAGCTCCTTTTCGTGAGTGCCTTTAAACATTGCTTTCCGATGAAAGAATATTTGACTTTTCATAGAAAATGAGCTGTGATGTGCCTTCAAGTGAACTCCAGCTTAGGCTGACCATATCCTAGAGGTTTCTTGGCAAGATTTATTCCAAGGAGGTTTGTCATTGCCTTTCTGAAAGAATTTTAGGCTGAAAGAATTTTATTGGCCCAAGGTCACTCAGTAGATATCCATGGTTGAAAAGTGACTCTAGTCTCTCCCAGAGTCCTAGCCCAGTCCTCAAGCCACTACATCATGTTGGCTTGTTGTGTGAAAACAGTACACAGCTTTCCTGCACTAAATTGATTTTACACTGGATTTTCATCAACCAAAAAGGAACTTCATTTCAAGTTGGCATGCTGAGCAAAGCACTGAAAGGGCAACACTGAGATAACGCTTAATAAGAAATCCTGAATCTTTTTTCAGACAGCAAATCAGAAATCTAGAGGTCTGCTAGTGAGTAAGTAGGTCTAGGCTCTTATGAGACCGTAGGCAGAATGCAGGTAGAGACTTGTGTCTCTTCTGCATGGAGATGTGCTTTTTCAGGCACTGCAGGGGTTGGAATTCCCTTCCTGTTCATGCATCACCCAAAGCCCCCCTATCAACCTACTGTAAAGCCCCGAAGCTGCCTCACACAGTCATTCCATGTTTCAAGATGTCCAGGAAGGATTGAAGAAGTGTCTGGAAACTCCCATCTCCCACTCTGATGCACAGATATTATAGACTTCTGGAGAAATCCCTGCAGATTTCAGCACTGATATCATCATCGCTTGTCTGGCTATGGGGGCATAGCTAGGCCTTCTCCAGTCCTGCCTGCTTGCTGTGAAACAGGGATAGCCATGTGAGGTGCCTTCAGGACTTTACATTTAGACAGGGTTAGTGGTATATGGCTCAGCATAGCATAGGTCTCCATGTAGATGTTTACACTATGCTGGGGAGGTATTGAGTTGAGGCCAATACTTATCTGTCTTGTGCTTTGGCAAAATTGGAAAGGCTATTGTGGTGCATGTCCTGTACAGTTATAACAGATTTATAAGCACAGCCAATTCCATTAAATTCATTACTGTCCTGTTTTATGACAATGCATCTTTGGATAAATTGATTAGTGAGTTTTATTAAACACTAAACAACCATACTCATTTGAAAATGTTGTGATCTCCACCTACCAAGGAAAAACTGAAATTATAGTTTGCTTGAAATTTACTGTGACCATTTTTCTTGTTGGTATGTGGGATTTGGAATATCGTTAATTAAGGGTACCCAATCCTGTGTAAGTCTCACAGAAATTAATGTGACTATAATATTACCAAGTCTGTAACTTATTATAATGTCAATAAAATAAAGCATAATTTAGGAGTGCAGAGTTGACATATAGATGCTGTTTCAAAGCCAGCACCTACTCTCATGTCCTCCTGCCATGTTAAAATTAACCACCTCTCTGAGAACTTATGGCTACTATAACTCTCTGACTAGTCATTATAAATAGCAAACTTGTAAATGCTCTGACAGCTTTCAGGGATCCCTGACCTTGAATTCCCTTGACAGAGTATGCCTAAAAATGGTGCAAACAATCTGTGTTAAGCAGATCCTATATTTATACAATGGCTAGAAATGGATAAATGGCAAAGTAGCTTCCTTTGCTTGACCTGGGATCAACTGCTTGTTTTACTGGACCCATTTTAACATGGAGCAAAAGTACTTGGCATAGTGGTTTGACTGCTTGACTAGGACTTTGAGAGACCAGTGTCTGCGTCACGACTCAGACATAAAAGCCTACTGGGTGACAAGTCAAGTCACCCAGTGACGTGGGCAAATCACACTCTCTCAGCTTGGAGGAGGGCAATGGACTTAAATCTTAGCAAGAAACCCCTAGGACATGGTCACTGTAAGCCAAAGGCAGTTTGAAGGCACATTACAAAAACTTAAACAAGGCAGGAAAAAGACATTTTCTTGCCTGACGAGATGAACAAGATAGTGACCTCTTTCATTCCATGTACAAAAGCCAAATTGCCTGACAGTAGAATCTTTTTCCAGTGCTAGCAGAGGGACCTCCATCACATCTGAAGGAATCAGGATAGCTTAAGGGGCACAGGGCAGACTGCTTGCACATAGCTGTCTGATCTAACAATGCAGGGCCATTTCACACCACACAGTTACAGCACTTTGTCTCCATTTTAATAGCATTTTAATAATCCATTTTAATAATCCATTTAATAGCATTTAATAGCATTTAATTTTAATAGCATTTTAATAGCATTTAATAGCTACATCCTATGGAGTCCTGGGATTTGTGGTTTTGGAAGCACTACAGATTCCTGCTAAGAATTCTTGATGAACCTCCTTAACCTGCAAAACCTAGGATTCTATAGAAAGGAACCATGGTATTTAAAGTGGACTCATATTCCTATAACTGGGTACTGAGAAAGAGGTCCTACTGCTGCTTTCTGCCATCTGCCACTTGAGGTGATCTGGATCTGGATCTGCCTTTACTAGCAATCCTTCTTACTGAAATATTCAGACAGATTTCTTAGAATGTTCTTCTGTCCATTCCACACTGCAAGAAAGTAAATTATTCTTTCTCCAACATTTGTACTACTTTCAGTAGTTATATATGTGTGAGTTCCATTCAGTGATGGCTGGTAACGCCCAAGGCAGTGGTAGTGTAAATTTGTTCTGGATATTACTTCAGACTTTGAAAGATCTGTCCAATGTTCTGAATCTGTTCCATGAGACGGTATTCAGCTTTGTAGTATTCACATAGTATTCATCTTTGACACCTGCTTTATCACAGCCACCACCACTGGGGCAACTAGTGGATCTGTAGCTGCAGGGACATGAACTCGTTTCCAGTTTATTGCTGCTTCTCCCACTGCTGCTCCATGTCATATAGGAGCCCTCTTGGTGCTGGATTTAACCCAACAGAGGTTCAGCACTGGTAGAGCTCCTATACAACTTGAGCAACAATAGAGAAGCAGACACAAAACTGAGAGTCAACTCACTGCCCCCATGGCAATGGATATACCAGCCACTCCTGGCACACTCATAGAAGCCACCAGCTGCCACTGGCCTTATCCTCTTAACATTTGTTGTCCCAAACTCATGCTGACCTGAAGTCTTTGTGTCCTCCTTCTACCCTGGCCCAGTTATCTCTTTTGTTAATAGCAGAGGCCCCATGGACAGAACACACTGCATTGCAGAGATATATAGCGCGCCTGTCAAGATCCCTGTCGAACAAAGCTGACATGTCAGCAGCACAGGGTAAGGTTTTTCCTTCAACAGTATCTCCAAAAGCTCTTTCACAGGAGCTCCCATTGTTTTCTGTGGGCTGAAACAGAAGGACCTAATTATAGGGGCAAAACCAGGAGCAAGTTTCCATTTATTGTGTTTTTATAGAATTGCATGAGAGGCACTGAAAACTGAACCTGATTCTGTCTGCAGAAGGCATCTTTGGGTTCTGTCTCCTGATCATAATTGAATGTGACAAAGAAACAGAGCCCAGAAAATCTACAATAAAGGGTGTCAGCAGGGTGGGGGTGGAGGAGTCCAACTGTCTCTGTCTCAGTTCCAGGAACATGAAATCTAGACATTTGAAAATTGGCATGGATACTAAAAGGATTCTGACTGTGTGTGCATTTTGTTTTTAAAGGATTGAATTAATTTAAATTAATTTTAAAAACTGTCTCTTGCCTATTTATGCCACACTGACTCTGATCAATGTTGCGGATGCAAGGCTCCCTGGAATTGAGTTTGGGGTGCATTTGTGTATGTAATAACACTTGGAAAAACTCCTTTTTGGTTTAGAATCTCCCATGGCTAATGGCCATGATAGATGGTGTATTCCTGAAGATATATTCCAAAAAGTCACTCAGCAACATCAGACTGTCATTCCTGTGGCTCTCATGTCCTGATTAGTCAGCTTGCTCAAATAATCTGCAAGGCCATTTTGATGGCTCACACATTTTTTAAAACTCGCATCACAGTGTTTGCTCCCCACACAATTGCAGGCTACCTTTCTTTAATCAGGGAACAATCCCTTGAACTTTCTGAAAAAGAAAATAGTTTGATGGAATATACCTATTGCAACACAATCAAGATCTGCAGATCAGTATTCTGGAAACTAAACATTTTAAAAGTTTTGTTTAATTTTTTTTTTTCCTTCTCCATCTTTTTGCATGGATGAAAAGTCATGCCTGGATTCTGACATTCAGTCTTGCCACAACACTGCAATGGCAACAGATTATTTTTATTAAGAGAATTATGGTTTCATACTTCTGGCTGATTTTAAGCAAGTTGATTTTAAGCAAGATTTATACTTTATTAATAAAACATTATTCTGATTCATAAATCCCAACACCATCCCCAAAGGCTATGAGTCAATAGTTTATGGGATATAGAGTGTCAAAGATTTCAAAACTTTACCCCTGAGATATGCTCATGACACTGTATTACTTTCTACTGATTTTTTGTCTGCCTTAAGTAAATTCAGCAGGCTTGTTTGTAATGTGCTGTTGACAGTAGAACATGAACTGGGACTGTTGCAGTCAATACACAGCATCCAGCATACTCTATCAATGAGAATGTAAATGAAATATTTCTTAATTATACCTTTTTATTTGACTGATTCTTGAAACATTAACATTATTTTATTTAAATAATAAAAATAAAAACACTGGAAAGAAGAAGTGATGTTCAATTTGAAGTCTCGAAAACCAGTATATAAAGTCAGACAATTCAATAAAGCATTGTCAATAATGTAAATGTTTTTATTGTGTTCTGTGATAAAGATCATAGCCTGACCTCTCTTTATTTTGAGAATAAAGCTAGTTAATGACACCCAAACTTGTCTTTCTAATACACATATGAATTCAGGTTCATTAAGAGTATTCTTCTTAGCATCTTCTCTTACTAACTGAAGGATTTTAAAAGGTAACACAGATTGACTATCCTGAAAATGAGAAGAGTCCTTCAACTTTTGTGTTGATAGCAATATCAGAAAAAAAAAGCAACAACACATGGAATAGATTTTGTAATTCTCACCCCAAATGTCTTTTAAAAAATTGACTTTAAAATCATTTACTAAAAGGGTAATACTTAATAGTCATTACTTATATTGAAGGGAAGAGGGAAGACAGTATATAACAATATATTACACTTTAAAATTTATTTTTAAAAAACCCAAAATATAATATTATGTAGTGGCCTAGATTTCTTAACTTAAACATTTGAACACATTCCCAGAATCAGAGTTTGGAATTAACAACTGGTAAGTGATACAGTTACCTTCATTTTGAGGGGAAAAGTGGAGGTGGAGTGCAGTCACATTTGAAAAGTAATGTAACAAGTAAGTGTAAGGTAATTTTACTGATGTAATGTGTAATGGTTTCTAATTACTTTCTAAAGTTACTTTTAGATGGTGTTTTTAGAAGCATTTTGACACAATTTTTTGTGTCCTCTCCTTAATCTCAGGGTTCCCCCCCCTCATTTTATTGAGTCATATTAACATAGCTGAGGTAGAATAATGAATACAATATCATTTACCCTTAACATGTACCTGAGGAAGTAAAAAGTTGTCCCTTGTGAGGAATTCATAGACTAACGCATGGAAGAAATTTCAGTTTCAGAATGTTGTTGCTTATTTCCCTGTGTGGTGTGCATATGTGCACACATGTGCTTAGCTCTATTGTTGTTGTGCCTTCAAGTCATTTCTGACTTGCAGCGAGCTTAAGATGAACCTATCATGGGATTTTCTTGGTAGAATTTGATCAAAATAGGTTTGCCCTTGCCTTCTTCTGAGGCCGAGAGAGGGTGATCTGTCTAAGGTCAACCAGTGGGTCTCCATGGCTAAGTGGGGATTCAAACCTTGGTTTCCCAGTGTCTTAATCCTACTGAAACCACTATACCACACTGGCTTGCATAGCTTTATGGAGATATTTATAGCGGGAACAACCTGAACCTGAGTTAGTGCCTTCTTGCATCATTGCTTTCTTCGCATGGATTATAGCCTTCAGAGAGCAGCATGCT
The DNA here is from genome assembly GCA_948472985.1 of Iguana delicatissima. NCBI lineage: Eukaryota > Metazoa > Chordata > Lepidosauria > Squamata > Iguanidae > Iguana > Iguana delicatissima. The sequence continues at coordinate 549,472 of CAOKZL010000478.1, read as the reverse complement.
CTTCACTTGCAGCCTCTTCATGTGATCAGAAACTGTGATTCTGCAGTGTTCCAGAGTGGGAGAGACTACATATGTAATGGATGCTTTATTTTTTAGACCATTGCTGTACACATAAGGAGAGTTTTATAGAGGAGGTGAGGATACCCGTATCTGCCAGTGTATAAGGTGTACCAGCGTAAAGATGCATCCCATTTATATGTCAACAAATGCTATTCACTGCTGTATAAGACACACTAGCATATAAGATGCACTCCATCTTCAAACAGTATTTTTTGAGAAAAAAGTGAGTTTTATATACCAGCAAATTGGGTGGCTTGCTCCCTCTCCGCATATGTTAACCTTTTCCTGAATGTCCAACTAGGGCTTTTTTGTGTGTTTATAATGTGAGAAGGTATTCATTAACAAAATATAACATTTTCTTCTCCTGGAGTTGAAATTAGATCACATCACGATGCTTTTTCTATCTCAAAAAAAGCACCTTGTACTGTGAATCAAGCACTTGAAAAGTAACTTTTTTAATGCCATGCTGAATCCATCCATAAGTAAGCAGTGATAGGATGATGTTCTGGGATACAGCTATGGATGACACATTATATTCCTTCATCTTGAAATCAATTTTTCAAGCTCTTATTAACTTTGATTGTAACTGCAGCAACACAAGGAGACTTCAGATAAACACCTGTTTATACAAAAAGTAGGAACTGTACCTTCTCAGCTGAGACCAGCTTGCCTGATTATTTTCTCTGAGCAAAGGAAGTGTGCTTTGTATAATCACTATAGCCACTAGAGTTGCAGCCAATGTGTACAATGAATGTATATCGGGCATCATCAAGCTTCACGCATTGCCCTCCACCTGTTTAAGCACAGTTTGTTTGTCTCTTTGCCTTTCGCCTAAGATGAGATTCAAGGCAGCTGTTCTACAATACGCATCTGCATACACACTTGTACGTATGGTGGCATGCTTCTTCATCTGTGTTGCACAAATACAGTAAACCTATGGACAAAGATGGAACTAAATTCCTTCAGAGCCCACAGATGTAGAATGGGTTATGTGAAAAGGGCACTTGTACATGTTCAGTTGTACGTTTGTAAGCTCTCTATGGAATCAGAACCTTGCACGCCTGGTTGTTCTAGTTGAAGGGAGCAGCTAAATGCAGATAACTGTATGCTTATGGAACTGGTACTTATTCCAAAACGTGCAGCTCAACACACAGATGCTGAAGAGGTGGGGCTAATGGGCCATGTTGTTGGCATGGGAGAATCACAAAGAAGAATACTCATGTGTACACCTGCATGGATGGATGCTCACCAAGACATATGTTTCAACTCATGTGTGGCAGTAAAACTCCTGTGCATTCATTGTATATATGGAGAGGCCCCAATGTCTGAAGAGAGCAATTTGTCAGCACTTTATCCATCTCTCAATGATGTTCTGAGAACATTGTGGGGATAGTAGATGGGGAAGCTTAAACCTATTGCCCTGAGATTCTTGGGACAAGGGTCAGATACAAGTAAAAAACCCAATTCAACTCAAATCAAGCCTTATATTGATTCTAAGGTCTTTTTTGTCTTGCACTGCAGAATTTCTTTGTGCATCTGTGATCTGCCAGGCATCCAGAAGTCTGTAGATAAATGCAATGCCAAATGTCATGAAACAGAATTAACATTTATTACCCCTTTCTGAAATTAATTTCTACAACATTCAGACCTCCAAACTTGCCAAAAATTGCCAGGAGCTGAAATGGAGTAAATGGGAAATCAATCACACTTATGACTCCGTTAGTATACTCCCACTCTACAAAAAAGCACTTTTGTAATGGATGTTATACCGTGCCTCGGTTTGCAGTTTTAGATAAAAGACTCTCCTTTTATTCTTTAGCTATGGTGACAAGTCTTTTTATAAGATTCTTAATATGGAGTACTAATCTAAATAATGTTTTCTGGAGCTACAGAAGACAAATAATGACTGCTGCACAGAGAGGTATATAACTCACTGAAAGGATTGTGTGCTATGGGTCACAGAAAAGAGGAGTGCCAACAGGGCTAGAGTTTAGGGCAGAGGTCCAGAACCCCACTCAGCAGAATGAGCAGGAGAGCACCTCACACCAGGAGGCTAACTTACCACATTTTGTAGGTAGTGCAGTAACACAATTTGCCATCTAAAGTGGGGGCATAAGACCATCAAGCCCGGAGCCTAAAATTACCTAGCTCCAACTAACAGAAAATTGTGCACAGCAGTAGCCTAAAATGTAGCTTTCTTAAATGTGTTAGGTTTAGAGCTTATTTATCACAGCAGGACTGTCTATCAGTATGTAGGGCTGTTTATCATACTATAGTCAGTGGCCACAGGTAGGGCACAGGATATAAGGCTGCCAGACTGGATCTGGGACAGAAGTTCTGTAACTAATCCTTACCAGATCTTGGAGCAGGATGAGGTAGTGTAAAGTTCCATCAGGCAGGAGAAAGATACATATTCTCCCTCAGCTTCTATACCCCAAATTTCACTCATTATCATCCCCTCTCAACACAGCTATTGCTTCACCGGTGGAGGTGACTGGAAGAGCATCCAGCAATAAGAATAGAGCTGGACACTTCCCTACTCCCCTCTCCACAAATTTCTCTACAGCATAGCAATAACTGCAGCTGAAAGTTGGGGTTCAGAAACAGAGGAAAGCTACCTTAATCCTGCCTCACAGAGCTTTATGATACCTTGCCCTGCTCCAAAGTCTGGATCCAATCTGACAGCTTTTTAACAGAATAGGAATCAATGTGTCTCTGTGAGCTCTCTGCAGAGAGAGGCGCTGGCCTATGGTCATGACTCAAATGCAACCAAGAGGCGAATGGCCTTGAATATCATGCTTTCTCTAGCATGCCATTATTGTTGGGGAAGGAAGTCCTGATCTTTCACATGTCATATGGTTACTCTTTCAAATCTAACCCAAGGGCAAGTGCGACCACATAGAACAGAAGTTGCTAGGTTTTGTTTTATAAGCCACCACTTTTCAAATTAAACAAGTGGTATAAGTGTTGTAGGCTGTGTTTCAGAGGAAGCAACTGGCAAAATCACCTCTGATATCCCTTTACTAATAAAACCCTATTAAATTCATGGGATTGCCATAAGTCAGCAGGAGACTCGAAGGCACATACGCACACGCACACACACGATTCCACAACTACTTGAAAGCTGAAACTACTACTAGCTATTTTTGTAAAAAAAAATAATCTTTAGGTATGTGAAGAGTTAACTGTAGACCCAGCTGGTCCCCCCTGCTGATGTGGTAATGAGTAAGCAATGCAGCTGAATGTCAATAGCTTGTTGTGAACTTGGGTAACCCAGCTGAGCCCTGCTGCTTGCCAAAAGCTGGAGGAGGTAATCAGCTTGACCTCTCTGACCTTCCTGAGGCTGTTTCTGTGTCTTGCATCCACAAGTCTGTTTGCATATGACTGCTACGTGCCGCTTAGGCTGAGTGTGAAACTGTTTTATAACAACTATGCCTGCGTCAGCCAATGGCAGTAATCTAATATACATTAGTCATTAGCTATATGTTGCCCTGAACAGTGTATAGCATGTAGTCATTTCTGTCTAACTAGAATGTAGAATCATCCCCAACTGAGGGATCTTTTTAGGATTTCCAGGAAAGGCTGTGGCATCTGACCTTCAACTATTATTAAAAGAAACCAGTGATTGCATAATGGCCTGTAAGAGATCTTCATGTCTTCATCGGGTTTGGTTTCATCAAATGCCTCTACATTTCTGAGCTTCTCAGGTCCTTTATTCCTTTACTTGTTTATCCTATCACAAGTATTTATTTATTCCTTCAAAGTACTTGATTATCCACCAGCTTTTACAAAATTGTTTGGTTGCAGAGGGAATGTATATTCAAAACAGATTTATTTGGGTGGTCACAGTTAAATGTTCTAGTTTCCCCACTTAATTAGGTGCGCCCACACTGCACAATTATAGAAGTCTGATACATTCTAACTACCATGGCTACAATGCTGTGGAATCCTGGGATCTGTTGTTTGTTCAGAATTATCTGCAAGACAGTACTAGCCCACTTCCCTGACCTAAACCATTTCAGCACTGTGGCAAAAAATGTTAAGTACATCACATTACTACAAGACCCTGGATTCTATAGAAGGGAGCTGTCAGGATGTCTGGCTCCTCTCATAATATATTTGTTGGATGTGTATTAGAATGTGCGGGACATTCAGTGTAGGGAATTCATTTGAAGCTCCTGCATGGATTCATAAGTATCAAGTTGCTAATTGCTTTATTGTTACAATGTATATGTTACAATGTATCTGGGAGAGGGGGAGAAGATCAGAGAGGAAGAAAACGAAACACCTAAAGGTGTCATGAGAACTGGAAATGCTCAGAGATAAGAGACAGGAAATATGTTCTTGTATCAAGAATGAAAAACGGGCAAGCAAATGAGAGACTAGGAATTGTCTAAACTTGTGGGGTGATGTTTAATTGATGATCCTCTCCAGTCACAGTATTACACTCCTAAATTCGTATGGGAAGAAATAAAACCTATGAATGTCATGTATGCTTCAATCTCAGCAACTTTGGAAGAAGCGTGTTATGCTGCTTGCTTGTCACAAGTCTACACTGCTATTTACCTCAGATGGGAGCTTTTGGATTGTGAGCTATCCAGGGCATGACAAGAGGCATTAACGCACTGTAAATTGATATTATATTGTATAGGTTACCTCCTATGGCCATGGTTTGACAGCTTATTTCAGCAAAGCTTTCAGCTGTGCTTTAGGCCAAAACTACATTGCTTGTAAAGTTCCCAAGCTTGTGTCTATTGTCAGTGAAAAAACTGGAAGGGGGCAGGTATTTAGTTTGGGCAAGCAGCAGAGGCTCACCCTTCTGACACCATCAATTCTCATTCTTTAAGAAGTCTCCAGATAGGCTTAGAAAAACTGAATTAATTGTGAGATGGGCAACAGGAGCCCATCATTAATTATTAATATTTGTAATAATTCTTTTCTCCCAAATTTTTGTTTCCAATCCTTGAATCTCAGGGCAAGTCAAACAAGTGTAATTTTTTTTTTTAAAAAAAGCTCCTTTGTATATAGTACACACTTAAACTGAGATCCTACATTGCTTCAGTGTAAAGTAAATATCCTCTTGCAGAGTTACATCACTCAGCCCCAATACTGGCTACCAGTTTCGTGAAATCTATGTGGGTCAATGGTCAATATTGTATAATTTCAGCATGCAATGTACAATGTACAGGGACAATGTTTATTCATACCCTACTCTATATACTTTAATATGCTATAATATGCACAATGGTTCCACTTGCACAGGTCTGCTTACACAGCTGTCAGATGAATATAACCCTTACATATTTTCCATAGAAGTCACTCCACATGTGTAGTACAACTTACAACCATTTATGCTACTAACCAGATGCCAGACTTAGTTGGAGTAACACCTGTGAACTAGAACTGAAATCCTATGTAAATGTACTTGGGAGTAAGTCCCATTGTACACAATAGGATTTACTTCTGAATAAACAAAATGAAGACTAGTAAAGTAAAGTGAAATATGCACATGCGCACATTAACCACTCTCCCAATCCAGCTTGGAGGCTGGTTATAAAGCTACTCCATTTATTACAAGCTGTGTGTAATTCATGTTCAATTTGCTCATTTGACTTCTCATAACTCTACATGCACTAGTCCTCAGTGCAAGCTAAGACCTCCATATGGAGATGTGGAGAACTGTGATGGGTGATCAAAGATTTTACCTGTGGTTATAATCACACTGTTACCCCAAAATGTGGGTGACTCAGGGGTCTATCTGCAATGCCAGTACCTCCATGCAAAAGTGGAGAATTATTAGCTCAAATAGGAGGCCAATGTTTACCAGTACAGCAATGTTTACAATCAATGTTTACTAGCATTTCTACAGGGAAGAACCAATCAAAGATTCAAAAGTAAGCTTTATGTGTTTTATTGGGGGAACTACAATCATACACACAAGATCCAAGCAGTCACACAATCACAAAAGGCTAACTGAAAGAACAGGGAGGAAAGTTTTAGATAGCAAAATTTCAGGGGGAAGTGGGTGATATTTATCAATCCAGAAGAACAGCAAAGAAGCAGCAATGTGGCTTAAACTCACGTCTAAGGACAGTACACAACTGGGAATTGGAGCAACAGATAGCAACCCACAATCGATGTACTGCAAGTTGACTCACCAAAATTAAGGTTTATATACCCAATTTCTGCCTGGAGGGCAAGGGTGTGAATGGCTTTCCAGCTGAGTAAAGAAAGGAGTGGACAATGAAGTCCAAAATGGGCTAATGGTCTTATTGTTAGGTGACAAAGGACTAAGGGTCACCCTGATAGCTTGGTGCTTGTGAGGCAGGTTTTAGGACAAAGGAGAGGTATGCATGGTCAGAGAAAGAGGAGTTAAGACAATCAGCAGTCTGGTGGGAATCTCCCAGATGCTATTGTCCAAAAGGTACAGTCATTAAGGCTAACTGCAAGACTATTATCTTTGGAGTTTCTGGTGATTTCCTGACTATGACCTGGCTATGCCCAGAAGTGTTTTCTGACCTAATTTACAGCACATGTGTCCAGCCACTCTTTTTTTCCTCTTGTCCAGTTCAGTCATACTGCTATAGCAGGGCATGTTTTATATCAAAACAATTAATATATTTTCCCAATTAGACCATATCAAAGTGTGGGGGTGTATGGCCTGGTAACAGCCCAACATGAAGCCCTGAACTGGTGTTGTACAGTGGCCAAAAGAATGAGATCTGGAATTTTGACAGTTCAAATTGGGCTCCTCTTCTGAATCCATTAGTTGGCTGTAGGAATCCATTTCTCTCAGTGTCACCACCCAATCTGTTGATGAAGACAAAAGTTTATAGTTTATACTATAATTGTAATGATCACCACAGATTAAATCCTAAGAAATGCAGATGGAATGAAGTGTCCAAAGATTATTTTCCTGACTCCTCCAATTTCTACCAACAAATACCAGGTGCTGCAGGCTATATTTCAGAGGAAGGAACTGGCAAAACCACCTCTGAGTATATCTTGCCTAAGAAAACCCAATGAAATTTATGAGGTCTCCATATGTTAACTGGCAGCTTAAAACACACACACACATATACAAAGGGCCGGGAAGGAGAGAGTCCAAAAATTACTTTTCCCAAGCTCTGCTCCCTGTCTGATATACAACATCCCTATGTATAAGAAGGACTTGATCTTTCAAGGAGTTTCTATAGACACATCTGCTTCTGCACACAGATTGTCCTTGTTCAATATCAATCTATTAAGTCAAAGAAAGAGCTTTAGTATTGTCAAGTTCTTAATATACTATTAAAATATTAAAATAAAATAAGGCACCTACTGGCTCCTCTCCAACTATTATACTGAATATCTTTAGCTACCAATTAGTATGAATAAATAAATACAATTTCTGAATTATTAATTGACCAATATTGGAAGCTGGTATTTAGTTTGTCACCAGCACTCTACATATTTCTTCCATATTTTTTTTCTTGAAAATGTTCCCAAATTGTATGATTCAGTAATATTTTATCATTGAACTCTTCACTGTTGTTAAATTCTATGTAATTTTGTTATATTTTGACATAAAAATACAGGCATCAAAGAGAAAGAAGACATATTACTATACAAGAAGGCCACTAAAGCAACTAAATCAGGTTGAACCTAATTTCAAAATTCCCCTGCCAATCATTCGTTCAGACTCCTCAGAAGCATAATCTTTCTTTTCAATAGCAAAGGAGATAGAAGAAGTGGCTATCATGAAGAGTTGTGGGGTTGGCTGAAAGCAGAGTTTGAAAGTTGCTAGTTATTATTGTAACTATTATTATTATCATCAGTGTTACTATATATTTGTAAGCACCATTGAATCCCATGTTGGAAAAAGGTGGGATATATAGACAAATAACTAGTGACTTAAGGCAAGTTTGTCTCCCCAATAATGAATATGTAACTTTTGGGGTGTAGCTGTAACTTTCAGTTACTTTTCTAGTTATGGTGGTGTAGGCTTCCTAAGTAGAGGAGTAGTACTATCACATGGCTCAACTGTGGGCTCATTCCAGATGTATTTAAAACAAAACAACAAGGAATTATTCTTGCTTCTGCTGAAAGAGGTAAAAACATACAGTTACACACTCCTGCTTAGCTTGGTGCCTTGGAATTTTAACTATAATGAATTACTTTAAAAGAAAACTTTTCAAGTTCTAAAAGAAAGAGACAGAGAAAGGAATGGGTCTGCCCACTTCTAGCTTTAATCTACCCTCTGCTGGAATTTTTTTTGCCCAACAGATTTTATCCAAGGAAATAGTAAATTGGTGATACTGAGCTTTAAACAAGTTCTCTTCAGGAAAGGAATGCTAGGACAGCTCTTCATAAGGCGTTTGTTGGAATCAGAATAAAGCAAGCAGTGGCCTGAAAAGCAAGAACCTGAGCAATCTGTGGTAGTGATACGGGACTGAAGAAACAGAGACCCGGAGGAAAAGCAGAATAAGGAAAAATTACATGGAGGCCCTATAAGTGGAGTCTTGTGACAAAGTGATGAGGAACAAGATGTTCAGAAGGATGATTGGACAGATAGCCAGTGGAACATAGGGCTGCTAGAATTTAGAATGGCCTTAACTAACCTGGAGTCTTCCAGGCACATTGCCTTGTAGCTCTCATTAATTCAGCCAAGGCAGATTGTGGCAGTAGGGTTTGCTAGTGTCACTGCAGAAATGCAACCCCATCATCTTCAGAACAGGAAAGGCCAATACAGAACAGAACAGCTGTGTTCATGTGTGCTTGTGTGTGGTGTGAGGTATGGGAGGTATGTTTACACATTGCTTTGAATTATCCAACCAGTCCTTTGATTTTGAGGTTCTTCTAACTAAAATATTTTAACTCTTTATCCAAACTGAAAAGATCATACAGATCTTTTATACAGATACATAGAGACATAGATTTGGAAACACTACATTCAGTCATGCAATGGGAAATCAATGGAGAAATCCTGAGGGCACTGTTTATTAAAGGTATTTTTGGCCTACAACATTCAAAACTAATATCGCCATTGGTCATGCTAACTGCAGAATTCATGGAGTTGTAGTTCAAGAAAAGTAACTTTTAAAACTTTGAGAGAGATTGTGACAATAGTGGCAATTATTATAAAAGTGACAATAACAAAGATGATGAGGAAGATGTGGAGAAAGATATGGGGGAAAGTATGGGAAAATTTGATAGCTCTTCTGAGAAAGGAAGAATGAAAGGGCAAAGGGAAAGGTCAAAAGAGAAAGAAACATGACAGAGCTCAGCAGAGGGAAACAAAGCAGACCCATGAAGGCAAAGATATAAAAGAGCATAGGTCTATAATACAAAAAAGTCATCAAGCTGAAGAGGCAAACATACAGCAGATATATAATGTAGGGATAAGACTCAGAGCTATACAGAAAGGAAAGAACACCCACACATCTATGAGACAAGAAACTACAAAACCAACACATGTTCTGAGGTACCACTGAAATGACCACTTTAACATTTTACAGAGGGAAAGGAATAAAGCAAATCATTTTTCTGCTATACCCTAATTTGCAGTGCTCCTTCATCTCTGTAATTGACTTATTAAATATGTCATAAGGAGGCAAACATGAATTTTATGGATTGGTTTAATGGAACCTCATACTGTTATATTTCTCCTACAGGTTCTTTAGTTCTGATTTTAAAATTTGATTCAATAAAGGAAATCTTTAGGGAATACTTGTTTAATATGACATGGGCAGTAGAGGACTCATCAAGACATTAAAGTCTAGGAATATTTGCAAAATGTCCAGAAAGCAGCTTGCAGCAGATGTGGTTGAAACAAATGTTGTATATATATTAAAAGTAGGGTAAAGCACAAAAATCAAATCTTTCATCATGCCATAACAGCCCAGAAAGCTCAGTCCACATACTATTGAAATGAATGAGTTTATACAGTTGTGACCCCTCCATCAAAAAAGTAATATCATAGAGATGGAAAAAGCACCAAAAAGCTTTTTCAAATTATCAAGTGCTTCTTAGAGCCCTTTTCCTATAGACTGCTGGCAGAGATGCAGAACCTCCAGAGTTTTTTGACTACAACTCCCACAGATTCTTACTATTCCCTGTATTGGTTAAAGCATCTTGGTATTCAAGTCAAAACATCTGAAGGGAAAAGGTTCCTCACCCCTCACTTGGGTGTGCTTAATTCAATAAACAGATGAAGATCAGATATGGTAGACTCTTATAAATTTACTCAGTGTAGTTGATAGCTTCAACTTCAGGATGGGCCAAAGGATGATAGGACTTGTGTAACTAACTTATGCAGTTCATAAAGGTAGATGCAAACATAGAGATCTACAGGGGTTAAAGTCCACAGAGCAAAATGAGACAAAAAACACATTGACATGTGTTGCAGTACTATAGATTAACAAGGCAACTAAATCCAGTAAAAACCTTAGTACCTGCTTCTGAGGACAAGTGTATAGACTTACACCAGTGGTTCTCAACCTGTGGGTCCCCAGATGTTTGTGGACTTCAGCTCCCTGAAGCCCTGAGCATTGACCGTAGTGGCTGGAGCTTCTGGGAGCTGAAGTCCATGAACATCTGGGGACCCACAGGTTGAGAACCACTGACTTACACTGTGAATCAAGATGTGATGGTGGCCACTAGTAGGTTTTAAAAGTAAGTAGATAAATCAATGGATCACATGCCTAACAAAGACCATTACCATTTTTCAGAAAGGTAGGAGTTTTAGTCTGTCATTATAAACACTACACAGAAATTTGTATCATCTTAAAAACCAACATATTTTTTACAACATAGTCTTCATAGCCTGGAATCCCCCTCATCAGATCCATAAAATGTTATGGTTGCTGTTGTGGTGCAAATAGTGAAGTGAAAGGGGAACAAAAGACAGAATGAATAGATAGTGACCATAGTTATGTTATTAACAGTGGCCATTCTGATATAACCAATTACACAGATATCCTTGCTTTGGTGCTTGAATTAATATTTACCTCTGAGTATATAAGTTTACCTAAGTATACTATAGTGCTTCTGAGTATACTAATTACATTAGATGCAGTAGTCTTCATGCTTTGCCCCTAAACTACCCGTAGGCATATTGCTGGCCCTTGTTAGAAACAGAATGACAAATTTTTGAGGGTGGGAAGATGGATGTTGTTCTGGTTGTTGCTAGACTTTAACTTCCAATAGTTCCAGTTAGTGTAGTCAGGATGATGAGAGTAGTAATACCAAAGTATATTGAGAGGAACAAGATCCACACCTTTGGTTAGTTGTTTTGCCAGTTGGGGCAATTCTAGTGTAGTTTCCTTGGGAAACCTGGCCTGATCCATGATGATAGAAGAGTAAATACAATTGACTCTCATCATACCAACAGGGAAAACTGCCATTCAGAAGCAGAGATGATGACTCAGTGTCTTTGAAGAGCTTAATGACATAAGGAGGAATTGAATTATCTAGGCTCTGGAATCAGGTATTATATTACCAGTATGAAACTGCAGTTGTGACAGTTATCTTAAATGGACAGTCAATTTGGGGCAATCTTGCCTGTCTCTAAGGGGTAATTAGGCTCAATACAGAGATGAGATCAGTTTTAGAAGCTGTGTTCTAAGAGGCAGACATCTGCGGAGCAGGGACGATTAGGTCTGTTCAGAGAACTGTATTGTGGACCACATTTTTGCATAGACAAGCTTCTCGAACTTTGGCCTTTTTGCAGCTTTGTTGCCATGATTCTTCTTTTCAGTTGCATTTGATAATTCTTTGCATCATTTGCAAATTCTTCAATATAAATTGATGGCCACGGTGAATAAGATCTACTTAATGTTTTTAGGGAAGTCCAATAAAGTGTTAAACCAGTGATGGGATTGCCACTCCTTTCTCTCTGAGACAGGGCCTTTTCACACCACACAGTTCTAGCATTATGATTCTACTTTAACTGCCATGATGATATCCTATGGGATACTGAGGTTTATAGTTTTAGGCAGCACTCAAGCTCTCTGGCTAAGTATCCTAAGTACCCCTCCACATATTGCAAATCCCAATAGTCCATAGGATGGAAGCATGGCAATTAATATGGAATTATAGTGCTAGAATTGTGCAGTTAGAAAGGTTCCAAAGGCTGTGGCATCACTGGAGGGGAGGTCTTGGGGAAGCAGACTGCACTGGGTTACACCCTCAAAGGGGGGGGTGACACCAAGCTTAGTGACACCACTACTCCCACCTCCAGCCTTTTTATTTTTTTTATCTTTTTATTAAAAAAAGAACAAATATTAACATACATATTTCAGTTATCATATCCATTTTTCTGATTGCATAAAAACATATATATTTTCTGTATATTTAAAGTTCTATTTACTTGTTTTCATTCCAATGATGTATTATATATGTTATACAATCTATAGCAGAAAGATATTTATACTGTCTATCATGCTTATCATACAATCACAATTATTTCTTTACTGTACATTTTCTTCGTAAGGATCTTCTCTAGTTTTAGATCCTTTTCTACATCTTGTTATATTTCACTTCCTTCTTTCTTTTACTTGGCTAATCTTTTCTTCCTTTTATTTGTTACCTCTACAGATTCAATAAATTATAAAAATTGTTGACTGGCCACCGATATTACTTATTCCCCTCAATTTGTTATCCTCCGCTATCAAGCAATTTTTACTTTCTTCTCTTATCCCCTCCTATTTAATTATTCTTCCTGGCAAATCATTGTCCAATTATTCTCAATATATCTCTTTACTTCGATCATTTCATTCTCCTTTTCTCCCTTTTTTATTTCTTTCAAAGCAGATGATAAACTTTCTAGGGAGACATATTCTAGAAGTTTGTTTAGCCAGTCTTCCAATTCTGGTACTACATTTCTTTTCCAATCCTTGGCATATACTATTCTGGCTGCTGTGACCATGTATAGTATCTTATTTTTGTGTTTATAATATTCTTTATCCATCTGATGAATCATGTTTAAAAGGAAGATCTCTGGCCTTTTTATAGTCCTGTCCTTTTCCTCCCACTCTGGCCACTACCACTCCTGCTGTGCCACTTCTTCTGGTGTTGGGGCAATGGCTGCTTTGGTTGTGTACCAAGGCTCCTAATGGCACTGACCACTGCTGAGCCCCGCTGAAGCCCAGTGCTTGCCAAAGACAACTCCAGTGCTACAGCAGGGTGCTCAAACTACAGCAGCAGCCAGGGCTAAGGTGTGCAGTTGTTTTCTTTGATGTTCCTGAATACAGCTTTTGAACTCCTAAACCTAATTACTCAAACTTAGAGCTATCCTGTACATCACATTTAGGCCCCAAATCATACATTTGCATATGTCTTCTATTATAGTGCTTTTGGTGCCACTCCTGAGCCTTTGGCTTGCAGTCCCTGGCAGGTTTTCAGGAAAGGAAGAAACAAGTATAGCCAGCAAGTAAAAATATGGTGCCATCCCAGGCACACTGGAAAAAATATAATAATTGCTGGTCCCATAAATCAGATAGACTGAGTATCACTGCTCTGTCAGATGGAATGACTCCCAACTGGCTGAAAATTTAATGTGTATAGAGGCCATTTTAATATGGTATAGAATGACAATAATAGCTAAATTAGGCTCAAGAGAATGAGGGTAGCCTGTCTAACTATGTATCAAGGGAATTAATATTAATGATTGATACCAATGAGGCCATTCATAAGTTTGCAGCTTTGAAGGCCAGGAAAGGAAAATTCTGATTTAGTTGAGATGTTCATTAAGTGCTGAAATGCTTGTGTATTTGTTGGTATTATTTCATTTAGGAGTAAATTTCCATATGCATTTCTCTATAACTTCTACATTATTTGGGCTATTATTGATTATGCAAACCTAATCTATCAATATAACACATACAATGTTAAGTTTAATGATAAAATGAACATAATTTTGATATTGTAATTTAAAGGTGTAATTTTAATCTTCCTGGTTGATTATGTCACTACTATTGCCATTACATTCAGTGACATATGGGAATTACGACTTCTGAGTAACATCACTACAATTTTTTTTTTTACTAAGGATTCTGTATGGTTTGGTATGGGAGGAAGTCCGGGGGCGGGGGTAACACCATGAGCTACTGTGATGGATGACCCTACTATCCAGAGGCTCTGGACCCTTGACTGCAACAGAGTGGGCATAAACTGGTTCAGGAGTAGTTTTTGTTGATACTTGTTTATTACCACATCTGGCAGAACTGTAAAAAGTACAAAGCTTTTGGCTGAAATAAAGTGGTAGAAACAACTAACAAAAGAAGTCAGAATGTGATTAAGTAATACTGGAATAAAAGTAAAGCATTTTGAGTACACACTGCGGGAAGGCTGATTTGCACAGTGGATTCCATAACTGTACAGCTTTAGTCAGAAAGTACCAGGTATTCAAAAAAGAATGATCTTGAAGTAATGAAAGGTAGGTTGATAGATAATGGATAGACAGACAAAATGTATTATTTTTGTACCCTGGGGTAGGTATTGGCTGCCATGTAAGTGAGACAATCTAATATGAGTTTTAGTCAGCACTTTAAAGGAACTATCAATGGTGCTGAACCAATTTTTTGAAGCTCCTCACAGGGAAGCAACCAAGACTGTAACCGTTTTTCAAAAATAAAAGCACAGAGTAGCTTACAAATGCAAATAATACAAATATAATAGAAGCAGCAATGGAATCCTATGAATCATGCTGATCATGCTAAACCACAAATCTTACTATAGAAAAGAAACCTCACCAACCACAGTATGCTTGAAAATGCTAAATGCTAGTATTCTCTATTCTGATCAGCATTCTTCAGTGTTTCACAGAAAGAAACCAGAAAACTCTTGTATACAATGAATCACTGCCTTAGTACTGCCCCCACCCATTCATATAGCGAAACGTATGTTTTTTCATCTAATATTCATTAAGAGCTTGTTAAAAAAAAAACAACCTTCAGAATAGGCAGCTAAAGCAATTGATGCAGATAGGGGGAAATATCAACAGGTTTGGGGAATCCTAAAGTGCCCCAAAGCATGCAAAATCTTTAGGAAAAAGAAGCCCAAAAGCAGAAATGGAAGGGGGGGGACTGAATAGTCCAATGATAACTGAGCATGGACAAGGACAACTGGCCTCAACCCAATTGTCTCCTTGAATCAGTTAGTAATTCAAAATCTATGTTAGTTTTATTAATTCAATTGGGTCTGCTCTAGTTGAGACTAATAACTGAATTTAGGCTGAAAAATGTTAATGGACTGCTAGGAGGACAGAGAGGAGAAAACCAGATGGAAAAGGGAATGGAATGGAATATCCTTAGAAAGGGCATTGTTGGCTGATTAGATTTTTTGAGCAGGTTTACTGTTTACTGTAACATTTAGTTGCACATTCCACTTGTATTGAATAGAGCATTTACCTATGAGAACAGGTCTCATTGTTCATATTCTATGATCAATGGCAGTCCAAGTTTTCCTGCTATATGAAATGGAAGAGAAATGGTGGCTATCCACTCACACCCCATTATTTCTTCATCTTTTGGCTGGAACCATTTCAAACTGGCTTCAGGCCTGTCTATGAAAAAAGAGATGACTTGGGTGACCTTGTTGGGACAACCTACATGGGTAATTAGGCATGAGTAGTGTGTCTCTGTTGATTGTGCCAGACATTTCTGTGGCTTTCAATACCATTCTCCACAGTATCCCTCAGGATAATTTTTCTAGGAAGAGAACTGGAAGCACTGGAAGGGTAAATCTAGACATTTCTGCTGCTGCTGAGCTTCTGTGTAATGCCATGAATATTGGCCTGTGGAATATATTAGAGTTCCTTTCTGTCCCCATGCTATTTAACATAACAGATGTCACTGCCAGAAGAAGCCATTCAGAATTTGGGGATTCACTGTCATTGGTATATTTATGACACTCAATTCTATTTTGTCACTTCCATCTCAATCCAGGGAAGATGTTTTCATTCTAAATTAGTGTCTGTAATCAGTAATGGATTGGAGGAGAGTGAACAAACTGAATTTTAATCTGGACAAGACAGAGATATTCTTGGTCAGTCAAAAGACAGACCAGGGAATAGAAATTAAGCATGTGCTAGATGGGATCACAGTCTCCCTGAACACACAGCTTTACAGTCTGAGTGTACGTCTGGATTCAGTCCTCAGCCTGGCTGCTCAGGCTTTTGAAGCATCTAGGAATACATTTGCACAGTTAAAGTTAGCACACCAGCTGTGCCCATTCCTAGATACACCTGATCTGGCCACAGTGACACATGCCTTAGTTACATCCCATTTGGATTACTGTAATATGATCTCTAAGGTGTTGTTTTGGAAGAGTGCTCAGAAACATCAGCAGGCCCAAAGAATATACAAATCCTTCCTTAAAGCAGCTCCGCTGGTTATCTCCATCCCCAGTCAAAATTCTAAGTCCTGGTTATGACCTATAAAGCCCTCTATAGCCTGTTAACAAGGTTCTGAAATACCATGTTCTCTTGAGCAAGCATGCTTGGGTTTTAAGCTCTTCAGTGCAGGCTCTTCTCTCAGACCCACCTCCCTTACAGGCATATTCTCTAGAGAGAATATGAGAGGAGTTGTTCTTGGTAGCTGCTCTCACACTTTGAAATTCAATTCTTAAGGAGTCCAGACTAGTTCCCTCCTTGTTTTCCTTCTGTTGGCAGGTGTGTTTTTCTTGTTTTGTTTTTTTAAATTTTCAACATACATATTCTTTATAAGGACATAGCTTTCAAATGTGCAGTTTTTATTTCTTGCTGTTTTACTGGATACTGTGGGTTCTACATTGTTATTTAATTCTATAGAAAATTTATTTACTTTTTCATGATAACTTTATGTTTTATCCCTGAGTCCCAATTTTGGGGGGAAATGGGAAATAAATGAATAAATAAATATCACCACTGTCTTCCATTCTTCCTCACTTGCCATGCTTCTTCACAAAAAATTCTTCCCACTATTCTCCTTAGGTGTTCACTTCTTCACCTCTTCTCCTCTGCTTCCTTACCTCTCTCCCTTTCTTGCTCCTTGAGGGAAAGGCAAGGTTCATTTGGGGAAGCAAGTGGGGGGGGGGCTGTGAGAGGCAGTGGATAGTGCAATTCACCATTCCTGGTGTGCCACAACTCAGCCTTACTCTGCCTAATGGACAAGCGGACCCTTTGGAGAACAGCTGAAGCTCAAACACACTCTTCAGTAAGATATGAGAGATTAAACTTCTAAAAACTAGGGCAGGGGAGACTTTACAGTTCATACTAACAATATTTTACAGTGACATCTCCACTTGCTGCTCCTCAATGGCAAAATAAAGAAAAATTTGAGTGCTTTTATTAGGGACAGCAGGCCATCTCTGGTTAAGAGAGACATATAGCTTATATTGGCATGCACACCATCTTCCTGTGTTTCACCTCTACGATGGATTGACCATGATTAGCTGCTTTGGACAATCAGATCAAGAGTTAGCCACATTTAGAACAGAAATATTTAGTCATCATGACTAACTTAAATACCACTGATTGCAATGGCTCTACTAAGTATGAGTAAGTTGGGATTCATTCCAATATGTATATTAATACTTCCACAAATCTTTCAGAGGAGACAGCTGATAAGAAAGGAACCGTCTGAGAGTATCTACATCATCCCCCAGTTTAATCATATAAAGATTTTCCTGGATAAATTAACCTGTATTCATGTAATAAGGCTAGTGAATACATTCATTCCCTATAGAGGCATGTTTAGTACAGGTTAAGAAATTGCTTTTCCAACTTAGACTAAAATTGGTTGTGAGCCAGCTGAATCTAGTTTCGAAAAAGGATGCTATTTTAGTTAGCTGAATTCAGTAATCACATGCAGGTTGAGAGTAAAAAAACTAGGAGAGAGAGAGGAAGAGAGGGAGGGAAAGATGATAATGGATGATAGAGAGAGAGTGAGAGACAGAGAGATTTTTTTAAAAAAAAATATCAATATTTTGACCTTTGATTGCAGTGTTATCATATCAAATCAATGTTGTCAATCCTTTCTAACTAAAATTTCCTGACCTACAGGTAGATGGTCTAGTAACTCAAGTTCTCATTTCATCCAGGCTGTCCTCATTGTCTTTTGCAATATTGTTTGCATAGGAAGAAAATTACTTCACCACCTACTTCTTAAGAGTGTTAAACAGGAATCTTATTTCTCATTTCCAGTTTCTTGCTCTCTCTCTCTCTCTCCCTCCTGTCTTGCAGATTATTTAAGCGAGCTGACTAATCAAGCCATGAGTGCCACGGGAATAACCATCTGACGTTGTTGAATGATGGTTGGCACAGGTAATTGCTGATTGGATTGAAATTGATTACCATTATTCACTGGCACAGGAAAAGCTAACGAAGATTCACTGGCCACCATCCAGTGCACAGTTAGATGTGCTTAAATCCCATTGGCAATAGCTGCAGTGTCATCAAGATCACAAGAAAAGATGGAACCAGTAGAACACACTCAACATGAAAGTGTTTTCAAAGCAAGTACTCTGCATGCTGGGATGTTCAGATCCTTCTCTGGAAACTGTTTAACTTCTTGTAGTCAAGAAAGGTGAACCTAGTACAGAACACAGAGAGAAGAATGCCAAATAATGTACATACTGTACTACTTTGAAACAATGGCACTGGTTGTCTACTGGCTACTGAGCCAAATTCAAGGTCTTGATGTTGCATAAAGACCTGGACATTTGGGGGACTTTAGTTCAAATTCCATTACTAATCCCAACTAACAATCCATCCTATTATACAGAAAATTATCACACAGATCAGTATCAAGGAAGTCAACCTGCCAGGTTACCTGGGTCTAAATCCAATTGCTTCACAAATAGAATAAACTCATATAATCCATTGCTAAATTGTAAGCCAGCGCTTATTTAAATCTCATTGATTCAGTAGGTCTGCTCTCATTGGGATGAAATTAGATTTAGACCCAGGTTACCTGATGGTTTGTCTTCCTCCAAACAGACCCGTGTGATTGTTGCAGGAGCCCAGAGAACACAGAGACCACAGAGCAAGAAAAAGAGTAATTTATTACGCGCGGGCTTTTGGCTGGATGTCTCCAAAAGACCAAAAGCCCTGAATTCAAGTTTCACAGCTCTTTTATAGACAAAGTTCACAGCATACACAAAGATCACAGGCAAAGATCGCAGGCATGTCTCGGTCCGCCACTCCGGGGTCACAAATGTCTTTTGGAAACATCCAGCCAAAAGCCCGCGCGTAATAAATTACTCTTTTTCTTGCTCTGTGTTCTCTGTGTTCTCTGGGCTCCTGCAACATGATCACTCTGCTCATCAGAGAAGGTTTTGTTGGTTCTTTGGTATCCAGCAGATTGCTATCTGATATGAACCCAGAAAAGAGCCTTACCTGTTTTTACCCCATATTTTGGAATCCCCTCCCACCTGATAGGGGGAAGTAGTTAGTGGCTCTCTGGCAGAGCAGACAATGGGGTCTGGAACAGACTAATGAGTTTAGCATTAGGTAGCAAAGCATTGATGGGAATCATGATACTTTCATAATGTCTGGGTAGGTGAGGAAACAAGGGAGAATTTTGGCAGGGAGAAAAACAGGTTGATGACCATTGGTGTGCTACTGTGATGTAAGGCTGAGTCATTGAAGGGCTTATTGCAAACTCGTTAGCATCACAGCTTCCCAGGAAGGAAGCTGAAAGTTGACTAAAATAACCAGAGATCACACAAAAAATTGGTAAGCTTTTTCTCTCATTCTTCTAGGGAGGTATCAGGGGAGGTTTTTTAGTGAAATAAAAAAATCTAAAAGAAGGGAGGGAGGCAATCAAGAAGAGAGTGAGTGAGGGAAGAAAGAAATAGAAGGAAAGAAAGAACCTGAAATATCCAATATATTGTGTTATTCCTAAAATAAATACACGTCTGTGCTAGAGGATGTACTTGTGGATACACTGAACTCAGCTGGCTGTTGGGGAGTGCTTGTTTCTCCTGGTTAACACTGAACATTAGAAGAACAGAGACTAAATCACTTGTGTCAGGATGATATTAGTAAACTGAAGGTCACTTTCAGCATACTTTAGCATGCCTTGGAGGCAATACTGATAAGGAGAAAGACAAAAGGACAAAGACAAAATTAACTTTTAATTTCCCACCAAAGCTACAGCTGACAGAAAAAGGGGAGATGAGTGGGACTGCATGCAACATACAGTATGGGAGTGTATATTGAATAGCTTATCTGATTTAGCTCATCACAGAAACTGAGCATGTAACTATTTATAGGCATTTATATATATACACTGGAGTACATAGCGTGGTAAATATTAGTGACACATTTCATATCTCTTTTCAGTGCCAGTTCTTCTTGCTCTAAATTTGATGAAGATATAAACAAATCAGATTTATTAATTTTCTCTCAAGGAGCATTTCATGATTGCTTAACAACAACAACAAACAAAACCCACTTATTTCTATGCTGATATACAGAATTATTTTACATAATGTGTAGTGGTTTTCTTTCACTCAAACACATTAGGAAACTTAAATGCCATCTTTTCTATAGACATACGGGTTCTTATGAACACGGACCTTCCAAATAGGAGCACATCATTGGTGCAATAAAACTGCTCCAGATTTTAATATGAACTGTCAAGGAGCTGTACAATGTGCTGAACTAATTTTGGGGGTAAAAGCTAGATTCACCATATCACTGACACAGAAGCCATCAGCTGCCCGTGATTCAACAGAAAGTATTTAATTTGCTAATCTGAATTATTTACAAAACATTAGTTTTTTTTAAAAAAAGGCAATGAACTATGTAAACGATAGATTTAGTACTTGATACACTATTTTGGTTTTGGGAATAATGCAGAGCCTGAACATCTGTAGGACAGCCTTCTCCCTCCTTGTATTACAGGAATGCTTTCATCTATTCTACAACTTCTATTATTTCCAGCCTACACGGTCATGTTACAGTCCAGATGCTGATTTTGACTATATTTGTGAAATTTAAGACACTAAAGTCTGAATAGTATGTTTGTAAACTATAAAATATAGAATATAAAGATTTGCACATTGTAGAAGATGTGTGTAAAATTAAGAGCATAAGCATTGACTAGTTCCAGGCACAAAGCCAACCTAACCAAAACATAAGGATAAGCTTGAAAAGAGAAAAATAAATGGCAAGTTGGCCTGTAATGAACCCTGAAAAGTACTGAATTGAAAGGCTGATGCATTCAGATGCAAGGCAGCCAAAACTAGGTGGTCACTGTGTGTTACATCACATAATAAAGATGATTAAGATCTTAGACAGAATGGACAAGAATATTACTTATATAAGGGAAGGCCCCTAAACAACTCTAAGATGATTAGACAGAGAAAGATATAAAATTGACCCAGAAGAGAGAGAAGCCAGAATGAGAGCAAGTGCAAACCTTCTGCGTATGAAGACAGCTGTTTGTGACAGCTTTAATACCAGTAATACTGTTCTTGGCTGATAAAAGACCAGGTCCCTGCTGGTAAAAGGCATATGACCCTTATGAACAATGGATGCCCGTTATGGATGTCTGCTATGTGTACAGCAATGACTTGAGATATGTCAGGCTTCTTCCACTAATCTGACAGCATAGGGATTGGAGTACTGTCAGAAAACAGAACAGCGTGAAAAGCAGAATCCCATGTACTCTACTGTAAGGTGCATGAAAGATTTATAGTGTCTCACTTGGGACCAACCATGAGAGCACTGCTTGCAAAGTCTCTCAGTCAAATTAGCATGCATATATGAGTGGTTTCAAGTGAGTTTCCATAGGGAAGAAGTACTGATGAAAGACGGAACTCCCATTAAATTAATGGAACTTGTCCTTAATTTGGAAGTGTCAAAAGAACAAGTTGTCAGACAACAGAGCATCAAAAGGTGGGGTCTTCCTGTATCTCCTAGGATGCCTATGTATTTTCTCCATAGATTGTGTATGGGTTAGGGCACCCTAATATTATGAAGAATGTATAATGCTTTACATGTAATGTGATACAATGAACATAATGTCCTTAGATATAAAACCAGTCTGAGGGCCAGGAATTCCAAATAATCCAAGAAATACACTAGAATACAAAAAGTTATACAAAATAATGCACTGGTTTGCTGAATGGTTGTCTGCAACAAGAATTCCCATCAGTTTATGGTAAGTTTATAGTTGCTTGACCTTGATATACAAGGTGGCCAATTGCTTAGTATCTCCAATTTCAGTCTTTTCAAAGATGTTGTCTCTTTATGTGCTTTTATTTTTCTTGCTGTCTTGTTGCAAACGATGAGAGTATCTCCTCAGCATTTCTCTGTTCTGGCTGAGGTACGGGCCTTAACCAGCTGAAAGTCTTCATTAGCTTCATTGGCCCCTTTTGTGTGCCTTCAAGTCGCCTCCAACTTAATGATGACTTTAAGGCAACCCTATCACAGAGTTTTCTTGGCTAGATTTGTTCAGAGGGGATTTGCCTTTGTCTTCCTTTGAGACTGAGAGAGTGTGACTTGCCCAAGATCATCCAGTGGATTTCTACAGCTAAGTAGGAATTCAAATCTTGGTCTTCAGAGATGTAGTCCAACACTCACACCACTACACCATGCTGGTCAGCTTTTAAATGGCTCCAATTGTTGACAGAGGGGGCCATTTCTTTAGGGTTTAGCTCCTGCACATAACTCACTATGTAGGAGTTGGAAAGAGCATGCTTGATGCATTCATAGTCATCCACATAACATTTGCCATACTTCAGCACACATGTTACTTCAGAAATGTGCTAGGAAAGAACTGGAATGTGTGCTGAAGGAAGAACTAGTCCTTTTCCATCAGCTGTGTGAGTTTATTGTGACATCTGAAAGCAGTATATGAAATTCCTATGTGTGCAAGTTTAATATGTACATTCAGAGATGCCTGAATAATCCATGTCCCCAGTAAACAATGTACATATATTCATGTGCCATTTCACATTATGTTTGTATAGATGTAGGCTTTTTTCAGATATCATGCCAGTCAAGTTATAACTTAGGGTAGCATAACTTCTGAATTCAGTGTATACAATCCAGCATACATGAAAGGTGTCCAACTAATAGAATCATAGAATTGGAAGAGACCACAGAGGCCATCAAGTCCAACCCTCTGCTATGCAGGAACACCCATCAATGCATTCCCAACAGATGGCTATCCAGCCTCTGCTTAAAAACCTCCAAAGAAGGAGACTCCACCACACTCTGAGGTAGCATATTCCACTGCCAGACAATGGACTTCCTGACTGTCAGGAAGTTCTTCCTGAGGTTCAGGTGGAATCTCCTTTCCTGCAGCTTGAATCCATTGCTCCTTGTCCTAGTATATTGAAAGCATTTTCAGTGAACATGTTTAGGGCCATAGTACAATAAACTGCATTTAATCCCTCCTCTTTGCACCATTTCCCCTCAAATAGCATCCAGGAAAGTTCTGTTTGCTGAACCGGCTGTGTCAATACCCATTCAACAAGCAGCATACAAGTATATGATTGTGATCAGTTCCATAACATTTATCATCTTATACAACAGGGAAAATAATGCATGCAGACCATGCATCAAAGTTGTAAAAAGGATTATAAAGGTAACAACAAGAAAGATATTCACAAGGGAACCGTGGATATTAGCTACCAAATATGCTTGTCATGTGGAGTGGCATTTTGTCTAGGACTTGCTCTTGCTAGATGATATTAGACTTCATAGGAGTGTGGCACATTAAAGAACTATTATTAATCAAGTACTATATGATGTTAATAAACAATCAGCTAAACTAAATGCAATATGAGAGAGAGAAACAGAAAGAAAGAGAGTTGTAATACACAAACATGATATTTTTAAATGGACGGACAGACAGACAGACATATAATAAATAGCAAGACAAATAGACAGACAGATGGGTAGGCAGATGGACAGACAGAGCCACTGCCTTTGGCTCAAAAGCCCTGCATTGATTTGTTTGTGAGTCATCCCAACAATATCACTACTACTACTACAACTACTACAGAAGAAAAGGGGAAAAAAGAATGCTGCTGTAGTTGCAGAGATACACTTGATATACAATAGCTTTTTAAGGGGTTAAATGAAAGGGCTTTCAAGTAGCTTGCAATATCTATTCCAGAGAGAAACAGGTTGGGCTTATTGCCATAAGCACACTCAGGAGAGTCGTGGAGGATAATTGCGTGAAGTTCTTATTTTCCTTTGTTGCAGCAATGAACAGTTCTTATGAGGAGGAGGGGAATATTGCAGAAGGAGACGGTTTGAAAGAGCATCCACTTGGGCAGATGACTTTCTCAGATTCTAGCAGAAACAGGATGAAAAGTGAGAAGATGTAATTATAACAGACTCATGTGACACTTCTTCAAGATACTACCTTCCTGTAGTTCTTCCTAAAGCTTCCTGAAACCATATTTCATGGTTTTGTCCCCCAAGAGAGGGAAACTGGCAATGAGCACTTAGAAAAAAGCATTTGCAGTAATAGCACTTCAAGAGCCAGGACTGGCCCCAAATACCCTGCTGCCTCAGACACACAATATCCTCTTCTTCATACAGAAGTGAATCGGGCTGGTAGTAGTGTTGTCCACTGCACCTGAGGAAAGATGCAGTTTAGAAATGTAGGAGAGGTCATATGACATACACGCCTTCACCATAAGAGGGAAGGAGCCTAGAATTTCAGGAAAAATATTCAGGGATCTAACCCTGATGTCTTCTAGTGTCTGCCACTTGAGGCATTTGCTTTACTGCCTAACAGAGAGCATGAATGCTGCCTAATAGTGACAGTGTTTCCATGTCTTTGCTTTGTGTGTTGTGTTCCTGCAAATGATGCATTTGTGGAATCCTGTAGGCCAGTTGTACAGCATTGCAGGGACATGTTGAGAGTCAATCTGTTCCTTTTTCTTAGGGAAATTAAAAAGGACACTGGCAAAACAATCGGAGCAAACAGCCCCTAATCTTAGAACTGCTCTTCCTTAGCTACCGCTTATATGCTAATGGCAACTCAGCCACATCTGTGCTTCTTTTACAAACCACACTGTTACTAATAATTAAGGTTAGCTACTGATCAGCCTCAAGGCAAAACAGCTTGGTCCTCTTGATTTAAAGCCAGTCAGGTGGTAATCTCACTGGTACTTCCAGAGACAATAGCACTGAAATATGGCATTGTCTTTGCTTGTTTTACAACAGACATTCCAATTTTAAACTATACATATGGGTGAGACAAATTGACCATCATGACCCAGTTTTGCCTGTGCTAATTACATCTGGATCTCCAGTGTCAATTCAAAACACAAATAGCATTTAATATATATAAGTAAGTAAAATAAAAAAGAGAAAAACAATAGTCTCATAAATCTTTACATACAAAGGGAAAAAAGCATTACTATTAAAAAAAAAAGTCAGAACATGATTTCTTAATCCACCAATGCAAAAACCTCTTCAGCAACATCATATGCCAAAATAATACTGTCTTCTGCTCCACTCAGAATGGCTGTTACAGTTTTTATAATTTTTGTATACATGAGTCCAGTTAAAAGACTTCCCATCACTTCATTTCATTTTTTTTGTTTTGTTTTTGCTTTTTGCTTTGTTTATTTCGTTTTAAATCCAGAAGCTGTATCATGGGTCAGAACGGTACTTTATTTCCAACATTTTCTTTCATACAGAGAAAATTTTCTATATAGAAAATCCCGCCCCCAAAAAACCCTTTCATGTGTTTGCTTTTCCACTAAAAATAATAGAATTACTGTCTCATTGGTTACACCTGCAATATCAGGTGCTGGATGTTTCACTTTTCTTTCAATTTTAACCTTCAAAATAAAGAAAAAGAGAAGTTGATAATTAATAACAACTGAATAACAAGTTAATAATGATTGCAAATAAATAAACAGCTTTTTTTAAATCTCTAATGGGAACCTGGGGCCCCTGGGGAGGGGAGAAAGGAAGGGAGGAGAGTAATACACACACACACACACACACACACACACACACACACACACTATTCATTCAGGATTCTACATTCCCTTTGTCAAGTGAATGCAGAAATTCTAACACAAAGGTATCTTTTCCTTAAGCAACAAAACAATTTCTTGGTGCTAAATGTTCTGCTAAAAAAAAGGAGGAGGAGGAAGAGGAGGAGGAGGAGAGGGGAGGGAAGGGAAGGGGAGGGAAGGAGAAGGAGAAAATCTGTGGAATCATTTTTAAGAATATCCAGATTGCCAGAGAAACTACTGTGAAACAGTCTGCTTTCAGAGTATTATTGGAAACAAATTTTGTGTCCCCCTCATTTTTCCATCAAGAAATTATTGACAAATGTTAAAATTATTGCAAAGAAATTTGAGAGCCATTTCTTACAGCACCACGATACATTGATATCACCATGCTAGGCAAACAATAAAGATGGTATGAGTGGGAGAATCCAGCTCTTGTTGAGCATTTTAACATCAGCTTAATGCTTTCTCTTTTTAAAGCTTGTTTTCCCAGGTAAACATATCTAATAATTTTCCAATTGAAATTGTAATGTCTTTTCCTGCTGCATTAATTTTTGTAGTTTTACCTTGGATCTAGGATGAATTCTGATTGGAATCATTATTTTTCCAGTTGTCCTTTCCAGTTAAAGAACAGGGGGTTGTGTTTGTATTTTGCCCTTCTGATATTATTTTGATATTTTGATCTTTTCTGGGGCTTGCAAAATCATATCTTAGAATTGGCAACCAATAAGACTACTAAGTGCAATCTGATGAAATGAAAAATCAGTTACCTCTCCCTGTATCTCAGCACACTCTACAGAGCATACACATATAGCACCAGTGCAGCTGTATTATTTTTTAGGGTAATGGCAGACTTTGTAGGAGATTGAAATATTGTTTGAAGCCCAGCCTTTCTCGGCAAGTTAATTATGTGATCAGCAGCTTCATCATTCTTTCCCCTTTTGGGGGTATGTAGTGGTAAATATGAGACTATAATGGTACTACCAAGCATATCAACTTAACTTTGCTGTGACTAAGACTTCACAAAGGCTGGTTAGAGAGAAGGTAATGTTTACATCAGTGTTGCCCTCTTTCTGAATGGGCAGACATTTTTTGTCTCTTTCATTGTTTTTCCCTTCAAAAGAAAACAATGATGACAACAAAATACTACATAACATATATTCACTTTTCAGCCAAGTCCTACTTGTATATTCTACTGTTTAATCAACAGTTAAACTGAACTGAGGCAACATAATTGTGTTTCACATCTGTTGTTGCTCTGTTTTGGTTTAGTTTGTCTTAAAGCATAGGGTGCTTAGGGACAATTATCAATATAAAAAATTGTGTAATTTCCCTAGGGTGTGAATCAAGTAGATACAAGCAGGGTTGGAGAGTCAGTGTGGCAGAATAGCTTGAGGATCAGACCTGCTAGACCATGGAAACCAACTAATTGACCTTGGGCAAGTCACATTTCCTCAGCCTTGGAGGAAGGCAAAGGCAACCCCCTGCCTCTTTATAAAATCCTCATTGAGTTACTTTAGCATTGCCCTAAATTGGAAACAACTTGGAGACGCAAGACAACAATAAATAGTGTTGATCCTTCAGGTCTATACAGAAGTAAGTCTCACTATTTTAATGGGGAAATACCAGGATTTTTTTTTTTTTAAACAGCAGATGCTTCAGTGTTTGGTTGTTGAACAAGTGCTTGGTGATTTTTGCCTGTTTCTTCTTCTGAAATATAGCTTGCAGCACCTGGTATTCATTGGCAATCTCCCATCCAAGTACTAACTAGTGCCGACCCTGCTTAACTTCCAAGATCAGAGAGCATCTTGTACCAAAATGCAAATTCCAAATACATGATGTAAAAGCTGCTGGGAGCCTGAATTAAACAACTGCATTTTTTTCCAGTCTCTTTGCTGGGATTATCAAATGTTTGATTAAGACTATGGAAAAAAGCTTCTCTAACACTTGCTCAGCAGCTTCATTCTTCTTGGACTGGGAGGGGAAAACTTTCTACAAAGACTTGTAAAACAGCAAGGTTCATGAAGTTAAAGCAACTCATAAACAGCTTTAACCTCTATGCCTAGCACTAACTCAGCAGATGATTAGAGGACGGCTTGACCCTTGGCAACTTTACAGGGTCACATTTTGACATGGCTGAACTGTTCTTGAACAATTCTTCCAATGTACTGGGTACAAACAGTCTTTTCTTCAGCATCAAGCATGCATGTCTTATCTTTCCTACCTATTATTTTTTAAGAAATATGGCTATTGAGATATATTGAAGGTTAACTCGGCTTCTTGTTTATGTTGGTTTATGTTTCTACTTGTCTGCATAGACAATAGCAAAAAAAAACCCTTCTTTTAAAAGAGTTGTTGCTGGAACTAAAAAACAGTTTTGATTTTGATTCAAGAATTGTGCTTTTTGTTACTGAAACATTAGTCTAATACAGGGGTAATAAAAGGAGGCCCCCAGATATTGTCAGCCTTAGTAAGTTGAGCCAATAATGAGGGGAGAGCTTCCACAAGTTACTTTTTTGAACTAGAACTCCTAGAATAACACAGTTTATGACCACACTGGCTGGGGAACTCTTAAGAGTATAGTCTAAAAAAAGAGGAGCAATTTGCCATTCCTTTCCTCTGAGGCTGAAAGAAGGAGACTTGCTCAAGGTCATCCATGGCCAAGCAGAGATTCAAATGCCAGTGTCTAGAGCCATAGCCTAGCACCCAACCCATCACATCATGCTAGATCTCCAAAAAATATTGCTACCACAAATACATAAGACCATATCTCATTTCAGGATTTTATTTATTTATTTATTTATTTGGGTCATTTTAAATCTAAATAGCCAAGAAGAAAAACACAAGTATCTATCCTGCTTTCTTTTTTTTTAATTTCAGTGCCCAAATTTATGAGAAGCAATCTATAATCAGAATAATGTATTTTCTTCATGCACAATGTGTCTTCCTGATTGTACGAATCAAATAGAGGCTTTCAGAGAAACCAGTGGAAGAGAAAGGTCATTTCTGCACCTTACCTGATCCCATTGTCCTCTCATCGCAATTCCTGCAGCATCTCTGCCGGGAGGGGAGCATGACAGGAATGCTCCCCTTTGTACCCAACCGGCTTTCTGTGGAAGGGAATGCAAGCAACATGTGCCTGCCATCCACAGCACAGCCAGGCTCTTCCCCATGCTGTACTGGGGAAGGAAGCGCCTCCACCATGCTTCCTGCCCTTCCACATGGCCAGGAAGAATGGGAGCATCGCATGATCACAGACACTTAACAGATTTATTCTATTAAGCAAATATCCCATGATTGTGACTAGTGAAGACAAGATGGTAGTAGCACTGTGACAACATCATGCAAAAGCATGACCCACAGACTGCTGCCATCCCATCTCCCTTGTGAGACTGTGATATCACGTGGAAATGGCAAAAGTTTGCTTTTGAATGAAGATATCTCACACAGTTTTGTCTGCTAGGCCCACGTAAAGATGGTAGTGGAGATAACACTGACTGATACTACCAACTAGACCCAGTGAATCAATAGAATTTACTAACGATGTAATTCTTCACTAAATTCATCCTTGAAGGAAGCAACAAGTAATTCTAGCAATTTTCTTCCCACCTTGAAAGTGTCTGTGAAATCGTGCTGTTTTTGACGACTGTTCACAGTTTTAGAACTTATTCTGTGGAAATTTCACACATTTTGTGAGGACAGAAAATGGTGTCTTCTGCATAGGAAACAAACTTTCTACCCAGAAAATAATATTTTGGCCCTTCAGTATCCAATACTGTTTCCTATACAGAAGGACCACATGTAAATTTTGTGGAGATAAGTCCTGAACTGAGAAGATTCCATCAGCCCAGGACACACCTTTGCATTTGAGAAATGTGTTTTTTAAACTTTTTTTGAACATTTAAAATATTATTTCCACTGCTAAGGCTACATATGAACTAACTTACCATTTCACAATTTATTCAGTGGATCTAGTCTAGTTTGGTTCACAATAGGACTCAGGTCTGAGAGTGCTAGGTCACAGCTGTCATTGAGATATCGCATGAGAGAAAGAATTAAAAAGACTGACCTAATACAGAAATGGACCATTATTCTTAACAATATAACAAGGTCAAGGACACAAAACCCTGCCTGTAGATTGTGGAAGATTATGTTGTATGCTCTTTAAAGGAAAGCTAGTATCTAAAATTGTTCTCAGAGAAATGAAGAGTTAACACCTGAGAGAATCTATTTAGAACCTTAGCGCTTTTCCTTTTTCTCTGCCACCCACATTATAGGTTCATCAGCAGCTTGAGATGCAATGGAGAATGTCGGATATTGCAAGAGCTATCTTACTTTGTATCACAAAGTGTTTTAAACTGTGAGTACTGCTTCTTTTGAAGTACTCCCTAAGAGTGTCCTTGTCATAATTTTTTAAAGCTTCATTGCTAATTTCTGTGTCAGAGTGATAAAAGATGAATGGGCAACATGTAGCTGCGTTAACCATGCCAACCAAGGGCATGATTTATTAGTGTGTAATGTTACTTTTCATCATAATTTCTGTGTAAAACATCTATATCTAGTCTACAACATTAATTTGACACACAAAAATTACCATTGTAGTTTCTCCCTGTGAAAAAGAAAGTGGGATATAGGAGACTAGCAAGCACCTTGGGCAAGTAACAAACACCTTTGATTTTACATGCTTTGGGAGACACAATGGCTTAAATCAGGGGTGGGAATCATGTGATCCTCCAGATGTTATCATACTGCCACACCCAGCATTCTTTCTCCTTGGCTAAGGCAGCTAGGGCTGCAGGGATTGCAGTCCAACAACTTCTATAGGGCTGCATGATTCCCACCCATGGCCTAAACCCACCTGCTAGTGTCAGGTACAGTAAACCTACTGAATTAAAGCTCTTTTCATAAACCAATAGTTGAATGGTAGATCAACATTTAATAGGTCTGCTCTAATCTGGATTTTCAACTGGATTTCAGCCAAAGGTGGGAATCGTGCAACCCGCCGGAAGTTGTTGACTACTACACCAATGGTTAATCATAGCAAGAAAATGCATTTTCACATGAGCGTAAGCACTCTCTTCAGCTGCCCAGGACTGAGTCAGATTATGCTCAAGTTAGAACTTCATAGGCAATGCATACACTCTTAGACAAAGACTAAAGAATGCTGTTTCAAAGGGATTACATCACAATAGTTCAGAGTAAAAATAAACTCACATGTATACATTTATTATTGGCTGGCTGTATTGTCAAACAATGAGTGAAATGGCTCTCAGTACTTGAATGATACCTGGCATATTCTCAAACAGAAAGATCACATTTTCAGATTTGAGTAATTCAGTAAAGGAATTCCGAAAACCCTCACATATTCAAATAATGTGTAAAGTGATGGTATGAACCAGCTCTTCCAGCTGCTCCCACATTATCATCCCATAAGGTAGATGTCCATCACAAGAATTAAAGCATGTCTATGTGAATACTGATGCGGACCTCCTCCATGCAAAGAGGGTGTTTTGGCTGGCTCATGATTCCTTTCTTATGTGGAAAAGATATATATGTATATACGGATGTATAGAACATCTCGTAATGTACCAAAGGCATAGACAGGTGGGAGATATGACAACTGGCTCAGCCTATGATTGCTTTGTATACACTTTGAGTGAATGGAGAGGGGCATCTAACACCGTAGTCTAGCATGTGTAGACATCATGCAGTGAATAATTTAAGTATGAACTGAGCCTAAGTGGAAGATGATTAGTTTATGAAACAGAGTTTGTCTCCACTGGAACGAATCATTAAACTGTCACATGCTTTTCCCCCAGCGATAACAGTATGTCTTCCATCTATAATCTCAGCTCATCCACCCAGGACAAATGCTTCATGAGATTAGAGTATTTCTTGCTTTAGTTCTTGGGCCAGAGGTTAAAATATCTAAATGCATAAAGTTTCTATTATTCTGGACTATTTTCAGTTGCCAGCACCAGCTGTAACATTTTATTCTTATCCTTCAGTGTTTTTCTCTTTACAGTGCATAAGTGAAATGACACTTTTATGCTAAAGCACTCTATCTTTGAAGAAGAAAAAAATCAGAGAGGCCTTACCTCAGCAAACCATGCCCCAGTTTAAAAAAAAAATTGAAGAACCCTGGTGAAGATCCAAGAAACCACAAGCAGACTTTTAAAAGAGAGTGTGGATGCAGAGGGGACAACAACCAGTGAAGCCCAAGAAGCTACACTGTGGAAACTCATGTTTTTTCAGGCCAGGCTGGAAGTGCCCCATGTCAAACATTTCAAACATGTATTGCAAACTGAAATGTTACATATAATACACATAAATGATTGAATAATCATTTCATTGGGTTTAAATGCTAGTTGTCAAGAAACAGTGGTAGCCAAGCACATGGCAAAGATGTCATCTCTATGTACTGTTTCCAAGGGGTTTGCTCTGAATTTATCTAGGGTACAGACTAATTGCTCTTAATTGGCATCAATAAGATAACCAGGCAACTAGTTCATTTGCTTCTGATTACTTCTTGAGTAAAGGGTGCATGGTACTACTACATCCTGCTATTAGAAAAATACATACTTCTAATCAAGTCCAGCTTTGAAGTTCACCAGTCTGTAATTTATGTGTTTATTTTACAGCTATGTCTTTGCTTGGTGAATTGCTTCAGTGGATGCTTATACTCATGGCAAAAACTCATCCTTGGCCTTGCAGAAGAATAGGGAAATGGCAGCCCATTTTGCAGGCTGATGGAAAGAAGATGATGACAATCCCTTGCCACAGCATATGCAGAAGTCAAGTACACTGGCAGCTGAGGCTTTCTTCATCACTTGCACTGACATAATGATGCCTTCCACCTGAGGCTGCAGCCTATTTTAGGAGGCACAACACAGTTTTGTGTTACACACAGCTCTGCTCTGCAGCAGATAGAAACAATTTGGGAAAAGGCTGTCACTGCTGCTCCCCCCACCTCACTCTCAGAATCTTCTACCCCAGTGGTTCTCAACCTGTGGTCCCCAGATGTTTTTAGACTTCAGCTCCCAGAAGCGCTGAGCATTGACCATAGTGGCTGGGGCTTCTGGGAGCTGAAGTCCACAAACATCTGGGGACCCACAGGTTGAGAACCACTGTTCTACCCCATTCTGCATAAATAATAGAATTTTGACTCTGGCTGGTATGGCTCAACACTTATTTCCAGCCTGTATAGTGAGTCCTAGGGACAGGAGGTGTTGCTGTGCAGCAAGGAAGGGGGCCTAAATACCCTAAAGGTACCAGATTCCATCTGATCTTGGAAGCTAAGCAGGATCAGCCCTGGTTAGTACTTGAACAGGAGACCACGTTACCACACCCAACATCCCCACTTGGATGAGTGTGCTGTTTTTCATGAATGAGATATATTTATGGCTGACAGCATGTTTGCAAAAGTGCTGACTGTAAGCACATAGCCAGGTCAGGATGACCTCAGCATGGCCAGGTCATAAATTCAGAGAGGATTCGACAGGAAAGGCAAGTGCTGATAGCCTGGGAATGATCTTTCAAAAAGTTGAAAGGTACAAGCAGTCCTGGAAACAATAAAAGGCAAAACTGCCCAGGTGAAGCAGTCAAGTACCCCTGTTGTGAGTATATCCTACTGAGACCTTCCCCATTTATCTCAGCTAGCTGAAACATTAAGAGACTGTCAAGACTCCCATCAATGTTTTGTCACCTAAAGCTAAGACAATCATCCCTTCCTGGGCCCTTTCTGCACCTTACCTTTTTCTGGCGCTGGGGTGCGGGGATCGCACGAGCAGCCTCTAGCAAGAGGCTCCAGCGTCCTTGCTGCTTCAGCTCTGCACGAGCTGACTGCTCGCATGAGAGTCCCACCCCTTCCTTCCATAGTGCAGCCTGGGAGTTTCTCAGGCTACGCTGGGGCAGGAAGTGCTACCGGTGCGGCTCCGGAGGCTCCGCACACCAGGTAAGTGCATGCGGGGCCCAGGAGCAATGTGCGATTGTGCACCATTTTCGGCTTCCAGCTGAAAATGAAAAGGTGTGCAACTGGAGCCTGCCAGCCCCTGGAGCATTGTGCGTTCATGAGTGCATCATGCAGATCGCTCCTCACAATCACGTGACGCTCCAGGCACCCTTTGGCATAGCAAATGCTATGAGGAAAGGACCCTGGACTCCTTTGTCAGCTCATCACTTTGTCCACACACCCTCCTTCAGGGTAGGAAATAGGGTATTAAAACCCCAGTTTCAAGCCGTATAATTTGTAGTACATTGGTCATCACATTTGTGCATAGTCCACCAAACTCACGTTCCTCTGTACTACCCTCAGACTCTTTTTTTGAGCCACTCCACTTTGATCTTCTGCTTCAGGACCAGTAGATATCACTCCTTCCACCCCCAAATCTCTCTATCCAACCTTTCTCACTTATCTCTTCAATAGCATTGTATAGTTTATCAGACTGCTTGATTTCTTCTGTGTGTCTATTAATTTCTAAATAAAATACTCCATTTAATTCTTAACTGGAGTTCTCTCTAAAGCTAATACTGGTATACACAGGGTGAAAAGATCCTGCCATTACCCTCCTCTCACAGGCCTCCTTTGAGCTACCAATTCCCCAAATCCTAAGGAGATGCTGGCACTGCTGGTGGACCTCAAGGTCCTCCCCCCCATTTTAGAGTAATAGCCAGTACAGAATCCCAGATGCTGTAGGTTATACTTCAGAGGAAGGAACTGGCAAAACCACCTCTGAGTATTCCTTGCCTAAGAAAACCTTGTGAAATTCATGGAGTCACCAAAAGTAGACAAGACAACTTGAAGGCACATACACAAACCCATGCTGCAAGGACCTTGCTGGATAGAGAATTCACTTAGAGCATTTTTCAGTCTTTGCAGTAATGAACCAGAAAACAATTCCATACATGATAGCAAGCAACAAGCATGACTGGCTCACCTCTGGTTCAGAGTAAATGCGTAAGAGGTTTTGGAAGCATATTTCCCAAAGCTACTGCCAATCTAATGGTTTTGTACTTGCATGCTAAAATCAACTAGGATTGACTTTTTAACTGCATCATGGCAAGTGGAACCAGGAACCCCTGCTACTAGTCTAAGTGGTATTCAGATTTAACAATGGTGTTTTTTGTTTTTTTAAGTGAAGGACAGGTGTGGGACAATGGCCTGGATTGGGACCATGGCTAGCCATCAAAACACTGTACCACAGCCCATGCCAAAGAGAGTGAAGACAAGGCAGAAGGAATAGGAGGAGGTGGAAGATGAGGAGGAGGAGAAGATGGAGGAGGGAGAGAGAGGAGAGAATTAAAAAGAAAACATGCCCTTCCACTGGGGCCTCAGAAGCCTGCAGATGAAAAACAGAAAAGGGAGACAGAAAATGCAGTGGCTGCAAAATAAAAGTAATTATTGCTGCAGTCACCTAGTAATGGGTTTGAGGCCTCATAACAGAGCATAAAGCAAGTTTCTTAGATGGTTCCTTCCCCTGGCCATTCCCTACTTCTGCTGTGAACTGTAGGCCTCAGTTTGAATTGAGGCTCCTTCTCTGTGTGTTGCTTTACCCAGCAAGTGAGCCCAAGAAACAGCAGCGATTTGACCCTGTATTTGATGAAGTGTATCTTGTCAGCAGGCTGTGTATTGAATGGCAGGAATCTGTCTTCCTGTCCTTGTCTTATGATGGTATGTTGCATTATTCCTTTTGTAATTCATTGTAAGGGCTTAGTCTGTGGAGTGAAACAAAAGCTCTTCGAATTTTTTAAAAAAGAAACCCTGAACTGTACATTTGTTCTAGTCAGTTGTTTGAATACAGTTCTGTCAAAAGACTCATCTAGATTATATTCTATTTTTCACTTTCATTCTAAACTATCTAATATATAAAAGTGAAAGTTTGTGAGCTTGTCTGTGTCAGGCAGGTGAAGACCTCATATGATTGGCTGTGCCAGGTGTGAAAACCTCATAGGATTTCCTGCCTGTGAAGATTCTATGGAATCCTGGGCTTGGCAGTTTAAGGAGGGGCCTTGAGAATTCTCAGCCAGAGAGCTTTTGGGCCTGGCCAGTTGCTATGGGGATGAGGCCTAGCAGCAAGAAGGAGGAGGACAGTGTATTCCCACAGAAACCGAACATACGTTAACATATGTTAACAATTCTGAATATAGATTGGATTGGGAACTATAGGGAAAAGTTACAGGTACTGGACAATGCAGTTTGGGGAATCAGAGACGCAGGAGCTCAAATCTGTATATTTCAATCACATCTAATTCCTAAGGTAAGGAAAGGTAATTCCTAAGGTATTTTTAACAAGTGTTACCTATGAGAAAATAAAATCATGGGCAACTCTGGGTAAACATGCTAGTTACTTATATTTCTGATATTGCCCAATATTGCTACCATGTTTACTTCTACAGATTGTTTGTTTCTTTTGCTTGTTTATAGCCCAAGACAATGACTTTAAGAGAACTTTGTCCTTTAGCTAAAATCATGTCTACACTCTTTTCAAACTCGGTGATGTAAATGCAAAAGGATTAGAGCAGTGGTTCTCAATCTGTGGGTCCCCAGATGTTTATGGACTTCAGCTCCCAGAAGCCCTGAGCATTGACCATAGTGGCTGGGGCTTCTAGGAGCTGAAGTCCAAAAACATCTGGGGACCCACAGGTTGAGAACCACTGGATTAGAGTTTGAAGTTGTACTGACCTTGTTTCCACATTTAATAATAATGTTTCCTACAACTGAAATCCTTATTGGCTGATTGATTATAGATTATTATTCTAGTTTGTTAATTAAACCAGAGTTCTTCGTTCTCTCCAAGGCAGGATTTGCAGGCTAAGTTGGGACACAATAGAAGGAGGAGAATAGAACATGTAGGGGAAGTGTACATCCACAGCTTGTAAAAGTGTGGATGGTATTTGAATATAGCCATACAGAGAGGGCTTTGATACCAATACAGCTACTGATTCCTCTCCAAAAAAACCCCTGAAGTCACTGTATAAAATGAAGATGCAGAATCACATTTTATTTATATGTTGCAAAAGAACGTTTACCTTGAATAAACTATGTGGATCAGTTTAGTTTTAACCAATGAAAGAGCAGTTCTGTAATAAGATTTCACTTCTCTCCAAGGAATTTACAGATTCATGAGGCATTATGGAATATCACAGACAGGCAGACTAATATTCCACCTCCATCCCCAGTTTTGTTTCTTTCCATCATGGACCTCTTCATATACCATTCACTTTGCCTGCTAAGGCAGAAGTCTGACCTTAGAAGCACAGAGAAATCTCTTGTGCAGGCTGACATTCACTGCAGTAAAGGCATCAGCCTCATATGCACATAGCTTCCCTCCCCATTAAAAGGAATGGAAAAGTTATGCAGGGTGGAGAGGTCCATATGTACATGGAAGATCCTAAGGTACCATGTGCACATTGTTTCAAAAGGAAGAGGCTTGAGAGAGAGAACATTCACAAAACCTCTTTACCACAAATCAGGGAAACTTAGGTTTAAATCCAACTGCTACTCCCAACTAGAGTAGAACCATTTAATCAGTTGTTAAGTTGTTAGTCAGCACATAAATAAATATACACTTATAGGTTTACTATAACTTTACTATAGGTTTCCTATGACTTGAGAGCCAGTGTGGTGTAGTGGTTTGAACATTGGGCTGTGATGCTAAAGAGCAGGGTTTGATTCCTCACTCAACCATGCAAACCCACTGGGTGATCTTGGGTGCATCTCACAGTCTCAGCCCCAGAAAAACTTGAGATAAGTTGCCACAAGTTGGAACTGAGTTGAAGGCACACAACCACACAACCACATAGTTAAGATTTGTGGTAGAATATGAGTCTAAGAATATACCAAAAAATACAAAGCATATTTAACTCCCAATTGACCAGAATCAATTGAACAAGAACATTTTAAAGAAGTTTTTTTCCCCAAAAAATACCCACAGATCTTAGAAGTAAACAAATTCTCCTTCTCCAGGTTTTGCACATTATGCTTTCACTTTTTAACTTAGACAACACAGAACTGAATTTGAGGGAGCCACTCAACCATTTCTAATCAGAGATTAGATTAGAAATGGTTAATTAGAACTACAGAGAACTACTATATCTCACGTTACTGGGAAGCGATCACAAGTAATTTAGCCCCTAAATAAATTCTGCAAAGATGTTACATGTCTACAAACCACAAAGTGTGTTGCTTAAAAAAGGTAACAAAGAAAGGTAACAAAGAAGGTGTATGCTAAGAAGATTTTGGAGAGAAGGAAGAAAGATCCTTAATTGCACACAGGAGAAATATTCTTAGTTTTATTGACTGTAACCTCAATTGGTATTTCCATTACAACAAATGGAATATTCACATTCTATACTTGATAAGGACATGGCTATGAAATGCTGCAGGATGAAAAAACAGTGCTGAGATTGCAATACATCAGTTCACTCAATATTAATGGCTCAGATTCAGTCATGTGTAAATACTAGCAACCTTAATCAAATGTTGTTAGTAAACACAAACAGTTTTAGCTTTTCAAGCGCCAGCATTAGAGCAGCTTTATACAAACTAGTACCTCCAGACATATTACACAACAACTTATCTTTTTCCTAGCCAGATTTTCAGGAACAAGTAATATTAATCTCCTGTCAATGTGGTTTATTTTTGATGTCACAAAAATATTTCATTCTACATTATTTATTCATATTGTTTTATTCTTGAGAATTGCAATTACTCTAAACTGAATTTGTTAACAATCAATTTCAAGACATCTTTGGGCCTTGGTATACTTTGAGATCGTTGTGGTCGTTGTGTGGCTTCAAGTGGTTTCTGATTTATGGTGATCTAAGGAAAACATGGTTTGCGTTAGGCTGAGAGAGTCTGGCTTGCCCAAAGTCACCCAGTGGGTTTCCGCAACCAAGTGGAGATTCAAACTCTTGTCTCCAAAGCTGTCGTCCTACACCCACATCCCTACCCCATGGTCTCAGACTTGGGAATGCCACCTTACATTTTGGCTTCTGAATCCACTTTGACATCAGAACAATTTTACCAGAATTTCCCCATTACTAACTAATAGGCAGGAATAATTCTTATATAGGTATACCTCAGTTAACAAAGTAGACATGTTCCTGAGCATTACTTCTTCAACAGAAACTTTGGTACCAGAGGCAGAAATAACATGGAAAAAAATATCATCCTACTGTCTATGATCACAAAAAAAGAAGGGCAGTTCATTAAGTTTCAGAAACTTTTTATCTAAAATTAACGTTATGCACATGTGAAACAACTGGCTCAAAGAAGCCTTGCAGAAATAATCAAGCACATTTTCAGTCTTCGAGAGATCATTTGAAAGCTTTTTCCAAAATGTATCCAGGCACATTTTTTTTCTTTCCTCAGCCTCTACCTTTCTTATGATTTCTGGTTTTGGTGGCCAAATTTATATATCTATGATTTCTCCTTCTCTTTTAACACACTGAGGTGAGCTAGTAAGGCAGGCTTATCCCATCCCCTCTTTTGCATTTCATTGATTTTCCAGTAAAGGATTCTAGATGGACCTGCTGTTTATATTGCTTGTTGTAGGCAGGCACACACAGCTACAACAGAAATGGCTAGGGCGAATTCCCACTTTTTCCCACCTTAAGCTTCATTGGATTGTTTACTGCAGACATGCTGCTCCAACTTGACACTAAAAATCTGTGTTTCTCCAGCACTCCTTCACCATGGTCCCAAAACTGATGCTATACACTAGATGAAGAAAAGAGGGATGGGCAGGCATAAAAAGACTTTGTTAAAAGCAGCATATTTGTCAAAGGCTTTGTTAACTGAAGTCTCCTTGTACGTGTCTACCAAGCCCTAGCCAATGAAGGATCTATGAAACAGATGACCTAAATAGTTGGATCAGCAAAGATGCTTAGGAGAATAATTAATAGACCAGAATAAATTGAGCCCTAGCTCTTTTAAAAGGTTCTGAGCTGAACCAGAACCTTTAAAAGGTTCTGAGCTGAGCTGAGCTTGTTTTTTTTCAAAAAGCGGGCTTGCTATACACCAGCTGTTCCCATCGGCAGTCATATAGCCCCCAAAAAGGCTCTGGCATGTTTGGAGGGGATCACAGACTGAAAACTGTAAGAAGGGGAGCCCCAAGAACTTATGAGGTCCCTGGTAACTGAACCAATGAATACCTAAGCAGCAACTTTAATTGGAGACAATAGTTCCATCCTACTTATAGTATCTTTCCAAAACACTGTTTGACAGTTTCGTTGACAAAATCTAAGAACAGAATCGGTATCATGACAAGAGGTAACCTCCACTGCCATTGTCTAATTTGGAGCCCAGTATCATGAAGCCTGCAGAAAACCACTAAGATCAAATTAGGCTTGAAAGTTGCTTAATTTCATACAGTATTTTTTAAAGTTTTGTCCAGTGCGTTGGGATTTTCAAATGATTTTCTGTCTGTTTGTGTTATATCCCTGTTTGACGGGGGGTGGAGGTGGAACCTAAGAGTTCCTGGGGAGGGATGGCCAAAAAAAGTTGGGAATAGCTGCTCTACACATGCCTTACCTGTAGCTCAATACATCCAATATTGCCTTGTGGGCTTCGTTCCCAGAATCACATATCTCCCCAACATCTCATATTGGTAGGAGCTGGATCTAAGGGTGCTTTCACACCACACAGTTGTAGTGCTCTAATTCCACTTTAACTGCATGATAACATTTTATTTACAGTTTTGGGAAGAGTATCTAAAGTTCTCAGCCAGAGAATACAGATGCCTCACCAAACTGGAAATCCCACTCAAGAACTAGGCCTCATAAGAGCAAACTAGATATAAAAAGGAGGAAGGAAAGAAGCTTTCTATATTGTAGGTTATATAGTTTGCGAAGCTGAAATTACACAGAAATCTTGCAGTTGCTGCCATGTAGGACTATAATACATTAAGCCAAGTGTGTGCGTCTTTCCTGAAATAAATGAAAGCTAATTTGTTAGTCAGACTTGTGTGACACCCTCAGAACTAATAAGCTTCAGTCTTGGTAGACCACAAAACATAATTAGCATCAAACAAGCGTCAACCATCCATTTAGCTGAAGGATTTTGTGGGAACAAGCTTTTACAGATTCACATAAAAAATGGGTGGTGTTGGGGACTTGCCAGTGATTTCCAGTAGTAAATGTGACTTTGCAAGTGACTGATCATACAAAGATGACCCGATAGATACTCTTTTGCATCTTTGGAGGTGGCAAGAACATTAAATTCCTTGATTAATGCTCCGTAAGAATAGCCACTTAAACTGTAACATTTTGTTTTGTGTTTTTCAAGGGAATGCTAAAAATGCTTTTTTAAAAGTCTATTTGTGATTTCATTTGTCATAAAATCTTACATTCAAATTTCAGAAGTTTTCGAACAAGGGTTTAAAATGTTATGTAACCTATAGCTTCTATATACAACTTACAGGAGAGGTACAGTGGTTGGTCTGGAAGGTCTAGGACCTTGTATTGCAAAGCTTCTGAAGGAGGGTGACTGAGGTCATGTACTGGAATGTTTTCTTTCATGCCCTTTAGAAAGTTTGATGCAGATGGTGAAAATCTAGTTGCCACTCATTCAGAGCTACCTTGTTTTTATTGTTGTCTTTCTTCTTAGCTTACAGATGCAGTTGAAAACAAGTGAAGTTTTAGAACTTCTAAAAGCAAGAAATCCACTCACTGGCATCAGATCGTTTGAAGGTAGAGTTGTTCCCCCCTCCATTGTTCCTGTCTGGCAGGGACAATCCCAATTAATCTTCAGTCATCCCATATTTCCAGCTGCTTTTAAAACATCCCAGTTTTTCTCAGGTGACTTCAGTTGTTGCAAGCTGAGTACAAAGTGCAAAAGTAGCTTTAACTCAGTTAACTCAGGAAGGGGGAAAGCAGAGAAGGGGCAGAATATTGCCCTTCTCAGTTGGCTCAAGCAAAAGCAACCTGCTGCAGCTTCTCCTAGTTTGTGTATTCTTTCGCATTAATAAGTTTTGCTGTCTTGACTACAATCTGATGTTTCTGGCCACACATGCGTTGGTTTTTGAAATATTGGAAGGTATGAGGTTGCTAGAGCAGAATAATCCTGTGTTCTGAGATTTTAGGGCCAAACTCTGACACTTAAGAGCAATTCCTGTTGATGTCACAGAAGGTGGCCCTAGTGATTTCATTAAGTACAATACCTTAAGAGTCAAGCATAGTTGCTCAGATTACGTCATTCAAATAATACACAACAAGTCTTAAAAAAGAAAGTATTATATTACATTTTCCAAGCTCTACATTGGAAATACACTAAGACATTTATATGACATAACCCCTAACCATGTGTGCAACCTAAGGAGTGACTGACTTCCTCTTAATGCATCCTGACTGGCTGTCCATCTGTCAAATTCTTCATTTCACTGCCCTTCCTTCCAGCAGGGTGCAAGCTGAATAGCCCTTACAGGGCTTTGGAAAGCATATATTGAGCCTTGGTGAAAATAAAGACACCTCTCATCTCCAGGCTATAGCTTCTATTCCTTGACAACACAGGGGTTAAACAAGCTTGAGAGGAATATTTGGAAACTGATGTAGAAAACAGTATTTGGTCCTCAATGAGAACTAAGTCCCCATGCAGAGGGGTATCTTCTGTTCAGCATGAAGAGCATTTACAAATATTCACAGATGATGTCTTTCCCCTTCATATTTAAGTTTTGTAAATTCCAATTTGAAAAGTACTTGATGGCAAGGATATAAAGAGACTGGTATACAATTCAGCTTTGATGGTTATAGTTTGGTGGTAATAATACACATACATAGACACACACATATATCTATATACAGGGATATACATACATACATACATGCATACATTTGTGTATATTTGTGTGTGTGTGTGTGTGTGTGTGTGTATTATTACCACCAAAGCTGAGTTACAGGTATATATATACTTTTGTTCTGATGTTTTCTCTGAAATCAGTAAAATTCCTGCCCTACAGTCATGGTCTTTTACCTCTTTTCCTCAAAGACGATGAACATTTGTCACACATGATCTTATTTTTTTTCTAGGACTAGCAGCAGAATGTGAAATGGTCTCAGTAAGGAAAGATCATGGGGGACTATCAGTTCAGTGGCATATGTGTATCTGGAATATTGCAGTTATGTAAAAATCAACAGCATAAGTAAAGGTGCTTAAGTACAAACTTATCAGATAATTTTGCTGACGCCTGGCTTCTATACTTTGACTTTGTCAATAATAATGCTAATGTTTTTTATCCACTTAAGTTGCATGCAAATTTATGCAGTGATGTATTTGTTATCCCAAACTGAAAAAATGTACATTGTGGTTTGTACACTTGTTTAGTGGTTTGGCAATGGAACATATATCCTAGAGAGGTGATGAGGTCTCTTTCTCTAGATGTCTTCAGAAAGATGCTGGACAGCTACCTGTTGGGGATGCTCTAGCTGGAGATCCTGCAATGAGCAGGGATTGGACCTGATGGTCCATAAAGCCCCTTCAAACTCTGTGATTCTATGATTATGTTTCTAAGAATATTTCCAAGTTTATGATTATATGTAGTGTTTGTTAATCAAAGAAGAATCAGTTACTTTATCATCTGTTTTAATAAAACATTTTTCCAAATCAATAGGAATCTTATATCTGTACTTCTACTGTAGTGCTACTCTATTTCCTGTCCTTCTAGAACAAGATCCACTTCTCTTTCCAGCATCTGCATCAGCAGTAGCAAATACTAAATTGATCATAAGAAACAATTGACAATAAAGAATCCAGGCAACCATTCCATAGAGATCAGACACTGTCAGACATGCAAAAGAGGTTGGGAAAGGGTTAACATATTAAGTTAAACAGTTAAACTTGCCAGAATAAAAGTCAAAATCTCTTCCATTATTTTACACCTCCCTCTTTCTTAGTCTGCTTTGAGCCAAGGAGGTAACAGTTTGCATGGATTTTTCAGACTT
Organism: Iguana delicatissima; assembly: GCA_948472985.1. Lineage (NCBI taxonomy): Eukaryota > Metazoa > Chordata > Lepidosauria > Squamata > Iguanidae > Iguana > Iguana delicatissima. The sequence goes on along the minus strand of CAOKZL010000478.1, from coordinate 505,516 downwards.
TGTTTTTTTGTTTCTTTTGGAGGCCAGGAAATCCAAAGGACCACCTGTTTCCATATGAGACAGTAGATGGCCCGATGTATGCGGTGAGGAAGTAGACATGCTAGGACTGCCTCTTTAGCAGCATCCTAAGTGTGGGACCATCTTCCAAGAGCTGACTCCATTGCTTTTGAGCTTTCAGTGCACAGCTAAGACAGTATTATTTCACAGGGCCATGAGTCTTCAAAACTAGAGCTGGCTTTGCTGACTATTTTAACTGTTTGTGGTGTTTAGAACTAGTTTTGCTTTTTAAGTACCTAAAAAACCATTTCAAACCATCTAAAACTATTTAAAATATCTTAAAACTGTAATATATTCAGTCCTACTAGTTTCTGCAATATATTCAGTACTGTAATACATTCAGTCCCACTAGTCTCCAAAGACTCTAGTGAAAAGCCACATTTTAACATGTCACTGAAAGAGATCACCACTCTTTCCAAGTTGCCTTTACTACTAGTAGCCCAAACTTCCTCAGCCCCAAGCAAAAATCCAAGAGAACTAGACTTTGAGTAAAGAACAAAGTGATTAATGTAAAAATGTGTTGGCCTATTTAATCAATTACTAATTTAATTAATAATAATAACTTAATCAAGGGAGACATCAATGCAGAAATTCTGATTTAAGTCCATCACTTTAGTTGACAAATAAAAATCATTAATTTTCTTTTTTCATTGGCAAATTTCCAATTTAATACATACATGCTTTTAATTCATCTGTTTCTATCACTGGAATCAATCCACCTGCTTCTTATTACTGAGGTGTTGTTAAAAGGAGTGTACTTGTTTCATTTTAACAAGTCATTCTTTCTGCATGGAAGAATGAAATCCTGGCCACTTAAAAATCAGTACAGATGGAATAAATAGCCTTAGCCCTCACTGATAGGTCTTATGCAGTAATTCCTAGGGACAGAGGTTATTCTAGACTACCAGAATACCTCTGTGGGCAGGGAATTCCTTTCGTGTCAACAAAGAAATCCAGTAAACATCAAAGGGTGGGATCTGAAATATGGGGCACCTTGATAAATGTCAGCCTCTAACTATAAATTGTGTAGCTCGAGCTGCCTTAATTGGACTAATCTGTGTAGCTGGTAAGAGTCTGATTTAAGAGTCTGATCCATGTGGTTGGTAAGACCTGAATAGCACAGTCACTTGATCAGAGGGCTTGGACTGGAGATGAAGGAGCAGTGCCAGCTTGTCTCCCATTCCCAAACAAATGGCCCTGCCAGAGCAGTGGCTGATTCTGGCTAAAGCTACTTGGGGTTATGGAAACTGGAGCCTTAAAAGCTAGAAGGAAGTCCTGCAGTGTCTCTGGGTTCTCATTCGAACGCTAGATGCTGAACTGTGAGTTGTTTTCTCAAAGTCAGCAACAGATTTAACTAATGAACACTGGTTCTAAAGTATTTCTTTATAAATGAAATATTTACCTGATGAGCAATGAGTAATTTATGAAACCTTAAGTCCTGTGCACTTTCAGTTTTCATCTGAACAACAGAAAATAAAATACAGAAGAAAACACAGGCACCTTTCACATCACACAATTGCACACAATTGCGTACAACTCAAGTGTCCTGGAAATCACAGGAATATCCTAGGAAAATTGCAGGGTTCCCCAGTATACTGCCCAGCCCGCAGAATCACAGATTCAGTATTCCAGCAGGAGTTCTCCTCACCATCAACATGAAATCCTGAGTAGGATTTCCTCAGGGTGACTCATAAAGCAATGAAAAAATGGGCAGGAGGCAGCTTTTAAGGGGATGCCCTAACAACCATTCACAAGTAGATAGAGGACAGTAGTTGCTCTATGCCCCATTGACTTACCAGCAGAAGCTGACTGAAGAATGAAGAAAGGACAGGCAGAGACAGAGTGAGGCAAGAAGCAGTTTGAACCGTTTCTTCTAGTTTATGTTTATCTTAAGAAAAGCGGGGCAGAGAGAGCTATTCCTTTATCCTTGTGTGTGAGTATGAGAGGTGAAGGAGAATGTGAGCTTGTATGTATTTGTGTGAGAGAGCAAAGAGTATTTTTGTGTGGGAGACACTGTGTGCATGGGAGAGAGAGGGAAAGAAGGAAGGACATTAGAGCCTGTTTCTATTGAAAAAATAGCTTATTTATATTAATGATACCGTCATACACATATCTACTCATAAGCAAACTCCGCTGAGTTCAGTGGAACTTATTCCCAAGTAAATGTTTATGACACTAGAATGTATCAAATACTTTATAACAATCAGTTTTTCCCCTGACTCTATATATTTTAACTCATTCTGTTCCATTTACTTCCCAGAACTGAAGGTATTGTACATAATTTTTCTCAGTCCCTACCACCATCTTTATCTTAATTCTGTCAATTTAGTTAGGCTGAAAGGCTGTGGTGATCTGAAGCTTTATAGCAAAGCTGATATATATATGAGCTTTATGAGGAAGCTGGAATTTATGTGTGATATATAATGGGTGCAATCTTGTTTGGTCCAATGTAGTGTAATAGTTTATGCATAAGTAACTGTACTGCAGCTAGCCACTCACTACCCCACCCCACCATGGCCATTCCATGCATAGTGGGGGACTGGAACAGCACCTTGCTATGTCTCCATAGCCAGATGCAAAATGGTTACATCCTCCACTGAGGTTTGCTGGAGTTTTCTGGAAGTCTCCATGGAGAATATAATCATTTTATATCTGATCACATGGTTAGAAGCTTCTGGGATTTATAGTTTTCTGGGGCTCTAAAGCAGAGAATTCTAGGTACTTTAGTGCCATGGCAGTTAAAGTGGTATCAAAGTGCTATGTTTATGTAGTGTGAAAAACAGCGAAGAGGTTAACTCAGACAGTTTTGAGCTGGCAAGATCAGGGATGGTCTGCATCTTTTCTGCCAGTTCAGCCAATGAGCATGGATATGGGTTTGATATATAATGTATGAGGAGAATAATAAAAGCTACCTGCCTATCAGATGAATGAGATTAATTATAGCTTCCCTTTCTCTGCTGGTAAGTTCTGGTCTGCTGCCTCTTCATAATAATTTGCCTGTATCTTGCCATTCGTGCAGTAGTCAAGGTGATGGAAGTTGAGAGTTTCTTCTCCTCTTTCTTTTAATTTCAGATACCTTCATTATGACGCTGATAAGCACTGAGATGCACATGTTCCAACACCTCTCTCCTGTTAGCCTTTTCTTTGTCACTAATAAAACCATGTATACTAATTTAGTTTTTAATTTTATTTTTAGCAGGAAGTTCTGGGTAATTTGGAAAGTAAGAAAATGCATCCCTGTTGTAAGATCAGTGGGTCCAGTCAAGCTGTAACAGATAACAATTAGGCACTGTTTTATATTGTGCCATGGTAACAAGACTGAAGATTTTCCAAACCACAGAGTTGCACATTCATTATAAGAAGCCACAAATTAGCACAGAAAGCATAAAGCCTACACTGGACACAGTCTACTATTAGTTTTAGGAAAAAATACACTTTACTTCTACTGGTGATCTTTTCTTCCTAATGTATCATCCACAGAATTTTTGTTGCAGCATAGCCAATCTCTTTTGCATATGGGCAAACAACAGGCAGATTGAAATGTGCATCTCAACATGTACTACAGAAAACCACAGTTTCACTGTGACCTAGTTTTCACAATTTACAGTTGAAGGTTTGACTCTTAATATTAATGTCAGCTAAAGCAGACCTATTGAATCAGTGGGATTTACCTATGTGTGGACAGTACATTCAACAATTGAGTTAATGTGACTACTCTAGTTGAATTGGACTCAGGCCAGAAATCAGGATTTCCCCACAGGAGATAGCTAAGGCAATTCCCAGTGCAGTAAACCCTTGGGCCTCCAACCTCAGCTCCTGTTGATATTTTGCCCAGGTCTGCCACATTACCTACCAGTGCCCCACATTGGCATGGGTCCATGGACAGAGCAGCAGTAAAGTCTCCAAATGTTCCATCTGTTCTAGGCTTCATAAATTCACTGGGTGGCCTCTGTTAAAGTGAACTTTGACAAAATCCAACAACAGAATTGATATCCAGAATGCAGGTATGGACTCACTGCAGGAACTTTCATACTGCAGGAGTTTTTGTGTTGTAATATTCTTACACATAAGAAACTAGAAGTCATAAGAACTTTCATACTGCACTACACTGTTATAGTGCTATTATTCCACTTTCAACCTCCTGTGGAATCCTGGGGTTTTCAGTTTAGGGAGGGGCATTTAGAATTCTCAGCCAGAGAGCTCAGTAAACTACAAACCCCAGAATTCCACAGACTGTTGAAAGTAGAATAATAGCACTATAACAGTGTAGGACAGAAAGGCCCAATGTTAGCATGTGTTTGTGTGTGTGCCTGGAGCACGGGAGTATTCTATAACACAAAACCCCACCTGTAGTCTGACATGGCATGGACTAACATCCTTAATGAGATGTCTGAAAGAACTCAGGTATATTGTAGCTTTACTAGCTCAGCTGAGAGGGTGCAGTGCACTACTATGCTCCAGTTAATATATTTTTTCTTTCATTTGTAATATAAATTCAGGTCAAGGAGGCTGGAAAATGTGCAGGGAAGAAGGAAGAGATCACTGCTCCAATTGTCCATAATGTCAGGCTGCCTTTGCTGTAATTCTTGAAAGACCTACTGTGCATCATTTCCTTTGCAGTTATATAAGGAGAACCATGAAAGATACATATAGGTCCCAGGTTTTCAAATGAAAGGTATTGTGGGTATTCCTTTCTGTGTCTACTGATGAGGAAATCTGTTTGAGTGCAGTGCTAAGTAGACGATAAGATGATGGGTGAGATAGGTAGGTAGGTAGGTAGGTGAGTAGGTAGATGACACACACACACACACACACACACACACGCTGGGGACACAATTCCAAATTGAGAAGTCTTTGGGGGACCTAATTCCAACAGTGGACTGGGTTAATGTGACAGGGCCTCGAAAAAAGTAGGTATGATCAAAGCAAAGGCAGCACGGCCAATCGAAATTCTTACCAGTCTGGACATTCTCCTACCAAGCATTAGGTCAGTACTATGCAGAATAAGCCCCAGTGCAACAGTTTTCCTGTCTGAAAAGCTAAGCATAGTTCTATACAGTTTATTTAAAATTTAGATGTTCCCGTTTCATTGATCATTGGTCAGAGATAACGCAGCGGGACCTTGCTCGTAGGTGGGGAACCCTGTAAACTACTACCCTGTAAACTACATTCAGTCCCTTACTCCCATGTTGGTATCTTACATATATAATCCTATTGGAAGCACACTCAGTAGCTTTCCGACCCCTCATTTGTGATATCTAGCTCTCCAAATCTGTCTGACACACATTAGACTGTCTCATTCCATTCTGGAACTGAGTTGGAAGAATTCAGTAAGCTCTGGAGTTACAAACAAGTCTGAATCAGCCCAATTTGATTATTTACTTGGAATTCAGTTTTGTTCAGCCTTATTAAACATTTTCTTTGATCCTCAATATGTTCTCCTCTGATTTTGGCCATCATTTATCCTCTTTCTCACTGAATGATATGTGTAGATGCATATTTTAAAATTTGCATATGATTTACATAAACCAGATGCACATTTGAAAATAATTGTTGTAATGTATAGAAAAGTACAGCCTGTCTCACAATATTGGCAAAGGCCTGTGCGACCTGTGTGTCTCTTTCATCTGTTGCCCACATGCCAATTATTGATAGGTGGTATCAAGGGCCCCGCTCTCCCTTTTTATTATGCCCCTCAAACACAAGAATGCCTTCAAACAGAGAAATGTCCTCCTTAATGTAGAACATATGGATGCAATGATTTGAGCAAGGTGTCTTCAATTCAAAGAGCATCAAAATTGCGTCTGTGCATCATACTGGGTCAGACCCGAAAGGAAGATGGGGAAATGGCTTGCTTGACACCTCTTTGGAAATCAGGAGGGGAAATCTATTTTCACATCTCTGTCTCCCTTGCATAATGTATGATATCTGAATTAACTTTCATGACATATTAACACTCTGGAGCTGACTTAATATATAGTGTTATGTAATAAATTATGCATGTCTTCTGCATTAGTTGGGGTGTGATTCCAGCAGCTGTAGACTTGAAATTGTCTCAGAGTCACACAGTTGCTCAATAATGATGTAGCCAAATTCTACATACTGCATTGTATTTTGCATTGCTTTTGGTTATGTTTGACTTGTCTAATTTACTGAACCCACAAACATACAGGCTGGGTTAACTTTCTTCTCTCCTTTTCATGTATTAGCCAAAAAAGAAGTGGGGGTGGGGAGAAGAAGAGCAAGGAAATATCCAATTCCATACCCTTCAAGCTGCACTAATTCCCTTGGCATCCTATTGTAATTTTTGTCTGTCACATCAGAAGCCTTGTGAATAGTGATACCTTTGCCTGGGTATGGGTGATATGTCATGAAAAAAAAGAACAATGCTAAAATGTTAACACTACAGCTAGAATGCACTATTCACAAGTGTAAAAATGTCAAACAACACAATCTACATGCTTCCACATTCATGTTTAATGCATCTAAAAATAGTAATGCTAAAAGGATTTGAAGCAGTTATTTTGTCAGGAGTATATGAATTGGCTTAGATGCTGAATGCAACATATGCATGAATGACTATATCCATTAATTCCAGAAGAGTAGTCTTCTTAATCGTTAGCAGCAAAAAGATAAAGAGTCATGTGGCCTTTGAGACTAACTGGTGTACAATGTCAATTAATCTGGCCTGTTTTGTTGCCTCTGCTGTATTCCCTTCTGCTCTACTTTTTCCTCCTCTGTTAAGGTTTAACTTGTAGGCTCCATTGGGCAGGGACACATTATTGTTCATTTCAATTGATAATGTGTTTCATCCATTAATTCCAGAAAAGTGTTAGACTTTGTTTGTGGGTTTTTGTTTTGTTTTTTGTTAATTTCTTTTTTACAAAGCTTGCCTGCTTTTTTCCTTCTCAAAGAGATAGCTATGTTAGTCTGTTTCAGCAAAAATGGGAGGGAGGAAGGAGTGGGGAGGGAATTTGGCAGCATCTTTGAGACTGATTTATTTTAGCATGAGCTTTCATAGAAATCAATGTACAGAAGCACCTGAGGTATATTGATACCCACAAAAGCTCATGTTAAAATAAATCAATTAGTCTCAAAAGTGCTCCTAGATTTTTTTTTCTGTGCACATTTTCCTTTCCTTTCCTTTCCTTCCCCCTTTTCAGTAACATATATCTCCGATATGCACATTTATGGCCTTCCACAAGATCATGCCAAAGAACCATGAATGTAATGAAAATAGCTGCTAATGCAGTGTGGCAAAACTCAAATTACAACTCGCAGAATTCCCCAGTCACCATTTTCAAGCTCTTAGTCTTCCAAGAGCATGCGCCGCAACAATTTGTGGAGCCCCATAATGGGGCTTACACCCACCCGGTGTCCTTCATATGTTTGGAACTATGGCTCCTATCAGCCACAACCAAAATGGCTAGTGATCAAGAATGATAAGAGTAGTAGTCCAAAACAATGGAGGACAGCAGATTGAGGGGTGGCTGTTTTAACAGCTCTCATGTGGGGCAATTTCTTGGGATTTAATTTTTTTGTACTGAAATCAAGAGACCATCAAAAGTTAGGTGGTTTTAGAAGGAAACAAAGTTGTTGAAACATTTTCTGTGACATTGAGCTTACCATTATTAAAGTAACACTTTAATAAACACTGTTGTGCACCTTCATGATGTTTCTGATTTATGACATCCCTAAGCTTTTTTTGAAAAAAACAATTACTTCTGCTCACTTCCTGTTGTTATGGGGCTTTCCTAGCAAGATTTGAGGTTTTTTTTCCCCTGGGGGGAGTTGCCTTTACCTTCCTCTGAGGCTGAGAAAATATGACTTGCCCAGGTTCACCCAGTGGGTTTCATGGCTGAGCAGAGATTCAAACATCTCCAGAGTTGCAATCCAATGCTCAAAACACTGCAGTATGTTGGGTCTCTACTTTAGAAAAATGAAACATCATTATTTTAGCTCTGTTTTTGCAGTATCTGAGCTCCTCTTAACAGGTTGCAGGTGCTATTTTCTCCCAGAAAATACTGCACATTGCGACTTCACACTCGTAGCAACTGAGTGGAATTCTGCTGCTGTCCACTGCAATGAACCTAAAAAAGACGTATGTTTATTTTAATAGGAATTATGCCACTACTACCACAATCAATGATAAGCACCGCCTCTCCCCCCCCCCAAAAAAAGACAACAACTTTTAATAATTTCATCCATCCTTCAAACAAAAACATGCTCTCCCATCCACTCTCCAAATTGTAACATGTGGATGGGGTGGTGAATTATGAGGTCGGCATTTTCAGTTATTCCTAAATATTGTTGTGTTTCTTATTCAGCACAAAATGGAACACCAGCTTTCACTGGCAAAAGGTAACTTTGGTATCTAAAATGATCCAGCCTTCCATAAGTAGTAGCAATCGTAATAGACGTGTGAATCTATTTTAATATATGAAAGTATATAAGTATTAATAGTGTTTTAAAACCTGAGTTTTAAAATCTTAATGCTTCTCATCATTTCCTAAAGTTAATATCTAAGAACATAACATAATTTGATGAGGACATGTAAGAGGGCAGTCGTGGTGGCTGCTCCTAGGTTGCAGAATTTTCTTCCACGAGTGGTGAGACTGGCCCCCTCCCTGCTCTCCTTCTGCTAGCAAGGCTAGGCCTTATTTAAGCAGGCATTTGATGAATGGCTCTTTGAGCAAAAGGGTTTCATAATGTGAGAGGCTATACTTTATGTTTTAAAGAATAAAAGTGCCATTTTAAATTGTAGCATTTTAAAATAGTAACTTATTTAATTGGTTTTTAACCTTTCTATCATCAGACTTCCATTGATACTTTCTTTTAATCGATACTGTAGGCTGTATTGGGTCCCATGCTGTGAGAAAACAGGATAGTGAAGAAATAAATAAGTCATGATGGTATGAACAAACTGCACACCAATGCTATATACACATGAAGGTTTTCCTCTCATTTTTTCATTTGTACTACTAACCATTGCCATGTCAATCACTTGGGCACTAAGGGAAGTGTACAGCTATTCTACTAATTATGCTAAAGTTTGTATGTAAACATAATTTTGTATTTTAGGAAGTTATAAATAGATGGCCTTTTGACTATGGAATTTACAGCAGATTTTCAGGGTCACAACTTCTAGCAGTATTAATTTTTTTAGTCTGATTTGAAATATTTATCTTTTCATTTTGCTATACTTCAACATACATTTTTGATCACTCAGCTTGCCAGTAGAGTGGCAAAAACCTTCTTCATACTGCACATTTTCCTTGGACACACACTGGGATTTGGCACGTTACACTGTTGCATCCAAAGCAGGGCTATGCCCTTCTCTTCTGACTTTTTCTATATATTTTTTGTGACCACTGTTCATAGCGCACATTGATTAATTGCAAGAAGCAATTTACCTGAATGCAGTGAGCAGTGGAAGCAAAGGTTGTTTGGAGCTATATCTGGAGGCACAAAGCTCATTCAAAGAGCACAAGAGTCATGCACAGAATATCCCTGATGATTTGCAGAGGCCCAATCTCCCATTTCAACGATGGAAAGATACCTAAAGCATATCCTCCAACTGTCCCAGTTTGGCATGGCCAGTCCCAACTAATATGCTATCACCTGATCTTTTCAGCTGCTTTTAAAATGTCACACTTTCTGTCTCCTTCCCCAACTCTCCCTCTTTTTCCTCAGCTTACTTCAGTTGCTGCACATTGAAAGTGTAAAAGTACTTTTAATTCAAATCTGCAGGAGGGAGAAGAGAAGAGGGGGCAGAATCGTGCCTTTCCCAGTAGGCTCAGGAAAAAGTAAGCTCTGCAGCATTTCCTAACCTGTGCGTTCTTCCTCATTAATAAGTTTTACCATTTTGATCACACACTGATGTTGCTCGGATGCATTTGTCTCTGTTTTCATTTGTGAAATATTGGAGTGTATGTAACGGCTTTATGAAAACAAGTCTTAGCATTATTTATTTACAATGAGCTCTACTCCTCTATGTGGCCATGTGTGTGTGTGTGTGTTAAAGCAGAAGCATCTTCCTATTGGTTTAAAGTAACCACATTTTATTATTTATATTATATTTTTTAAACAAACCAAAGCTAAACTGTGTTTTGTACATTACTTCTTTATTGAAACAAGACCATAAAGCCAAATTTGGGAAGACAGTGCTATTCAACTCTCTTTTATAAAAAGAGAGGACATGCTTATTCTATTTGCAGATTACACCAAATTAAGAGGGGTAGCTAACAGCCCAGAGGACAGGATCAGAATTCAAAATGACCTTAACAGATTAAAGAACTAGGCCAAAACTAACAAAATTAATTCCAACAGGGAGAAATGTAAGCTATTACACTTTGGCAGAAAAAATGCACAGACATAGAATGAGTGACACTTAACTTGACCATAGTACATATGAAAGAGATTTAGGAGTTTTAAGGCCAATGTTGATTGCTGGCTGCATCATTACGAATGTGGTGTCTAGGTCAAGGGAAGTAACCGTACTACTCTACTCTGCTTTGTTTTGTTCCTTTGAAAAGTTTAGGCTAACCAAGCGTTTATTAGCAGTGATCTTAATGAATTGCAAATAACTCTGCATTATGCCAACAGTGAACATAAATCAAATCACGGCAAAACGTACAAATTATGAGACTTCTATGTCATAAATCAGTGGCTGAGATTGGCATGTAGACAAAGCAATCTGAATAAGTGTCAGGTTTCCACTCACCCTCACAAGATGACCTAATGAAATAGTCCACTCTGCCTGTCTTCCGGTTACTATATGCACCTGAACTGGAAAGAGGGCTTGGGTCCAAGTTTGCTCTTGCACAACTGGAAGGCACTTCAGCTCATAGAAAGTGTCCTTGATTGTGTAAACCCAACTATTATTAGTTGTACCTCCTGAATCATTCTGGAGCATTCTGCAAACCTTCTGGAGCAACTTTCAGGAGGGAATAAGGAGAAATTGCACTGTGGAAGAAGGGTTCACATAGTCTGTTAGATGAATCCAATTCCACTTGTGCTTCTTTGGATAGAGCCCCTTTGTTTCTGCTCCCTACTTTTTTCAGCAAGTATGCTTTCCAACTTCCATATGCAGTGGCCTTGGTATCTGCTACAATTTGCTTCCAGGATCTCCACATATACCAATATTTGTGGATGCTCAAGTCCCCTTATGTGCAATGGAGTAATAAAATGGCATCTCTTACATAAAATGGCAAAATCAAACTTTGCTTTTTGGAATTTATTTATTTATTTGGAATATTGTCAAGCCATGGGTGATTGAATCCATGGATAGAGAATCCATGGATATGGAAGGCCAACTGCATTGCCCTCTTCATAATTTTCTATCCTGTTCAGTTAAATAACAAGCAAGTTGATTCTGGCTTTCAATACAGGAAAAAAACAGAAAGAAAGGCACTTATCATGAGGTATGTTTTCTATAAATAAGTAGTTGTGGCCACAAACAAGGGATCTGACCTTATTTTCAAACAATTTCTTACTTATTTTTTTATTATAAGGATAATAGATTTAAAGATAGGAATTTAGTTAGAGAGGAGGTGATGAGATTTAAAATAGAATTTAACAGCTTGAGAAAATTTGGAGGAAACCTTTTGTTGTTGTTTTGCTACTTTTTTTCTTGTCTTTTGTCTTAGATCTAATTTGACTCTTAATTTGGGGTGGTTTTTCTCTTTTCTTTCTTTTCTTCTTTTTTCTTTCTTATTGTCTCTAATGCTCTGTATTACAAATATTGGTTATAATATAGAATATATATATATATATATCTACTGTGTATATATAGACACATACAGCCAGCCCTCCACATTTGCTGGTTTCATTTTTGCAGATTTGATCATTCACAGATTATTTACTGTCACTTCTGCTGCCTCCTTATGCCATTTTTAATAGGGACTGCAAGCCTCATGAGACTGAGAAATTGTGAACAAGACTTGTAAGTCCCTATTAAAAATGTCATGGGGAAGCAGTGGAGGTGACAGTAAGCTCAACCAACCACCCACTTCTGCTTTGTGGAGGAATCCTGATGCCTCAAAGGAATCCATGGTGGGTTGAATATAGTGATCATACCTTTTGTGTGTGTGTGTGTGTGTGTTAAATATGGTTTGGGAGGGCCTAGAGTTATTCACGGTTTTTCCATATTCATGGGGGTCCTGTGCCCCTAACCCAAGCAAATGTGGAGGGATGACTGTATATATAATATGTGTAGAATATATGTTTTTTATGTTTTATGTTATATGTATTTATTATACATATACTTTAAACAGATAACAAAAAATTGTTGTTGCTGTTGTTGTTGCATGCCTTCAAGTTGTTATGGTGACCCTAAGGTGAACCTATCATGAGGTTTTCTTGGGCTGAGAGTGTATGATGTATTCAAGATCACCCAGTGAGTTTCCATGGCTCAGCAGGGAATCAAATTCTTGTCTACAGGGTCATAGTCCAACACACAAACCACTGCACTGTTCTGGCTCTCAGTAGAGCATCATAAAAGCCATTTTTGTTAAAAATCAGTTTCTAAAAGCATGCTGGAAAAGTCTTAATCCATCTCTGGGAGGAAAACAAAGAGCCATACTAACTTCCCTTGTGAGGGAGTTCCAAAGTGTAGGAGAAGCCACAGAGAAGGCCTTCTCCTATGTTCCCTGTAGCCATGACTATGAAGGAACTGGGATTGAAAGAAGTTCCTCTTGTGCAGGTCTTAGAGCTTGGGTAAGCTCATATGGGAAGATACAGCCCTTCAAATAGGCTGGACCCAAGCCATATAGGGCGGCATAAGTCAAAAGCAGGACTTTGAGTCGTGCCTGGAAACAAACTGGCAGTCAGCGATGCTGTTGTAACAAGAGAATTTGGAGCTTCCTGTAACCAGCACCCATTAGTAATCTGGCTGCAGCTCTTTGGACCAATGGACATTTTTGACAATGAAGCTCTATAGTCACAGTTATATCTGGTGATGCCACCCTTGAAGAACACTACCTTTGCAGCCTGGCAACATCCTGACTGAAGTGTTTCCAAGGTTCTGCAGAGCAGGGCATTGGGCAATGATATTTGCATTGTTGTCCCTTTAAGAGCAGGCAGCTGAAGAGAGACTTAGCAGAGTTCTGCCACAATGGTTTGTCTCAATACACCTCACCTAAGTGCAGGCATCATTCTCAGTGCACCAATCTGCAGTGCTTCGGAAACTCTTTAGTCAGCATCCTGCCAGGCTAAAAAGATAGTTTTTGAGGGTCATGTTCAGTTGTTCATGACCAAAGATGTGAGATTGTTATGAGATTGTATGTCTAGCTTATGATCTCATAACTAATGAACAGAATGCCAGCACTATCAGAAGAAGAGAGGCCATTGCTCAAGGCCAGCCTACATAGCAATAGCTCAGGCATGTGAGAGATTAGATAAGGATGGTGGATGAGGAAGACTGAGGTGAATGCCACCATGTTCAACTGCGCAATATAAAAGTAGCATGTGTAGATCTGTAATATGTTTTGGTCCACAGCACACAGGACAGCTGTGAAAACACTGAGTATTATTTCACATCTGCCTTTCCCAAAGCAGAGTGGCATGACAGCAACTGAGGGGATCTGAGGAGATTTCCCCATGCCAGTGAAGAGTGAAAGCAATATTTGAAGTCCCTTAGAGAGTTCTTTGGAATTCTGCAGAGAAATCACTTATGCTATTTATCATCCATGTTCATGTCACCAGTGCTGGATGAAATACCATTGGGAAATAAATGAAGACATTAATTTCTATCTTACTGCAGGCAATGTGACAAATTCTTTGTGTTTTTTAATCAATGAAAAGATACCTTGGATGATGGCATGTTTTATTTTTATTTTTATTTATTTTTACTTTTCTTTTTTGTGATTTGAGTCATTTTTGGAAGTGCACATATATTTGGAAAAGACTGTTTTTAGAACAAGATCTGTGCTTTCTGGGTGTTTATATTCCCTTCAGCCACTAGCTAATGTTACCCAATTTAGTTTTCATAGACTTTTTTTGGTCTAGTATATTAATTTGTAGCATTGCCCAGTTAAAAACCTATCATAGTTCTCTTTACTTCTGCTGTTTACCTAACATGGAACCTGTTTGTTTTCCTAACAAACCTAACACAGAACCTATATGTTTCAATTTAAGTTTGAGGAGAAATCCATATAGCCACTGGATTTTTTTATTTTAAAAATTAAAAATTAAAAAAAAGGGGGATCTCACTTTGAACTAGTAGCTGCAAATGTAATCTAAAACCTGCATATAACTTAATCTAATTAAATCTGTATTCGCTTCCTACACTTCCTTTTAAGACTGGGACTAAATAAAGACTTTGTGACTATAGCTTCAAGCCCTCACCCCAACTGACACTGTTTAATATCCAGCCCCATGAAGAGTTCTGGAGAGCCTGCAACCTTGCTTGCTATTTTCAGTTTGTCCTAATAAAGGTGCTAGCCTGCTTCAAATTTAGAAGCTTTTGTTATAGTGCAATACAGAGCAATTCTACTATAGCCAGGTAAGGGGCTGGGAATCCTGTCCAAAAAAAAAGAGTGAAAGCCCAGTGAAGGTTATACCTTTAAAGGGGGATTCTCTTTCTTCTTCAAAAGAAGAATTCAGCACAGGGCAGTAGTAGCAAGGACAAGAAGTGGGAATACAGTTGGCCCTCCACATTCACTAGGGTTAGGGGCACAGGACCCCTGCAAAAGTGAAAAATTCACAACTATCAAAATTTGTGTGTCCTGGGAAGAGGACTGAGGCATAGGTGGGAAGAATGGCACCCAGGGTCTAAACCAGGTCAGGGGAAGGAGACAGTTAGCATGGTGGCCCTGTACTTCCTCTCTCGTTCATCTCCTTTCTTGATGCATGGAAGACTTTGAGAGACGACTTGTAGTGCTCAGAAATCAGGCTTTGAGCTGTCCTTAGCAGTGGCTGGTGGAGGAGAAGAGGAATGGAGGTTAGTTTTTAAAGAGCTGTGTGGCCTGACTGGAGCCACCAAGAGAGACGGTTCCCCTGAAAAAGAAGCACCCGAGGTGGGGGGCAGGGTTTGGAGAAACTCACAAATAATAAAATCCATGAATGTCAAACACACAAATGTGGAGGGCTGACTGTACTGTAACTGGGAACATCTAGGAATATGTCATGGTGTATGGCTGACATGTGCCATGTGTTCAAGAATAATGCAACAGCAATCACATGCAAAGTTTTCACCACCACCACCATAATAGACCTCTCAGCTTGGCAGATGAAAATTCTATTTAGAAAATTACTCTTGCACACTCCTTTTATAATGCATAACACAAAAGCCATGCGGAAACTGTACCATTTAAACTGGAGAACTTGTTGATTTAGAAAGTTGCCAGTAATGACTGGTTCCTGTTTCAATGTCTGTGTTCATTCAAAAGATTGTTGACAAATATTATGGAGGTCTTTCCAGGAAACAAGCATAACTTAAAAGATTTGTAGTCATCACAATGTTTGCAGAAAGGATGTCTCTGGGTGTTTAAAGTTAACATATTCCTAGGGTTTTAACTGGTATGACTGTTTAGGCTATTTTGAACAGTCCATATCAGTTCATCTGTGTAAATCATTTTTTTCTTTTTTGGTTAAAGCTTCATTACCAAAAGAATTTTACTAGAGAAGGGAATGTTAATAAGTAATGAAACAAAGAGCTCTATCACAGAGATTAAGTGCCCCTGTGTCTAAGTACAAAGTTCATGTAGCAAAGAGCAGCTGTTACTCTGCTCATAACCCTACAGCCGCCTTATAACCTCTGTTCAAAATCTGTCTGCCAGCTTTCCTGTTACTGTGCTGACTAGTGCAAGGTCCAACCAAGGTTCAAAGTTCACTGTCTGAAGTCTTGCTGGCTGTGTCCTTTGTGCAGATCTGACAATTTGCAGATAAGCCACCAACTGTTTCTTTTAAAAATTAGCACAAGCAATCCAACAGCTCCTGTTCTCAGATTTTCCCATTTAAGCTCTCAGTGCCCCTTTAGATGGAGTTGCCATTTATTAATTGTTGGGGTAACTCATTGAAACCTCTGAAATGACGCTGATTTGAGGCTGGGATGCAGTGAGTGGGAGGAACCTCATAAGGACCACAACCTACAGAAAATTAATCTTGCTTTGAAATCGCAAGTAGCAGAAGTACAATTGAAAGTAGCTGTGTTACACAAAAAAGATTAGCAATATATAGTATGGCCTCTTATATCGCTTGGAAGATAATCCTAAACTCTTTTACTGTTAGAGCTTTGTGTAAACAGAAGCTTTACTTTCATTAAATATCATGACATGAAGTGACATGGGGAACATAGTTAATTGGAATGACAAGGAATTTTGGCCAGCCGGTCCATCGCACAATTAGTAGTTTGACTTATTTGCCAAGCTACATAAACCGTCAAGCAGCCCATGTTCCTGTGGCTTTTTGGCACCACTGATGATATCCCAGCTGCTGAGATCTCAGTCTGACCATTTTACCAGATGGAATGTGAAAGGAGAAGCATTTTGTAATTTTGTTTTGGGTTTGTTTGTTTTTCATGGAAATGCATGGGTCCTGCTTTTGCTCAAGGGAAAAAAATGGTCCAGCAGTATTGATAAGAAAGTGGGAGAAGGAAGATTTTGGGTGACAAAAGCTGAGTTGAGAGACTTCTAGCAGGAAAGAGGGATGATTTGAAACTGAGGTGTATCTTACAAACTAGGGTTATTCCTAGATAACTGAGTTTTTATAAGATTATAAACAGTGAGCCAGAAGGCTGGCTCCATTCCTGTGAAGCTTCTACAGACAATCCAGACAATGTTATTTTGTCACATCTGTGGCTTTTCCAACAGTTTTTAGTCTGTTTTTTTTAAAATGTCTTGTTTTATTATACATTGTTTTGAAGACCCTGCTGGTAAGAAATTCAATTTTATTTCTTTTTGAAAGACAGCTAGCTAGGTGATAGCTAGATAGAAACAGAGAGATAGAAAGGGACACACACAGATAGTTCAGATATTTATCAGGCTGTCTTTCAGATTTCCTGTACATGTGGAACTGACTTCATATTTATATTTCAAATCTGAACATGCTATGTTGCCTTTGGAGTTCTTTGGGGGGCTCTTTTGGCATGAGTAGTACATAGAAACTTCCCGTAAATTCCTGTTTTTATACTACAGTGTTTCTGTACCTGAAGATGCTGTAAGTCAGTGGTTCTCAACCTGTGGGTCCCCAGATGTTTGTGGACTTCAGCTCCCAGAAGCCCTGAGCATGTCGACCATAGTGGCTGGGGCTTCTGGGAGCTGAAGTCCACAAACGTCTGGGGACCCACAGGTTGAGAACCACTGCTGTAAGTCATCACCTCATACTTGTTCCAGCTTCTAGAGCATATTTAAATTTCTTTAGAAAACAAAATCAAATATTATCTGGCTATCAGATCTGATGAATGGTGACACAGAACATGAACTGCTTGAGAAAAACCAAGGCATAACCTTGTATTTAAAAACTGGATTTATTTTAAAGGACATCATCTATATTTTACAGTACAAAACTGTGGCTTATAACATTTAGATTTTTTAATAGCTAAAAACTCTATTTTGGTCAGCTTGAAGGAAAGACAACGTTAGCTTTTTTTTTAAAAAAAAAAACTAACTATAATGGCAACCAACTACATTTTGGGCCTTGGAACTATAATTGTAACCAGTTACTTTTTAAAACCAGCTTTCTAAGCTCTGGAAAACTGTACATGCTAAACAGTGAGAATATTCAGAAATGACTCTAGAATTCTGAGACAGACACATCCACACTGTTACCTGCGATGAAAAAGCACTGACTGTCTATATGCTTACATCACAAGCCATGGGCAGCTCACAGATCAAGCAGAAGCGTCTCTGTCCCATTTGGAGGTGAGGCACCTGTCTGGACCAGCCTACAAGATACCACTGCCACAAAGATGCAAAAAAAGACCTGCTAAAATAATCCCTTTTGAATCTTGTAGGTTACTTCCTCATTTTGAAAACATTTACTGTCAGCATTGGGTAGAAAAGTCCCCGTGGTCAGTGCAGGAAAATAGCCAGTGAAGAAGACTGAGAGATTTAGGACCTTTCCACATTACACTGTTAGTTTGCTATTATCCCTCTTTCAACATCCTGTGGAATTCTGGGATTTGTAGTTTACAGAGGCCAAAGAGATCTCTGGCTGAGAATTCTAAATGCCCCTCCTTAAACTGAAAACCCCAGGATTTTATAGGATGTTGAAAGTGGAACAATAGCACTAAAACAGTGTAGTGAGGAAAAGCCTAGAGAAGTAGTCCATGAGAAAGAATTGGGAAATAAGATTTTTATTCAGATTGATTTTTTTTTTCTCCAATGTGCCAACATATTGCTGGTGAGTGGGATTCCTCCCCTCCAGTGCTTTAAATCTCAGATTAGACATCTAATAACTAGTCAAGTTCGGTTGACTGAAGGCTTAAAAGCTACTCTGTTTAGGTCATGCTCATTTCAAGTATGTCCCCTGTAAATTAAGCACTGGTCAGAGTGCATTGTTTACCATTATACATTACCCTGCTTGGTTTCATCATTCTGTATGCCCCCTTTCATCTGTAGATTCATAGCAAGCAGGATAGCAAGCAGGACACTGCAATTTGAACCTAAGAAGATGAGAAAGAGAACTGGTTCCTGCTAACAGGTAAGTAAGAACTGGCTCTTGCTACCAAGTTCCAACAGCCCTTCTCCTCCCACGGAAAAGATGGCCCTACAAGTGGAAAAACCCAGAGACCTGAAACTTCTCTGTGTAAGTAGGACACCCTGCAGAGGGTAGAAGGGCATTCTGAAGGAGGGGAAAAGCCTGAAACTGAATCTAAAGAGTGATTTTCTATTTCTTTCTGTCTTCTGTTCACTTATGGTTCAAAGCATGGAAATGTTCTTCAACTGTACTTCTATGGAGCAACACTATATTTTTGAAAACAGACTTTTTATTTTTCCCACACACTTTTCCAAGCTTTCCTTGCTTAAACTCCCCCCCAAAAAAAACCTCTACCATCAATGAACACCCCATTTAAAAAAAAAAAAAAAAAACCCCTGAGCAGGGCCCTACCATTAGTCAGAGTGAGGCAGCTGCCTCAGACAACATATTTGAAAGGGAAGAAAGCTGTTCATTATTTGCACTGTATTGTATTTTTACCATTAAGGATGGTGAACTGTGTTTCTGGGATTTCTGCCTCAATTGCCAACATAATTTGTAGCACTGTGGATACCATGTACCTTTACTGCAGTAGATGAGGAACATCATTTTTGCATTGCCCCAGGCAGCAACATGTCTTATACCAGTCATGAGTCTAAGCTCACCAGTATATTTCTTTTATTTTAAAACATTTATATATCCCTGTCTGTACTTCAGGGAATCCTGAGGCTGCTAACAACAGAAATCACAATTTTAACAATGAAAAACAGCCTTACCATTTAGAGGAAAGCCCACTGAACTTTAGAACATGAAAATAGCAGCAGATGAAAACATCTACAGAAGACTACTAGAGCATTCAAAATATTTAGAATATTCAACAGACATAAATAGATTAAAACAGTACCTTAACAGCTAAGCATTAAATTTCTTTCTAAAAGGAATGGCTTTCACCAGTTTCTGGGAAGTCTTTTGTTTACCAAGTGAGATGGGCTTCCCTTGGAACAGAGCTCTATAGTCCAAGTGCAGCTAGAGTATGGAAAAGTTAATGCTAGCTGAGGGATACTTTGAATTGTATTCCAGGTAGTAACTTTTTCAAACTCTGGGAACAGGTAACAAAGAGATCTTTTCCCACAGTATCAACTAAATACAGTACACTACAGATGCTGTAGCATACAATAGGCCTTTTCAAGATAATTTTCATAGGCAAAGAATCTCATTCAAGAGGAAATGATTCTTCTTATAACACAAGCCATTTGGGGATTTAAAGCCATTTGCACGTAGACATTTACCCTGCTGAGGGCCCTTGAGCCCAGAAAAGCTAGACTCCAAACCCTGCTAACTTTGCCATTAGGATCCTCATTGCCATGGGACACCATCCTGGCATTTCTGATATCACAGCCACTCTATCTCTTCCTCTTCCTCTTCTTCTCCAGACCACTGCCACTTCTCCCATGGCTAATGACTCTCTTTCTTCCAGTAACTGAATCTTTCAAATGGAAGCTGATCTGCTACTTGATTCCAGTCTGCGGCAGGCACCCACCACCACAAATTCTCCACATGGCAGTGCTTGATATCATATCAGCATCCAGAATAAGCCTTGGAGCTCAATGGCAGCAACATACTGAGAACTCTTACAAAAGCCTGGTACCTAGGAACATTATGGAAGTCATATAGGGAGCCTATCAGGGAAGGAGAATGTTACAATGGATTCAACTCCATCCTTCTGATTTGCACCTCGAATGGTAGAGCACTCTTGGCTAATCCTCCATTTGGTACAAAAGTGGAAACCAGAGGTGTAGGAATTAGCTGAAACTGGAATATTGGAGAAATGGGAATGGCTATTTCCTTTTCTTCCGCATGCAGAAATACATATATCCTGTGGGGAAGGTTGCATACTTCATAATGGTCCCCACAGATTTCTACATCTGCTGTGTGGGCTAGCCTTAGCAAGGTCTAAACATGCTTTGAAAATTGCTGGCTAGTTCTACCCTAGATTAGAACAGAGATGAAAGTTTTACTTTCCAGTGGAATCCTTGAATTAGGTTAGCAGCAGAACTCCTCATGTGTCTCCTTCTCTGGGATGGATTCAGCAGGGGATGCATTTTTTGTTCCAAGGGTTAGACATCAAAGTAAATAGCATGATCTTTGCAATTCCCCCAGGCCCTGTGTTCTTATGAAGTTATCCTCCTGTACCTGCAGTCATACACTCTTGCCTCTGAAGAGGAAGGTCAGAGGAGGTTTCCTTTCCAGACAGCTTTCCGCCTTTGAAAATATACAAAGACCTTCCTTTTGGCAAGCATAATGTAAAGCTTCAAGCAGTGTTAGGACAAAACAGGAATGGCATACTCAAGTCCAGTAGCTTATTCTTCACTGCTGGTTGTGATTTTCAAGTTCATTCCCATAGATGCTGCAGGTTAGAAAGAGAGCATGTGTGGCAACATTTTCTAAAGCTTTTTCAACCCAAGTCTGCATTCAGTATTTACCAAACCGTTTCTCTGAGCTTTGGTCCATAAATGGAAAGCAATTCAGAACAGTACATGCGTTTGTTGTTGTTGTTAAGTCAGGCAAAGTAAAAAAAAAATCTAAAGATTTAGCTTCACCTTTTCTTTCTTTAGGGTTTTGGGAAGAGGTATTAATATTAGTTCTCAGTAATTGGTCTCAGTTCATTCTTCCCTAATCATGTATGGTAAATTAAGCACAGGCATAACTTAAGTGTCAAGCAGGAAATGTACAGAGGATGACAAATCCTTGAACCATGATTTGGAAAGGTCTAGCAAAACTCAAATGCAGCTTTTAAAGACATATTTTCCTGGTTTCTGATATGCTATGGCCTCCTTTCAGTGCTGATATTCTTTAATTATTATCCCCAAGGAACCATTTAAGCATACTCACTAGTGCAGCTAAAGGAAAAGCCCTTATAGGAAGAGTTATAAGAAGAGCTATTCTCATAAGACGAATTATTCTGGTACAGACCAAGGACCAGTCTAGCCCAATATTATGTTTGCACATCAGCCAATGGGTTGGTTAAAGAGAACCACCCCTAGGACTTAACTGTAAGAGCAGCTTTCATTACATGTTCCCCAGTAAATGATAACAAAAGCATATTGTTTCTGATATGGAGTTAATTTATAGTGAACCTGATTCATAGCCACTGAGTTTATCCAATCCTCTTTAAAAGCATCCAAGTTGGCATTCCTAATTGACTATCTCATCCACATCCTTGTTTTGAATTGTGCTATATCTAAGCAAATATGTATTACAGAACCCTGCGTGCAGTTATTGTCATGATAATACTGTAAGCAGCTACATCGGTGCACTGCTAAAAGCGTAAGCTTTATTTCTGGTATAGAGACTGACCCTTTAATTTTGGGTCTCATTTTATCCACAGTCTTTGCTATGCAGTTTAAACTAAACTGAATTAAAGATATCAGGGTAATAAACAATAAATACGTTTAAAAATGAAGTAATAAAATAGCAACAATAGTGAATAAAAACCATAAAATGGATTAAATAGCTTAAAATGCCAGAAGTTTTGACCTGGTGCAAAGAGGATTAGAAGACTGGCATCAGTTACTCTTCCTTAGGTTGTCACAACAGAAAGGTTTCATTCCCTAGACAACATGTAATCAACGGTAGAAGGTACTTGACAAGAAGCTCCCTTGTGGATCTTAAAAAGTGGACAGGCAGCTTTATGAAGGGGTGTTCTTTTAGGGATTGAGGTCTCACATTATTTTTGGCCTTTTCTGTGGGGGGGGGCAGTAGGTAACAACTTCTTGAATAGAGCCTCAAAGCAAACAGTATACTGATCCCACAGGATTGGTACAATCTGTTCCTACCTGGCCATACTGATTAAAACACTAATAGCCCTATTTTACATTAGTTAAGCTTCCAGGATATCTTGAAAGGCAACACCACATTAGGGTTGTTAGGTTGAACATGAGATGGTAGTACTGTAACTTTAAGCATGAACAGACTGGGAAGCAGAACAAGGTATCATAAAACTGTGGCCCTTTTCGCACGGCATTTGCCATGCGAAAGGGTCCCTCGATCAGTGCACAACTGCGAGGAGAAGTCCACATGATACACTCGCAATTGTGCAACACACCAGGGTCTGGCAGGCGCTGATCACACACTTTTTCATTTTCAGTTGTGAGCTGAAAATGGTGCGCAATCGTGCATTGCTCTGGGGCCCCGTGCGCACTTGCCGTGTGTGCGGAGCTCCAGAGCCATGGCTCTTGCGCTTCCTGCCCCAGTGAAGCCTGGGAAACTCCCAGGCTGCACTGCGGAAGGAAGAGGAGGGGCTCTTGCGCGAGCAGGCAGCAGCTGTGGAGTTGAAGGAACCAGGACAAGAGAGCCTCTTGCTAGAGGCTGCTCGCGTGATCCCTGCACCCCAGCTCTGCAAAAAGGTGAATTGAGGAAAGGGCCTATGTCAAGCAAGACAGAAAAAGGACCTATCTTCTTTTACCTTCCTAACTAACTTTCAACTACAGCTAACCTCTCCTGAAACAGTTACTGCCTCAACAGTCAAGAAGAAGGAGGGAGTTTGTGGAGAACCAGCGAGCTCTTTTCTTGCTACCTGCACATCTCCTGTTTGTTCAAGGATATAACTCAATCTAGAATAGATGATATACTTAATTCATCTAAGTATATTGTCTATTGTCTACTTAATTTCACTTAATTGTCAAAGGGATCTAGAAGTCTTAGTGGACCACAAGCTGAACATGAGTCGACAGTGTGATGCAGCAGCTAAAAAAGGCAACGTGGTTCTGGGCTGCATCAACAGGAGTATAGTGTTGAGATCGAGAGAAGTAATAATAGCAGTTTATTCTGCTCTGGTTAGACCTCACCTGGAATACAATGTCCATTTCTGGGCACCACACTTCAAGAAGGATATTGACAAGCTGGAACATGTCCAGAGGAGGGTGACCAAAATGGTGAAGGACCTGGAAGCCATGCCCTATGAAGAGAGGCTTAGGGAGCTTAACGTTAAGAGGAGACATGATAACCATGTTGGAATGTTTGAAGGGATGTCATGAACATGGAGCAAGCTTGTTTTCTGCTGCTCCAGAAATTAGGACACGGAGCAATGGATTCAAACGACAGGAAAAGAAATTTCATCTAAATATCAGGAAGAACTTCCTGACAGTCAGAGCCATTTGACAGTGGAATATGCTGCCTCGGATTGTGGTAGAGTCACCTTTGGAGGTTTTTAAGCAGAGACTCAATGGCCATTTGCTGGGATTGCTCTGAGTGTTTGTTCCTGCATGGCAGGGGGTTGGATTTGATGGCCATTATGCTCCCTTCCAACTCTATGTTTCGATGATTCTATGGACAGAGGAACCACCTATCCACAGAACCTCTGTCTTGTTGGGATTCAAGATCTGTTTATTGGTTCACTGATATCCATGATGAATTCCTACATGGCCTCACAATGCATATCTGAGAAGGAGGCTGCTGATCTTGTTGCACGGTTAGCATAGTATAGACGACTTGATCGGACAAGGTTTATTTTGGTCAGCAGTACTTGTGGGGTGGCTTTAGCCAGAGGTAAGATTTGTTAACTTGTTCAAGCATATGCAAGATTCTCAGTTGCTTGCAAGAGGCAGCCTACAAAAACTGGAGGGGAAGGAACAATGTGATAATTTGTGTATGCTAATTGAGAGTGAAGCATTTATTTAGGTTGTTCTTGTTATTTTCTACAGATTCACATCTCAGCTCCTGACAAGGGATTCAGTGCAGAACTAAAATATGATGACTGACTTGGCAGCAGTGAGAAAAGGTCATTTACTGTAACGCAATAAAGATAAGCAATAAGTTTTGGTGATGCATATAGTATGTTCTGTGCTTCCATACTTGTTCTTTCCTCCCTCAGCAAAACATGGCACCTGAATACAGTGCAAGCAGGTTTTTTTTTAACCAAAGTAGCCAACCATGTCACTGGTTTAAAAGAAAAAAAGATGCCCTGTCACCTGCTGAAGCCTAACCTCAAAAGCTTAGCAAAGTCCTTTTAATTTTATTATTCAAATCTATCACTTTTTAATCATCTCTCTAGCAATGAGGCAAAGCTGCTGATCCTGCACCACTCTTGCATAAAGAAATAAACATTTCAGTAAAGCTGTTGAATTCAATAGGGGCCTGGAATGCGGGGGGGGGGGATAGAGGGTGCAATGTATTGCGACAAATGTGTTTAGCAGATTTTTTACTTGCTCAGCGTTAAAAAGACATGAAAATGAAAAGCATTTATATTCATAGAAATTTACTGACATTTTAAAAATAGTAAAGAAAATTTCAAGGGAATGGAGGTTGTGTTTATCCCAGCTGGCTTTCCTTAGGGTTGTCATAACAGCCTACCTAGTCATTCTATATTTATAGCAGATTATTCTGTCATTTATAATTATGCTTCATGGGAGAAGAACAATTCTAAACCATTTTAGTAATCACACTTGAAATCACTCGCTGCCAAAGAAGATTATTTTAGTTATCTAAAGGAATTTCATTTATTTATTGGAAAGATTCAAACTGTTGCTAATTGTTAAGATACAGTTCTGTGAACAAGAATACCTTTTATACTGAAACGTTGGTGACAACACACAACTCTGAATACAAAATTTCAATATAAGTCTTCCTTGTCAGTCAAGTTCCTAGTCACAACACAACCATTTTGAGATATTAATTTTGGATGTTTTTCTTGTTTTCGTTACACAGACAAATTGGTTTTGTACCACTTTAATTACCACTGATAGATAGTTCTATGGAATCTTGGAACTAGTAGTTTGGAATTTGAGCTTGGAATTCTCTGATAGAGAGCTGCAGTGCCTCTTTGCTAACTCGGAGGGCCCTCTAGGATTATGCAACACACTTAGTGGAAAGAAAGTACACATGCAGACATCATCAGTGTTGGGAGTGAACAGGAGCTTTAATTCAGCAACATCTGTTGGAGCTGTTGACAACAGCAGCTTTTTTTGTTTAAATATTTATATGCCACTCTTACAAAAATGGAGAGAAGAAAACTGAAATTTAAGTTAATCAATAAAAACAAGGCACAGAATTGAAAGGCATACCAGTAAATCAATATAGTGGATGGGATACATACTATAAGAGAGCAATCCTATGGTTTCTGGGAGGGTGTTGCGTTATGACAGGGGTTCTTAACTTGGAAATCATGGACCCCATGAGGGTCTATGGATAGATTTCAGGGGGTCCATGTACCTGGATAGGGAAAAAAATTACTTCTTTATTTTAACTAACTGTTCTAACTGAAAATTAGAATTTCCTTCAATTATGGAGAAACCACAGTAGTATTCATAGCACCTTTGACTTTGTCACCAATGGAAATCACAGATATTTTCATATCATGTTACATTTGATGTAGATATCTCAAAATATAAATTATTCTAATCATAACTTTGAAATTACTTCAGTTATTAGACCTGCCATTAGATTGCATGTGATTGCAGTCCGTAGGAGTTCATAGGTTTCACCGGACTGGCATGGAGTCCATGGCACCAAAAAAAAAGAAAGAAAAAAAGAAAAGAAAAGAAACCCTCTGTCTTAGGCTAGAAAATATTTCCTTCTCCAAGGGCAGAGAACACACAACCATCAATAATTTCATAGTTCTTCTAAATGCAAGCAAACTTCTCCTTTCTAGAGTGAGATTTATCTACAGATTCAGGGCCATAACTAGAAGGTTCTGGTCCTAGCAGCTAAAATTGCATGAATACACACTAAAGACAGGTTCTGGACTAGTTGTTTTGAGTCATTCTCTGGTGTTTAGTGTCACCTTAAACCTTAACTGTGCAGTTCATTAAAAACTGCTCATTTGGTTTCATTTGAAAGTGGCTGCTCATAACGTAAAATTAATGTTGACTGTAGGTGTGTCTAATCCCCTTGTCTGCCTCTTGATTTTTGTTTCTGTTTCCAGTTATAGAATGGTCTTGACTGTTCACATTTTCCTTCTCCTCTGAATACTTTTTTTTCTGTTTTTTTTTTTAATTTTAATTTTCAAAATTCTCTTCAGCAAGCTGAAACTCTATCTGGCTACTCATGGTTCATAGCTTCAGCCTTTCTCCTCTACTGTTGCTGATCATACAACTACCTTGGAGGTTCTCTTTGATCTCAGATGGCTCCTTTCATCTTTTTAAAAGCCCACCATTGTAACACTTGATTACCAAGTGAATATTATTCAAATATGCCAAATTCTGCTTCAAAGGCTATCATAGCTAGAATTCTGTTGGTGTCTTAGATGTATGTCTTCTAGATATGCAGTTGGACTTTTTTGGGGCAATGGATGCATTTGGTTCATGGTTGTGAAAGTAGCATTCTACAAGTATAGCCATGTCATATTGGCCTAAAATCCATGGTTACACTCTTAACTACAATAGAGCTATTAACTGAACTGGAGCTCCAATACCTAACAATTATTTTTGATAAACATGCGGTGGTGAAATCCACAATGTGCCACTAATGGATTCTCTTAATTATGCGGGGAAAATCCAGAGTAAAAAACTGTGCTGTGGGTACTTACACAACTCTGATACAGTAAAACAAAATCCTAGATCCAAAGGTGTACCCAATTCTGCAGCACCTTCCAAGCAGAGTGCATTACTCCATGTTATTGAATGAACTGGATTTACTTATGTGTTGACTCGCCATTCGGCAATTGATTGAATTATTGAGTCTGCTTGGAATTAACCAACACAACTCTAACTATTAAACTGTGCATTCTTGGATAATGTATAACTAATCAGAGCTCCAGTACCTAACAATTACCCTTGATAAATATGCAAAGTGCTGAAATCCACAATGTGGCCAATAATCGATTTTCTTAAGTAGGATTATATATCAAAGACAAATTCATTTGTCAGAAATCCATGCGAGAGATCAAATGGAATCAATGGAGCATTTGGGTAAAAATAAATGGAAAAAGAAATAGAAACAACATTGCAGTGGGAATTTGCTACACGCCACCAAACTAAAGATGAGGTGGTAAGATGATGCTTTTCTGAAACTAGTCTCAGAAATCTCCAAGAAGCAAGAACTGGTAGTTGTGAGGGACTTCAGTTATCCTGTTAGCTACTGGGAGACTAGCTTTGCTAAGCACAAGCTCTCCAACAAATTCCTGACGTGCCTTGTAGATAATTTCCTCTTTCAAAAGGTAGAGGAAAGAACAATGGGATCAGCAATCCTAGACTTGATCCTAACCAATAGGGAGGAGTGGGAACTTTGCGGGGGATGACCACGTAATGCTAGAATGCATGGTTGTGGGGCAGGGCAAAAAAGAATATAGTCAAACATGAACCTTGGATTTCAGGAAAGCTGGTTATCAAGCTCAGGGAAATACTATGCAGAATCTCGTGGCTAGAGATGCTAAAGGAAAAAGACATTCAGCATGGGTGGGATTTCATGAAAAAGAAACTGCTAAAAGCACAAATATAAACAATTTAATGAAATAAGAAAATAAATGGGATACATCTGAAAAAGCCAATGTGGCTGCAGAATAAATTCAAGAAAGATGTGAAAAGAAAAAAAGAGTATGTATAATGAACAGAAAGAAGAAAGGACAAATCACCAAGGAAGAATACAGATATGTAGTTCAAGCTTTAGGAATGGTATAAGGAAAACACAAAATGAGCTGACATTGGTTAGGCAAACAAGAAGCAACAAAAAGAGGTTTTTCAAATATCTTTGAAGCAAGAAAATGATGAAGAAAATGGTGAGACCTCTGTTTGGCAACGATGGTAAAATGCTAACAGATAACAATGAAAAGGCAGAACTGCTTAATATCTATTTTGCTGCAGTATTTTTTCCCCAAAAGAAGATTGTGTGCTTCCATGCATCAGCAGAGACCTAGGTAAGGAATCCAAGTTGCAAATCAAGATTCATAAGGAATCACCTACTTAACCTAAACGAGTTCTGATATGCAGGATAAGATGCACTACATCCCAGAATGTTGAAAGAACTTGCTGGCATACTCACAGAACCACTTGCAATCATTTTTTAAAAATCTTGATAAATGGGTAAGATGCCAGAGGGCTAGAGATGAACAAATGTTGTCCCTTTCTCAAAAAAAGTAAAAAAGAAAGAAAGATGAATGCAAGAAACTACAGGCCCATCATCCTGACCTCAATATCAAGAAAAATATTAGAACAGATTACATACGAGTCCATCTGCCAATATCATGATGCAGTGCGGTAATCGCTAGAAGTCATGAGTTTGTAAAGAACAAATCCTGCCTTTTTTTTTAATTTGGTCATTAGTTTAGTTGATGGTGGGAATGTGAAGATTCCAACCTGGAACAAATGGAAAAAGAAGTTAAAATTGGGACGGAGGCAAAGAGATTAGACAAGCCCACAGCTAACTTTATAGCCCAAATGATGAGATGTTGTCAAATGAACTGAAATGAATCACACTAGTTGAACTGCACACAGAAGATATATTTCATATTTTAAAGTCCATTTTTAAAAGGCCCAGAAAAAAGTAGAGAATAAGAAAACAGCGTATATTTATCAGCATGTAGTTTCATGCTTGGATCTGAAAGTGCTAAGAAACTTACCAGTGGTAGAGAAATCCACTATCAGAATTGTCTGGAGAAGGGCCTGATTTTGTCAAGGCAGAAGGGCAGGAAGGTTGATGGGGGTGGGACAACTGGTCTCTAAAATGGCTATAGGGTGAAACCAGCATCAGGAACTGAATATGGAAACACCATGGTAGCTAAGTGTAGCTTAGCTAATGAAATAAAACCCCTGCAAGCTTTATCTCCTGACAGTTTAACAGGAAATGAAATTAGAATTTTCTGCTAAGATCATGTTCCAGGCTGGCTTCAATGTCAGCTAAATGCATTACAATAGTCAAGCCTTGAAGTTACAAAAGAATAAATCTGCATGGCAACAATCTCTCTTACATGAAAAGATGCAGCTTGCATGACAGGTGTAATTGACAGGACACTTTTCAGAAAATCATAACATTTCTGCTTATCAAAAAGAAGTGAGGGGGGAGAAGAAGTCCAGGCAGAGTCCAGGGTGTGAAACTACACTGATGGAGTAAAAACTACAGTAAATGAGGTGGTACACTTCTCCCTGAACTATACTGCTTCAGAGTACACATAGCAGCTCACAAATTTTGGTTTATTTCTTCCCTCCCACTGTCATCAGATTTCTTGTCCAGCCTTCCTCCTAACATGATTTTTTTTTTTACATTAAAGTACTTGTTTTGTACGGTCTATGGCTACATAAACCACCTACAGTCTGAAGTGGTACCATGTCATCTGATGCTTAGAAGAACAAGGCCTAGGTCTTGTAGGTTAGTTTATAGGAAATGTGTGGAAAAATACAACTTCCTTGTTAAGTCTGAGCTGGGTTGCTAGCATTACTTTCAAAGCAATACACATTTCAATCTTCATTTGAATGCATGAGAAATTACACTGCAGGTTGGATATGATGACTGTGTTGTTCCCTTGAGTCCTTTGATATCAAGCATTTAGCATCATTCTTAGTTATACAGGCTATAGTGCCCTCTGAATATTTGAAAATTTGCTACAGCTTTCATTCTACTGAGGAAGGATGAATTCTTTTCAATAATGTACTGAAATTTTGAGAGCCAGCATGTTGTAGTGGTTTGAGCATTTGAGTACAACTCTGGAGACCAGGGTTCAATTCCCCACTTGACCACAGAAATCCACTGAGTGACACACACTCTCAGCCCCAGTAAACCCTGTGATAGGTTCATGTTAGGGCCACCACAAGTTGGAAATGACTTGGAGGCACACAACATCAGCAACTGAATTTTTGCTGCCTGAGACAGAGTGAAAAAATGACAGTTCCTCCATGCCATCCAGTGCCAAAGTGAAAAGTACCCAGGGCTAAGCAATCTATTTCAAAGTGTGGTCAAGAACATCCTGCAATCACCTCTTCTCCTTGCCACCAGTAAAATACAACAATAAATTAAATAACGTTTTCTCCAGTGTTATGATACTCAACACGTGCTGCTGCTTATGACAGTTGTTTTACTCTGGTGTGGCATGGTATGGCCCGCACAAGTCTTGGTCATACTGGATTTTGTTTTTTCTTTAGTTCTTCTGCATAAAGCTATCAGTTAAGGCTCACAATCTCAACAGCCCTACAGAAATAATTGAGTTTTAATCTTTTTTTTTTTGTTCTTCCATTCAGCTATTGATCCTTCTAATGCTGTGGCAATACTCAACTGCTCAGACTTCATAGCCTCATTGATTTATAAGTTTTGAACCAAGAAACCAGAGTGGGCAACTTCTGGTCTTCCAGAAGTTGTTATAATTCAACTTCCAGAATTTCCTCACCATTGCCTGTGCTGACAAGGACCACTGGGAATAGCAGTCCAACCACATCTGGAGGTCCACAAGTCTGATCTAAACAATCGGCCCAAAGAATCTTGGACCAAAGTAACCAAAATGAACAACAGAAGGCTTCTAATTAGAAGCTAGTGATAGCAAAGTAGCAAAGATTCAGAAGAGATATATTTTTGTACAGATCCTCAAAGAGTTTGTGCTATTAATCTTACATATATTTTTACATCTTTTTTCTGCATTTTATCTTTTGGAGGCTACAGTGCCCTGGAATGTCTTCTGATGGGCCATTAAATAAGTAAAAGTAAAATAAATCTCATGTAGGTACGAAATATAATTTTCTGTACTACAAATTATTTCAATTTTTTTATTTCTAATATTATCCATTTGTAATTTATAACCATGTTCCATCAGTGTGAAAACAGGAATATAAAGAAGTGGTTGAAAAGTAAAAATTAGTTGTCCTTCTTTACATAATAATAATTCATACATACACTGGATATATGAAGGGGAGAAAAATCTGTACAAGAATAGAAGAAATGACAAGAGGAAGTTAGAATTAAGAGTGAAATTAATATCAGCGGTAACAGATTAGGTTGTCTTGGTGGGAGATAATTAACACACTAAAGGGTGTGAGGCCATGTTCTAAAAAAGAAGAAGTGATAATTATTCACATATTGAGAGACTGGTAGAGTTAGCTTCAGGGATTAGAAGGCTGTTTTTAAAAAATCAAAACAGTAAAATGCCAAGAACAAAACAACAGAAAGAAATATGTTGGCGATGATAAAGAATATTATTTTATGTGTTTTGTGTAGACTTATTTCAGAACATTTTAGAACTTAAAACAGTTGTATTGATCGTACCTTTATGCAAAATATGGTTCTTACAGCATGTATCCTGGCTATCTCAACCCATATAACCATTTGTTGTTGTGGTGGTGGTGGTGGTGGTTGTTATGTCCCTTTAAGTTGATTGATTTATGGACATCACTATCCTAGAGTTTTCTTGACAAGATTTATTCAGAGGAGGTTTTCTGTTGACTTCATCCAAGCTGGGAAAGTAGAACTTACCGAAGTTCACCCTGTGGGTTGCTGCGGCAGAACAAGGATTCATACCCTGATGTCTCAGAATCCTAGTCCAGCACTCAAACCACTACAGCATATTGGCTTTGTGTATTCACTGCCGACTGATATCCCTTTCATTCATGCAGAGCTTGCTTCACCATGAATAAAAAGGGCAATGCATTCTGACCTGTTTTACTAACATGGTGTAAATTTATTGAGATACAGGTATAAAGCAAACTACAGAAGCCATACTGATGTGCAAGTATGGAGATGGCTTGGAATTAATACAGTTCTGCTGTCAAAATGAGGCATGTCCCCACACAACAGGCTGTGATGAGGAAAAATCCCTCAGTGCTCCTGAGTGAAGAGGTCCTTTTCATCAACTACTTAGGCAGAGATTTGAGTTGGAATCAATCATTTTCAATCAATCACTTTATTTATATCCTTCCTTTTCCCCAAGAGTGGGAATAAGGCAGCTTACAGAATGAGTACAATTAAAACCTCATATAGCTGAAGACATACAAAATGTTAAGATTAAAATAATGAAAAACTGGCTATAGAATTAAAAACATATAAAATATTAATTGACTTGAATAGATTAAAACAGTATAGTTCTAAACAGAATACACCATTATAGAACACAATCAGTTCCCAAACGCCTGCTGGAATAGAAAGCCCTTCACTTGACAGTAGGCATGTAATTATTTCACAAATGTTCTTCTCAAAGAAGCAACAAGCAATTTTAGCCATTTTCTTCTTACAATCTTTTCTTCTTATAGTCTTCTTCACACAGTATTTGAAAACTGCCCTGTTTTTGAAGAGAATTTGTAGTTTCAGCACACATTCAATGCAAAATCTGTATTTTTTTGCACAGAAAACAGGA
Source organism: Iguana delicatissima (assembly GCA_948472985.1). Taxonomy (NCBI): domain Eukaryota; kingdom Metazoa; phylum Chordata; class Lepidosauria; order Squamata; family Iguanidae; genus Iguana; species Iguana delicatissima. The sequence continues at coordinate 472,560 of CAOKZL010000478.1, read as the reverse complement.
TTTTCTACATAAGAAACAGGATTTTTATGCAGAAAACATTTTGCACATTCCCATCAAATGTGGTTGCAAAGATGGGAACATAAAAGTGGACGTTCTCTCACAGTCGTGTAAGGATGCGGGTGCAGGGAGGGGGAATTGACCCCAGGAAGCAATGTTTCTAGGGTGTCCTGGCTACCTGAGTGCTACCATACATGGCTAGTGGAGGATCTCCATCCTCCTCAGTCTCATGCACAGGATGGCAATGAAACTGGGAACAGAAACAGTAGGACCAGGAGTGAGTGGGGTTGTGATTTTTAAATCAAGTCAGTTTTCATCACCCTATGATGACAAGATCTCAAAAACTTAAACATAAATGCATTACACTAAAGTCACCCTTTCCCCTATCTTTTTCCTTAAAGCCAGTATGGTTGCTTTTGGTCTTTGCTCTTCTTTGTACTCTGGGAACAGAATTACATGCTTGGTTGTGAACTTAAGTAATATCTACTACTACTACTAAGCAGCTAATGAATATGACTAGGTTTTTTTCAGGCATACTTTTTAAAGGAATATTATAAATGCTGTATTTTTTCAATCAGAGTTCATTATGTTTATTATAATTAACAATTGTATTATTACATGTAGAACACTGTCCATGTACTTTGGACTTTGGGACAGAGACACAAGGACTTCCTGTACAGTGTTCAACAAGAGCTTATAAACCAAAGTACTGAAATATCAACCAGCAATATCTACAGGGAACTAGAGAAACAAAAATGTGTGCTATTGATTTGTATACTATCTGGTTTTTTATACATTGGCTACCTGGCTTTCAAAACTGAGGCAATAGACATTTAATTTCTTTTAATGGTATCATAAATAGATCCCTACATTAGCAATCAATCCCTAACTCAGCTTGATTGGTTTTTAAAGGAAAAAAAACCCTTAATTCATCATTACAAGTGTCTTGTGTGGTTTTCAGTTCATCAGCAAAATACAAAATTAAAGTCACTTTGAAATTGACTCAGATATTATGTTCTGAAAAGGTGGATATAGTGGTATAGTATGACAGCTTCAGCTTAAGTGACATCACACTGAAAAAGGCTTTCTGAAAATTGTTGACACAGAGTGCAATTTTAAATCAGAGTTAATATTTCAGAAAATATATTCAAATTCCCCCCCTCAGTTTTTAAACCACCATAATGTGAACCAGACCACTGCCCTTAAGTCCCATAACTAATATACCTGTAAGTAATTCTCACTGATCACTAGGGCTTACTTTTGAGTCAGTATACATTGGATTGTACTATAAATGGTTTACAAATCACAATACCAAAATAAGCAGTCCTTCTCTCTCTCCCTCTCTCTCTCATGTACCTTTACCTTTCAAATTTAAAATTATTTCTGCACATTTTCTACTAAATACTACTAAATCCTCTCCCCAACCTTTTCATGATTTGGTTAGTTATAGAATTAACTTCAGAATCATCATCAGTAACTAATTAGGTAGCATTTTACTCATTTTCCTAGCTATTGGGTAAGTGGGATAAATGCATTCAGTGCACAAAGAAAGTGACATAGAAGAAAGGATTGAAGGGATTGAACTATTATGATCCCCTTTGGGTGAGGTAATTGAAACATTAAATGTAGAAGAGCAAATAAGAGAAAAACAAAATAAATAATTTCCCAATAGCTGCTTAGTATACACATACAACTACAACTGTGAATATGCGAGTGATTTGCTGGGTGTTTCAAACATCACTAAGTTCATACCTACAAAAAATGCTTATTGTGAGAAAAATACTAAATCTGTATGTGGAAAATTGAGAGCCAGTATGGTGTAGTGGTTTGAGTGTTGGACTTTGATCCTGGAGATCCTGGAAACCTGAATTCGCTGCTCAGCCCATGGAAATCTACTGGGTGACTTTGAGTGCTTCACGCACTCTCTCAGCCCCAGAAAATCCTGTGATAGGTTTGCCTTAGGAAATGTAAGTAAGTAAGACATATGAAATGACTCGAAGGCATATAAAAACAACAACAATGTGGATAATCATATACACATATGGCTTATTTAATCCAGACTTTAAAGGAATTTTCCAAGGTTCAGAATTCTATTCTGCAAGCTATCCAAGCTGCTGAAACAATTTGGAGGATAGAATTCTGAACTTTGGAAAACTCTTTTAAAGCCTGGATTAAAAATTTGCCTCCCCACTGATTTGAACCCTATCACACTTTCATATTTGCTCAGGAATCTCTTAACTGATTGATCTTGTTATAAGAATTTTTCACATGCAGAGACTTTTGTTACATGAAATATTAAAGCTCTGGTTGTTTTTATTTGACTTTGGAATATGATATTTGAAAAGGTTGTCTTTAATGTATATTCATATCACTTATAAATTGGTTATACTATGAACTTACTTCATGTAAAGCAAAGTGGCACAACTTGTTCCTAATCAGATGGTTCTATTAGTCACTTAACTGAGTATGTGCGTACATTGTGCCTAAAACACTATTGAAATTTACAATAGTCAAAGCTGGGGAAAAAATGCTGCTGATCCACATTTATTGAATATCCTCCTCTTTAAAAAGAATATAAAGCCATTAATTTTACAGCCTATTTCTGATTAGATTTAACAGCGTCACTGACGGACTGCATAGATTTGATCCTTTAAAACTGATGACTATTCAGTTCCATCATTATAAGTGGAATTCCACCCAGTACTGCCAAGTATGGTAATATCCTAGGGGTAAGTGAACCTCTGGATTTTTTCCTTTTCTTAATTTATTGGTGTTTCTATTTAGGCATATTATACTTTATCAAAATCTGTTGGAATATCTTTTCAGAAGTGACAAGGAAACATATATAGCAAAATCTTGCTTAACATTGCCAGTTAATTTTTTTAGGAAAATATATATATCCAATTTGGATTGGATTTTTTTTCCTCCAGAAGCTTAAAATGTGATGAAATTGCTTATTTATGGAACAGATCTATGCATATAGGTGAAGGATTCTCTTTTATTATCTCCATTTGATTTGCTTAAATCTCTCCTTTTTCTGTTCAGAGTAGATGTAGTAGCTTTTTATTTGTTTAAGGATTCATTTGCATTAACTGTAGCAACTAAAATGATTAATCAGTGTGATGGAAGTTCCTTTCTGATTTATGGAATAAATATATGTATGTAGTGGCAGGATTCCCTTTTATTAACTTGATTTGGCTTGGTTAAATACACTTTTTTTTCTGTTTAAAACTGCTGTAAGAAGTTTCTGTTTGTGAAGGGATTCATTTGCACTAAACTATAGCAGCTAATATGACTAACAAGTGTGACGGAAATTGCTTGTTTATTTATGGAATCAATATACATATATTGTAGAAATACTTTCTTTTATTATCTTCATTTGCTTATCTTCTGTTTCTCTTATCTTTTTTCTGTTTGGAATTGATGCAGGAGCATTCTATTTGTATAAAAATTCATTTGCACTAAATGTAGCAACTAATATGACATTATACATAATATGGGCTTCCAGGGTGTTCTGTGTTTCCTTGATTCTTTGGAAGTGATTATACTGAATGTGAGAATCTTGGGAATGACTAGTGGAGCATTTCTTAATCTTCTGGTGTAATAAAGAAGGCCAAAATAGATGTGACAAAAACTGTAGAATCTTGGGACCATAGCAAGTGTGTGTAGGGAGAGATTAGTTTCTCTCTCTTTGGCCAATGCAATCACTGACACTGCTCTGTGGCTCCCCAGAGCAGCTGTTAGTCACATTGCTTAAAATGTGCACTTTAACTGCATTCAGGCACGTGACATCACAACTGGTCTAAAGAAGAACCCTTTGGACCAGGAATGGTAAGATGTTGGACTGCATTCCGGCCATACTTCAACACTGGCTATACTGGCTAGGGTTGATGATGTTGCAGTTTAGAAACATCTGGGACTACAAGTGCAGCATCTATGTTTTTTATTGTGTTTCCAGCACCATATCCACAAAAGGAAGTAGCATAAGACTTATTTAAATGTTGCTAACCACCTGTTCTTGCATTCAAAGCCTTTTTCCCATGTGGTAATCCACACAAATTGAAATAATGTCTGAGAGTCTCATCTTTGCATATTCATTTTGTATGTGGAATGTTTGCATGATGTGTTGCAAGATCCTTAAACACAAGCATGTAGCAAAGCATTGTAAGTTACCCCTGCTATGCAGATCACCTTTCTGAGGAACAGCACATTTTGGTAGCAATAACACATGCTAGGTAAACAGGAAAACCAGTTCACCTTTAGGAGACAAACCTTTCATTAGCACTCATTCATCTGGAAAAAACAAAGTAAGACTGAACCCATTCTCTCAGCATGGCTGGTACCAACTGCCATTTACCCTTTCTTTTCACACAGCTGTCTTCCTTAGTTGCAACCCATCTGCTCAGCACCAATAAGTGTGTTCCCAAATTCACTGTGTGCACCAATTTCAAGATTGCAGCTTCAGGCAAAGAAAGAACAGGTCCCATGTTCCAGACACTGGGGCTATTTCTCTTTCCAGAAAACTGGCCATACAGTTTTCCTGGGACTCTAGTGTGGAGAGATAAGGCCAGCCAATCAGAGGGAGCCTAGTTGGCTGGCAGGAAGTAGGACTCAGTAGCAAGCAACGGTTTCACATAGGTCCATTCTCGACCTGTTATAAGTGGCTTCCTGCACCACACCATTGCCAGTTGGCCTCAGTCATCACCCTCTCTAATTGTTTTAAAATATATGATTGTTTTGTTGGTAGTATCACATTGCTAATATTGATTGTCCTAACTTTGGGTAGTTTTGGTGGGGGCCACACAGCCATCACATCCATTTTGGGGAGTCCATTAATGGACCTTTGGGCATCTAGACAGCCTAGTCAAGCCCAATTTGGAGAACAAAAACTTTGTCTGACTCCCAGGTCACAGAGGAACCATGCAGTAGTTCCTGCCTGAGCAGGTTCCTGTATCTGTCTCACCAGTGTTTCAGTTTCCATTAGTGGGCAGACAGTGTTTCCAGAACATGCACCCCCATGCTTTGATATGGTTTAATTGGTAAATATTAATTGGCATAACTATAAATTATACTCTGCTATGGCTGCATGGCCATGTTGGCTAAGAGGAAAAGCCGGCCAAACACATGCACTACAAAACTAGATCAGGTAAGACCTCAAGGCATAGCCAGGTCACAATCAGGAAATCACCAGGGAAATTCCAGTGATAATGATCTTATACTTAGCCTTCAACGGCTCAGCCTCTAAAAATAATAGCACCTGTGATATTCTAACAGGACAGCTGATTTAGTCTCCCTTCCTCTGATCACCAGCTTCCCTTTTGTCTTCACACCTGGCCAGCAATCAAGGAGCTATCCCATTAGCCTTTTGTCACGTAACACTAAGACCATTAGTCCATTCTGGACCCCATTGTTTGTGCTGTTGGACAGCCATTAACACTTTCGCCCTCCAGGCAGAAAAAGAATATTTAAACACCAGTTTTGGGCTAGCCAACTCTCAATACACTGGTAGCTGGTCATTACTCTGCTGCTCTGATTTCCGTTTGTGTACTATCCTTTGACTTCTAGTCTAAGCCACATCACTCTTTGCCTCTCTGTTGGACTGGTAAATATCATCCACTTTGCCCTAAACTCTCACCATCCAAACTTTTCCTTCCTTTTCTTTCAGTTAGCCTTGTGTGACTGGGAGACTGTATCTTGTGTGTGTATGATTGTTAATTCCCCCAATAAAAAACAAGCTTACTTTTGAATCCCCTGCTGGTTCTTCCCTTTCCTAGGTGTAAAAGATTTCATAAGGTTATCCCCCACCCCTTTCATAAGCCTCCTTTTGAGCTAATATTGCCCACTTTTTCATGGAGGCAATGGCATCATGGGTGGACTGCCGAGTCACCTACGTTTTGGAGTAACAATAGGTTGACCAATTCCTGAATCTGAATGCACGGTAGGCCCAATCTATTCAGCTGTAACTAATATAGCTGTGGCATTTTCCAGCAAAATGTAGTCTGTGCTAATTCTTGCTAAACACACAGTCCCACACTCACTGCTGGGTCCACAAGTATATGATTGCCGTGTGGTTGCTGATGCCAGTTAATGCTTCTGTGCATTCAACTTCCAAGTTTTGGGATGCAGGCACTTTTTGACTGTACAAATGTTGCTAGAAGGATATTCCTTCTCTTCCTTCCCTGCTCCCCTCAGAGTGGAAGTGGAAGATTACTCTCAGAGAAACACCCTGCCACCTATCCCACTGATTATTGTATATACTATATTTTATTGTCTATGTTAATATGTTTCTTTAATTGTAATCTATCTATATATCCATCTGTCTATCATTTATCTAATTTATATCTTATCTTTCTCCTAGCATGGGGCCATTTTTGGGCAGGCATATGCTGTATACTTCCCCTAAGGACAGGGCTTTTTCAGAAGTGGCTCCCTCTCTTTTAAACTCTTATCTCATGATAGCGTAACTTGTCTTTTCTTCTGTGCAAGGTAAAGACCATTCCATTTGCCTTAGATTTTAGTTCTGTCCATTTTAAAGGAGTTCTAGTGATATATTTGATCTACTTAGTCTCACCATTATATGTTTTGATATCCAAATAAAAATATGTAGCAAAGTGGAGCTCTACAGATATTGTTGGCATGTAACTCCCATCATTCCTCACTATTGGCTATGCTGACTAGGACTGATGGGACCTGCTAAAACACCTCTGGAATCCCTGGCTTAATCATGATCTCATTGATTTAGGCAGGAGAGGGGTAAGTGTACACTTCACTTCCCACTGACATCAAAGTACTTTAAATAAAGTGCTCAGCTAGGTGGATTGTTCCCATTTAGTGAGTCCTTTGAGTCCTATGTAGGAGAAAAGCAAGATATAAATCTATCAAACAAATAAATAATAAAATGAAATAAGGATTTGAACAGGCAGTCTCACTGAAAATAATATTCCATGACAACATACTTTTTGTTCAAAGTTAAGAGAAAGAAAGAAATCAGGAGAATTTTTTTTGACTGATAGCTTTGCTAGTGGTAACAGTGAAATTTCCAGCTTAAGGACACAGTAAAAGGAGGCATATTAGCAAAGTGAGGAGTAATTTTCTACTCATCCCAGAACTGATCCAAAAATTACAAACACCATGATTAATATTTCAAAGAGTTTGACACTTATTCATTACTGTGAAAATGTATTTCACAAAGACAGTTGTGAATTCTCTGTTATTTTAATTCATGATTTTATCCTTCATATATTTCCTTGCTCAAACAAATAGGAAACCTACTTTTAACCCAAGACTTCTAATGTAAAAATATTGTAGAACAGCCTATATTTCTGCTTGGTCTCAGATCTCAGCCAAAGTCTTTGATCACCTGAAACATTCAAAGTAGGGGGGCAACATCTTAAGGACAAGGTTACTCTACAGATATGTGTTGAACTCCCACATCCATAGCCAGCTTGGATCAGAAAGATACTTACTATTCAATCATAATAATTATAGTAGCATGTTCAGCTTATTTTTATTAAGTATGCTTAAGATTTCTCTCACTACAGAGTTAAAACTATGCCTTTATGAAGATTCACTAACCTGTAAAATGATAGTAGAATGTAATTTTGTGATATATATTTTAAATAAACCAGTTCAAACAACATGTGGTGACAAGGAATATGCAAAGCCTGTCTCTTTATTTCTATATTCTTCCATGCTGGCATTGCATATTTGGTGTACTTATCAGAAAGTGCAATTTTTACAATACAGATTTCAAACTGCTGCATGCAGTTTTCCGTGGTTGACAACACTGTGTGGGCAACATCAATAGTCAAAGAGTAAGGCAAGGACTACATCTTTAGTTCCAGCAAATTATTAGCGGTTTTAATTTGGGCTTTATAGTGTGAACTTAGACTGGATTTTCAAGATGAGTCAGTTAAGAGGCTTTGAGATGATGAGAAGAACCATTTATAAATAACTCTCTTTTGTCTATTTTTAACTACAGAAAATTGATAAGCATCTAGGCTTTCATAGTTCCCAATGAGTCCACATTGTAATAGCACTACTGGAAGTAGCTAATTGAGTGGACAGATGAGTTATTGAGTGGACACTTAACTGAAAGCCATCTCATACCAATGAGTATTTTTGCATTAAGGTAGTGTAGCAGTGCTGAATGCCAACCAGCCACAATGGAATCCAATGGAAACTAGTTCAGAGGTTGAGAATATGTTGGATTATATGTGCTTTACCCTGGAGTCTTAGCCTGGAAGAAAGACAGGATATAAATAAAATACCCAGCATGTTAAGGGGAATGGGATGACAGAATTCTCACTCAAAATATATTACAGATATTGAATAAGAAAATGGGAAGAATATGTAGCATACAGATGACTGAAAGCTTTTTCTTATACATATTTCATTAAGTGTTATATACCAGCCTAAAGCTTGGGATCATATTAGTGCAGAAATAATTGCACAAGAAGTCAAACTTTCTCAGAGATGGCATAAATCCAATTCCTACTGCAGCCAACCTTTCTACACACTCACACACACAACCCCCACTCTTACTTTAGACTTGGTTGTTGACAAGCTAATCAGTCAGTCAGCTGTGGGGTTCAGCATATATGATTTTAGTCAAAAGAATGTGAGGCATTTTGCTACCCAACTGGCAAAATTTTCAAACTTCAAGAATTATTGAGTAGTAGATTACATTATATTATCCATTTGGGGTGGAGAATGGAATGACCATCAAATGATATATCATATGATATAGCTAGGTATAGTGACAGTAAGGCCCAAGGGGTTTCAACTCGAAAGTAACCAAACTAAGCTCAGCAAGTAAGTGTTTACAGAACTGGAACTTAAATGTCAAATGTTGATAATGTGCCATTGCCAAAATCCTACTTCTACGTAGACTATGTTGTTTACTATAGCTCTCAAAATGAATGCCACACTGACAAAGTCAGCCAGAATTTTGGATGTCTAAGCAAAATATTAAAATGGCAGCTGTATGCAACATTAGGACAAAGAAGGGGATCTAGCATCCTAGTATCCACCTTAGAATTCCTGTTATAAACTAATGATATTATTTAAAGTCAAAGGCACAGCCAAAATCCATAGATTGTTGTGGGTTTTCTGGGCTTTGAGTCTGTGTTTTCTCCTGATGTTTCGCTTGCATCTGTGGCTGGCGTCTTCAGAGGATCTGGTGCTAAGCCCGGAAAGCCAACAACAACCTAATGATACAATTATTGAATACCACTTTAATAACATAACAGTCAATATTTACATTTTGTATAGTGCTTTAGAGCATTACCAAGAACTTCATTTAAAGCAATCACCATAGTGATGAAGGTATTATTGCAGAAAATAATATTTCCCCAAGTTCAAAGTGCTGTGGTTTGTATAATAGCAAAAAAATTATATTCTTACTATAGAAATTCTGTCCTGAACTGCAAACAATGAAAAAGCAAATACTTGTTTATTGTACAAAAGCCAAATTATTCAAAAAGGATCTGAAAAAAATTCACTATGTTGATTTCACACTAGTCAGGTCTATGAAAGCAAATGCAATTTGAGAAGCAGTGGCTTTTCAAAGGGTTGAATTACTTCATGAAATGCTTTAACAACCTAAGCCTTAAGAATGTTTCTGTTTGTTTGGGAAGGGTTTGTTGTTGTTTTTCCTTTAAGTTCAGTATGTCTTACTTCTTTATACCTCAGAGTAAAAGCTCCAGTTTCTACAAAGTTAAATTTGTATTCTTTAGATATATCCTACAGCAGATGTTCATTGTATCTTGGAGCCTTATCAAAGAGTCTTCAAAGAGAAATCACTTGCACAAAGACAGCTGTTTGATAACATGGAAGGGCAGTCAGAGAAGCTTCCACACCTAGGAGGGAGAAATACCCTGTGATGACAGTTGTTGGTGTTGGATGAGTCAGACTGCTATCCTGGCCCTCCAGCCTTTAATCAGATTTATAATCAACGTGACAAAGCTTTATTTGCCATGCAACAATGCTTTGCTTTAGCACAAACCCTCTGGTCAAATTGACCCAGACGGCTTCCTAGCACACTGAGCACTGGGAAGGTTTTCATTAAAGTATTCCCACAGTGTATCAGCATGGATATCCGAATGACAGTGACTGACCCAGCTGCTTTCCAAATTATGTGATCATGTCAAGCATCCTAGAAAAAAATAGTATCTTCTGGATAGAACTTCTGGATGGGATTCACATACATCTGTACAAAGCTACATCTTTATCAAAGTTTTCACAAACTAAAGTCCTTCACTACACCTGTTGAGGGATAAAGTATACAAAATCTTTTTTTTAAAAAAAAAATATGATGGGTGAAAAGGATAATGAATAATGCTGCCATTTCCTCTTCTGTACATGCAAAGTAAACCGAGATTGGAGAACTTACTTTTGTCATCTGCTTACATCCAGAATCCCCCAGCCATATTCATGCCATTTTCTACTATTTTCTTTTTGTTTGCTTTTCAACTGGTCAGTGCTTGGACAGCTCCACATGTTCCAGATTGATGCATTAGCTAAATAATCTACACTTTAGACCTTCCAATTATTAGCAGTCTCTAAATACAAAGAAAACATAATTGTCTTTAGAATAACGCACACATTTTTGGTAATCCTATAAAGCCTTCTAAAGCTGACATAATTTAGAACCTCAGAGTGTCTTAAAGAAAATACTGGCTCTCTAGGTTTCATGCTGGTAAACATGCCACATGTCTCAAAAAACAAAACAAAACCCCATGCAGTTAGCCATTTGTGCAACACAGTACCCATAGAATCTGAGATAATTTTTAATATTGGGGAAATCCTCACTTTAAACAAAGAGGGCTCCAAATATCTGTGTGCAATCAAAAGCTCTGAAAAACTTTGATACAGTATAGGCCCGGGAGAGAGGGTAGTTCTTGGTCTTTGTAGATGCTCATTTTTCCTTACCATGCAGGAACACTGTATATGTCTCCAGTCTTTCTGCACTCTTATGTAGCTGTACTGAAGAGACAGGCCAGCACAGAAAGAAAAGGAAAAGAGATAGTGTACATACACACTGGAGGCATGCATCAGGTCAGTTAGATGCTGCAAGTATATTAAGGCTTCACTGCAGCATTAAAGGATTCAGCTGGTCTGACATGGTCACATAATGAAAAGACTACAGCATTCAGGTCTTTTGCCTATTGCTCTTAGACTTCAGAGCATGGCGGTCTGATCTATGTGTTAATAATGCAGAACTCTGATTCTGAATAGTGAGAAGTATATTTTTAGAACAGCTATCCAGCTAAAAGAGGACAGTGACTTTCAGGAGCATACCAGGACATGCAAGGAAAAAGGCAAAAATAAGAATATACTATTTATAATAGCTGTGGAATTACTTTCTTAATAGTGTCATTACCATACATTTGCAACCAGAAGTTGCATAATATATGCCCATATATGCTTTGATAAATGTTATAGTTACTGTGTATCATTATATATATTGTTGGCAAAGCACTTTGATTTCAGAAGTGGCATAGAGGTATTATGGCTAGAGATACTATGAATCTTTTCACTGTTTGTTTTGCTTTTGAAGCTCTCTACTTGTGGTTATAGCATAGGACTAAAAAATTGCCCCACTGCAAACAGTGAAAGAATTCATTGTATCACTTTACAAATTCAACTGGTGAGCTACAAAATTTTAGCCAAAGTGGAGTCAAAGAGAAAGAAAAGGGAAGTATGAACAAGGGTGAGGAGACCCCTAGGTTTGAAGAGTTATTTTGGAAAACAGAAAGACACTTCTCCTCCCCTGAGACAACTCTTTGAAAAATAAATCTAGAACAGTACAATGAGGACTGACCCTGGCCAGTGTCTATATAATGCTGAATGCATAATGGAAACAAATAAAAACCCAGGGAGGGATGAAATAGGACGGAGTTTCCTTGAAAAGGGCTTAGCTGGCTGGAACTTTTTGTGAGACTTCACTATTCAACATTTTGTTGCAAACCCAACTTGTATTTATGCTGTTTCTGAAATCTAAATGACTAGGCCCAATTTTACATATGGTGACATACCATCTCCATGAACACTTGAAGCTTTCCCATTATTTGTAATTATATCAAACTCGAGATCTATTTCCTTCACTCCCCTCCCTAATTTAACTTTAGTGTTATTCTTTACAAACTCTATGAAACTGTATCTGAGCTGAGTGACAATACACCTGTGTTACAATATCCTTCATTTTATTTGACAGATGAAAACAGAATTCTAATTAAATGACTATCTGCCCTTTTCAATCTCTGTTAGCAATAATAGTAAAACTGTAAGGGTATGATTATTTTTTTGTCTTTCTTGCTTCCCTCATCTTCCTTTTTTTTTACTATCTCACAGAGCACATATTGATTTATATGGGTTGAATATAGCCATTGATAGAAATAATTTCATAAAGCTGAACCTAAGTGGCCCATATTCACCATAATAAACTGTTATCTTGAATAACATTCTAAATGCACCGAGACCCAATTCAGATTCTTCTGCAGAATTCAGCAGTCCTCATAGGTAATCAGCTTGAGTCATCAACCTTTTCCTCCTAAAATAATCTTGGTTCCAAGATTTTACATGATTTCTTCTAGGTATCTTGTAGAGGAGAAATTTTTTAAAAGTGTCAGAAGAATCCCTTTACAGTCACTATGGACTTTCTCTTCTAGTTGTCACCAGAAGACTATACAGTCATTACTGAGCTTTTCTCTCAAATACTTTTTGCAAACTAGATGTTTGAAACCATCTACTCCAGAGTATTTCCACTGGCAATTGGCCTTCTGCATAGGATATCCATACAGCAGTGCTTAGTGTTAATATTTGCCAGAACCAAATCTTTAAAGAATTGCACTCTGAAAACCGAACTGATGAAGTTATTTGCATTGCTTCCCATATACTTATAGGACTGGAAGGGAGCAGACGATCAACAAGGCCAGCCTTCTGCCCCAAAGTCAGATCCTACACTCCCACCCTAGAACCACAATTAGCCCACATAAAGGACACATAAAAGGAAAACAGCACCCACCACATCATCATGTGTGACCCAGTGACGTGACTTTATATCCACCTTTATTCATTGAACGATATCTTCCTTTTTTGTTTATAGAAATTTTTGAGGATGTTTGACAGCTAAAATGGAAACTAAGTGGAGAAAAACACAAGTATTCTGGATAGATGACTCTGCCAGGTTCATTTTCTCTCAAATCCACATTTTTAATATCTCAAGCCCTTTTTTTCAAATTCGAGAAGAAATCTGCAAATGTTTGAAAGTTCTTGTCAAAAATGAAACAACTGACATTCTCACCTATCTCTAGCTGATACGCATTTGTCCTTGATGGACATACACCCTGGATCACAACCTATATTTTGATTTCATGGTATATAATGGGAAATACATTCACACATGGACTTCTCTCTTTGGAAATTTTAAGACGAAATGCAGTTTTACCCGTATTGCTTCTTAATCAGGCCCAGGGAAATAAGAGTTATTGCTTAGATCTCACATGAAGAAGCTCCCAAATTACTCGTGAGTCACATTTACCCAACTTTAGTTAATATGAAGTTTGATAATTTTAATTTCTTACTTTTGTACATTCTCAACCATGCCTGGTGTTTAGAAGAGGATTCTAAAACAAAATTCCTTGAAAGTATGTCTGTACAAACCATGTGACACAACACAATTTCTTCTCCACTTTAATCTTCAAAACCTCTCAAGTATTTTTTTGGTGGGGATGAATATTATATTACATTTGTTAAAAAAATTATTTGTAATTTGTGACTTGTTACAGTTTTAAAATATTTTAGTTAGCTGCCTCGGACTCCATCAAGTAGGGTCAGCCATAAACTAAGTAAAATTATAATAATGCACCTAACAGGCAAGACTCTGCTTCCCTCTTCCCTCTTTGTGAAATCCGAATGGTTTAAAATGTGTTTCGCTTTTTGGACTCACATCACCTTCCACATTCTCTTTGAAGAACAGTCATGGGTGAAGGTCTCCCATGGTCCACCCTGCCTCAGTGACTGTTAGCGTAGACTGAACTAAACATCACAAGAATGGATTAGCTACGCAAAACTAATTCTTGCAAAGGGGCTATTTTTTTTTTTAAAAAAAAAAGTTTTTCCGTTTGGAGGCGTCTGATTGCTTTGAAAAAAGATACGTGCACATCCTTAATTTAATCCCATCCCACCCGCTCCTGTCTCACGGGCTCAGAATAATTTGCAACGATAGACTTTTAGAAATCCGGCTTCTCTGTCTGTTGCCTTTACCGGGCAATATCAACTTTATTTCACTCCCCACCTTCTCTTAGTTTAAATGGACGGTTCCAGATACATTGCCTCTGCGATTCGTGCTTAGGATACTCCCCATTCCATTCCTCTCTCCCACATCTGCTTTCCCGGGGCAGCCTCCGAGCTGGCTGGTGGGAGAGAAAGAGGTTAAATCAAGACAGAAACTTGGCTAAACCGATGAATGGCGAGGAGAGGAGAGCGAGGAGGAGGAGGAGGAGGAGGAGGAGGAGGAGGGACTGTGACACGGTGGAAAGCAAGGAGGGAGGGAGGGAGGGAGGGGGCGAGGGAGGCAGGGAGGGAAGATCGGAGGCTGCGGGTGAAGCTTTGAAAGTCAGCCTCGCAGGCATTGCAGCAGAGCCCCGAACCAGAGAGGGAGGGAGAGGAGACATTTAACAGGGACTCAAGCTTACACCCGGGAGAGGACGGAGGCCCCGAAAGCGGAGCTTTGTATCTGCGGTGCGCGAGTGCGTGTCTGCGCGCATGTCGCTCCTTGAGGCGTCGGCGGCTTGACGACCAGCCGCTTCCCGGCGAGAGAGAAAAGGAGAGAGAGAGAAAGGGGGGAGAGGCAGAGAGCGAGAGAGCGCGCGCGAGCGACCGGCTGGCTGGCTTCGCCCTCTTTCTCCTCCCCGCCCCTCCCATTGGGGTTGCCATTAAGCAGCCGCTCGCCGGAGCCGTCCGCACTAGAACTAATTGCCGGAGTTCGCGCCCGCTTGGCAGGCAGGCGGGAAGGCAGGCGGGCGTTTGGGGAGCCGGCGGTGGCGCGCGCCCCCCCAGAGCCCTCCCCTTCAAGCGGGCGGACGGACGGACGGGCGGACGGACGGAGGGAGGGAGGGAGAGGCAGCCGGGGAGGCGGACGAGACGAGCGCGAGGGAGGAGAAGCAGCGCTTCCTGGGAAAACGGGCGGCCGCCGCCGCCGCAGCAAGAGTTCCTTCTCTGGGAGCCGGAGGTGTCACCGAGGGAGGTGAGTGCCCGGGCCGCCGCCGCCACCGCCGCCGTGGCTTCCCCCCCCTCCCTTAGTGGAGGAGGGAGGGAGGGAGGGAAGAGGAGAAGGAGGGACGTGGGAAATGGCCGCGGAGGTGGTTGGGGGCTCCGTGGAGAGAGGGAGAGACACACACACACACACACACACACACACTCTCTCAGAGGCGCTGCTTTGGCAGCCTGACAGAACCGGGACGCAAACTGGAAGGGGGGAATGAATAATGTCGGGAAACGAGGTTACCTTTTATTCCCGGAGGACGGAGAGCGAGGGATTATTTCCGGTGGCAGCCAGGTTTTCCATCTCTCTCTCTCCCCCCTTCCCTGTCTAATCGTATTTGGATATATAAAGTTTGCCCAGAAATGGGAAATGGGTGGCAACGTAGGGAAAGGAAAAGTTTGTACTCCTCCCCCTGTTTTCTCTGTGCCTTTTGCTGCCTGTAGTCTTCAGGCACCCCGGCTTCTGAAAAATGATTCGCCTCTTCCCCTTTCTCTCCTCCCCATCCTCTCCCCCTGTCCTGAATTATTTAGGGGGCCACAAAGTCTTGTGCGCAGTAGCTGCAGCCTCGGCGGCGGCGGCTCCTCTGCGGGTTTCAGAAGGGAAGAGAAAACGCGGGTGGACTCCGCGGGAGGCAGCCTTTTTTCTCCCTCCGCCTCAAGACTCCTTTCCCCGCTCGCCCCTTTCGGAGCGGCGGCCTCCCCTCGATCGCCCGCCATGCCTCCTGTCGGGCTCTGCTCAGCCCCAGTTATTTATTCACTTCCTTTCCATGGCCAAACACATCCACATGCACGCACGCACACGCACCCAAAGGCAGGATAGACCTTTGGATTTTTTTTCCCATGGTCTCTCCGCCCCCTCTCGTGTGTCACATACAAACTCCCGTTCCATCCTCATCCTCCATAAAAGGTGCCTTCTCATCATTTCGTTCATACTGTTTTGCACCCTCCTGCATGCCGTCTTCCTCTTAGATAAAGGTCTGTATTTCAAGCCCTGCCACAATCTGTTGCCCCTTATAATGATGACATCTCACACTATCATTATAGGGGGCTGCTAGCTCCCCCTGCATTGTGCTAACAGAGAACATGGGTCTGTGGATTTTTTTCTCTCTTTTAAACCCTTCAGATTATGTTGAATTGCATTGGAAAACAGTTATTGCTCAAATAATGACAAGAGTTTTTATAAAGCGAATGGAAGGTTATTCTGGGTACTATGATGTGCCTTTAATTTTTTTTTTTAAATTGAATGTGTTGTGCTCTGAATTGCATAAGATGACAGATATTTGACACACATGGGCTTCTTAGAAAACCATGTGCCGTTTATAAATATAGAAGTAAAATTTAGGGAAACATTCTAGAGTGTGTTGTATTTAGAAAGATAAACTTTTTTTCTGAAAGTCTAATTTTTTGTCTAATTTGTGCTGAGGTAATTCATTCATTTGGTGCTAAGACTGAATTATGGCACCATATATGTATGTGTATGCGCTTTTAAGTCTGCTGTCAACTAACAGTGATCTCATGAATTTCATAGGATTTTCTTAGGCAAGGAATACTCAGAGGTGGTTTTTCCACTTTCTTCGTGTGAAATATAGTCTACCGTAACTGATATTCATTGATGGTCCCCTATCCAATGATAAACAGAGCTGACCCTTCTTGGCTTCCAAGATCAGATGGGATCTGGTGCCCTTTAGGGTATTTTGGGCCTTATGGCACCATATATTACATAGCAGTTACAGAGGTAATTAGGAAAAGAGCACCAGTTCGGCACTGAATTTAGAAATAGATGGTTGTTTATTCATGTAGATGTGATTGCTTGATGCAGATATTTCTTTAGCTTTGGAACGAAGTGTCTTCTGCTAGCAAATGTGAATGAATAGCTGTTTAAATTTTATTAACTTACGAGCTTCTGATGTAAGAGTGCACCAAGCACTGAGTATAAAAATATTTGATGGGAAAATGTTGGTGATGAGTACTTTCAATAGCTGAAAAACAATTGTGTTTAATGGGTGACTTCTTACATTGTACAAATTGTTAAGTTAAATCTGAAATTGAGAGCTAAAATTAAAAAGAATTAACTTTTTAACTTTAACCGGTAGGAAAAAGAAATATATTTGAATAAAGTGATTACAAACTGGTTGTACAAATAGGCAGATTACAATTATTGAGGGTGTGGCACAGACTTACTTGATCAAGGGATAGTTATGTGAAGAAGAGCTGCAGTCTTCAGTGTATCTTATCTGTCTATTATTTGTGTTCCATGTTCTGATCAGTAAAGAGATACAAGATTCTGCATGATTGATCTTGGCAGAAGTGTTTTGCAGCACATCTTTCAGGCCATAGTTCTGTTCTGTTCTTTTCATTGCAAGAATATATTTTTTTAAAAAAAATCAAAGCACTTCAAAACATGATGACACCCTCATTCCAAATCAGGCTGGTTAATTTTGTTTGCTAATTTCTTTGATCATAAACTAAATCTGGCTAAAAGTTTTTTTTCACATATTTGTTGGGAGTTGTTACTGCTGTTACTTGTAAAGTTACTAAAACTTTGTCTTTTAACTATAAAGCCTCCTAAAACTATAGTTTTCTGTTTAAGAAGTATACATATGGGGAAGGGATGCAAAGTCTAATTTCTAGAGGATGAAAAAAACCTAAAATGAAATGCTTGACAGGTCTTGAATTTTTCAATTGAGATGATAAGATATGAATCATAGTTTAATTTTCTTTGGGAATTTTTATGTTCTTATGAGTTTTTTTCAATATTTAGAGCTCTGCAAATCCTGTGAGGGCTTATGGGGGTCTAAAACTAGATTAAAGATTTTTTTCCCCCATGCTCCATGTGCTTTCTTATGAACTTTTGATACCTGTTACGCTCAGGTTTTGTTAGTATGTCATGGGCATGGGCAGACAGAACAATTTGTGCATTGACTTTATGTTTGGTGTTTGCTCTAGAATTGTTTTTAATATTAAAATGTTGGAGAAGAACTCTTGGCGTTTTCTTTGGATCACCTTGGAAAGCTAAGTTTCAAGGTGAAGAATTAGACATTTAACATTGTGGTTGGGGGGATGGAATCATTCCATATGTCTGGGACCAATTTAGAGGTGCTATAGAATGTAGCTTTGAATTTTACTCAAATGCTTTCTTTAAGAAAATACAAGCTGCATCCATAAGAGTAGGGATGATAACTCAGTAGATCAGAGAAACATGGAGAGGAAATTTAACCCTTTTCCTCCCGTGTTATAGTCCTGCGGAAAATCCTCCGAAGCCTACTTTCACTTTGAGAGAAAATTGCACTTTAGCATTAGTGGAGAACTCCCTCAAAAGAAATACCAGGGAGTCCTTTCTCTCAAAGGATGATAGCATTAAAGAAAGGGTTAAAGCTGGCCTCCACATATGCTATGATTCTATTAATTATCACCTTCCAGGGGAAGCAGTGTATAATGAAAAGGAAAACTTGCATATTAGAAACAAAGATATTTAATGCCATACCTGCTTTGGCTCTCTGTTTGGTTATTTAATCCATTTAGTATTCTCACACCACTTCTAAACCAGAATTAGAAGTCTTGAATAAAAAAAATTCATATATTTTAATAAATATTCTAAAATCCCTTTTTTCAAGAAAATTATAGACTGAAATGAAAAATGTAAAGATGACTTCATGCAAACATCCTTGATTCATGCTTGTTGGAAAGAATGTGCACTTCTAATACTTGACCCCAGTACAAATGTAAAGGACCAGGGGGATTCCTTTTAATAGTTGTTCTGTATTAATTTTAACTGGAGGGCAGTGGTTTTATATAGTTTTGAGAAATGATCATGTTCTTTGGAAACTTGTTGTGCTCTCAGTGAGTCTTAATGAAACCACCATACTGCCTTATGGATGATGCCTTTTGTTAGTGTTTCCTAGTGATGTGGAATCTCAGGAGGCTTTTGGTAATCCAGTGTGCTTTCAGTTTATATGGACCAATAGAAAGACTTAAAAGGTGAGACCAGTGCCTGGCGCATATATCAGAATCTTCTACAAGATAGCAGGTGATTTGTAGTCCAAGGTTATGTTGGCAGTAGATCCCATAAAGAGTTCCTTGAATCTAGAGTGTATAAAAAGCAGTGCTGTTCAGAAGATACTATCTTGAAAGTGAAGTGCATGGAAGGCAAAAAAGTAGATGCTTCTCATTCTTGGTTCTTATAGAGCAAACAGCTGACTTCTAAACTGCAGGCTTTTGATCTATGAACTAGTTTAGGCTGCAGCCCTGCATTAGAATTCTAGAAATAAGCCCTAATGAACCCAGTAAGCTTTCGTTTTGAATAGACATGTTCAGAATTGTGTAGTAGATCTAGAAAGTTTCCAGTTCAAATTGCTAGGTGGTTTTAGGCAAGTCATGATTTCTCAGACTCTTGCCTTACAAAATTACTGTAAATATTATTGACATAAGGTATGTGGAATAGTTTGAAAACTCTCAAGTGATTATAGAAATGCTTAGTAGTGTTATATTCTTCATCTGTCTTCACATATTAAATGGAATTAAAGTGAGCTGTAAAGATAGGCATATACTTCTTCTGAGAACAATGTACATATCTGTCTAAAACCAATTTCTTCAGATGTGCTTAATACCATTGGCCCTTATTTGCTGTATACAGTATGCCCACTATATATACTGGGGTTCCATTCCAGGAACCCCTGCGTAAAACAAAAAAATAAAAGTGTTGCATCTCATGATGGCAATGCAGGCATGCATCCATCATGTGTCCATCGATTGTTATGAGATGCAATGTTTTGCAGAACCTCACATTCACATGTGCGGAGGTCACACAAGAACAGGACCCACTATATAGCAGGCAGTTCTCTCAATGTGGTTTTGGGAACCACAATGTATTTGCCATTTTTCTGTTTTGTACAAGTTTTTTAAAACGTCTCTTGAACTTAGAAAGAAATTGTTCTATAAATGTAAAGAAGGTGGCAACAAACTGCATTATCTTTGGAAATGATTTCCTTAAAAATCAATATCTAAGTCAGTGTGGAATTACCTAATCGTGTTTCTCATATCTCATTTGAAGAGCTACAGTATACAACAGGTAGGGAATTTGTGGCTTTCCAGATGTTGAATTGCAGCTCCCATGAACTCTAGCCACTGCTCAGGAATGTTGTGAGTTGTGATTCAGTAACATCAGGAGTGCCGTACATTAGCCCTGGTATAAGACAAGGGAGATGTAAGGTTTACTTCTGTGTACCATATTTGCCAGAGTATAAGATGCACCAGCGTATAAGATGAACCCCATTTTCAAACAGTTTTTTTTGGGGGGAGGAAGTGAGTCTTATATGCCAGCAAATACAGTAAGTTTGAAAGGGTTAGATGAAAACAAAAACAAAGGGAAAATAATTTTCAAAAAAGGATTGGACAAATTAATGGATGATAAGTTTATCAGTAACTAATAGTTATTACATCTAATATTCTTGTTGCTGTGTGTCTTCAGGTAGTTTCTGACTTATGGTGACCTTAAGGGAAATCTATTACAATTTTTTCTTGGCAAGATTTTTTTTTTCAGAAGGGGGCTTTCTTTGTCTTCCTGTGAGGCTCAGAGAGTGTGAGTTGCCCAAAGTGAACCAACGGGTTTCCTTGGCTGAGCAGGGATTCAAACTCTGGTCTCCAGAGTCATAGTCCAAAACTCAAACCTCTGCACCACACAAGTTCTCCATCTAACTTCAGTATCCATATTCAGAAAGAGTACATTTCACAATATCAGGTGTGTGCCATATGAGAAGCTGTTGCCCCAATGCCTTGTTTAATGCCCTTCTGACAGACAGGAGATTGGATTAGGTTGACCCTTGGTCTAAACTAGGACCTTCTTATGTTCTTCTACTAAATAACTAGAACATGAAACAGTGGATTCAAATTACAGGAAAAAAATGTCCACCTAAACATTTGGAAAAATTCCTTTAGCATAAAATCTGTTCAACAGTGGAATGGCATTTCTTGGAGGGTGGTGGACTCTCTTCTGTAGAAGTCTTTAGATAGAGGTTAGATGGTCATCTCTTGAGTATTTTAATTATGTATCGTTGCTTGGTATGGAGACCATATGATCCTTATGGTCTCTTCCAACTCAAAGGCCCCTCCCTAAACTGCAAACCCCAGGATTCTATAGGATGTTGAAAGTGGAATAATAGCGCTGTAACAGTCTAGTCCAGAAATGGCCTAAGTTTCTTTTCCTATGAACTATGAATATTATATATTTATTTCAGACCACAATCCTAACTGGTGCTTATATTTTAGAGGGTTGGATCTAGGTATGTGTTCACAGAAAGAAAAAAGTGCAACTTCCTTCCCCACATGCTTCTCTCCTCTCCAGCCCTAGAGTCCCTTCAAGATGCAATATGTCATGTAAGGCCCTGATAAGTGGAATGGGCAGAGGTGAAGGGGAAAGAGCCTGTAGTAGTAGATATGCTTAATAGAAATATTTAGTGATTTGGGCAGCATAAGGCAAAAGAGGTCTTTGCCAGCTTTTTCATGAATGCCGCCTTCCTTCTTGTTGTTGTTGTTGTTGTTGTTGTTGTTGTTGTTGTGTGCCTTCAAGTCATTTCCAACAAAATTGCTAGCAGATCTTTGGGTTCATTGCAGATAATTGAGTCCATTGTAATTTTTTTTTTATTTTTCTGAAGAATTGAAAATAGACAATTTTTCTTAGTTTCTTTTTAAAAATACTGCATTCACTCAAAAACCTTATTGCATGGCTTGATCAAAAATAATGGGTAGCCTTGAATCTTTCCTCATTCACACTTGTGTTATGTGATAACAGTAACAGTACTGCGCCATCACACATTGAATTATAAAAAAGCATATTTATTTTATGTTTCAGTTTCCTTTCTGAAACTAGAAAAGATAGATTACCTTAATGTTCTCTTCAAAGTGAATTGAATTTATTTTTGTAAAAAAAAATCTGTATATTTCCCTTTTATTCTTAAATAAATACATGTTCATTCTAAGGTAAACAAACCTTAAAAGTCTTAATGTTTCATTTCACTTTTATCTGATCCTCAACCATAGTTTGCATTTTACCATTTATAGGGTAAGGGTCATTGATATTTTCTGTGATAATTTGTATTGCTAATATATTCAAATTTTTCGTTGGTGTGTACCTTCAAGTCAGTTCCACCTTATGATAGCAAATTTTCTTGGCAAAATGTAGTTAAGACAGTTTGCCATCAATCTCCTCTTAGGCTGAGAATGTGACTTATACAGAGATAACCACTGGGTTTCCATGGTTGAGCAGGAATTCAAACCCTGGTGTCCCACAGTCCTAGTCCAATATTCTAACCACAGCACCAAACTAACTCTCAAAGGTATTTAAATACTGCTGTATTAGTTTCTTGTACTGTTCACTATCTTTATTCTCACAACAAGGAAAGAACAAAATCCTTTCATAAATGAAGTGTGAACTATATAATTTATTCACTGTGTTGTACACTATATCTGTTGTATCTGTTGCCAACTTACCATGTTGGTTGAAAAAAAACCCCTCATGGTTGTATCTAATTGGTAACATAACGTGGATCTTTGATCCAGCAGCAGGGAGGGACGTGCATTTTGACAGTTCCCTCTTTCTTGTGTCACTTCTCACACACAGAGGTTCCCAGGGATATGGAAAATATTGGAAGGGGTAGCTCCCTAAAAATGGCATCCCACCCAATTCTGCTGATAGCAGGCTCTGCTGGTTTGAAGATGCAACCCATTATAATTATTATGGGAAACAGCCTAACTCAGAATATAGCATCTTGGAGTGTAAAGAAATGCATAATTTTGGGTGCTTGTTGATTTTCCATGTTCTGATGGCGTGACTGAAATGTTATAGTCAGCATTGCAGTTCTTTTAAGAACTACAGTTCTTCAGCTGGAAATCATGTGTGTGTGTCACCCCTGAAGACAGATTGCAGAATTTCTGTCAGAAAGGGACAGGGTGGGTGGGTGAGACCATTGTGCGTAGAATCGTGTAAAAATGCCATCCTTCCATAGATTTTGTTGGCTTCTGTACATATTAAAATATTTTCATAATACATCGCACTTACATGGATAAAAATTCAGCAAATTAGTTGTAATAAAATTTAGCCCAGAAGATAGTTAAAGCATCAGACTCAAAGATAGATTAGATACGCACATGGTAGCACTAGCTTTTCAGTAAAACATCCATTAGGTGGAGTCGATAGGATGTCTTATCAATAAAAAATAGTAGTTAGCATCCTGTTTAGTATTTGCTATGTTACCTGACTTTGCAAGACCTGAGCAGGGCCATTGATGGCAGAGTAACTTAGAAGTCTCTCATTCAAGGGGTTGCCATAAGTTGAAGTTGACTTGATGGCAGTTAACAACAAAAGTAGAATGTTGTTGTTGTTGTTGTTGTTAGTATTATTATTTTATTTGTTACCCGCCTCTCCCCAAGGCTTGTGACAGGTACAACATGGATTAAAATTCAACTAAAAATACATAAAACCATTTTAAATACACCAATTTAAAATTCATAGTTTAAAATTGGGTAGGCCTGTTGGACGGTATAGGACTTTAGTACTTTTTAAAATTCAGACAGCATGTTTAACTGTCAAATCTCTTCTAACAGGTCATTCTAGGTATAGAGGTGGCAGACATAAAGGTTCTCTGGGTGACTTGGATCCAAACCAGAGGCTTTAAAGGTAATAACCAACACTTTGTACTTTTCTTGGAAGCTAATTGACAGCCAGTGGACTGATTTTACTATCAGTGTGATATGCTTATTTCTTGATGTACCAGTAAACAATCTGGCTGCCATATTTTGGACCAGTTGGAGTTTCCAAGCTTGGTACAAAGATAGCCCAATGTACAGCACATTGCAGAAGTCCTACTTGGCATTATTAGCACGTGCACTACCATCTTTAGATCTTCCAATTCTAGGAAGGGGTGCAGTTGGCATATCAGCTGGAGTTGATAAGTACTCCTGATCGTCCCATCTGTCTGAGCTGACATTTGGAGGAATGGATCCAGGAGCATTCCCAAACTGCAAACACATTTAAGCCGTTGTTCTCTTTGGAATTCATGTTATCGTGCTATTGCAAGAGCTGAAAGTTGCTACCCTGCCACCTACTTTTTTAGCTGCACAGCTCCTGCAGCAAAGGCACTGGAGGGCAGGGCAGCATATGATGATGCTTCCATCTCTTTCCCAGCAGCAGGATGCTTTGCGACAGGCAGTGCCAGTGACTCCTTGGGGCCCTATCACAGCTGTCTGTTACGATGTATCCCACTTCCAGGAGAGGGTTGGAGGCACTGTTGCTCACTGCCTCACTTTCTAATGCCTCAGAAATCCTTCTTAAGTGTGTGCATTACTAAAAAGGTAACTTTTGGGGGTACTTTTGGGAGATGTAGCTACCATGATGGAGCTTTGATCCTCCTGAAGCAGGATCCCGGCTGTTTAATGATTGTTTAGAACAATACTGGATGAACCAGATAGTTAGTTTGAAAAGTTGATTACTTCCTAATTTGTGGAAACTGCCCCCCCAAAAAAAATCTTTAAGTGTTGGTATTGTATTCATAGCTTGCCCATTGCGATTAACTTAGCTTTGCAAGAGGCAGGAATGTCACATCAGATATTTTTAAAGTCAGATAAATGCAGCATTTTCTGGAAACTGTTCTGTGAGACTTGAAAGACAAGAAGTCATAGATGTGTAATTTAGTTAGAAACATCTTGTTTGCTATAATTTGAAATGCTTAATTTCTTAATGGTCTTTTATTTTAAAATACCATACACAGATAAGGTTACATTCCTACAGTCTTTTTGAGTAACTGCTAGGTAAAGGTATGATTTAAGTAAAAGTAAGCACTTCTGTGTTGGAACTAATCAGAAGAAGCAAAAGTATTCTTAGTTCTTGTACTGAATTAAGACTGAGCAAAGGTTATATTCACAACCAACTATTGGACAAGTAAGAATATATATCTTATCTATATATTAACATTTTAAATCAAGTAGAAGTTAATGCCTTGTAGAATTCAGTAGCTTAAGTATTTCCACTACAATCTTAAAAAGCTTAATTTTGATCTATTTTTAACATGTATTTTTTTTTAAAAAATTAGATATTCATATACCTTTATAGCTTCACTGTTACACGGATTGAAGTTACAATTATTTAAGAATACTTGGGTTGCATTTTGAGAGCCAGAAAAGAAAGACCGTGAAAATAATTCCATGCAAAGAAGTCCTGCAGATTGAAAATACATTCACAAGTGTCTGGGGTGCAGAACCCTTGTGAAAGTGGAAAAATTGTAAATCATGATCCTCCTCCCATTCTATTCTGGGGCTCTGGCATGGGAGCTTTTCTTCTACACACCAGGGCCAGAGGCAAGGGATGGGGGGGGACTCTGGAAGGGAGAAGGAAAAAGTATGTGTGCTCTTCCCACAGTTGCCTTATTTTTTGCCTTGGTGTGAGTTCTCAGCACTGGGGCAGAGGCAAAGGAATGGGAGGGGAGGGCTGCGGAGGACATAAGAAAAGCATGTGCATGCGTCTCCCCACCTTGCCTTACTTTTTGTCTTGGCACACTTGTCTTCTTTCTCCATGCTGGCAAAACTCAAGGGAATGGGAGGAGAATGAGTGGGGAGGCAAGAGTGTCTTGCAAATAGTCAAATGTGGAGGGAAGACTGTAGTCTCAAGGACGATTTATAACCTGTGAAATAACTGTCCAGCACTCTTGTATTGTATGAGATATGTATGTGATTTTAATGATGCAGAGTATTTTTCTAGCACTAAAATCAATTCTCTTTATTATAGAATAGGCCAAGGCAAGGCTGAAAAATTGGTAATTTAGAAAACTGGGTTACTGCTTAGAAGATTAGTGAGGGTTTAGGAGCTGGCATTTTGTCTTTCAGTTGCAAATTCGTAAATGCTCTGTATTCAGTAATACTGGGTAGTCATGACTGTCGCTCTGTTGTTGCTATTGTAAATGCCTCTCCAAATTGTAACAGCTAGCAGGGTCATCAAATGAAGGAGCTCTGTTCGGATGTGGATTGGATGCAGGGGGATGATGTTTCCAGTGCGCTCTTGCCAGAAGAGAGGCTGCGGCAATCAGAAGCAAGAGTGTTGTCACAGTTCCTTGTTGAAGCCTTGCTTGCTGGTGGGAGGGGGCTGGATATACCATCCTTCTGCACTTTGATTGCCAGCTGAACATATCTGCTTCATTTGATAAGGCTGCTGCTGGCAGTTAAGGTGGGTTTTCAGGTTTGCCTCCGGAGATGTTACTTAGTTATGCTTTTGTAACTAAATAGGCAAAGAGGATATCAGTGTATATTTGTTAAGATGAGCAAGATGAATTTTGTAAATTCAAATTTGGCATACATGTTGTGAGTATATGTTGGCATTTCAGATATATTATATCATATTTTATACCATATAAGGTTTGGGTGGCTAAACTAGTATATTTTGATGTTGCGTGTATGAAGAATGGTTATCACTGCTGTATTTTGCATTTGAAATTGTTTTAATCTAAAAATGCATTTTTTCATAAAATATAGTATTTTATAGCAGAATGATTAGCTGTGGTAATAGTCACAATCAGAAGTTTCAAAGTATTAATTAATGCATGTAGGAACAGTATATATATTTGTAAAGAAAGGGAGAGGTTATGTTAAACAAGTAAAATAATCAAGATTAAAAATTCTTAGGAGATCACCTGATGATTCACAAGCCAGATCAAACTGAACATCTGATATGTTGCAAGTGAAAGTAATATCAAAACCGGATGCATCCTACATTTGCAAGTAATCTCAGTGATACGAAATATAACATTTGTTGTTGTTTACCTTGAAGTCATATTTGATTTATGGCAACCCCAAGGTGAACCTATCGCAGGGTTTTCTTGCTAAGATGTGTCGAGAGACTGAGAGAGTGTGACTTGCCCAGGCTTACCCGTTGGATTTCCCCATGGCCAAGTGAGGATTTGAACCCTTGTCTCCAGAGTCATAGTCCAGTGCTCAAACCACTGACTCTTGATATGTAACATGCATAGTGTTATAATCCATCAGAGTTTTTGTAATTCTTTTATTTAATTAATTTAATCTAATAAATGTATTTAATTTATTTAATTTACATAACTTTTAAGTAATCTAATATCTACTATTTAATATATTGTATTAATATAGCTATGATCTTATGTTCTTTTAGAGTACCACAAATATTTGTCAGTTTAATTAATCTGAATCCTATAATAATGCAACCAGGCATCAAAGCTTTGCGCTCTCTGTTGACAAATGATTAAATATATCCCCATTCACTAAATGAAGAGTGTATGAGAGAGCAGAACTAGTGGCTGCAGTAGATGGGACCTCAAGACCACACTTACACAACTTCTGGGAAAGCACAGCTGCTTACACAACTATTTTTATGCTAGCATACTGCTGCAACAGGATACCAGCCATTTATTTTTTATTTATATATATACATATGCATATATATGTGCGCATGCATATATGTTTATGTATATTGTAGTATCTTTAAGTCATGCTGATAATGCAAGTAGTGAGATGATTATATTTATAATAAATAAGGATCTCTAGCAGAACGTTGCTGTATATACTCAGCCTTGTCATAAGTGTTTAAAGTTTCACCTAGAATAGTTTCAACTGGAACAGAAGCAAGTGTTGCAAGAGACAAAGAAGTTAGCTTGTGTCTTTCTTATTCTTCAGAAATTGTCCGTAACTATGGAATGTAGTGCTCAAAATCTCTATACCCTCAGTTCTGAAAACTCACATGGCCTGTGAGTGTGTGTATGTGTGTATGTGATCATTTCCAATTTTTTTAACCAATTTCCTTGATAAATTTTGGGGTAGATAGAGACATTGTGTGGATAGAGAAAAGTTGCTTTTACTTTCAGCAGTTTGTTTGGCATTTCGTATTTTACAGCAAGTTTCTAGTTTAACATATTTGAACTTGTGCTAGATAGGGTTAATAGGTTAGCACAAAAGGTCATATTATGAGACTTTAGGCTTAATTAAGGGAGAGCAGGAGTGGCAGGAGTATGTGACAGCTAAATGGGTTTCCCACAGACTAATGTCAGTTACAGTGCAACCATGCCTCAACTTAAGTGAGTTATTTTGTGCAAAGGGCAATGGTGATTAACAGTCTGACATTCTAGACATTTCTGGCCAATCCCATCTGTTTTAGAGGTTAAGAAAGCACACCTTTATGAGCTCATGGATTGATTTGTGTGCCTGTCTGGTAAAGATTAGAAGTCCAAGGCCAATGCAGTAAATGTCAGTTAAAGAATGTTGCACTTTCTTACTAGTTTTTTAACCGTCACCTGCTTTGTACTAAGGCTAACTGTGTCTATAAAGCTGCTATAGAATAAAAATAACACTTCTCAGCCATGAGAGCAGATGGTGTGAAGTAGAATTGCTCCAGTGTGATATATTTCCTGAAATGTTCATAAAATTCAGTCTGTAGCTTACTTTGTAAGACTTCACTTAACATGGAAAAAAATTATGAGGAAATGGTTTTTTGAATGTTGCCTTTCCTGATAATTATCATACAATCTATTTAAAACAACATCAACTAGGTGTCTTTTTCGTTAGGGGTTCCAGTCTATATTGTATTGAAGGGAGAGTGCTTTAGCACTTGACAAGTATGCAGCTACCTTCCACTCCTGTGCCCCCAAAGTGAAACATCTAATCCTAGCTTTTTGCTCTAGCTGCATGTTGTCAGGTCTTAAATGTACTTGGCAGTGAAGTTAGCGTGCATGTTGCTCTCCCACCTACTTGCTTGTCTTTCTGTTTTTCTTGTAGTTTCAGTCATCTGCTACACTCTTGCCACCACCATTAATATGCCATGGCTTCACTGTAGCTCTTCCTTCCCATGGTATAGTAGCTGTTTTGAATAAATAACAACTCTGCATAGGGGGAAAGTGCCATCTTAAAATCATTTTACATACTGATTCAACACTGGTGACTATGGAAGCAGGATGAAGTAAGTTCCTGGGCAGAGACATATGAGGAGAAAGAGCAAAAGGGAGATTGGAAAAATATAAGACAACACAAGAAAGGGTAGAGATAGAAGGCGGACAGTGGAAGAAAGACGCAAATAGGAATGAAATGAATGGACGGTAGGAAATAAGGGCATGGATATAGATTTTGGAGGGTAGTGACACAAATGACACTTACTTAGTGATAACTTAGGTTTGTTGTTGTTCTTGTATGCCTTGAAGTCATTTTCAAGTTATGGCAACCTTAAGGGGAATTAATCATGGGGTTTTCTTGAGTTAAGAGTGTGTGAGACACCCCAAGTCATTCAGTGGGTTTCCATGGCCAGGCAGGAAATTGAACCATGGTCTCCAGGCTCATAGTCCAACATTCAAAAGCAGTATACCATGCTGGCTTAAGTATGATTAAAAAGGAGGCTTAGAGTGCTAGCCTTCTTCCCTGTGTTCTTCATTTTATCACCCTTTATGCATGAAGGGTAATAGTTTTGAAGAGAGCCTCCTATATCTATGGACATTCTCTAAATGAAAATCAGGGTTTCATTTTTTGTTGTTGTTGTTGTTGAACCAGTTCCTCCCATGCAGGAAGCTCTCCCAGTGTGAAGGACAATAGAAATGTTGATGGAAGTGTGGGGCTAGCATGTTTCTGAACCTTGTGTGCTTATTTAAAATGGTTCAGTAACAGTAGAATGGAACTCAGAAGACTGTGCTTGATACTCAAAACACTCTCAATTTTATGTCTCTGTGCTTGTATGAGTGAATGGAAGCATGAAAGTACACATGTATACGAATGTGAGATGGTGTAAATAAATATTTGAGTGCGCAAATATATGCCTGGAGATAAATATGTGCCCAGAGATACTGGTAAATGCATATATTCCAGAATTTTGAGGACTATGTATGTTTTTCTCTTCTGCCCTTGAACAATTCTGATTGTGTGGTAGCATATGCGTGTTTCACTTATTTTTCAGCTGGTTCAGTGATTGGAAGTTGTATCATTCAAACATAAGAATGAAGTTTGGGGGTTGGAGATTATCAGTATTTAAAATTTTGAATTTCCTTTCCCAAAACCTCATACCTTTAGATAATTAAAGCTTAGCAAGTGAGTCATCCTGCCATCTTTATTATTCTTCTGAGGTGGGTGGATTTTTGTAAAAGTCTGTACATGGCCTGAACTCAAGTTTCATTGTATGCTATTTTTATTATAGTACCATTGAGGATATTCAGCACACCATGTATACATGTAAATAGAAAGTCTGTTTGCCCCAAGAATTATGGAGTGACAGAACGTAGCTACTTCCAGAAAGCAGAGCACAACAAAAAGCTACTAAACAGGCAGATATTCTATGATTTCACTGTACCAGTTGCATTGAAAGCTTCCTATTAATTTAAAATATGTGGTGCAACTAGTCAAACTCTTTGCATATGTTAGATTCTGTAAACATGGGGAATTAACATATGTTCTACTCCCAGAACTGGTAATACATTGTCCCAGCAGAAGTGGATATTATTCAAGGTTCATGCACAATAAGATTAATTAAAAACAGGTGGAGGTCAAATTATGTTGCTCTATATATTTTGTCTGTATATATTTTGGCTGGTATATGTTATGTTGAGGCTTCAAATATATCTTGAAATAATGTTTGTTAAGGTTGTAATATGATTATTGATTCTCAGTGATTGTGGCATACTCATTCTTCAAAAATGAAATATTGTGTAAAAACATTTATATACTTAAACTAGAACTACAACTTTCAATTGATCAAACACTTGATTTAAGCTTTTCTGAGTGATTAAAAGTTAGATTCCTTCCAACAAATCTGGCTTGCTCATCTGGCACTATTTTGAAGTACCAAGGACAGAATGCAAAAGAGGCTTCTGGGCTGGTTGCAGAGTGTGTATAATGAATTAATAAACTTGCAGGCTTGTTTCTAGGATCAATAATTAAGCAGGAGATGGCAAAAAAATCTGACACAATGGGCTACCAAACTGTATTGCAAAAGGAAGTCAAGAAGGGTTAAATTGAAGGGGTGCATATACTGCACTGATATAGCTAGAAGTCACAAACCATTAAGATTCAATAATAATGCAATCCTGTGCTTTTCTACACAGAAGTTAAGTACAGATGGTTCAATAGCATTCATTTCCAAGGTAGAAGGGTATAAGATTACATCCTAAGGCCACTTTTTATATCTTACCCAAGTAACAGCTCTGACCATTCCTTTCTTTAAGACAGAGTTTTCCAGACTTTTCATGTTGGTGACACACTTTTTGGACATGCATCATTTCATGACACAGTTAATTCAGTTTTACTAGCAAACCAGAGGTTAAACAGTGGGAAAGGCAGCCCCTACCCCCACCCCCAATTCTGACTCACTGCCGTTATCCTCTCCAAGGAAAGACCCTGGTGAGGGCGGCAGCAGCAGGGAAGGCAGCAGGGTCGCTGCTGTTGCTCTCACTGAGGAAAGATCCCGGTGAGGGTAGCAGCAGCAGGAAAGGCAACCTCCCTTCCTGATCCTGGCTCACTGCCATCACCCTTGCCAAGGAAAGGCCCCAAGAAAAGACACCTTCACCAAGGAAAGACCCCAGTGAGGGCAACAGCAGCAGGAAAGGCAGCCCTCCCCACCTGATCCTGGCTTGCTTCTGTTGCCCTCACCGAGGAAAGATCATGGTGAGGGTGGCAGCAGTGGGAAAGGCAGCCCCTCTGCCTGATCCTGGGACGCTGCTGTGACAGCAGGAGAGGCTCAGGAGGGGTCTTTCTCAGCCTGGGGAGGCAACACACCTACACACTTCAGGCGACACACTAACATGTCACAACACACAGTTTGGAAAGCCCTGCTTTAAGACAAAAGGCAAATATATGCAGCAGTGGAGGAGTTGGTGATCATCCAGTATAAACACAGTTCATCCACTCTGTAGAGGTAGTTAAGAACAGTGTTCATCTCCCACTTTTGACTGAAGCACTTCATAAGAATATAGAAGAACCATTTCTTGATCAAACCAAAGTCTATAATTGGATAACTCCAAATTCTACTGTTATAGGGAAAAGAAGAAAAACTTAGTCAGTCCACTTTCTTCATGCCATGCATAATTTTATTAACATTTTACACTTTTAGTTGTCTGCTAATTAACTTTAAAAATGTAGAAGATCGCTACATTTCTTTATAGTGATAGGGATTCAGCACTTTGCAATGGAGCATGGAGCAGCAAACTGGGCATCTTCTAGTCCCCAAGATTTTAGCCCTCCCTATGATTTTATACAATATTGTGTCTATATCATTTATGATCTCTGTCCGCTTTATCAAGCAAGTTCCTCCCTACATAAACGGATATAAAGGACCTTTTATTTCTGAAATGAAACCAATCTGTTCCAGGAGTACTACCATTTTTGTTTTAGTAAGGCAGGACAGAAGAACAGCTTCAGAATTTCACAGACGTTATGCCACAGTGACATTTCAGCAGTGTTGAAAATAGTGTCCTTTAGACTTTCCCATTGGTTGTAAGTAGAAGCCAAAGAAGGAAGAAGTTCGCATTGGAAAGTAATTGAGTTATTGAACAGCGTGTGTACTTAGGGAAGGATGGATGTTTTCCTCAGGCCACAACTCAATAAAAGTAGTGGCTGCAGTCCTATAAACACTTGAGAGTGAGTCCTACTGAATATGGTAGGAATTCTTTCTGAATAAACGTACATAGATCTCACCATTTTAGCCTCTTTATTTATATGGAAGTGGAACGTTGGATTTTAAGGAATGGGGCATGTAGCAGGATTTCTCTTCTGCACTGACTATTTACTGTGTTGCATACATAACAGTAAGAGGAGATGTTTAGAAACCCTTAAACAGCAGCAACTGCTTCCTATCTAGATGGAAAGTATCTAATTGAAGAAGAAAAGAGTCAGGTCTTGCAGGAGTCACAGTTCAGACTTCTCACTGTTGCATGTGCTGAGGAATTGTTTTAAAATTTAAAATTCACTAATTATATATACTGTTTGATTCAAGAAGAATGTCTGTTAGTAAAGATTTAGATTACAGTGATTTGATAGAGGATTCCCCCCCCCCCCAGAATGTTCAAATGGGGTGTTTTCATTAAATAGGGTATAGAGATACAGACTTAATTAACCATCACATCATTATTTATGAGTGAGCTGGTTGGCCCAAAGTTCACTGTATATCTTTGCTATTGTGATATCGTACAAAATGTTTGCTGGGGCGGGGGCAGGCAAGGTGTCTGTTTATGTAAGACAATCCCATATGAAGACAATCACAATTTTTTGTTTATGATTTGCTTTAAGTTTTTTTATGGTGTAGTATTGATATAATTAATACATTAAATAAAATTCTTTCTCCATTGTAATAAAAATAAAAACTGACCACAGTGATGGTATTAAGATGGATTTATCTGTACTTTCATTCATGGATAGACTCCTGATTTGCTTCCCCCATAACTCTTGGTTGGTGCCTTAGGAAGTCCTGTTCCCTGATTATTTTGGTTGCTGAGTTCTGTTTATTTGTGTTTTTGTTGTGTACTTTCCACAGTGTTATAAAATCTTTTATGAGACTGGGTGACAGAAATGTCCACAGCATTCCAAGTGTGGCTGTACCATATTTTTATAGAAGATGATTTTATACTAGAAAGCCTATTTTGATCCCTTTCTTAATAATCTCTTGCATAAAATTATTTGTTTTCACAGCTGCTGTGGACTAGGGTGGTATTTTCATTGAGCTGTTCTCTGTGACCCATTTTGTTACCTAGACATTGTTTTGAGAAATCCTTTTCGAACTCTTCATAGTTTCTCTTGGATTTTACCATCCTGAATAATTTTGTATTATTGTCCTCACATATAGTACTATATACTCATGTATAAGTTGATTTTTTTTTGGCAGAAAATAAACCCAAAAAGACTGAGTTGATTTATCCATGGGTCACCGCTGGCAACAGATAATGCTGGCTGGATGAGTTCTGTGCTCCCTTCCATTTTGGATGCTTAAGGTGGAGCAGAGCAGTGGCAGCTATTTGTAGTAGGGGCTTACTGTCTCTGTGTAAGTCTTGTGAGGTGAGGTTCAAACAGTAAGAGCTTATTAATTATGGCTGCTTCTGCTGCTCTTCACCTAAAGCACCCAAAATGGGAGCCATGCCACATTCTTTTGGTTCACTCACATTGCTGCTGAATGCCACTCAGGCTGAAAAAGAAGGTGAGCAAGCAGGGAGGACTGCCTTTCTCTGGTTTGGGCAAGGGAGGGGGTAATGGGATAGGAGCACTGCTTCCACACCACACCAAGAGAGGCTTCTCACCTCTGCCTTTTGTCACTGTCTTCATGCTGTGCCCCTAATAGAGACAGATTGCTTTCTTTGCTCTCTTTCTCCCCCATCTGTATTTGTATAGATGTAGATATTTTAAGATTAGCAATGCAATTAGTTGTTGTGTTTTTTGCATGCCTTCAAATCGTTTTTGACTTATGGTAACCCTACGGTAAACCTATCATGGGGTTTTTTGCACCCAACAGTGTGTGTTGCACCCAAGGTCACCCAGTGGGTTTCCATAGTCAAGTGAGGAATCGAATCATGGTGTCCAGGGCTATAGTGCAATGCTCAAATCACTATACCAAGCTGGCTGTTAATGCAGTTCACACCCTCACCCCAATTGTAATCTCTCAGTTAAACAGATCTCCTCCTTCTCTTTAGCTCTTCCTAAGTATGTTCCTTTCATCCATTTTTTTTAAAGGGAAGAAAAGATTGTTTGTTACATGGCCCTAAATTTTACCCTTGACTTATCCACAGATCATAGCAAAATCCATAATTTTGGCCCCAAACCTGCTCTTGACTTGTAATTGAAGTTGATGTACACATGAGTTATATGTGTATGATATGTTATAGCTTGTTTCCATTCCAGATAATTTACGAATAAGTTAAAAAATGTTTGTTCATGTCCAGATTCTTAAAGAACCAAACTTTCTACTCTCATCTTCCCAGTCTTTAACTAATTGCTCATTTGTAAGAAGACATTTTCTGTAACGTTATTAAAAATATTTGAAAGTCTCAAGAATGTAATGCCTACAGAATTTTCTTTATCCACTCTTCCAGTGAAATTCATTGGGTCGCTGAGCTACTTATACATGAATACATGCACAATGGTTTACTGATATACTACACATATTGTAACACAAGCCTCATGAGGGCTCTGTTGGCCAATATATCACATCTGCTTTCTGGTTCCCAGCCAGCATTACACTACATTCAAATAACTTCCTCCACCATTCATCTGGTTATCTATCTACCTTGGCATTAGGCAACATCTTTTGTCCTGTCTTTGTCTCCCAACAGCCATCATTAAAACTGAACTTGTCACTCCATCACGATACCCACAAGTTTTGCATTGTCATTGCTGTTCACAGATACCACCTGCTCATTCATCACTATTAAGGTCTGTTCCTAGGCATTTAACTCCATACATCTGATAAAGTAGGCTTAAGTCTATGAAAGCTTATGCTACTAACTTCTTTCTCTCAGCTTAGTCTCAAAAGTATCACAAGATCCCTGTACATACATACTCTTCTTGCAACTCAAAATGACTCAACAAAGCTTGTTGAAACATGACTTCTTTTTGTAGAGGCCAATCTGATTTATACTCATCTAGACAAATCTTTCACTGCTTTAAAAGTGCATTCTCAATATCTTCTTTGTAAAGCATAGGGATAGTTTAATTCATGTTTTTGAGTGTTAAGAAAACTTGGTTCTGATGCTTTTGTTTTGTATTTTGTGCTTCCTCCTCATACTGAGGCTAAGTGAGGTGGCTGTCATTAGGATGTCTTGAAATTTGGTGCCTGCCTTTCCACGCTGTTATACTAACATTTATTCTTTCTGATAGCAATGCCAGCTGACCCATGGGAACGTAAGTATCTGTCATATAATGAATCAGATTATTGGTGTATCTAGACCTGTATAGGCTTATCTCAAATAATGAAGGTCTTAAGCACACATAGCTACTGAACTGACAGGAGACTTAACTACAGTCAGCTCTCCAGACTTGCAGAGGTTAGGGGCCCAGGACTCCTGTTAAAGTGGAACAATCACCAATACGAAATGTGTGTGTGTCTGGGGGAAGGAGGCTGAGGGATGGTGGGGAGAACAGACAGACAGAGTACAAAAATGTCAGGGAAAGGGAGTGGGTCAACCTGGTGGCCAGGAGGAGGACCCTGGGTGGGTTTTTAAAGGCTTGATTGGAGCTACCGAGAGGGAAGGTTCCCTCAATAAAGAAGTGTTTGAGGTGGAGGGGTAGGGTTTGGAGGAATTCACAAATAAGTCCATGAAAGTCAAACTCAGAAACATGAGGACTGACTATGTTTAGGCAGCTTATAATAGATTTACTTGAATTGAAGCATACAGATTACAGCTTGAAGCTGATAAGTAGAAAGAGCAAGAGAGACAGAGGAAGACTGGAAGTGGCTGCAAGGAATTCCCAAAGCTTCCTCCCAGCTCAGTATGGCATAGGTTTGACCATTTGAGTTGAATTTTTCAGGAGCTCAATCTGAGTTCTTCAGAAAAAAAGACTTGGAAAACTGTGCTCATTTAGATTGTTATATTGAGATGCCACATGAGGAGAAAAAAAATTATTGCATTTTGGAAGAAGCTGTCATGTGGTCTCTAGAAAGTTGCAAATGTTGTTTACTTATGGAAAGATTATTGCATACTGTAGTGTGCATCTCCCAATGTATGTACAGTGGGCCCTCCCATATCACAACCTCCATATGCATGAATGCTATGTTGTGTGAAGTGTTGCATCCCATTATAGTTAATGGATGCAAGGGGTGCATGCATGTCACTTCCATTGACTATAATGAGATGCAATACCTCATATTTTATTGTTGTTTTACATGGGGGTTCCTGGAACAGAACCCTCACATATATAGAGGGTACACTATATTGTTAGTTTTGAATGAAAAGTTTGCTGAAGCATGTTGAACTGCTCTTTTTTTGAGATATAGGAACTTATCCCTGCTATTTCTACCTCTCATACCAAATTTTCTGTTGAACATATCTATTTTGTCAACTGTAGTGTACCTGTACTGTAAATTCTGCCTAGCAGAGACTTTCCAGATTTTGAGGTCCTGTCTAGAGATCCCTGATATTCCCTAGTGGCCTACACCCAAATACTCACTAGGCCCAATTCTGCTTAATTTTAAAAATCAGATGAGATTAAATGCACTTCATTGGTTCTTAATAGTGTTTATTCTCATTTTACACAGGACTGTGCTGTGGAGCCAGTTAGTTGAATTCTTTCTTGTCTTTCTCTCTTCTGTTAAAATACAAACCTCCTTTAAGGACAGTTCTGCTGATTTCACAGTTGTCATTGTTCCATCCTGTATAATCACTGTCATGATTGCTGTTCCATACAACATTTGTATTGTGGCAACAGTGGGGGGTTATATGACTATATTAGAAAGAAGAAAATAAATCGACTTCCAAATGTATGAAGCTTGTAAGTAGAAATTGTCCCATGAAATTTTTCCCACCATTGTCATGTTGCTGTAATTCTCCTGTGGAGTTTCAAGAGGGTTGACAATATTTGTCATAGGAAAAACAGCAGTGTCTGCTGGCACCTTAACATGAAAAGAACCATACTAGATCAGACTAAATGCCTATTAAGTCAAGCTTTCTGTACACAGAGGCCAACCAGTTATCTTCCTCAAATCTGCAAAAAGGATATAGTGCAATTCCACTACGTTTCCGAGCAATTTATATGCATAGGCTTACTGTCTTTAATACTGGAGGCGATACATAGCTATCCTGACAACTACCAATGAGTAACAGGTTTCATTGGGGCACACACTTTCATGAACAGCATCACACTTCATCAGATCCTGTTTTCTTAAGATACAAAGCTATATCCACTTTAATCCCAACTAGTGTGGATCCATATTAGTGTTGATTAACAAATCTCTTTCACTGTGATTGAACTATTTTAGTTCACATTAAATTTGGATTTACCCCAAGTGTTAAGGCACTCCTTCATTTTATAAACAAGCCTTAAATTGTGCTATGTGATGAAAAATGTCAGTTGAAATTATTTGGCACAGTTACATATTTGCATGAAGAAACAGCTTGTGTTATATAGTTAGGAGACAAAAGTTTATTTACCAACAATACTAATAATTTATGTTGCATTAAGTCATTCTAAACAGCAGCAACCTTGTTGATACACAAGTTGTTCTTAAATTACATAGTGAATGATTCAAGACAAGGGTGCAATGAATTACAGTTTAGGGAAATGTTAGCTTACTTCTCTATGCATTTTATCTGTGTGTGAGAGAGAGAGTCCCAGAAATATTTATATTGTTCTGTAATTCATATGCTTAGAATACATTTTCTTAGTAATATTGTGTAATATGACTCTTACATAGGCTATCTGAACTTTTTATTATGCTTACTCATAATAATGTACCTATAACAAGGACCACATTCTCTTAGGCCATTTCCTCACTAGCCTGTTATAGCGCTATTATTCCACTTTCAACATCCTATGGAATTGTGAGGTCTGCAGTTTAGGGAGTGGCCTTTGAGGCTGCTCCCTAAACTGCAAACCCCAGGATTCTATAGGATGTTGAAAGTGGGATAATAGCGCTATAACAGGCTAGTGTGGAAATGGCCTTAGTCTTTAAGGGCTGTTTCATTGCTGTTTTCAGTCAAGTGTTCTGGTCAGTTGTAAAACTGTGGCTAAGTTCCTGTGTATTTTGTGTTTTGTACCTGTGGGCTAGCTTTCAGATGTGGAAAATAGGTTATTTTCCTGACGTGGTCTTTGTCATCAGGTCTAAAGTGGTTTACTTTCAAAACATTAGCTCGCAGCGGGAACCATACTTTACCATAGTTTGGACATCTTGAAAAATATGCTGCTTAAATGGTGGAGTGAACACCAACAGAGAAATGATACTACTGGAAAAAAAATTAAGATGAATCATATTTTAGATTAATTTAAAATATTTTGATGGGTTAACTTTAAATTTTGTTCTGTTAAGTTTGATTGCCACTTCATATTGGTAGCATTTTTAATGAAGGAAATTGGTAAAAAATGTTAAAACTATTTATAGGATGTCTTAATCAAAAAGATTAAAAGCTTCTCTGTGCTTAAACCTAGGAGAGGAGAGCAGTTTTATAGCAGCTTGTATTCTGAACTAAATATAATTTACTGGTATTAATATTTTGGTTTTCTTCACTTTACAAATATATGCAATTATGTGATATACTAAAAAACCTAGGTGTGTATAGTGTGTTCTGCGCAGCTAGTGCACAGTAACCTTGATTTGAAATACTGCCTTCCAGCCTGTAGTATTGCAATATTTGCATAAAATATTCAGACTGCTGCATTTGGCTATTGGATATTAAGAATCCTCATTTCCAGAGTTTTTCATTTCAACAAAGAAAGATTTACATAGTAATTTCAACTATTAAAATGTTTGTTTTCCATATAAATATGATGAGAAACATAGCCCATTTAAAAAATGTGTTTGTAATAACCCTGAAGAAGAAACGTCCACATCTGTGCTGTATAAACTGCCCCTAATTATGTGTCTGCATCTCCCTTACTTCCC
This sequence comes from Iguana delicatissima, assembly GCA_948472985.1. Classification (NCBI taxonomy): domain Eukaryota; kingdom Metazoa; phylum Chordata; class Lepidosauria; order Squamata; family Iguanidae; genus Iguana; species Iguana delicatissima. The sequence continues at coordinate 432,743 of CAOKZL010000478.1, read as the reverse complement.
CATATGCTGTGACCTTGTAGCCATTGACTTAAGTCTGGAACAATTTCAAAGTCATGTAAATGAATGTAATTAAGGTATTGCTTATCATCTTGCAGAGTTCAGAGGGAAGCACTCTGGCTAGAAAGGTTTGTTTACTTAATACAGAAGGTCAGCTATGGTTAAACTTTATTGCCTGAAACACTTTGGTAAAGCTTTTATTTAGTTCCTAAAGACAAAAAGCTTCACAAACCCAAATAATACATTTATTTCACCTCAGGGTGTTGCAGCTTTCTCTATTAAAGAAATATATCAGTGTTCTGGAACATTATTGTAGTATACAGCATATTGTCCATGCCTTAAAAATGTGATATTAAATAAAGACTTGTGCCTTGGTAATAAAGGGATTTTTGTTTCTTAGCTATATGATAGTTCCTAGGTGTAAGAGAAGAAAAAATTAACCTGGTTACATTGTTGTTGTAGGCTATTGTCTCAAAGAGATTGTCCACCAGTGTCATCCTCCACTGTTGCTGCTGCTGTTTGCACATTTAGTCTGGTTCCTCAGCAAAAGCCCATCTGACATGGGTAACCCTACCAGCAGCACTGCTGCCATCAGGATAGGTTCTTGCCTCATAGGAGCGTGCAATCCTGCCACCACAGAAAAGTAGTGTCATTGGTGGTGTTATGTACAGGATTCTCTCATATTTCTGCCAGGTTAGGGATCTGAAAGGATGGAATTAGTTGAAAAACAGAACCCATATACTGTATTGTAGGAAGCATGAAGGATTTATAGATGCTCACGTGGTACTGACCACACATGCACTGCTTGTAGCGTCTTTCAGCTGGTTTAACACCTCCCCCCACCGCAGCTTGCATTGCAAGCAGAGCATGTGTGAGAATGGTTCCAAGGGAACCTCCTTAGGCAAGAACTGATGAAAAAGCAGAATCCTTGTCATATTAATGGAATTTGTCGTTAGTTTGGAAATGTCAGAAGAGTGAGTTACCAGCTAATGGGGTGTCAAAAGATGGGTTCTTCCTGTACTTGTATAAATTATATTAAATATTAGCAGCCATAGTAACCCTACTACTTTCAAACAGGCTTTTGTAATAATGAGTCAGGTAAAGAGATAACATGTCACATAACACCATTCTGCTCAGTGGTATGGCATTATTATATATACCACTGTGCATATCTGCTGGATAGTATCACACATGTGAAAAACTATGTGGTTTAGCATACGAAATGTATGAGCATTCTGCAAAGTTCAGGTGAGCATTAATGTCTTCGTAACCATGGTTTATGAAGCTGGAAGTTAGCATAGTGACTTGTATACTCATGTACATTGAGGTTCAATGTTTTCTCTTGTAACTTGGATGATATATAAAAGCTTCTCATGCAGTTCCATATCTTTGTTTCTTTATCTGTACTAGTATTTCCATGTTTCCAGACTACTGCTCTTAGCAACTATTCCTAAGATCCTTATCAGTTTTATTTTCAGTTCAGTTCACCGATACCATGTACTCATTCAAGCTATTTCATAAATATTGGCCAGCAAACATGCTACTCATCTGGTGAAGTGGGCTGTAGTCCTAAAACACTTAAGCCAAATAAAACTTGCTAGTCATTAAGGAGCCTCTGTGAATTTGCAGAGTGGCAAAATACTATATGAGTAGCTAGGAGAAAAGGTATGTGTTACAGTTGATGGGGCTAGTATGTTGAGCCAACGATTACCTTTTTCCTTTAGTCATTGTAGTTAGGATTAATTTTCCAGTCTCAAGAGTGCTATCATACTATTGCAGGGCTAAAGATTGAAGCACATGGCTTTTTTCTTCAATAATCCTGATAGACGCTATACTTAAACCTGCTATCAAATTACAACATGCATTCTTATTAAGGGGAATTAGGCCACCTAGCCAAATACTGCCATAAATGAAACTACAAATGTGATTTTAAAAGCTGACTTTGCAAAACGAAAGAAGAATAGGAGAAATAATGTTTTCTGTATAAAGTAAAAACATTTACTGTGCTCAGCCATGTTTTCAAGTTTCTTTCTATATAATCAGCAAATATGTCTTCTTAATTTGTCACATTTTTGTAACATTTTCTGATGCAGAAGTATTGCATTCTCTTCCAACTCAAAGGCCCCTCCCTAAGCTGCAAACCCCAGGATTCTATAGGATGTTGAAAGTGGAATAATAGCACTATGACAGTCTAATGCAGAAATGGCCAGAGACTCCTTCCTCTTTTCCTTTCTCTCTCTCCCTGCTTCTTCAAGATGGTGAGTGCAGCCTTTCCTGAGCTGTTTCTCTTGAAACTTTCCTATACTTAGCTAGGGCCTAGGCACTGCATGTGTATATGATTAAATGTTCCTTTATAATTAATAAAGTATTTAGCTGTGAAACTTGTAAACTGCTGTTTGTGTTACTTTGCTAAAACTAGTCTTAGAGATTCAGCACTTCCACTTGTGAACTCTGCTAAATGAGGCTGAATCTAAATTGAACCAGTCTCCATCTTTCCCAGAAATGGGGTTAACATCTGCTTCTGCTAGATGACATTCTACTAGAATCTGCTTCTAAACTAACATTCATAAATGTTATAAATGTTTATATTCATAAAAGGTATGCTAGATAACTTTATGAAGTAATATAAATGAGTGTCTTTTATTAGATGTATTTATTTATTTAGTATTTACTGAGCTTACCCATAGTAGATTGCTTGTCTTTGGAGCTGGCAGTAGACAAGGCAAGCTGAAGTAAGGAGTGTGAGGAAAGCTGAATGTAGCTAAAAGCTAACTTTACTTGCTAAAATATGTCAAGATAACAATGCTACAGTTTATTAATTATTTAGTGAAGATAAGAGTGGCTATGCTTAAGTGTAAGACTAGAGATCAAGTGCCTAGAATTATAATCCAAAACAATGCTTTTGGACTGTATCTAAGGTATTTTGAAATATTCTGGAATCAGCTAGATGGTAGGTAGAGAGTGCTCAGTTGTCTTCCTGAATATATGTAAATGCATATGTAATTAAAAAATTGGTAATTAATAGGGGTGAATCTAGTATCATTACACATTTATGCACACACATGGTTGTAAATAAGTACATGTAAACCTGCACAGAATTGCTGTCTTAGGCCCTTTTCGCACCTTACCTTCATTGCGGCGGTGGGGGGCAGTGCTCACGCGAGCAGCTGTTTGCCCAAGCCGGTGACGGCAGCTCTTCTGCCTCCTGCAGCGGCTTGCCAGTTGCGCAAACGTTGCGCTAGTGCCCCGCCCCTTCCTTTCGCAGCGCAACCTGGGAGCTGTAGGCTGCGCTGGGGGAGGAAGTGTGACCGGCCCAGCTCGTTTGACGCACCACATGCAGGTAAGTGCGCGAGGGCCCCGCGAGCATTGCGTGACTGCGCAGTATTTTCGGCTTAGCGCCGAAAATAAAAAAATGCACGCGCACCCCGCTTTAGGCTCATGAGCGTCGCGTGAATGGGAGTGTGTCGTACAGACTGACGCTTCCATTTACGTGACGCTCAAGGGGCCCTCGCGCAAAAGAAACTGTGTATGAAAAGGGCCTTAGGCTCAGTCAATGTGTTTTGTTAAACTACTGTAAAGAGTTCTTTAGGTTCTTTTTGAATGTTGTTATTTGTATATTTAATTGTTTTGTCTGTTCTTTATTGCCCTGGGGCCCATGGTGGGCTGACAGGTGATAAATGCATGAAATCAGTAAGTAAATAAAAAAGATGTAGATAGCAGACATTTATTGAGAGAGGAGAGTTATTCTTCCCTCCATAGTCCCAGTTTCACAGAATCCAAAGTCATGGTGTTTAAATTCTCACTAATATAGATTATAATGTATAAAATGTAGACATTCTGTGCTCTTCACTTCCTAGCCTCTACCAAATTTAGTGGAAGTAGCATATGTTGATATTAATGATGCTGTCACATCAATCAGTTAATTGGGTCAATTAATTGATTAACATTGTTGGGCTCCATTAAATTATGGGACCTGATTAATAGGACATTGCCCTCGTGTCATTTCTGAGGTCATCTGGTACTTCTTCTGAGCACCTATTCCCTGTTTGGTCTCTCCTTGCCTCAGCACTACTTTTAACTAGGAAATTTAAAATCAAATGAGACAATTTGCAGTGGCCTGGGAATTGAGAGGACAAGTAAAGCTACATACCACCAGTGGGGAGTGAACCTTTGTCTCAGAAGGCTCTGAGTTATGTCCCGTTTTCTGATGAAGCATACCTAGCTGAAGATGTGATATATATATTCCTCCATCTTGGAACAGTTTACGTAGGTGGTGTGGAAGCTAGGTATGTTCAAAATGCTTTTCTTTATTATAATCAGTTTCCACAAATCTTGGGTTATGACTTCCAGGATGGCTAGGATCTAATATTGAATATTAAGTACTGAGGTTTTCAATCTTCCATGCATCGCTAGCCTGCCAGAGACAAGACTTATCCCTTGTTGGTGAACCATCACAGCAAGACTGAGAGTGAAAAAAATATTAGAAGAAATTGTGAACAAATTATGAAAGATATGCTATATGCTAATGTTCTGAATTTTTGGTTTTAGAAGTTAATTGCCTGAGATATTTCCTGTCAGATGATCACTTTGGTTCAAATGTATTCTACAGGCAGGTAACAAGCTGATAAGCGCTCTGATAGCAAACTCAGGTGTCAAAATGCCAGCAGTAACCAAAATAGGAGAAGCAGGAAGATGGTGTGACTTGGGGAAATATCAAGGTTTACAGAAGCATGAAACATCTAATCTATCTGAGAGCATAACAAAAAACTCAGTAAGGACTGAGCATGTTCATTAGCCACAGAATGTTCCATAGAAGTAAAAAAAGCACAACATGTACAGCCTTCATATGCATACTTCATATCGTTCACATTAATGACAAGTTTTGGAACCTTAAAAAACTATTCCTTAGGAATTGTTCTTTTGAGAACTTTTTTTTTACATTCTTAATTCGCTCCCTCAAAAGGTGTTTTTGTATTATTGTATAAGTAAGCAGTGATCAGCAATTTTGAAACTAATGTACTAAAGTGACTGACATCAGCTAAAATTCTTTAGAGGCGCTTGTTTAATCTGCCTTGAAACAGCAATTGCAAACTCTTTGACAGACTGTTTGAAATGCTGTCTAATTTTCAGAGTGTAGCTGAGAAGAACTTGCATATTTTTGTGCTGAAATGCTAGTTTTCAGCAGTACAGCAACACATGGAACAAGGTTCTTATTTTGCGTATTGCTGTTGTTGCAAACTAGCAGCAGTATACATTGTAGACTAGTTCTTTTGTTCCCTTCCCCCTTTGGTGATGTTAAGAACAGCATCACTGTTCCTGCAATCCATTGTATATATACTAAATGAACTTAGAGAAAGGGTGAAATCATTACAGCAGATCCATCCCCTTAAGCTCTGCTTATTCAAGAAACTGTGTAAGCACTCTGCAATATAATACAAATTTCTTTATCAGATTAAACAGTGGATTAATATACGAAGCTAATTAAGTGACATCTAGAAATTGTAGGTAGTCCCAAACCTGTAAACATGAAATAGTTTTGTGCTTGTAGATGTGCCCTTTATTTGAATCTCTAAATGCTATACTTTTCAAAGCAATGGGAAATCAGATACCCGATATCAATCAATTTGTAATCAACCTTTTAGAAGTCCGATTAGTATACAGGAAGGCCCCACCTCTTGACGTCCTCTTATCTGACCACTCGCTCTTTTGAAGCTTCCAAATTAAGGACAAGTTAAATTAATTCCGTGGGAATTCTGTTCTTTCATCAATTCTTCTTGCCTACATAGGGTTGCACAGACTGCTTGCAAAGTGTGTTGAAAGAAAAAAAAGGTGCTAAGCTGGCTGAGAGACTTTGCAAACAACATGTGTGTGGTCAGTCCCAAGTGAGCTTCCATAAGTCCTTCATGCTTCATTTTTCAACCAATTCCATTTTCTGACAGTGTTCCGATCCCTAATGTGTCTGATGGGTGGGGGAAGCCTATACATATATTATGTATTAGATTTCTATTAATCCCATTGTCTCACACACAGGAGATCATGATTCCTTACTTTGCAATAGCAAAAGGATTCATAGGGATCTTGTTTATATACTTATTCTCCCTTCAACTTTTACTCTTTGACTCCAAGGAACATACAGACTAGGAGTTAGGTAAGTGGTAATAATTCAACACTGGTGCCTTGGATAGACATCTGCCTTTCTGATCTCCTCTACTTCCAACAGTTAACATAGACCATGATTTTTTTTTACATCTGATGCTAAGATGCTGTCTTCATATGCTGATTGAGCAAACATCCCATAGGAAGTTTGCCTATCCCAAGAGTCTATTTGAAAAGACATTTTTTGACGGGTTAGTCTGTCATCTGTGAAAAGAATGCTGACCATATTTGATATCTGAGCATCTAAGGCTGGAATACTATACTTGTTATTGTCATGTGTCTTTCAAGTTGTTTCTGACTTATGGAGACCCTAAGGTGAACCTGTCATGGGGTTTTCTGGGAGTTTGAGAGTGTTTGTTGAGCTCAGTGTCACTCAGTGGGTTTCTGTGGCTGAGCTGGGAATCAAAGCCTGGTCTCTGGGTTCGTAATCCAGCACTCAGACAACTAAACCAAACCGGCACTAACGTGGCACTCATTCTTAATTCACTTGCTGAATTACAAATTAAATGTAATACATTTGATGATTTGTCTGTTATGGTGAAATTTTGTAGTGTCTTCCAGTTTTCTCACGTGTATGTTACCAAGTGGCATGTGGTACGCATAGCTTGCTGCTGGTTTCCAACTGCATTTATCATGATATCATGCATCATGTGAATGGAACATCCTCTGATGGGCAGTTGTACTATGTGCTTTGTTTACAGTAGTAGATTTATGCAGAGCAATAGGTGGAGGCCTTGGCTACAGAGGCTAACCAAAACTCAGCAACAAAAACAACAGTTGGCAGCATTCTGTCATAACAAGAGTAATTCAAGTATTAAAGTATTATTTGCATTCATGTGCGTTACAGTACTTTGCTACCTCAGAAAAGTTACAGAGCTATAGCAGCCAACATCTAGGCATGTGCGAGGATTAAGTATGATTATTTTATCATGTAGCATTTTTTTAAAAAATGTTTTGCCTAAAATCACCTGTAGGGTTCTGGCCTACTCCTTGGTGAAATAAAGGTTCCTCTAGGCATAAAACAACAGAGGTGCTAGCGGAATTGCCCCTTCTATACACTGGAGGATGTGGGGATGCTTGACTTAAAAAATGTTCTTTAAAATGTTGCCTGTGGGAAATTTTCAACCAGGACATATGGCAGTTCCCAGTTGTGTTCCTCATCAGCTAGTACTTGAAGGCGTGATGCCCTTAATGCTGGAGATGATGTGGAGTAATCATCACTAACAGTCATGAATACCCTTATTTGCCATGAATTTGTTTAATCTTCCTTTTACGGAGATCTAAGTCTGTGGCTATCATCTCATTCCATTATAGTGGGCTGTTGACGAAGAGATTACTTTCTTTCATCTGTTTTGAATCTTCTACCACTCGACTTCATTAGATGTATTTACGTATTTATTAAAATGCTTATGTTGTACCCTTTATCAAAGGATTTGGTATCATAAAATCAATTTAAAACTTTTAAAATTTTTAAAAAATTAAAATAGACTTACTATTAACAGCAGTTAAAGAAGTTCTACAGAAATGAAAAAAAAAATACCATATTTTCCGGCGTATAAGACGACTTTTTAACCCAAGAAAATCTTCTCAAAAGTCGGGGGTCGTCTTATACACCGGGTGTCGCTGAAACTTCGCTCGCTCACTCGCTCGGCTAGTGTGCTGCAGCTGCTGCTGCCTCCCAGCGCTGCCCAGAGGACATCCTCCCAGGAAAGGAGGAGGAGGGATATTAAAAGGGGGGGAGGGAGGGAGGGAGGGAGCAGCTCAAGTTTGCTCAAAAGTCCAGCGGGGCTGGCAGGAAGCGCCTGGGGCTGGCGAGGCTGCCCCTTTTTGCAAGGATGTGAGCCCGGTGCTTGGCTGCTGGCTCCTCCGGAGCGACGGCGAGGGAGGAGGAGAGGAGAGGCTCTCAGCGGCACGCCCCCCCCCGAGAATGAGAGCCGGGCAGCCTTTCTGGTTCCTCCACCGCTTCCTCGTTCGCCAGGCTCTTGTAAGATAAACATGTAGAGTTTCAGCTGGAACACGTCTGGTTTGGAAAGTCTGACCTTTCTAGCCATTTGCATTTACTTAATACCTCTCTCTGTAGCCGAAGGGTAATGATTGTTGATTAACATTGCCTAAAGCAGATGGAGAGACGTCAGGCTTTGTAAGATCTGCTTGTTTTTCCCCAGACCCTTGGGGGTCTACCACCCAGAGACAGGCATAGAGTAGTGGCTTGTGCTGCCATGTGCTCATTTTAGGAATTCCTAATGAAAGATGCACAATAATATATATATATATATATATACACACATATATTTTAAATCCCACCAAGAGGCATTCCAGGGCGCCGGCTCCACTTTCCCTCCCTCTGGACAACTCATTCGCAGTGACTGGGGCATCCGAGTTTCCTGGATCGGGCGAGCCTATCAGCAGCCGCGGAGGGAGGGAGGCTGGCCAGAGTTGCTCCTGTTGCTAGGCAGAGGACCGCCGGGAAGGAGGAGGAGGAGAGGACGACGGGGGGTGGAGCCAGCGCTGCGAAAAGGGCCATAGAGCAGCGCTGTGCCCAGAAAAACACGCCTCTTTCACCCACCTGGCCCGCCCTTATATCCTATTACCGTACCTCCTTCTCTGCCTCTCAGATTCACTGCAGTCCTCAAGAGGGAGATCTATCACTTTGATAGTCTTGGAGACAGAGAGGGCTGGGCAGGCAGGGAGGGCTGACCAGTCCAAGCAGGCTTTGTATACAACAACCAGCCAATTGCCAGTAAGGTACATCGGGCTGGTTGTTGTATACTGGGTACCACATACACTACAGCACCAGTATCATCACCTGTTCATACAGTGTAGCACCAGTACATACAGTACAGTATACAAATGTCCAACAGTCAAAACCCCATCATGGCTCCACCAGCAAGAAGAAAGAAATATGAAGCCAGTTTCAAACTTAAAGTTGTAAGCTTTGCCATGGAACATAATAACTGCGCTGCTGCAAGACAATATGGAGTAACAGAAAAGATGGTTCGGTACTGGAAAGCAAATGAAAAAGCATTAAAGAGTATGCCAAGGGGTAAGTGTGCATTAAGAAGAGGCACCCCACATTGGCCAGAACTCGAAAAACATGTGGCAGACATGGTGAATGAGCATCACCAAAATGGTTATGTAGTGACACGAAATCAAATACGTTTGTTTGCACTTCAGTGGGCCAAATCTAACCCAGATCACAGCAACAAATTTAAGGCCACTGTATCCTGGTGTACTAGATTCATGGCAAGGCATAATATGGTACTGAGGCAAAAGACAAAAATTGCCCAAAAATTACCTGCAGATCTTGATAACAAACTAAATAGTTTCCATCGATACGTAATAAAACAGCGCACTAAACATGGCTATGCGTTAAGTAGTATCGGAAATATGGATGAAACTCCAATGAATTTTGACATGGTTGGAAATAAAACTGTCCATCAAAAAGGTGAAAAAACAATTTTACTTAAAACAACAGGACATGAGAAGTCCAGTTTTACAGTGGTACTAGGCTGCACAGCTGATGGTGCCAAACTGAGACCAATGATTATTTTTAAAAGAAAAACAATGCCAAAACTCAAGTTTCCTGTTGGTTGTTTTGTACATGTGAATGAAAAAGGCTGGATGGATGAAGAAGGGGTAAAGCTATGGCTTGATAATGTATGGAGCAGGCGACCAGGTGGACTTATTCAAAAACGCAGTCTACTGGTGTGGGATATGTTCAGGGCTCATTTAACTCCCAGCACCAAGCAAAGGCTTGCAAGACTAAACACAGATGCGGCAGTTATTCCTGCAGGATTGACATCGTTGGTACAGCCACTGGATGTGTGCCTAAACAAGCCATTTAAAGATCACATTCGAGAACAGTGGAATGAATGGATGGTTAGCGGTGAAAAGTCATTCACAAAAGGAGGAAACATGCGTGCTCCACAGTTGGATGTTTTGTGCAAGTTTGTCATAAAAGCCTGGAATGATATTGATGCAGAAAAAGTAATCAAGTCTTTCAAGAAGTGTGGCATATCAAATTCATTAGATGGTATGGAGGACGACTACTTGTGGCAAGATGAAGAGGAAGCCGAAGCTGAGACCACACCATCTGATACGGAATTTGATCCATACGATGACTGCCTTACAAATGTATCACAAGATGTCATTGATGTACTTATGACATCAGATGACGAACAGGAGGATTTTGAAGGCTTTTAAAGGGAAGCTGTCGTGCCAGCAAAACCTGTAAAAATACTGTAGCTTGCTAACTGGCCAGGGACTTGCCCAGCACTTGCTCTCTCTCTATAGTTTGTTATCTTCCTCCTATCATCATCAGTTCCAGTTTGGTTGACAGCTTAGAAAACAAACAGCATGGCAGCTCCCATGGGTTTATTGTCTTATCCTTCCTTTCAGCTTTAGAGTGAATTAGGAAAAGTTTAATCCACTTGCACTATTTTATGTTTACATGTTTGATGACAAACAGCCTTATGTTTATAAGTGACAGTTTTCCTGCTAAGTACCTGCATGTCATAAGCATTTGAATTAAAATTACCATATTGAAATCAAATCTGATGTTTTTTTTATTTTTTATTTGGTGTGCTTTGGAAGAGGGGTAGTCTTATACGGTGAGTATATCCCAAACTCTGTATTTTAACTGGAAAAGTTGGGAGTCGTCTTATATGCCCAGTCGTCTTATACGCCGGAAAATACGGTAAAATCAATTTAAAACAATTTTAAATTTAAAATAATAACTGTTTAAAAATTAAATTCTAAAAACATGTTAAACTATGTACCAATTTAAAAGAAGTTAAGACAGTTAAACCCACGTTCATGTAAAAACCGGATAAACTAAAGAGGTTTTAATTAAAAAAAACATTTTTTAACTTGGGTTGCCAAAAATGAAGCCGACATCAATTCTAATTTTAGCTTCCCAAAGGATTCCAATTCCAATTTCAGCTTCCCAAAACTTCCCAAACAGAAAAGGCCATTCCCCACATCTGCTAGGTTGTAGTATGTTGTGAGAGGAAGAAAATAAAATGACTAAGAAGTATTTATTTTATTTATTTTGTCCAGTATAATTTTAAAGTAGGTAAGACTAAAAGTTTTTCGTTCTTGTTGTGTACCATTAAGTTGGCTGCATTCTTTTGCTGTAACAAAGTTTTGACTTCATTACATTAAGACTATAACATAGCAAAGGATACTTTCACTCCTTTAGCAATATAACTATGATGGGTTTTAGTTACTGTTATAATTACAGTGTGGAGCACCTTTTGGTGACCCATTTTTGTTGTTGTTTTTGTTGCTGTTTAGAGTAAAATTATCTTGTAACTATTTCTAAATAACAAAAAAGTGAAGATTGACTGTGGAAAGGTTTAGGTGTAATGGCAGCCACAGCAGAATGCTTTGCAAATATAACTGTAATTAATTATTTAATTTTAAAGGTAACTTTCCAAGATTTGTTTCATATATCATACATAGGAGCATCCAATTCTGTTATTTCTCCTCTTCCTTTATGCTTCTTTTTGGAAAGGAGCCTAAAGATTTTAACTTTTCCTTGGAGGAGGATTATCCCAGTGTCTTAAGCATTTGGATTGCCCTTTTCTCTGTCCCGTTGCCCTTTTCTCTGTCTACAATACACTTTCCAAGGTGTTTTCCTTTATAACAGTAGCACTTCTCAATAAACAGGGACCCAAAGCGTTGAATAAGAGCCTATGGCTGTTCAGTTGTACTACTTTATATCCTTAATGTGATATACAGCCATTAAATTAATTTTTACTCTGAAAAAGATAGCACCTCAGCACATCTGACTTAGTTCTCTTTGTGAATGGAACTGGAAGGTCACTGTTAACATTCATCAATATGTGTCAGACGTGTTACACTTATGTTGCAGCTGACACTAAAGTGGAGCGCCTTTTTAACTTCAAATAGAAATGCTTTTCATTATGAGAATGAGAGTTCCCCAGCACCTTTTCATGTTGTCTTATAGATTCATATTAAATATTGACAGACTTTCTGGTCTTTGTAATATGCAGCATAATATTATATTCCACTGAAGATTTAGCAATTTGCAATTATATGTTTCATTCTGAAATAAATCCCATTTAGCTCAGAGTCAAGTGCATAGGAATGCAAGTATAATAGCCTTTATTTTTGTCAACACAAAGCAAAATAAAAAAAATCAATTAATTCTTTAGTAGTCTATGGTGCAGTGGTTAAATGCCTGTACTGCAGCCCCAACGTTGTGAGTTTGATCCTGCAGGGCTCCAGGTTGACTCAGGCTTCCATCTTTCGGTAGGTAGGTAAAATGAATACCCACGTTGTTGAGGGCAATTAGCTAACACATTGTAAACCACTTAGGGTGTGCTTCGCACTGATAAGTGGTATAGAAATGTAACTGCTATTACTGTAATATTTTAGTATCAGAGTGAATAATTGTTTTCCTTAAATGTATCAGTATATGACAGAAACAGATAACTGGCCCTTACAGTGTTTGGTGAGAGAATGATCTTTTGAAGTAATCCTCAGTTACAGAAATGGAGAATAGAGGGGTTTGAAAAACTAGAGTATAAAGCTTATTAGTACTAAATTATGTGGTTCTTTTGTGTTGTGAACAACTTTATTTGTATCCCGTCATTTTCCAGATTGGGACTCAAGGCAGCTTTAAATTAAACAGTTATGATATAGTTAAAAGCATACATTATAATAGAAATAAACCTAGCAACAATATGGAAAGTTAAAACAAACTTAAAAATGATAAAAGCATTGAAAGCAGTTCAGTTAAAAACAATATAGCACCTTCTTGAAAGCGTTTTCCTCAAAACCCTTCAATTCTAGAATTTTGTTGGAATAAAAAATCTCTACCTGCCAATTAGCAAGAAGAAAGCCACTCTAGCCTTCCTAGGAATGGAGTCCCAGAGCTTAGGAGCAGACACTGAAGAAGCCCCATCGTGTTTGCCCATCAACTCTACCTGTGAAAATAGTGAGGCTGAAAGAAGGGCCTCTCCTGAGGGTCTCACAGTCTAGAAAAGCTCATATGGGGTAATGCAGTCTGTTAGATTATCATATGATCCCTGTAACCAGTTCCAGTTAACTCTCTGACTGCAGCTCGTTGTACCAACTGAAGTGTCTGAATGCTCTCTAAGGCAGCCCCGCATAGAGCAGATGATGTATGTATGTGCCTTCAAGTCGCCTGTTGACTTATGGCTATCCTTTGAATTTCATAGGTAAGGAATACTCAGAAGTTGTTTTGCCTTCTTCTGAAATAGAGCCTATAGCAGCTGGTATTCATTGGCAGTCTCCCATCCACATACTAACTGGAGCTCACCCTGATTAGCTTCCAAAATCAAGGATGTAACTAAGGCATGTGTCACGATGGCCAGATCAGACATCTTTAGAAATGGGCACAGTTGGAGCACTAGCTTTAAGTATGCACAAACACTTTTGGCCACCATGGAAACCTGGGCTGAGTCCAGAAGTACCCTAAAACTGTGAACATGAGTCTCTGGGGGAGTGTAACCCTATTCAGCAGAGGATGAATTTCTCATCCCTCATCTGTCTTTTGGTTGACCGAGATCACATCTGTTGGAGTTTTCAGTTTGTTCTCTTTCATTCAGCCTGTTACTGATGTTAGACACTGGTTTAGAACCAAAACATCTTCCTCAAAGTTTGGTAGAAAGGAGAAATAAAGATGGGTGTTACCAGCATAAGTGTGCCCCCAATCCCAAACTTCCAGACGACCTCTCCTAGCAGTTCCATGTAGATGTTGAGTATCTTGAAGAGAAAGAATGGAGTCCTTAGGAACCTCACAGACCAATAGCCAAAGAGTTGGACAGGAATCCCCCAACATTGCCTTCTGTGCTTGCCATGCCATACAGGAATGGAACCACTGTGAAACAGTACACTGAACTCTCATCGTGGTCAATAGGGTGGTTAATGGTATTGAAAGCCTCTTAGAAGTGTAGCAGAACCAACAGGTATACAGTCCTCCATCTAGTGTCTGACAAAGATCATCCACCAATATGGCCAAAGCTGTCTCTGTCCTGTAACCAGACGTGAAACCAGATTGAAACAGATATAGTTTCATTCAGGAATCACTGGACCTAGGAAGCCACTAAGCTGTTTATTATGTTGCTCCAGAATTGAATGTTGGAAACTGAGTGATGGTTATCTCTTCCAGAGGAATCCAGGGAAGCCCTTTTCAACAGAGACTTTACAACTGCCTCCTTTTAGGATGTTGGAGCCCTCCTTTGCAAGAAGATGCTGACTTTTCTCTTAACCTACAGTTCATAATGATCCAAGGAGAGGTCTAGTGGACATGTGGTGGCTGTCACTTCTGCAAGCATCTTGTCCTGGAAGGGGGACCCCACAGGAGTCCTGATTTGTATTCCAAATAGGCAAGAAAGCTAAGGCCATTTCCACACTACGCTGTTATTCCACTGTTATTTCAATTTCAACATCATATGGAATCCTGGGGCTTGTAGTTTAGCCAGAGAGCTCCTTGACCTCAGTAAACTGCAAACCCCCAAATCCACAGGATGTTGAAAGTGGAATAATAGCGCTATAGCAGTGTGGTGCAGAAATGGCTTAAGATGGGTTATCAGGAATCCTGCAGAATAGAGTCTCACTGGTGGAGCAGAGGTCCAACAAAAATCAGCCACAGCAGAAAGCAATCTCTTCCTCCTTACAACCTCCTGATAGTGTCCATAGTCCTCTCTCTCACACACCCCCCCCCAAGTGCTGCAAATATTCTGTATTGGGATCATAGTTGTAATCTTGTGGGCCATTTCTGCACTAGCCTGTTATAGCGCTATGATTCCGCTTTCAACATCCTATGGAATCCTGGGGTTTGCAGTTTCAGAAGGGGCCGACTGGATTCCATAGGATGTTGAAAGTGGAATCATAGCGCTATAATAGGCTAGTGCGGAAATGGCCATAGTGTTACAATATCCATTTCTCTTTGAGCCTTCTATAATCTTTTCTATGATTCTGCCTTAGTAGCAATGAAAATGTGTCTGTTATTATTTTTTCTTTTGTTCATTTTGCATTATATTGAGCTTAGAGGGGCAAGTGGCCTAGGAAGGCTGTCTTATTGGTATTGATTTTTCATACTAAAAAAATTCTTAATAAAGTAAAAGGTGGAAAGATGCATCAGATAAGAACACCCCCTCCATCTTTTTTGCTGGTTACTGAAGTAAGCATCAAACAGGAATGGATTAGCTCAGGAAGATTCCTCTAACCGTATGGTGGGCCTGGCTGCTTCAGAAAGCAATACAGAACTATCTGGATATAGACTGGAAAGCTGTGGGTGCAAGTGTAGAGTGTAATTTGTAAGCAAGTACAATTTGTTATATAGGACAGCATCATAAGTAATCAATTAAGGCATGTTCAGGTATCAGTTGCTAGTTTCTCAGCCTTGCCAGTTTGAAGCAACATGCAATACATCTTAGGCAGGAGAGATGCGTGCACACACACGCACGCACACACACACGCACACACACCATGCACATAAATACAGTGAGCCCTCCACTACCATGAGTTCAGCATTCATGGATTTTACTATTTATGATTTATTTCATTTTTTAAAAATTAAAAATTCATACCCTGAAGGCTTGAATTTATTTAGAGCATCCAGGTATTCTTATACTGCCTCTTTACCTGTGCTGTGCTGCATTTCCCCTACAGCATCATCTGCTCCATTTTCCACAGGTAGACCACTGTTTTCCTTTTTAGAGAAGACCGAGGCAAAGAAGGTGTTCAGTAGTTCTCCCTTTTCTCTGTCCCTTGTTAGCATTTCACCATCTTCTCCATGCAGAGGCCTTACCATTTCTTTGTTCGTCCTTTTGCTACAGACATAACTAAAAAAGTCAGACTTCAAACTCTCTAGCAAGCCTCAGCTTGTTCTGCACTTTAGCTTTTCTGACCTCCCTGCACTTGTTGGCTGTTTGTTTGAATTCCTCTTTGATGATTCTCCCTTTTTTCCATTTATTGTGCATGTCCCTTTTAAATCTTAGTGCCATCAAAAGTTCTTTAGATATCCATCCTGAATTCTTTAGACACCTTCCATTCCCCCCCCCATTGGAATTGTTTGTAGTGGGCGAAAACACATTTTGATGCAGAGATGTTATTTCCTATGCAGAAAATGTTGCAATTGAGGATTCATTCTGCACAAAATTTGTACAGAGTTGATTTGGATAGAAACATTTTCTGCACAAGTAATACTCTTTCTGTGTAGATGTAAATTTCTTCACAGAAAATACTGTTTCATTCAAAGCGACCATGTGCAAGTTTTGTGTAGAATAAGACCCAAATTATGAATGGGCTTCAAAAATTCAATGGTTTTCAAAGACTTTCTTGCAGATGAAAGAAAATTGCTATAATTATACTTTCCTTCCTTCGAGGAGAAGCTTAGTGAAGAATTACATCCCTACAAGGGAAGTTATTATTTGCCGTTGTTAGTTTGTAACAAAACAAGCTTTTATTCATAAAATTTGTATCCCATGGTCAATAAAAATAGTCGCAATGCACTTCATGGTGTTTTAATCAATCAAAAAATTAGATGGGTTTATTCTTACCCAAAGGAGTAATCTTATGCTCTCAGGACATTAATTGACCTTGACTTTTTGTGAAGGTCCAGGTGACCTCTGTACTGATTATTACCTTTCGTGAGCTATAGCTGTATGCAAGTTGCAACTCCCAGACTTGTTCATTGACAGACTTTATATGTGGAGCTGTATTTGAGACATCCAAAAAATCTTAAGTTATTCCACAGGAAGAGTAGCAACTTTGTGAAATCCAAGGATGGTACAGATTGGGGGCTTGGAAGTCAGATTCAGCTCATAACCTCTGCATTCCCACCCCAATTGAGAGTTTATTTGTGAGGCTGCTCAGTGCGACTGACTCTGTTTGGGATCAATTTTATGAGAAGTTGGTTTATTTCTGAGAGAGTTCGGAGTGCTGCCACCTTCCCATTAAACCACATATGTAGTAGGACATGGATACTCAAATATTTTCTCCACTTTTATTATAATTTGAAATCTTCATTAGGAGGAATTCCTCTGCATGAATCCAAATTATTTGAAGTTGACTAGTGGAGGAGACCTTTATGTCTATCATGACCCATTTTTGGAAGGGATACAATAAATGATGTTTCCACTGCCTTAAAAAAATCAACTAAATATGTTTCTGGACTATGCATTCATATGTTCATTTATACAAGCATGTACATAGTTTATATGTGCTTCTTTCTGTTGTTTAAACCTTTCCTGTTGATCTGTTACTTTTGATTAAAACAACATGAATCACCTTGAGACTGCTAAATTTTGCAAATAAATAAATAAATCCCTTGTTTAGCTACTGAGAGGTCATTTTGTTCTTGCACTGATAGTTTTTGCCAGCATTATTCTGGTGCATCTGTGAGAGAATGACAGAGAAATTTTTGGTATGTATGTGTTATTAGGAAAGATTGTCAAGTCAGAATACTCCATGCCTTTACAGCAGAGAGTGGCAAAGTTCCAAGAGCTGTACTGAGCTGTGTTTGGAAGAAGGATGACAACCAAGTATGTTGGAACTGGAGAGACAGCTTTCAGCTAAAACTCTAACGATCTGAAGGTGTGAAATAATCAGTCTTCAGGGTAGGTTGGGGATAACTTAAGAATCACATATTAAGATTTGTTTCACTGTGCCTTTCTATCACTTTGGTCAGTATATTTTCTCTATTTTGATATTGTATTGTTAGTTAAAATGTGATAGTGAATGACGAAAACAAGCCTGTTTAGAGCTTATGCTTTCTCTGTTAACTTAAAACAAACAAAACATTTCATTTGAATTCTTTCCTCAGTCACTTTTATGGCACCTTCTGTGTGCTTATTATCACTGAATTTATTTATTTATTGGATTATTATTCCACCTATATCTCCAAAATGTGACTCAAAGTGGCTTATTGTAAAACTGAATAAAACAAATACAATAGCAATAGAACACAAGATCATCATAAAATTGTTCCTTAACATAGCAGTTTGCTTCAGATTTTGGTCAGTGTCTATAATATGAAAAAACACTAGAGTCGTCTTTTTGTTTGATATTTGTAATAGTTGGAATCTACACAAATATATCCTGAGTAAATCTTATCTACCAGTTTTTTTTTCTTATATTGGAATTTTCACAGGCTCAGGTAAACAATATTGGAATTGGATTTTTCCTTATACAGGAATGTAAAGTGGTTTCGGTAAACACATTTTAAAATTACAAAGGTTTTCTCTTTACCTCGAAAAATTCCCCTAATACTAGGGCTTGCATAAGGGGAAAACATATTTTCTGATCACTAGGAAAGGACTTTTAAGTTTTTTGCTACATATAGTCTTTTCAAAGGATCTAAATTCCGATTCTGGTTAGTACACTTTTTTTAAAAAAAGAGGTACAGATATTTATACTTCCAAAGAATTCAACCGTTGCTTCTTTGTTCTAATATGCCTTGATTCAACTTGTGATCTTTTTCGCTGAGCACAATTCAGTGAAATTGGTATGTGGAGTTTCCTGAATTGTTATATGTTGCCAGATGTTCTACAGACTCTTCTTTATTATGTTTTTTCTTCCTCTGATCTATTTTACTAATTGCTACTAATTTTCTCAATGGGGTTGTGAAAGAGTTCTGCATTTTTAGTTGGTCCTAGTAAAATTAACATTATTCTGGTTTTGGGCATCATAACATAGATAATAGATTCTCCTTACCGGTGTTAATTGGGCTTCACAGTTTCCACAGAACTTCCATGGGGAAAATGGTAGCTTTTCAAACATACTCATTTGGTCATTAAAGAATTTCAGAATAGTTCGGAGAGTGCTTTTGCTGCATTTTGTTAAAAACTACAGATTATGTTCAGAGTATGTATTGGCAGTTGATTTGGCCTAGTATTCACAGTTCCTCAAACACACTAAAGAAAACTAAATGTTGCCAAATATTGCCAAGAATATGTACAGTATATGGTAAATTGGTTAGAGTATAATTTCCATATATTGCATGAACATGGACCAAAGGAGTTTTACAGTAGTAAGTATATTTCAGTGTTGCATAAAGATTAACCAGTGGCATTATTGCTGTGATTAGTGATCATGCTGACTGCATTCTGAGAGATGTAGTCCAAAAAAAGTAAATTGTCCAAGGCCTGCTAATTTCTAGAGGGGTGTGATGATAGGAGGAGGAGGACAAAAACAGGAACAGCAACGGAGAAGAAGAGGAGGAAGAAGAAAAAGAACAAGAAGAAAATAAAGAAGTAGTAGTGGTAATACTAGTTTGTCCTGGATTTGTAATAGGTTTTTCTTGTGCTTGCTGTGTGGATCAAGTCAGTGTGGCTGATACTGTGGTGTCCAGAAATTTTCAGTATGTAATCAGACCTTTTGTGTTGTGAATTCTGTGGCTGCAAGAGTTAGGTATTTGGTAGTTGATAGAGTTGAATATTTGTGGTGCAGAAATAAATAACAGTATCTATTACAACCTTTGAGATATTCTGGATTCCACTTGTTCTAACAAAAATTTAAGCATCCAGAAATTCAAGAATTGTTTTGCCACATCTTGCATTCTTGAATTTTATAATTCTTGGCCCTTCATTTGGATAGCATCCATCCTTCCCTTTCCTATTTTCCACCCTAGGGCCTTTTAACACTGCCTAGTTATTGATCTTCAGAGATAAGCTGGAAGCAGAATACTGTTTTGGGTTCACATCACAATTTTACGGTACCATGTCCATAGCAAAGGCAAAGATGAGTGGCACGTTATTCCACTAGGCTTAGAAAATGTAAGCAAAATATTTAAACTGGCTGGTTCATTTTCTTACTGTTTTTATCAGCACATGTGCATTTTTCTTTCTTTCTCCCATCATAATTTTTATTGAGTCTACATATGTTCTTCATTTCATGCAATCAACAGTGTATATATCCATTAACTTAATAACATGAAAGAGAAATCAGAATTTTTACATTTGTATCATTATATCATTGTGTTCATGTTATCTCACACCCAGTAGATCGACAGCACTTGCTGAGCTATTGTCCTACTTTAGATGCCTAATGCTATTGTGCTCTGAGCTTCTTCGTTGCAAAGCCTGTGTGTACCAAACGTATAAGATTTCCAAGCTAGGCTAGTTGAGAGGGAAGGAAGATGGGGCACTGTCAGCCTGCCTTCTCTCAAGCATCCTTCTACTCTTTTACAGAGAAGTGAACCAAACAGGGGCTTCACCAACCAAATCACCAACTACCTTACGAACCAGCTCTGCCAGATGATTCTGTTTCATTTGCCAGTCTGCACGTGATGCCTAAAGTCTGGTAAGTCTCATATAAGTATGTAGGAAATAAAGATAGTAGGTTCTAGGCTAAAAGTTTCTCCATGCTAGTTTTCTACGTGAAGAGAGTTTGTAAAATAATAAATAGTAGTCGTAATAGTAAGAGAATATATAAATATATGATTTTTCTGTGCACTGTGAAATGATACAATGCATCAGTTTAAGGCTGTAAATAACCTTATTCTGCATGGTTAGAACGGGCCTCATTCATGTACATGAACTGGAATCCTGGTACACCTGAACATGCTATCTACAAGTGTTGCTTGAAGTACTGCTACATGATAATCATCATAACATCTTAGATTTTCAACTCCATATTAGATATAAAAACCAAACTTAATTGAACTGAACCTAATATGCAGCGTAATAGGTAATGAGAGCAAAATTGCATGGCTGAGTTTTTGTTTTTGTTTTAGTTTGTTATCATTAATATTTCTTCGCTAGCTGTCACTTGAATCTTTTTTTTTTCCTCAGTTGGTTTCTCTTCCTCAAATTTATGGATAAATTATTTGTCTATCTCTCCTCCTTATGTGTGTGGTGATGTGGAAGCAATTGTTTGCTTTTCCTAGCCCATGGAGATCACTTAATCGGGGACTGTCACCCATGGGATCATCCTAGCAGTCCTTATCTCTCTCTGTGTACTTCACTACAGATGGGTTTGTTTTTGTTTTTTTGTGGTTTCTGTTCTCCTCCCCATTATAAGTTTCACTGCCCATTCATCCATACTAGGTCTAAGTTGGACTTACAGGGAGGCTACCATAATTGCTGAGAAGTGTTTCCCTTTTTGCCTATTTCAGGCTGCAGTTTTAGCAAGCAGGCTTTGCTCTTATTTGCTTGTTAGTCTGGCTAATTGGAGCACTGTTTACTTGGCCCTGTGTTGTAATAACTTTTGAATTCAGATAACTGTTCTTTGTTTCATTCCATGGCTATAAATGGATTTTGGTTTGAGGTTGGATAGCACAATGTGATCAGAGATGGATATAATAATTTGAACTTTCTGGTGAACACCATTGAGGTAGTCTATCTGGGGGTGTTCCTTGTCTTTACAGGAATCCAGCCAGAAACCTTCTGCTGGAGGTGTGTCCTTGGAAACTGCCAGGTGTTAGTGAAGCTTTCTGTGGCTACACAGGCAGGAGCATCTGTCTTGTATCCAGTCTGGGAATTTGGCATGACAAGATGTATTGGAGTATAGACTTATGCCTGTGCTTTACTCTCAAATTGCCTTTAAGGGCCAGCACTTACATTGCATTCTGGGACAGCACTGGGACAGTTAGCTTTGCTGACTACTTTGAGTACTGCAGCTTGGTTTAATTTAAATTAATCCCATGTTTACATCCAAATTTTATTGTCTTGTCTCCATTCTCTGGGGAGCAGGGGAAATATAGCATTGAAAAGAAGCGTAAGATTTATCTAGTCCAATCTCCTGCCAATGCAGGAATTACCTGAAGCGTCCCTGACAGATGGACTTCCAACTTCTTATTAAGAGCTGCCAATGATGAAGAGCCTGCTGCTTTCTGAGGTAGTGTTCCGGTGTCAAACAGCTCTTATAATTGAGAAGGTTTTCCTAATGCTTGATCAAAATCTTCTCTCTTCTGATTGGTACCCAGTGGTTCAAGTCCTACTTTCTGGAATAGGAAAAAACAAGCTTGCTCCATCTTCCATGTGACCACTGTCAGATATTTGGATGGCTAGCACATGTCCTTTTGAGCTTCTTTTCTAAACATACCCAACTTACTGACTGTTCGTCACAGGACTTGACTTCTAAATCCTTTGTCATCCTATTCTTGACGTGTTCCGGTTTGTCTGAACCCTTCTTCAGCTGTGGACCAAATTGAAGTAGTGGTTTCATTACCTCTCTTCATCTGAAGACTGTACTTCTATTATAACAACCTGGAATTTCATTATTTTATTTTGGATAATGTTTAGTGGTGTACTATATATAAAGCTGTTGAATTAAACATATGAATTTTGTGTTGTTTACAATAAACTACAGTAAAACTGCTTTCTGGTAACTTAGGGATCAGCTATTCGTTATACTTCATATACAAATATTTTAAAACATTGCTTCAAAATGTTTTGTTTTGTTTCAGGAAGTGATAGAGTATCAAAGTGGCTGGCAAAATGAACCTTTCACCTTTTTGTCCAGTTATTAGTCTGACAAAATAATTGCTTATACTTGTCTTATACTACCGTTGCAAATTATTTCTACACGTTAGGGTCGAAAGAATATATATATAAATAATATTTAGAACTACTATAGGTGAAAGTCACAATGTCTATTAATATTAAACTCTATGAGTATACATGGTTTGCTGTTTAGATAATTCCATTTATACATATTCATGTGTTAATTTGTTACTTAGCACAATACTTTGATTATTATGGGGAGATATGCAGATGCTTGGGCTGGACAATTGATTTACACATTAATAATAATTATACTCTAAAGGCACATACACACTTTATTTTTACAGTTGGAATTTAATAGAATTATTTTCTTGCATATTCTTTTGAAAGAGGGAGTTTCTAGAGCTTTTAAATGTTTTTGTTTGCTTTACTTTCTGGCTAACGCTTCTGCTTCTCAGAGTTCATCATTTTGATGTCTCTCTCACCAGAATTAGTTCAGGTCCTCCGTATTTTATACTATTATAATTACTCTTTTCCTCCCTGTAATTCCAAGTTTGTATATGATTATGCACAAAAGCTAAAAGACTATCTACAGTCTTCCCCGTATCCTATTGCCACCTTCCTTGTGCTTCCCAGTAGTATCTGTCATGTCCATATGCAAAATCCTGTCTTTGTGTAATATTTTAAAGAAGTCTGCTCAAGACAAGTATGACTTTACAGATAAATTGATTATTTGTTCCTCTGGTTTTGTTTTGTTTTGTTTTGTTTTTGTTTTGTTTTTTGGCATCTGTTCTTGGTGTTATGCAATCTGGCAGCTTCTCATATCTGACTAAATCTGTCCTAGACTATCTTTAGCTCAACCTGTGTTCTGTCTGGGTTGTGCAACATGCTGGTTTTTAAGAGATGTGAAAGTTCAGTAAAAGACATGGGGTGCTAGTTGAAATGCCAGGTAATGTATAACATGAAGATTTGTGAGACAGGGAACAATGATTCCTCTGTATACATTAGACATACACAGCAATCAAGTCCAAAATGTCTTTCTATACCTAGTTAACACTGCAGTCTTCATGAGAGGAACATACAGGGAGGGCTTCCTGGCTTGGGGATTAAATTGTTCAATATGTTCAGAGGCAAATGATGACTATCTCTGAGGACATAAAGAGGTTGCATGCTTATAAAGGTGCTTTATAAGATGCTGATTGACAAAAAGGATCCTTTCTGTATTGTTCTTCTTTCAAGGGAAAAAAAGGGTTTTCAAGATTGATTTTGCATGTCTCTCTAATTTAATCCTCATAAACATGCACCACTTGAACTTGAATGAAACCAGATTAAAACAAGGCTGAGTATTGTCCCATCTTTCATATCTTTTGAAGAGGGAAGACATTTCAGATAGTTTTGAGAAGAAAGTGACCAAAATCCATTAATCTATATGAACTACCATTTTAGTGGAGGGGTTTACAGTTAAGAAGAGGCAGCAGAAGCTTTTGTATTGCTTTCACTTTCTTGAACAAGAAGAAGAACTTTGGTGCGCTTCGTATGGTGCTAGAGCTGCATTTAAACCAGCCCCTAAGCATTCTCATTTTCCCAAAAATGATCCAATGGAAAGTAGTATTGTTCCCAGGACATTCTTGCTGGAGTGTGTAAAAGTGACTGCCCCAATTTTTTTCTAGCTTAAAAAGATAAGAGACAATCTGTTATTTCCATGTAATGCCCTCCCCAGATGAAAATTCAAATATTTTGGACAAGCTATGAAAATTACTGTAACAATCATTTGGCAGTTTAAGTTGCCCCACCCGTAAATATGTCTTGGTGGAATAAATATTTCATTCCCGCCTTAATCCAAGATGCAGGAACACAGAATCAAAAGAAAATTGATTGGGACCTTTTAAATATACCTCTGGAATAAAAGGAATATTTGTTGCAGGATAGTCATACCTTGGGGAGGCTATTCTAAATGTTTGGAAAGGTTTTTTTTTCTCATCCAAGTTGGAAAAAGGTAATTGATAAAGATATACCCAGCTTTGAACTGAAATAGCTTCCGATTAATGTTAAAGTTCTAGCAGCAGCTGTGATGACTGAAATGCAGTTATTTCTGATTATAATCTATAGATGACTGTCTACAATGTGTACAACAGGGCTTTGTATGAGAGAGTCTGAATGCAAGAGCAATGTGATGTGGCTTGTCTGCTTGAAGTGGGGAATCCATATAGCATAGTAAGGGCATTAGTAAATTGTTATAAAGCACTTGCTTTGGTCATGGCTGAAAAACTGCTTGTACAGTGGGCATGGCTTATCCATGAGTTTACTATCTGTGCATTCAATCCACCATGGATCAGAAATAATTTTTTAAAAAATCAGATATTTTTTAAACCCACACTATTCAAAAATACTTCTTAAAAACAGTGCAGGGCATCTGATCTCTCCCCTGCCCCCTTGCAAGAGGACCATGACAGAAGATGTTCTGTGGTTCTTCACTGAAGATGAAGAAGCCATTGAGACAGGGTGGAGCGAGAGCAAGGAGCAAGAAGAGAGGAAACTGGTTGTTGGGCTGGAGTGGCAAATGGAGGCCGCGGCTTGTGGGCCAGGTAGTTGCCTTTGAGGTGCCTGCAAGGGAAAGAATGAGAGTGGGAAAGAGAGGGAACTGGTTGTCACTGTGGGGTGGGAAGGAGAAGGGAGGCTGGTATTCACATATGTGCATGGCAGTTGCCTTTGGGGTGCCTGCAGGAGGGGGGTGGAGAGGAATGGATTGCTGAATCCACACAAATGGAGCCCTTTATGTCATGTCCCTATATATAATGGACTTGAACATCTGCATTTTTTGGTATCCACATGGGGTCCTGGAACCCCACATTATATGTCAAACAAGAAAAAGGATCATTTATACTAAAAATCTTAAACCAAAACAAGACTTTAGACAGAATTGCCTCTGTGAGCTGAAGTGTAATTTAAGGTATTATTGCTGGGTCACACATAACAGCAGAGCTGGAAAACCTTTGGGGACTACAAGTCCCTAGATGCCTCAGCCTGTGTTGAGCTTTAGACGCTCAAAATAACTTTTTAAAGCTTTTCACCAGAGTGGTGCTGTGTAAATCAGAAATCATGTGGGACATGGGTCAGGCAGGGACAAACAAACCCTGCAGAGTGTTACCCTACCTGGCCATACGGAAAGACCAGTGGTAATGTACACACCAGATTTTTGATGGTTATCATGAGATCCAAGTACACATCAGGGAGACAGTCAAGGTGAAAAATATAGTGGAAAATAACTGTAGTGATTACCTGCTTGTACAATAGGTTATGGTAAATAAGTTATCTAGATAAATCAATTATTATATCATCACACAGTTTGTAATGAAGGAGATTTAGCAGATGCAGATGACCTGTTACCCAGTTAATAAGCATTTTCTAACATTTGGAAATTTGGTATTGTTGTTATTTGCTGTCAAGTCAAGTTCAACATAAGGGTGACCATATGAATGAAAAATTTCCATGAGCTGATCATCACCAGCCCTGTTGACATCTTGCAAAATCAGGGCTGTGGCTCCCTTTATTGAATCAATCTACCTGTAGTGCGGTCTTTCCCCCCGCTCCTACCTTCCACTTTACAGAAAACTGTAATCTTTTTCAGTTAATCATATTATTTCAAGATATATCCAAAGAACAATAATCAGTCATCTTTGATTCTAGTGCAAGTTCAGGCTTGATTAAGTCCCATTCATTTTTCTTTTTAGCAGTCCATGGTATCCACAGAACTCTTATCCAGCACTACATGTCATATGAGCGATTTTCTTTCTGTCAGTTTTCTTCAATGCTTAGCTTTCACAACCATACATAGAAATGAGAAATACCATGGCCTGGATAATTCTGACTTTGGTATTTAATTATCCATCTTTGTACATAATTAGTTCCTTCCCAGTTGCCTTGCCAGGTCTTATCCTGTTAATTGACCAGTCTAAAGTTACACGAATAATCTTTGGTTATTATTTTTATTTTCTTAATATTAATATTAATATTCCTTTTGCACTTTCTTCAGTTTCATCAGTAATCATTCCAAGCAAAGAAATGATATCTACATATCTTAAATATCTTAAATAGTTGATTTTCATGCCTCTTCCATCTGAGCGTAATCCTGCTTTCCATATGATGCCTTCTGCATACAGTGTACCCTCTATATATCTGAAATTCCATTCTGGGAACCTCTGTATAAAACAAAAAAGTGAATCCTTGTGCCCCATCATCTTCAATGGATGCTATGTGAATGTGCCCGTGGCAGCATGGATACGTCCCTAGTGTCCATTGATGATAATGTATGTGGCACTTTATGCAGCCTCAGATTCATGTATGCCAAGTCACACTCCAAGAGAATGCACTGTATAAATAAAGCAGATAGAATGATAAAATGAAGCCTTGCCCAACCCTCTTAGCAAATGGAAAACATCCTGTTTCTCCATATTTTGTACTGACAGTACCTCTTGTCCAGACTATAGCTAGCACATCAAGACAACCAGATTTTGTGACAACCCCATCCCTGTTTCTTTTACAGTGATCTATAGTTTTGTCTTTGCTGTAAACTATAAAGCATAGATTGAATTTCTTCTGAAATTCTTTTGTGCATTTCATTAAACATTTGGAAAAAACAAATACAAAGAATGCTTCAATTAAAGAGACCTGGTGGCACAGTGGTTAAGTGCTGGTATTGCAGCCACAACTTCGTGAGTTTGATCCTGCAGAGCTCCAGGGTGACTCAACCTTCCATCCTTCCATAGGTTGGTAAAATGAGTACCCAGCTTGTTGAGGGCAATTAGCTAACACCTTGTAAACTACTTAGGGAGTGCTTAGCACTGATAAGAAGTGTAATTGCTATTGCTACTGCTATTAAATTTGCTATGTATATTATCCAAAAGAGTTATAGAATTATTTTCAGAAGAAAGAATTTCTCAAAAATGAAAAGATTATCTGAAAGAAAACAGATTTAATTAAGAAGGTCTAAGTGAATTCTTTGCCTCAATTTTTACTGCAAAAGACATTGGAATCCGAGTGATGGTTTTCAAGCAAGGTATCAGAATGACAATGTTTAATAAAGGTTACTAATATGACGTTTTGGAATGAATATACAAATTATAAAATAGAGGCATTATTGACCTTATATTTTAAATATGTGATTAACCTATAAAATGAACATCCTTCCTGGAAGATTAGTAAGTATCTAATGTAAGACCAATTAAAACCAAAAGATCCAATCTGCCTCCTATTGTGGATGATGAGGAGGTGTAGAATTCTAGAAGTTACAGGACTTTGTAATATTTTCAGAGTGACAGGATAATTGTTGCAAAACACTATTGAGGCTAGAATTATTAGGCACATAAAAGAAACCTATCATGCTTTAGAAGCAATGGCATGGTTTCCTCAAAGTGGAAGTTCACTTAATATTATCAGCTTTTTATAATACAATATTACGCGTGCTTAAACCCAGAGGGCTTAAGTTCACTCAGGTCCTTATAGATCAGTGGTTCTCAACCTGTGGGTCCCCAGATGTTCAAAAACTTCAACTCCCAGAAGCCCTGAGCATTGACCATAGTGGCTGGGGCTTCTGGGAGCTGAAGTCCAAACACATCTGGGGACCCACAGGTTGAGAACCACTGCTATAGATTGTGGACTATTTATTTGAACTATCAAAAACTTTTAGAAGAAGCCCCCTGTGAGAAGATTTAGAGCCAGAATAGACATGAAATGTGTAACCTAGGATTGGAACTTCTTGTCTATGAAAACAGAAGTTAAAATAAATCAGGCAAAACCCACTAGCCCCATGTAGGTGCTTTAAAGATTTTTGAACAGGAAAAACTACTCACACAATGTATAGCTGAACTATGGAATTCATACCGGATATAGTGATGGCCAGCACTGTAAAAGATCCAATTACTGCAGAATGATAGCAGGGGAGAACTATCTCAGGATCCTTGGTTCACAGGATCCTGGACTAGGTAGGCCTTTGGTTTTTTATCCAGTAGTATTCTTCTGATGCTCTTAAATTTTAATGAGGTTTATACATTGTGATTAGGGTTGAGAGACTATTTGTCATACTGTGAAAACTTGAAGTCATCCAGTGAAACTGACTCCAGACAAGTTTTCATTGTACGAGGACAATGATAACTAGCTTGAGTGATCTGTAGAATGACACAAAATCATAGATGAAGGCCAGTGTCTTTTACCACAGACCTTCCATGTTCCTCCATATTGAAGTACAGTGTGGCCCAATTAATAATTAATGATGTTAAACAGTTAAAGTTATCAACTCTGAGCCTTGGTTTAGAACTGCATAAAAGCATCTACTTGCCCCATTGGAAACAGAGTACTAGCCTGATGGGTGTTGATACGACTGTAGCAAGGCATTTTTTGTATTTTACGTAAATAGATTACCATTTCAAGAAATTCAGCTTCATTTGTGTTTTGCATTAGCTTACACCAGCAACAGTAGACTTTGGACCCCGCCATGCCATCCCATTGTTGAGCAATTCCTGATCCAAATGGCTGACTAGTTTAGAAGACTCTGTTTCTTACTCCAGTGTGATGTGCTTCTTAAAGGCAAGCTATAATGGAGGCTGTTTTTGAATAGTCAGGCTAATATAATTTACTCCAAAGCCTGAAATCAAGAGAATGTATAAGACTGATTTCTTACTATTCCTGATTCCTGCATTACTCATAGATCTAACCATGGTTTCATTCAGTTCATGCAGTGTTTTAAGTACTTTAATGTACGCTCCAAGGGTTGATTTGACGATAAGAGATCGGTGCAGTGCAGTGGTGTTTCAGCTGTGACCGCTTTTACTGGCTGTGTTCCAATATACATTCTGTATAGGACATTACATTGCCAGGGCTATAAGCTATTATGACTTTCCCAGCAAGCTACTGTATAGCACTTGCTGGCTAGTTCACATCTTTGTACTGCTAAGATTATATTCTATATATAAGGTCAACAAAGGTTAAGAGAGAGAGAGAGAGCATGTCTTATTTTTATTAGCACTTGGACTTTAGAACATGGACAAAATAATAGGCAACATGTCTAAGAATAAGGAATAGCTAATCAAAGTGACATACTTTTAAATATATGCTTTATACTGCTTATGGAGCTTACTGTCATTTTCTTGATAGATGCAATATGAGACAGAAAAGTACATCTTTGCGATAGTTTCCTACTACAGTTCTGCTGCTGGATAACTGTTGTGTTCATGGGTTTCCACTATTCTGGTTGTCTTTTGCCTCAGAGACAAAAGACTGTAGGCTCTGGGTCCTAAAATTATTAGTACAGTATGAAAATTATATAGGATAAAGAAACATATTGACCAATGTGATTTATAGCAAAATAATCATATATGAATGCAATCATAGTGAAAATGTATTTCTATGTAATATGCTGTTGCTAAGGAGAGACTGTTGTGTAGTTTCTTTGCTTAAAATATTAGCTGTAGGTTATCTAAGACTGTTGCCAAGGAATTTAACTGCTATCCATAAGTTGATAACAGGAGATGTTCCCAAACATAAGAAACTTCATTTCATTTCAATAGTAAAAGTGAGTTACAATAGAAGAAGCTATTATATGATTGTCACAACAATGTTTAAAGCAATAATCTCAAATTTATTTCCTTTTTACCATACAAATGAACACTTCAGTAGCATAGCAGCACTTTAATATTGTGATTGCAGAACATTCCAGGGATAATCTAATACTAAGGGGCTTTTTTTCAGGTGTTTTTGTCATTCTGAGAGAAATTTACTTAACCTACAAGATTGGTACCATTGTTAAAAAAAATGCTGCATTCAGTCCTGTCCTGCCTTTATCACCCACTGCCTCATTATCAGAAGAAACTGAAACAATATTGCTACTCCAGAACGTTTTTATTTATTCAAAATTTTATATCCCACCTTGAAAACAAAAGTAAAACCATAAATCAGCAGTCTAAAAATCTTAATTCCTGAAGTATTAAAACACTAAAACCACTATAGAAAAAGAATGTGTTATACTAACAGATCCAGCAATAATATAAGAAACATTTTATAAAAAAACAGGTTTTATTAACTGTCATAATGTTCCTAAATAGGGAACCATCTATTTGGTTGGGAGAAGTTGTATAAATGGAGCCAGTTGTAGCATGGGCTCTCATCTTGACCCCAGCTGAACATATTTTGCAGACCACTAAGCTATTTAGGAGGCCTTCAAAAGATGATCTCAGTAGGCTGGTAAGCTCATACAAGAAAAAGCAGCCTTTCAGCTGTCTTATTTCTGAACTAGTCAGGCTTTAAAGTTCATCACCAGCACTTTGGATTTTGCTTGGAAACAAACTGGAAGTGAGTGCAGCAGGAAAGGAGCCACATATTCCATATATGCAGCACTATTATAAACCTGTTTGCCACTTTCTAGGTTGACTACAGTTTCGTAATGGTCATCAAATGCATTTCTACATAGAATGCCTTGCAGTAATCCAAATGTGATATATTTAAGACATGTATCACCATGGCCAGATTAGCATTGTGTACAAAATGTAGTAAGTACAGAGTCTCAACTGGCACACTCACTTGGACATTCAAGATAAAGGCTAGATCAAGCAGGACCATCAGAATATGAGCTGACATTTTCAAGGTTGAACCATATTTCCTGTACTGACTATGTTTTGACCTAAGGAAAGTGAAATGTTTAGTGGGAGTTGAAGAATGCCTTGCTATAGTTTCCCTCTTTTCCCTCTAATGGCAGTAGAAGATAATAATTTGTATAATACTGTGTGTAGGTAGTGGATTGTATTTGTTGCTCAGTTTTGCTAACATTCTGCTCCTATTTTGTGAAGTGAATGCACAGCTGCATGCGTACCTACAGTTATTTCAAAGTTGTATGGCCCTTTGAGTAATTCTCACAAATGTGCCTCAAGCCTTACCACTGGCACATGGCCTGTCATTAACTCAGAATAACTAGTTTATGTCTCAGCTTTGCTTTGTTTTGCTTTGCTTTGCTTTCAACAGCAGTATGTCTAGTATCAAACTGAAAGTGTAACCAAGATTTAATATTAGATTTAAGATTTTCCTTCGTTGTCTAGTTTAATATGAGCTTGCACAGGACCACTGGAAGAATACTAAGAGTACACGTGATTCTTTCATAGGGAATGCTATATACTTTCTTGTTCTGTATCACACAAATGTCAGGTCTCTGAAGCGGTGGCCATATCCAATGAATGGCCAGTCAGTCCATAATTATTGTTCAATTTTATGTGATTCTTTGAATCATATGGTTTGTTTTTAGCACAGCTGATTTGTGGTGGGGGTCCACATATATATTTCTCCTGTTCAAGAAGTATGGAAGGAAAACTAAAATACAATGATACTTCCACATTCTCTGCAATTAAGGGTGCAGGACCCCCATGAAAGTGGAAAAATGATGACTAGGTCTGCCCCCAATCATATTTAACACACAAAAAAGTATGATCAGTGTATCACTGTGGATGCCATCAAGATGTTGGGGTTCCTTCACAAGGCAGAAGTGGGTGGCTGGTGAGGTTTGTTGCTGCCTCCATCTGCCTCCTACACCATTTTAATAGGGTCTTACAAGCCTCATTTGCAATTTCTTGGACTTGTGAGGTTTTGAACACCTTGTTAAAAATGGCATAGGGCGGAAGCAGAGGTGGCAGCAAATTATACATGGATAATCAAATCTGCAGAAGTGAAACCCACAAGTGTGGAGGGTTGACTATATATCCACCCAGACTTTCATACAGGTGCTGTATGAAAGCATGCTCATCTTCTTTGATAATTATCATGTTTTACATTAAAGTTCTGATTGTCACTTAAGGCCTGATTCCATTTGATGAGTAGCACTCTGTACATGTATAACATTTGTAGGATCGGGTATGTACTAATGAAACACACAATTTTAAAGCTGTCTGTCACCACTTTTAGAAAATGAATGCATATTAAGATATCTCTGTTTTCAATGGAGTTTTCACATTTGATTGTGTTTGACAAGCATCTCTTAGAAATGGGTACAAGATTTATTTATGAAACACAGAATATTGTTATGAGATTCAGGCTAACATTTAATGCTTCTTGCTGTTCTCAACAGACCTGTCACCAGGGACTCACAAAAAAGTGGACAGTGTATATGAAAGTTTACACCATAATAAATTGCTTGGGCTTCACATGTCACAGAACTGTTTGTTTTAGCTGCAGCAGACTAACATAAATACCCAGTGCTAATAATTTATTTTAACTCTATCAAATAATAGGGAGAGTCTCTAGTACATGCTATGGTAAGAGCAATCAGCCTGCCAGTAGATATTAGTTGGAAATGATAAAATGAGCTTTTTCCAGAATAATTCCAGGCTGCTTCTTGTGTTGGTACAAAGCTTCAGTGTCATGGGTTGGATAGAATGGCTTCCTGAACACACATGTGTTGTTTGTACAAATTTGTACAAACTCCAGAAATTTTGAAACATTAGGAAAACATTTTCTTTCCCCCTTTGTTTGATTTCAAGGAAATATAAAAAATTAAATCGGATAAGAAGAATACAAAATATTTCTCTTTTTAAAGCACCTTTCCGAATCTTAGTCACTTTGTTATTTTAAGAACATAAAACATACTATGTTAAACTTGATTTGTTCATAAAATTACCACATTTGATTATATTAACTTTAAATGCATAATTTATTCAGAACATAATTGTAAATTTACTGTTTAACCTACTTGTAAATATTTTTAAATTTGTTACAAATGGAGTCATTAACACAGAACTTTATGAAATGTACGATTGTTGTTTCTGTCTGTTTACGAAGCTGGATACACAGCAACCAAGGGAAATAAGTATCTGACATGGGAAAGAGTGCCTTAATCTGAACAAACAGTCAGACGTTTGGGAAGTCCATGCAGATGGTAAAAATGAAATTATTAGAAAAATCTGACAAGCATAGCTATCAAAATTACAGTCAAAGAAAATTATTCTTCATTGTGAAACTTGTTTCTACTGTGTGAAGAAAATACAAATTGTCAGAAAAAGACCTGAGAAAGGAGTGCTCTCAATATATTGGGTGCTAATTTTCCTCCATTAGTCGTTGTCTAATGAGTCTCATTTTGAGAGCTGTCACTGTGAGCAGTTTGTGCTTCTTCTAATAACTTCATTTTTATCATCTTCTTGGACACCCCCAAGTTCTGACTTTTTGTTCAGATTAATACACTCTTTCCAATGTCAGATACTTTGATTGCTGTGTATCCAGACATACACCAGATTTTCATGTGTGCTATAGAAGGTAAAGAAATCTGAAGCAGGCAAGAAGGAAGAGCAAATCAGGGTTTCTGTGAAGCAACAACTTTATTACCATCGTGCACGAAGAATATGTTTAGAATCGTAGATTACGTTTCTGTGTCATATATCTGAAAGTATTCTTGTTTCTGAAACATTTGAAAATTTCTTCATTGCATCAAATCTTAAATAAACTGTGAAATCATCTGTGGAAGGAGCCCATATAGTAATATTGGAAAACCTTTGTCCTAAGTGCCTTTTTCCCCCCATCATTTTATAGTAAAATATTTCCTAATCAAATTTTTCTAGTTTCTTGAGGGAAAACAAACAAAAAGACCTTGGGGAGGAAATAGGTGGAGGGAATCACATGCCTTGGCCAGTATGTCTCTCCTCCCTATCCTGAAATCTACATGTCAGCAGGTAGAAATGATACATTTAGTTTGTGGGTTTTGGATAAAAAATAAGAAGCTGAGCTTGTAAAGTATTAGAAAAACATGATTGGTCTGAAGCTTTGACAGACACTGTAAATTTCTAATGTTGTTTTGTCTTATCTACCCTATTATCCTTGTCTTTTTTGAAAATTGGTGCTGAGGGAGAGCTGCTGTTCAAATTGGTGTCTTCTGACTTACGTATCAAGTTTTCATTGTACTATCTCAGGGTTCAGCGAAGTCAAGGTGTTTCAGACAAACTGACTAGAAACTTACGAACAAAATGCTGAACTGTCTTTTCCTGGGCCAATAAGCTAACATTGCTATTGCTGCACTCTGTAGAAAGAAGCCTAGCTGTAATAAAGATACTTTAAAAGGAGGGGACAAATTTTATGCAATAAAGCTTCTGCAGATTCAGAATTAATACGAGCTTTCCTATACAATTTCTTATAAAGAGCAGTGCTGCTACATGCCAACTGTGTACTTCTCTGTCACTCCGTTGCCTTCTGCACGAGAAGGGTTAAAAGGAGAGAATATCCTGTCAAAGACCTTGTTTTTAATTTTGCCTCTCACACAGGCACAGTTCCGGCTAAGAGCAGCCCAGATTAGTTCAGAAAACCTTTGAAGAGATTTAAGATGTCCTTCAGCCAGTTTGAAGGTTTTTGTCTTGCAAATCCAGTACAAGGGCGCCTGCAGGCATCTCGACCCTTGCTGTGCTGCTGATGCAGCTCAAGGTCACACTAACCCGCCCTGTGACATTCTACAACAACAACGGGGGGAAAAAATGATGCAGTGAAACTGCTTCAGCATTCAGCCAACCAACAACTTCCTCCGTTCCTCACTAAAAGAAATATACAGGATGCGCTATCCTTCCCCCTCCTCTCTTTTCCCCCCTTCGTAGATTTTTGCTGTAGGAAATAATCCAGGATTTCTGGTGTGTGTGATGTCAAGGTCATTTCTTAATTAGAACACATGTAAAGAACAAAGCTAAATGGCTTCAAAACAGCTTTGTAGTTGATGGAAAGGATTTAAATTATTTAAAGAGATAGTTACCCAAGTATGATGGGGAAAGAATTCTAAAGACATTAACTCCTTCAGAGTAGTTTACATGTGCTTCCCCCTAAAGAAATGTCAAACTGTAATGGACAATATTCCAAAGCATATGAATCTGTTACATATATTTACAGAAAATTCTTCAGTGTGTTGCCCTGTAATATCTGAACTGTGAAAATTCTAATGAAATATTATTTGCTTTTACTATAAGGTTATTGTAGAATACTATAGAATAAAAGAAGGCACTGTGCAGCTGTGCTTATTAAATAGCTGTGAATTCGTTCTTTCTGATACATAAAGTTCACTTTGCTTATAGTCTACAAAAAATCTCATCTGTTTATGTGTGCATATGCGTGTGAGGGATGATGATAAACAGAAATTAACTGTGGGATGTGCCTGCAACTTTGAATGTTCTTTGTTCTAGATGTTCGCAGATGCTAACATGCTCTAACAATATAATTCAGTGTGTGTGTGTATGTGCCTTCAAGTCACCTGTTAACTATGGCAACCTCATTAATTTCACAAGGTTTTCTTAGGCAAGGAATACTCAGAGGTGGTTTTGCCACTTCCTTCCTCTTAAATATATTAATTGGTGGTCTCCCATCTATGTACTAACCAGAGTTGATCATGCTTAGCTTCCAAGATCAGACAGGATTTGATGCTGTTAGGGTATTTAGGCCAATTAATTTTATACGTATCTACTCAAATGTCTGCCCTATTGATTTCATTGAGACTTTTTCCCAGTCGAGTAGATATAAGATCACAGCAGTAGTCTCTTGTTAACCTATGAAACTCTATTACTATTAATAATACAACAATTACTATGCTTATGTCCTTAATGCACATAGATGGTAGTTCATAGATGGTAGAACTAATATTGGTTTCAAAGAGAGCTTATGTATGTGGGAAGGATGAAGGGAATAGCCAAGGAATAGTAAACACTGGAAAAAATAATAACGTTATGATAGACAGTGTAAAAAACCAAATGTGCATAACAATTATTCGTGCATATGCTGACGATTCTATATACTATAGTATGAATTCTAATATATCATGGCAGTATAAATTCTAGTATACTTTTGATTTAATTCTGACATACTATGTTAAAAAAAATATGGCTGGAATTCACTGCCACAGTTATGGATGCATAACCTAGAGTTATAGATTCACAATCATGACCATATTGCCATGACCATAAACCCCCCCCCTTCCTTCTTTTCTGGGCAGCAGTTGCAGCAAGCAGTGGAGGTCTGATCTCCTATCAGTTAGGGAACACCATATTGACATTCCCCTCCACTTCTGCCAGTGATCTCCAGTGTGAGGAACACAGTTGTGACAGGGATCTCCTGCAGCAGAGATCACTGGATAGAGTGGGTTGGGGGCTTCAGTGTACTACAACCCAATCAATAGATGTTTGTTGTTCCCAGCAGCTACTGCCCAATAAGGGTTGAGGGGTTGGTAATAGGAATGTGCCCAGCATTTTGCTAGGAAAAAAAGTCTTTTGTTTTCCTATCACTAAGTAAGATACC
Organism: Iguana delicatissima; assembly: GCA_948472985.1. NCBI lineage: Eukaryota > Metazoa > Chordata > Lepidosauria > Squamata > Iguanidae > Iguana > Iguana delicatissima. The sequence goes on along the minus strand of CAOKZL010000478.1, from coordinate 395,862 downwards.
TATCATACAGATTGAACAGGCAGTTGTGCAGCCCTCAGTTGTGCAGCCTTGTTTGATAACAACTCCTAGTAGCCATTGGTGAAGAATGCTGAGACTGGCAGTCTAACAACATGTGGAGGACTGGTCAATTCCCCTTCCTGATGTAGACACTATCTAGGTAAGGTGAATATCCTTGAAGTCTCTCCACATGGTATGTATGTTATCTTCTGAGGAGCTTTCTGTAATATTGTATTGTTGGCCCTCCACATTTGCAGATTTCACTTTCATGGATTTGATTATTTGCAAATTTCTCCATCTCTTGCCCTCCACTCAGCTGCTTCTTTTTTCGGGGATACCTTCCCTCTTGGTGGATCCAGTGAGGCCACACAGCTCTTTAAAAAACTGTCTCTGTTCCTCTTTCCCCCTTTGCCGTCCACTGTCTGGCCAGCTAAGGATGGCTGTAGTCCAGTTCCTCAGCACCACAAACCTTCTCCCAATGACCCCCATGCCCAAGGAAGAAGATGGGCAAGGGAAAGGAAGTGTAGGATCACTGTGTCGACTCAACCCCTTTCCCTCTCCTTTCCCTGACCTGGTTTGGAACCTGGGTGCCTGTTCTTCCCACCATGCCTTGCCCCCCACTTATCACAGACACACGCACACACACATTTTGATAGTTTCAATTTTTCTGCTTTTGCAGGGGTCCTGTTCTCCTAACCCTAGGAAATGTTGAGGGCTGACTATACTCAGTTGTATTAAAATGAATATGAAAATGTTATCAGTTTTAATATGTGGATTGCAACTTTAGGGTCACTGTAGTGTTATTGTCTAGAGGGTAGAATCTAGGGCAGCCTTCCTCGACCAGGTATTCTCCAGGTATTTTGGTATTTCAGATTACAACTCCCAAGCCCTGATCATCTAGCATGGTGGCAGGAGGAGAATGGGAGTTTAAATCATAGATATCTGGAGGGTACCAGGTTGGGAAGACTACCCTATTAATTGTCAACTTCACAGGAATGCACACCGTCAGAGTGAAGAGTTGAGAATCAGCTCATTAAATACAATTTTGTAATAATTTAGTAAAAAATAAACACTGTAGTGGCGGGTGAGGTGGCGCAAACTAAGCAAACTTTAGCAGTGGTCATTTTGGTATTTTAGATTACAACTCCCAAGCCCTGATCATCTAGCATGGTGGCAAGGAGAATGGAGTTTAAATCATAATATCTGGAGGATTTACGGTTGGGGAACTACTATTAATTGTCAACTTCACAGGAATGCACACCGTCAGAGTGAAGAGTTGAGAATCAGCTCATAAATACAATTTTGTATAATTTAGTAAAAAATAAACACTAGTGCGGGTGAGGTGGCGCAAACTAGCAAACTTTAGCAGTGGTCAAGAATTCTTACACTTACTTTCTAAAGCCAAAAGGCAAAAATAGAGGCTGTGATGTCACAACCAGCTAAAGCTCTGCTGAAATTTTCTTTTAACACTTTGGTAGACCTTCATCCCCACAAAAGAATAGGAAGCTTCTGTGATTTCAGCGGGCTCTATTTGCAAAGGGAGGATCATGGTAGTCAACATTTAGAATGTATTTAAACCCTTGTATATTACAGTGCTGTGTGTATAAATACCTGTAAAATCAGTAAGAGAACCAGCATGGTGTAGAGGTTTGACCATTTGACTACAGCCCTTGAGATCAAGGTTCAATTCTCCATTGGGTGACCTTGGGAATGTCACACATTCTCAGCCCCCAGAAAATACTGTGATAGGTTTGCCCTAGAGTCTCCATAAGTCAGAAATGACTTGAAGGCGCACAACAACATTAATAAACAACCGGAATAATTATAAATATACACAAAATTCAGAAAATACTGAAATACCTGTAGCCCAAAATGCCTCAACTCAAGGGAAAGTCAAAGAAAACAGGTCTTTCCCATTTTTTCCAAAAAAACGATAATAATTGCTGATCCTGGAGCTATTGAAAAGAAGGTGCTTCTCTGCTCTTTTGCCTGTTTAACTGCCTTCATCATTGGGAGGCTGAGAAGGACCGTTTGATAGCCTTTCAAGAGAGACAGAAAAAGTGTGGTCCTTATATGTGGTAAGACTAACTTTGGCATCCCCCTGGGCATTGGGTTGTACAAGCTTGGGCTGATGCGAGTTGTAGCCTAGTAATTTCTGAAAAATCACAAGTTGAGCATCCTTGCTTTTGATAGTTTCTCTTCCCCTTCCGCAGAAAAGAGGTAGTATAATGTGTATATGTGTGTATGTTCCTAATTATGTAGAGTTGTTCTCAAAGCCTTTTCTGCATGGGCAGTTCACACAGAGTGAAATAGTATTTAGAAATCTTACATATAGATCGTGATATATTTGCATGGTGTGTTACATGGTCTATAAAAGGTGGCATTTATACTCAAACACATCAGAAAACTTTAAACAGTTTCTTAGATGTTTGAGTTTAATTGCCATCTCCTTCCACTTGCATGGGGAACAGAATTTGGGAGAAGTCTGCAGCTATATACACTGTGTAGTATGGAAGCCAGCTTTCCGTTACATCTGTCACTGTTACAACAGCTAGCTGTTGTTTTGCTAGGTCCTGTAGGTTATATTTTAGAGGAAGGAACTGGCAAAAGCATCTCTGAGTATTTCTTGTCTAAGGAAGCCCCATGAAATTCATGGGACCACCATAAATCGACAGGTGACTTGAAAGTGTACACACACGCTCTTTAATGGGAGGTGATGGCACAGGTGCTTGAGTGTTTACTTTATCAAGCTGTGTAATTGTATGACTCTTAGCTAACCAGTTCCTATGCTTTAAAATATTTTTATTTAGCTAACAATGTTTCTCCTCCAAATTGCCTTAGTAATATTGATACTGCGCTTTATAGAATATCAGGCAACTGAGCTAATTTAGCATTGCTCATTTTAAAATCAAATTCAGAGAAATAGGGGTATTTATGAGATTTTATGGGTAGCTGGAAAATATAGGAATTCAGAAATCTACTTTGGTTTCCTCAAAGGGCTTGAACACACTAAAGGAATGCTGACACTTTTTGTTTGACCAACAGACTGTATGTCTTTTAGCAAACTGATTCTGAAAGTCCAATTACGTTCAGAAAGGATTTGACGTTTGATGTTTGTGGTGGTGAAGAAGCACACATTCAAAGTAATATGGCTGTTTGGATTGTAACGATAATATATTTCACATTTTTAACTTAAATAGTTGTTGTTGTTATACAGAAAGCTTCCAGTATGTGGATTTAATGACAGTATAGGCAGTCTGTGCTTTCAGTGAATGGGAATTTGGTTAGTGAGTTGGAGCCAAATACTTGACAATGTAAACCCAGAAAACTGCACGTGACTTCCTTATTTTTCTTCCCAACCTCTACTTCATGCCTAGCAGGAGACATATATAAAGAAAATGATGGAGATTCAGTGCAAGAAAATGTGTAAATGAAAGCTGATAGGCAGTGTGATAACTGCACTTTCTTGCCCTTGCCGGAGGTGTAGTATGCCCTTAACAGTATGTAAGACCTGGGCTCACCTGCTAATAATTTATAATTTACTGTCCTAATTCATCGATTTGTTACCACTAATTGTGCTTCATTTACTTCTGTGTAGTTTCCAGTACCTAAAGGGTTGAAAGGTTGCTGTAATTGGCACCCGCAGCTGCTCTTTCTTTTGACAGGGGATAATTTTGCAGCCTATGCTTTGTGTGACAGCTGCCTAATTGGGCATTCTCCCCTTGTAGCGAGCCTGCCTCCTCCAGCTTCCCTGCTGACAAATGGTGGTGGATTATAGATGAGGACATGCTGACCCATTCGACCTTGCTGAGACAGCGGGGAGGGGCCTCCTGCTACTTCAGGGAAGCTTTGGGTCATTTAAAGGACAAGGTCATGAGCCAGGTGGGGAAATGACATGATATCACATGACAGTAGCCTGATGACACGGTCAGTATGTCAAGGACAAACTGATCGGTATTGATTATGCTTCCCGCTTTATGATTCATCACTGAAAGCACTGATATTTCAAAAGTATTTTGCCAATTTACAGGAGATGAAATGCCAAATGATGCAATGAGTTTTTCCCCCTCTTTTTTCCAAATGCAGGTCACACATGTAATAAAGCTCTGTCGATAATGATTCAGATTCTCAATCTCATTACCTAGGAAATGCTACAGCTTCTGATAAACTAAGGACTGAGACAAATTTCTAATAGCCAGTTGCAGTAGAACCTTTTAACATGTTATGTTCCCTTTTTCAAAGGTATTGTCCAATTTCTACAAATCTATAGTGATATATTATAATTTTATGAGTAAGAGAAAATAAGCTTCAGATTGACTTGATGAAAGAACTTAACTCTGCTGAAGAATCAAACACTTTTTCTGACTTTGCAGGCCAAAAAATTGGGGTTGGAAGGTAGAGAGACAAGCAGCAAAATTCAGGCTTCTATTTATTTGTATTAAATATGTTTGCAGAAAAGTGACAGAATTTTGCAAATGTTCTGAATCTGGCTTTCTTATGCTGATAAACTTCAAGGTCAATGATAGCATATTTGACACAATGGTGTCTGTGCTTGTGTAGGTCAACTTATGCGACCCTATGAATTTCATAGAGTTTTCTTAAGCAAAGAATACAGACACTATTAAATGGTTTGGAATATTTTATAAATCATTTGATGTAGATGTTTTGTACTTTTTATGCTTTCTCTGAAAATACACAGTTTCCTTTCTTCCAAATACATTGACAAACATAATCTTATATATGCTTTCTCAGGGCTTAATCCCTTAGGGTGTATTCCCAGGTGGGTGGATATGAGATTTCAGTTTAAGTCAGTTATAAGGTTCAGAGCATGGTTTAATTTTTGTTCCTGAATAATTATGCTAAACACATATTTTTGTTCTGTTTTGAACTATCAAACTATTCAGTGCAAAAAAACACACACTTCACTGTCATGTTAGTGAAGACAGAATCACTGTTGGGTGTTCCTGTAATCTAAATCCTAGCATCTCGCTAGGAAGTAATTTTGGTTCCCTGAGGTAAAGAGCCATCAATAGTAAAGTATGATGAATTAGTTCACTCAAGTAAGTGTGTGTGTACGCTGACCTTGTTGTGCATGTGTTTAGCTACTCTGACTGCTTGAATCAGGGTTGGTGGAAGCTTAATCCTTTGCCCTTGTACACGTATACTTGATTAGTAGTTGTGGTTATCTCAGCAGAAGACATTCAGCCCTCCTCCTGGTATTGGTTGGGACCTAGGCATTGGGGAGTAAAGTCGAAGGAGAAAGAAAAGAGATTTTGCATTAGTATTCTATGAAAGCCTTACTGTCTGCAGAACAAATTGATTGCTACAGTGTACCTGTGCTTGGCACCACTGCTGTGAAAGAAAGGTATGGTTGTAATCTGTTTTATTGTATTACCTATTGTCACACTCCAGGAATATTTAGCATTAAGCTTTCTCTTTGGCACATGCTATATGTCTCGGTAAAGAAATGAAATAAAGGAATGAAAAGCATGAGGGATACTATTGGGGCTGTTTCTTTGCTCACTATAGTAAACTATGTAGGCAGTTCTAATGAGGTACAATTTTTTCCTTATACTCCACTAGTAACATAAATGGAATGCTAATTAAAACCTGTTTAAAGTGTTCAGTGACACAGATGTTTGTCATTGTTTTGAAACATGCCTAGATGGATGCCATTACAATTAATGTGTAAGTTTTTAACAGCCAGATGATTAGGGGAAATCTTTGGATGTGAACAATGTGTTTTGTTCATCAACTTAACGTTTTCTGCCCTTCGCTGCACTGCTACACTATGCTGTACTGCATGGAGAATTAAATTAAAGGAAGATGCTCATAAACAGTATATTGCTTTCATGTATTTCCCACAAGATAATAATCCACTCTCTAGGTATAAAGTATAGACGGTTACATTTTAATTTTCTCTTAACTTTTAGTTGGCACAATTTTCTGTAATTTTTAGAAAGTGTTGTGGTGGTATTTCCTTTAACAAGTCATCTACAGACTTCAGCACTGAATCATGCAGGATATATTTGTAATGTTTTTCTGAGTTTTCTCCTGATGTCAGTTGCCTGTGTCAGGAAGTGTACAGATTCATGCTGCTTCATAGTGGTCTATACAGAATGCTTGACATTGCCGAAGTTGTGTTTGTAATTATTTGGATGTTTGCTTTTGGCTACGTTAAAGCATTTAAATTATTTCGGACCTGGTAATACACAACGTCTCAGCCAATTAAGATTCTAGACAGGTGCTAATGTGTAATGCTTCTGTAATGCATTTCAAACTTCTAGTGAACTCAAACTAACAGCTTAATAAGGAAATGAAGGTCTGTTAAAACATCTATAGTGCAGTCCTATCATGTGTACTTGCATGTAAACCCACTGAATTCATTGAACCTTCTTTCAGGTAAAAGTTTATAGGGTTATCAGAAGTGTTTGGCAAAACTGACATGGATACTGAGCAGTTTGGCTTGAAAGGAATCTAGGAGAACGTTATACTGATGACTGAAAGCTGTAGGCAAAGAATTGAACTATTATGCTATACCAAACTTGGACTTTCAATGTTTTACAAATATGTAGAGTACTTTTGTAAAATAAGGACAAAGTGTTTGAATATAATCTTTGTGAACAGGTGATTGGTGCTTTACATAAAAATTGATTGGCAATATAAGAATAAGAAACATGGACATGCTAGAAGATGGATTACAATTTGCTATGCTGTAGCAAGATATTCATTACTTTTTGTCTTACATTGTTAGAGTGATTATAATTTTATACCAATTACTAGATATTTGTATTAACTGGAATAGTTATTTATTTATTTAGCATAAACATAGAAAAATAAAACTATATTTCAATGTAATTAACTTTTTGCCACATGAATTTAAAAACACTAAAAAAATTTAAAGCAGCAAAGAAAATGGGAAGAAGTGCATTATACTTGGATCAAATTTCTGAGATTGCTGAATAATTCCAGATTATAATCTAGTTCATGTGTGGTTCTGTTGTTTTGGAATTCCTGATAATATTTTCTAAGAACAACTGTATACAATTGCAATAGAAGAAGAAATTACAAGAACTCACTAGTTTCTTTGTATAACAACATTTTAAAATTCAGACCATAGGAACAATAATAAGTGAATTTATTATCTGTGGATTTTTTGAGTGTGTGTGTTATTCATGGTTATTCTTTTTTTTAAAAAAAAATCTTTGTTTTTTTATTGCCATCTTTTAAAACCATAATTTTGGCAGAAATCTATTTCATTTCCATTCATTCAGGAGGTTATGTTTAGAACAGTGATACAGAAGAGACTGTTTTGTATAGATTGTTAGTTCTTAGTCTTAGATTATTTTTAGATTAACTTTTTGGAAAGTAAGAGTAAAGTGAAACTTCTAATTTTCCATGCAGCCACTTCAACCTTCCTAGTTCCTTCAGCTATTTTTTTTTCTTGTTGCCCATCAGCACTATCTGTAAATGAATCTTGATGCTTCCTCTCATTTTCATTCTTGCACCAGTATCAGCAATATTAGTTTTCTGTCAATAGTTTTGTATGCATGGGCATTATTTGAAGGCATCTCTGCTATTTTTCTGAATGAAATATTGACAAAGACTGAACCTGAATCATGCTGTAAAATTTCTATTCGTACAACGATAGATGTAATGTGTACCAGAAGGCAGCCAAATGGCATTCAATACCAGCTCTTAATACCAACTTTTTCTGTCATATGATCATATGAATCTGCTGTATATCAGCTGTACTGTTGGTCTAAACCTCCAGCAATGTCTATTCTTGCAGTGACTTCTGAATTTCCTGCAGAGGTCTCTGTCTCCCTCTCTCCCCACCCCTTCTATTTAACCTGGATGATGGGCTGTATTTTTAATTTGCCTGTGCACAAGCATGGGTTCCATTGTGGCACAGTAGTTTTTACAAGGTTTCTCTCTTCTGTGTAGTCTCCAAATGATCTTTAAAAAGGAATTTTGGATAAACATACTGAAATAAATTGACAGTAACAAGCAATAGATAATAGTGCCAGGAAAGAGAACAGTTTATGAAACAGTTGAGAAAAAAAATCAGATCCTGAGCACACAGAGGCACCATTTGTAGCCAAGAGAGGGCCCAGGTGAACTGCTAAATTGGAGACCTACTCTTTAAGAGTACACTCATATGGGAAGAATGATAATTTTCAGCAGTGACGAGAGGAATATCCTTATGTGGGTTGCTTCTCCCATTCACTCTGATAGGCAGGAACGTGCAATCCTTTTTGAGAGTGCCCTTTAGGAGGAGCAACCTTCTGTAAATCTAGTTCCTGCCTTTAACTCTGATTGATTCACTCAGCTTTGCTCTTTTTCATCTCTCTTTCTTCCAACTTCTTCTTGCCCCCTGCCCCCACTAAACAAACCTTTACTCCTTTACCTTTGGCCTCTGTCCCAAACTTCCTCTTTCTCTCTCTTCATTGCTTCTATCACCACCCCTCCTTTGAAAGTGCCGGGAGAGCACTCAGGTGGCAGACATGCCCAGAGGGAAGCCCTACTTGCTCCAGATACGGAGCAGCACTCCCAAAGCCACTCTGTCCCATCTCACTAGAATGAGAAGTCAGGATGGAGGAAGAGTCAGACCGGCAGGAGACGGTGGAGGTGTCTCCTGCCAGCAGGTGAAGGAAAATCCCTCCATACCATGAGCGTGGCACATGGCCAATACCCAGCCTGAAATGGGCAAGGGGAAGGGGGAGATCCAACTCAGGAGATGGTCCCTAACTGCTCTCCAGACACAAAAGGGAAGCATCTATCCCTACCTTAGCTGGCTTAGGGAACTGGTTTTCTGGGAAGCTGCAGCCCTGGTTTTGGCAGTTACACCTGCAGGAGCACAGGCTGTCCCTACAAAAATATCCCCCTCCAGTAGTGCATTTACATACTTTCATCTGTGTAAAGGCCTATATGGTCTGCTTTATTCACATTTTGGTTCTAAGATCAACAAGCCCACTGTTTACAAGAGACTTTCCAAAGCATATAATATTTTGAGAAAGGCATGGATGCCTAGGAGTAGACTTGTGGGGATAAGGTGTAGTGTAATATTTTGTTGCTGGTGTCATTTGTTTTCTGTGGTAGCAAACAGAGGGTTTATTACCTATAGATATATGTATAGATATATATAATCCACAAAGCATCAACCAAAGTAGTTGCTTGTACATTTTTGAAAAATGATATCAAGGTAAATTCAAAAGAATAATAATGTGTTTTTAAAATTTAAGGAGGTTCAAATTATATGAGATTATCAACTGGATGCGGGATTTGAGAAGCAGGACTGGGTGCAGGGAAAAGAATAGAGAATTAGTCTGCTTAAGCTAAGCATGAATTTGAGAATCCAACTCCTTACTTCCATGTTATCACTGAAAAGAAGGCAGGAGATATCCTGACACTAAGGGTCATTAATTCACAACTATACAATTATAGTGGTACATTCCACATGAACCTCCATGGCAACATCCAATGGAATCCTAGGAGTTACAGTTTAGACAGGAATACTTTAGAATTCTCAGCCAGACTGCCCTAGTGCATCACTAAACTATACACCCTAGGATTCCATAGGGTGGAGCCAAGCCAGTTAAAGTGGAATCATAGTGCTATAATTGTGTAATGTGAATGGTGCGTAAATGTCACAATGCAGGAGTGGAGGCAAAAATATAAGCAGAACATAGACGTATATAACCCAGTTCTGCCTCTCCTTGATTGATTGATTGAACAGAAGGATACAGAGTGGGGAGAGTGGACTAGGACACATTTTGGGGTTTAGTATCTCATATCTAATTGAGCTATATTTATGTGTTTTATCTCTTCTGAGTGGGAGAGCAATGGAATTTTTTCAAAATGCAGCATTCAGTCTACCTCACTCTCTGAACCTACAGACACAATTAATATGATAGCAAAATACTCAGTCTTCTACCTGGCATCTTCAAATTAAAGCCTGCTAGCACAAGTCTGCAGCAGTGAGGTTTGAAAAGGAGTAGCAGGAACAAGAGACAGTCTTCTTGCAACCATTTTTTGATCAAAAAGGATCACAAGGCAGTGGGCTGCAGATCTCCACTGTTTGTGGCCCTGGCAGAAAGCATCTGGTGGTCTGGTCACATGGCCCTCTTCATACCCTTTCACTTATAATAGGGGAGCATACCCTGCTTACACTCAGATTGATGAAAGAAAGATACACGCAACCTCCAGGTGGAAGCAGAAAGTTTTAAATTCCCTCATCACACAGCACCTCTACCCTACCCTACCCAGCTGATTAGTGCTGGGTGCCAGGAAGAAATCTGTCAGCTATGCAGAGTGGAAGGTTTGTGATTAAAATGAAGATGTCACATACGGATGATTTACCTGTATGCTTCTCTTCCAGTCTCAGTAGTTCTCTAGCTGCTTGGGAGGAGAGGGGAGTCTGCAGCATGGGGAAGACAGCACAGAGTCCAATGTAAATGTGTGTGCATCCTATAAGAAATTCTAAGAGGGGAATTTGGGCAGCTCTCTTTATATTGCTATCATTGTTTGGGTGTATTACTGTTGTAATATTTATTGCATTTTACCTTGTTTAGAACATTTTATGTGACTAAAGTTCTGCTTTGGAAGTGAAATAAAATGAAATCGACAAAATGAAATAACAAGTAATATTAAGAGATCTTAAATTGCTTGTAAATTATAAAAATATACTGATCAACTGACAAAAGGCTATATTGTGTATTTAAGCTATGTATAACTCTATTGCTATATTTTAGATTTCAGGCTTTACTGATATAGTCAATTTTCAGTTGTTAAGACTGATTATGAGAGACAGTGCTTTTGGGATCTTTTCAGAGTTCTCACATTTGGAAATGGAAGAATGGTAAAAAATAGGAGCTATGGGCTAAAGCCAACGCAGCCAGTTCCAGCCAGAGTAAACCTGTTGACTCAATGAGACTTAAATGTTGACTTAACAAGTCCCATTCATTCATAGATCCGCTTTAGTTGGAACTAAAAATTGGACTGAGTCCTATATATCTCATAATTTGTTTTTAGTATGTGAACCTCTTTTTGTTCAGCTGCAGTTTATTCTTATGATTAGTGATTGCCCACTCAGTCTTCATTGTGAGAAATATGTGGCCCTTTAGCAACAGCTCGCCCATTCCAAAGTCTTGTGTTATTATTTTTTTAAAAAAAAAAAGGCTTTGTCTGCTGGATGAAGTAAAGTGGAGAAGGGAGTAAACCAGGTTTTTGTAGTGACCATTGAGAAGAGATGCATTCACAGAATACAAGAACATTCACAGAATTCAAGGCACCCTGAAAATCATGGGAATGTGATGGAGAGAAATCTAAGAAAGGCTGATACAAAGGAGAGAGTCATCATAAAGTTCAAAGTTCATCTATAGTGAAGCTTTTGTATAAAATGTAATAGAAAATTTTAAATAATAGAATTTAAAGGGGTGAAAACAGACTATTTCAGGAAGAAAAACGTGATAAGACTGTGGATAATCTTCTTGTAATGAACCTGGGTTTCAAAGTATATAGTCATGGTGAAGGAAACACAGTAAAACAGAAAACATTCATCATCATTGGACTGCTTGGTTGAGTGCTAAGTATTCTGACCTTGATTCTTTTAGGAGATGGATCATTTCAAAGCCTAAATATAGGGGGAAGTGGTCTCTCATATAAAGTTACACTTGATTTAGCACTGGGTAAAGTTCCTCTTCTTGCTAACTTTAAAGGGATGTCCTTTAATTAGGGTAAAAATGAAGAATTGCTTCCAATAGTCTCTACTAGTTTTAGGTTGCAATCCCTTACTTATTACTTCACTGGAATTAAGCCCCTTAGAACTCATTAGGAGTTAGTTCTCAGTAGAAGTGGGTAGGAATACACTCTAACTTTATGTATTTCCTTATATTATTTAGAGAAAAGCTAGATTAGCTTCTTCTTAAAATATGGTGTTCTCTTTTAAATTCTGATAGAAAATACTTTTTTAATCATTTACACTTTTTAATTGTACTTCCAGAATAGTCGGATTTTGGTCTCGGAGACTGATCTTTGTTACTTTTATAAAGTATAACTCACATGATAGTTGCTCTCCATTACTATTTAATCTTTGACCTGGCTTTCCTGAGAAAGCAAACTAGGTTGTCAATTAGTGCTAATTAGCATCTAGCATTTTGGGAATAGGAACAGCATGCCAGTGCTAAGTACAGCTGAGTGCTTTTTTAAAAGTTCAAAATATATATTGGTATCAAAAATTATATGTTCTGCTGTGTATCACTTTATATTCAACTTCTATAGCTTACCTAAAATGGGAATATGTGCAAAAGATAAGCAACCATCTTTTGAGTTTTTCTGTGTTGCTTTTTACCAGTTATCTTTTGATAGCCTATGTTTGCTTTGCGACTGTAAATTGCCCAGTGTACAACTAAGTGATCTCAAGTTGAATTTGTCTATAAAACCTTTAATTTCATGTATTTTGACACCCAAGGATATGAAAATAAAATCTTGTATGAACATCCAGAGTACCTCCTATGTATCATATAGAAAACATGAAGAAACTTAAGTCTGTACAATTGCTTTTAAGGAAGCTATTATTGGAACTGCACATAGGTGTATAGTTGAACATGTGTGCCAATCAAAGCTTAAAAGGGAATTATATTGCCAGTGATATTTTGATTAAAAAGATTTCCAGGAGGTCTTGAATCATGTCAGTACTGCAAGGATAAACATAAGGAAAATAAAACATTACCAGACCAATAAAATCATATGAGATTAAAAATGCTGTTAATTAGTATTAAGTTCTGTGTTAAGTGTTCTAATTGTAATCAGTAAAAAGTATGCTAATTGTAATGTTACTTTACCATGGTCCAGGATACAGATCCAAACACTTCACTATTATAGTAAATAATACTTTGGAAATAGAGAGAGACACTCTCAGTTATCTTGGGATGCAGTTGTAGATGCAGTTTCCTGCCAGAGATGAAGGCGAATCCCAAGGGACTGTCATGACTCCATCATCTGATTTTGAGGAAGCAACCTTGCTCAGACCCTTGGGTATAAATGAGACTTCCCTAGAATTCTTCTCAGAAGCCCTTTTTTACCATTCTGTTAGTCTAGGAGCCATACAATGAAGTCACAGTGGTGCTAGATCATACACCTTCAGCAGCAGAGCTAGGAGATTCACAGCAGCTGGTACTGGGAAGCAGGATGATTAGTAGCCTTAAATTTCACCAGTCCTCTTTTAGAACTGCCTATTTTGGGAGCTGTCATTGCATCCCATGTGGTGAATTTCATAGTTTAACTATAAACTTTGTGAACAAGCACTTCCTTTTCTTTTTCCTGTATAGAAACTCAGTTTCATTGGATGACCCTAGATTCTATTACTACGAGACAGAGGGAAATGCTCCCTATCCCTTTCTTTATGCCATGCCTAACTACCCACCTCTTTCATGTTCCTCTTTTCCCTCACTTTAGCGTTTTTCAAAGCTCCAAACAGTGTACAGTGGGCCTTTGATATCCACTAGGGTTTGGTTCCAGGACACCCCATGGATACCAAAATTCATGGATGATCAAGTGCCATTATGTACAGTGATGTAGTAAAATAGTGTCCCTGATATAGAATTCCAGAATCAAACTTTGTTTTTTGGATTTCTTTTTTTTGGGGGGGGGGGCGGTGAATCTGTGGATACAGAATCCAGATATGGAAGGCCAAGAATAATAGTTTTGCAAAGAGCAGTAGCCCCAGAGTAATTTGGATTGCTCTTCTCTTCACTTTTCCAACTCTATAGTATCCTTTTTTTTGAAGTATAAGGATGAGAACAGTGCACAGTCTTTCAGGTGTTACCATATGATAGATTTATATAATGACATGGTGTTATCAGTTTTTTTTTCTGATTGCTAATGATCTCCAGCATGGAATTTGCATTTTCACAGTTACCATCCACAGGGTCCCCATTCTCACTGAGTTATCCACAAAAATCCTAGTTACCTTTCAGTTATCAGCGTCTTAGACACTTTCAGTTGATATGTGAACTTGAGTTTTCTTTTGCCCTAGACATGCACTTTTCCTTTATTTGCATTACGCTTCATTTGTCATTTTGCACCTGGAGCTTTTCGCTGTACCCTTTTGTTTTAAGCACCATAAATAAATTGCCATCACAAAACACGGATGCCTCACTGCTCATCCATAACTCCAAATCATTTGTGATCTTAGGCTTATTTTTGGCTCCCATAGTATGCTGAGGGAAGGGTGCAGTGTTTCTGTTGCCTGCCTGCAATCCATTCATGTTTGGGACCACAGGTACTCCTCCAGCCTGACTTATTGCCTCATAATAGTGGCCCCTATGCCACCAGAGGTGAAAGAAATAAAATTGAATAAAATGAAACACAAATGTCTTCAGGAATATCAGTCTGAGTGGTATATTAAACTAGACTGAAGACCTCGGTAAACTTATATCACTGCAGCAATCCCAGGGGCAGCAAAAGGCATAGCCCTGCAGGAGCTCCTATTTCAACAATGATTTTACAGTTATAAGAGTTCTTACAGATTTATTATGGATGCATGGTAACTATAATTTAGATTTCTTCGTTACTTTCGACTCAGAATGAGCAACACAGAGCTACTACAGCCTCCATTTTGTGCATCCTTGCAGTTTAGGTTACATTTACCTACACTTTGTCTTGGAACCTTAGTCGTGTTTGTTTCAGATTGGGGGGAAAGTGTAGTGGGTATCAGTGTTCTGTTAATGTTTAATAAGATAGTATCTAAACATTCAGTTGTCACAACTACACATTTACAGTTCATGTCATCTTTTTTTCTTTACAGATTACTTGCACTAACACTGCACATCAGTCACCTCTTAAGCAGAAAAAAAGACATAAACTGTGTGTGATCTGCAGTCTGAATCACTGACCACTGAATCAGAAACAAAAGAAGTAACCCCAATGTATCAAAGTGACTCTGCAAACAAAATCAGGTAATTCAGATCCAGTGCTCAATAACACCAGAAGATACATTTTTACCCCTAGTGTAAAAATGCTGTCAGTAGCTAAAGATACATTGGCACACTCAGCTGGTTTGGGGATCTATGGGGAACAGAAGAGTCAATCAAGACTGCTTTTCAAGCTTAATTAGTAAAGAGTATATAAATTTACCATATTATTTGAATATCCTTCACACTTTACTCATGTGTTTCGACATGATTGACCATCACGCATACAGAAAAATAAAAAGTTTAGAAACAAGAGAAACTTTATCAGTTGAAAATCTTCAGAAATCTTCATTTATATAAGTACCTAATGTAAAAAAATTAAGAGAATGTATTATTGAAAAAAATCTTAATCTAAATATAGTTTCAGTTTGGCATTCTCATAATTCTCCATGAAGGTTACTCTGGAAAATTCCAAAGTTCATGGTCAGACAATTCCTTTATTAAAATCAATTATATTTCCACAAGATCATGTACATTAAATTAAAATGTTTTGAGTTCCATCCTTGATAAAATAGTAAGTAAAATAGTAAATTTCCATTTCATGGAAAATCTTTGGTTTTATGTATTTTGAGTACTTCCTTCCGAAAAATATGTATTCATTGTGTACCCTGATTAAGTATCAAAAGCGTTTATTCAAAGCTTAAAATCTCCCAAAGTGGTTCTGTCTCTCAGGAAAATATATTCGCTTAATTCAGTGAAAGCTAGTGTTCCTTTGTTTGACAAATAGTTATAAGTGAGAAAATCTCACAACTGCTGTGGAAGGCATTTTTTTAAAAGAAAACCTCTTGTGTTTATGAAGAAGTTATGTGAAAAATGCTGGTTAACCTCAATTCAGGGAAAATAAATATTAGGTAATATTTAGTTTTATAAAAATTTAATAAGAAATAATTAGTAAGTGTCAGGTATTTTCATACACTTTAAAACACTACAAGGTAGGCAAGAATGTTTTCCATTGTGCTGATAGCACCAGTAGAATTTAATTGAATTCATAGTTCAGACATCATTCTTTAATGCCACAGCTACCTTTTTTCTAGCAGCCCAATATAGTTGTTTGAATAGAAGAAAAATTGAATAGAAGAATAAGCACATTCCTAGAGACTGATTCTATAAGTGGAAATGTTGGATGCATTCCCCCCAGCCCATATCTAGTTCATACCTGCCAGTATTTTAAGCCAGTAATGCAGCACTCAGTGAGAATGAGGCCATTTCAGCCCTATATTGTTGTAATGCTATTATTCCACTTTCAACATCCTGTGGAATTCTGGGGTTTGTAGTTTACTGAAGCCAAACAGCTCTCTGGCGGAGAATTCTAAATACCCCTCTCTAAACTCCAAACCCCAAGGTTCCATACGATGTTGAAAGTTGAATAATAGCACCACAACAGTGTAATGCAGAAATGGCCTTAGTTCTGAGCAGATATGTATTGAACTGCACTGTAAGACTACAATCCAGTGCATATTTACCTGGGAAGCAAGTATGCTTTAAATTGCAACTGATCTCTATCTGATCCCCCTAACTTTCCTCAGAGCAACCCCTTTGCACTAATTGGAGTTAAAGAATAAAGTGAAACAAAAATCTTTGAGCATTCCTGGCTCCAGTACGTTTTAGAGCAAGCCATGTACACTGTTTAGGACTAAAGGCTGTATGTATAATAATGTTTTTTAAATGTTTCCAAGGAAGAGATCAGGGAAAGGAAAAGCCCTATCTCATCTTCTGGTCAATGTTCAAAAACAAATCTCAGAGGAAAAAAATAGATTGTGATGCAGTATAATTCTGGGACTTCTTGGGGAAGGAATGGTAGCTGCTACCTGCCATTGTCAGGAATGTTGGACATTTCAGAAGAACCTGTCCAGCTACACCACTATTAGTAAGCTAATAAGTGCTTAGCTTACTTTACGTCTGGTGTCATGTGCCTGATTTCAGACCACTTTTTCTCCAATCTGCAGACATTTCTATTTGAAAGCATTTGGCTCAGGAGATTCTTCTCAAAAGTGTTTACACTACTTTAGATAAAAATCATCTACTGGGCCAAATGTGACATTGCTTTTCATATACATTTTTAGCAGCTCTTGAAAATGCCCCTCTTCAACAATTTTCTGATGTGTGTTTTGAAATCCTTTTCCTAAATTGAGAAAAATTGTTGTCAGTGATGTCCGAGATAGCTGGTTCTTAAATATGTTCTGTTTCCTTAATATTGTATGCATATTCATACGTGTCTGTATTTGACTTGGAAAATTTAAATAAGAATCAACCCTAATATTCATGAGAGTATCACTTCCAATTTCCAATGACATAAGTAGGCTTGAATCTCAAGGATTTAAAACAACAACACCATAATTATTGATTATCATTGTATTTTTCAATCACAGTTAATAGAAATTTAGGAACCTTTTTCACCATCCATCCTTATCAGTTGTAACACACAGGGTTCTTGTTATCCATCCATTCATCCCGTTATTTATATGCCACTCTTCTCCCAGGCTGGAGATCAAGGCAGCTTACAAAAAGACAGAAAGTACAGTAAAACCCATACAGTTAAAATATACAAAATTAAGATTAAAACAGCATGAAATAACAATGGAATTAAACCAATTAAAATCTTACTTTAAAACATACTACATATATACCCAAGTGTTGCCCAGGATTTTATTTTCTTGTAGATGATACTTGTTAGAAAGATTTGAGATCCTGTGTCTCTAATTCCTCAAACTGTCTTGTCCAGTACCTGCAACTTTTCCCCATATTCCCCAATCCAATCTGTATTCAGAGTTATTAACATACAGAAGTTGGTTTTCTGAGGGAATACACTGTCCTCCTCCTTTTTGCTGCTAGGCCTCATCTCCATAGCAACTGGCCTATTCTCTGGCTGAGAATTCTAAAGGCCCCTCCCTAAATTGCAAACTTCAAGATTCCATAGAGTCTTCTTAGGCAGCCAATCATATGAGATCTTTGCCTGACACAGACAAACTCACAAACTTTGACTTTTATATATTAGATTGAAAACAGTACAGCACTGTAAACATTTTAACCTTTCTCGAAAAGTTTTAACCCATCAGCAAAAGGAAAACAAAGAAAGAGCCGTCCTAACTTCCCTATGGAAGGAGTTCCAGACTGTTGAAGCAGCCACAGAGATGAAGAGAACTGCCTCCCTTGCAGATCTTAAAAGAATTGTAGAGGCTCATATGGGAAGATACGGTCCTTCAAATAGCCTGGCCCTGAATCATAGAGGGTTTTGTAGGTCAAAACCTAGGGACCAGAGAATCAATTGTACCATGCCCATGGTTGAAACCCATTGAACACAGCAGTAGTAAGTGGCAAGACACCAGTTGCCAACAGAATTCAGCTGCACTTCTCTCTCTTCCTTCCATCAACATGCTTCACTGGTGTGACTCTTGGTTTATAGCTGACACAAGGGATGTTTACACTAAAATTCCCAACTATATATGCTAATTCTGCTACTATAGTTGCACTAGATTTATCTTTTGTTAATTCAATAATACACATGTGAGCTTTTGTAACTGTTTACACAATGGAAAACTGGAAAGTTGCCTTTCTGTTGATTCTATAAACTTTTAGGTACTATTGCAACAAACCTTGGAATACTCCAAGAGTTTGCCAGTGTAATAATTTTTAAAAAGTAGCGGGGGGAAAAACAGCCTCCTACGTGTACACATGCTTTCTAAAAGTCCTATTTGGATATCATCAGTAGAATTTAGGATGGAGGAGACTAATTGAATTTCTGCTATATTTATTTAAAGAAAAGATTATGAGAGAATCTCTCTTATTTCTTTCAGCATAAGCTATTTCTTACACTGCTTGATGCTGCATTTTAAATATTGTACAATATAAAATAAACAAAGTTTTTTTTAAAAAAAACAACAGAAGTCAACTATATAAGGAAATGAACTGTATTTTCTGGTAAGTGTGCTAAAATCCCTGAAGCTTTGATCAAATGCCAGCTGTTACATCAGTCCTGTTTGTAATCTTGCTTCCTGATCTGTGACCTTGACCTTGTACCATGTCTGCATGTCAAATCTATTTTTGTGATATATAAAGCATAGGATTTTTACTGCAACTTTACATGATTGTTTAATAGAATTTAAAAGCTGAAAACAAAAGCAAAAAAAGAATCCATTACTTCTGGTGTAATTATAATGGGGCTTTAAAATTCAGTTCAGTTCAAAGACTAGCATAAGTGTTGTTGTCTTTTCTTTTCTTCAGATGTGCCTCATTTTTAGTCATGGGATAATGCAAACTTGTTTGTTTTCTGTTTTTTCCTCAGATCTCAGTTTTTATTTAATAGCCAGGCTTGACTGTGATGCTTTTCATTGTCAATTATTGTCATCATCTTTATTGTTCCATGTACAATTTAACACCATATTTAAATAGATACCTAAGTAAGCTGGGTCAGGGACCGTGCCATAATTTTGGAATCTATAGAATCAAACTAAAGTGCAAAGGTAGTATCCAGTGGTGTCATTCTTACAGATGTAACTCCTTGCTAATTTTCTTCTTAAATAAAGGAACAAGTATTTTTTCCCATTTTCTTCTCACTGCTTCTTCTCACTATTTTCTGCACAGAAAATGCTGTTTTTCTGCAAAACAGCAACATGTGAATTCTGTGCGTAGTAGGTCACCACCTATATTTCCTATCATAGGATTTTCTTGGCAAGATTTATTCAGAGGCAGTGTGTCATTGCCTTTTACTATCATCACCACTGAGTTCTGATGGCTGTGGGAATTCAAAGCCTGGTCTTCTAGTCCTCGTCTAACATTCAAATCACTGCATCACACTGGCTCAGTACAACCGAAGTACTTATATTTTTACCAACATAAAATATGAGAAGTTGCTTAAGAATATGTGTCCTTTGACTTTAGTGTTTAAGTAAAATAGCAGCATCCTTGACAAGAGTAAAGAAGGCTATTTTTGCCTTACATTCAACTGTTCCAGGATAGAGCAGCTGAGGTTCCTGAAAGCTCTGGGATTTTTATCCTAACAATTCAGTAGCTTCTTGCCTCTGTGCTGTTGGTAGCTTACAACTAGAGATATAGTTTTGAATGTAGATCACTTCTCATATATGGGTGCACTAAAGGAAAAGAGAAACAAATGGAAGATGCTGAGAAAGATACTATTTTCTAATTGGCTATTCAGTTTTAAAGTGAGCCCAAAAAATCCTGAGGCTAAATATTGTGCTAAATATTTATTGCAGTCATCTTTTTATAATTTTTTTTTTTGAGAGAGAGAGCCAACATGGTATAGTGGTTTGAGCATTGGACTAAGATTTAGAGACCAGGGTCAGAATTCCTGCTCTGTCATCGAAACCCACTGGGTGACCTTGGACAAGTCAAATTCTTTCACCCTCATTCAAAAAAGATTTTGCTGTGTGCCTTCAAGTCATTTCTGACTTACGGCAACCCTAAAGCAAGCCTACCATTGGGTTTTCTTGGCAAGATTTGTTCAGAGGGCGTTTCTCTTTTTCTTCCTCTGAGGCTGAGAGAATGTGACTTGCCCAGAGTCATCCAGTGGGTTTTCATGGCTGAGTGAGGATTTGAACCCTGGTCTCCAGAGTCATAATCCAATGTTCAAACAGCTATACCATGCTGACTCTCTACAGTGGATGCAATTATATAAACATACTTTAATTTCTTATCTGCATATTAATTGGGTTTTTATGCTTTGCAAACCAGTAAATATACAGAAGTGGGATTAGTGGATTCTACCTACTGCATTTAAGAATACGTGATTTGGAACCAATCACACAGGTTCTGGAAGCAATACAGAGTGCTCGAGTTTTCTCTTGTAACAAATTATGAGGTGGCATTACATCTCAACAGACCAAGAGTTGAGACAGAGGATGCAACTCTGACAAAACAAGATGGGAGTGGAGAAAGAGCAGAATAACTAAACATAAGCCAGATGAAGACACGGGACCTATTCACACAGTGCAATTGTAGCACTATATTCCACTTTAACTTCCATGGTTCCATCCTGTGGACTCCTGCAATTGGCCATTTAGAATTCTCATTCAGAATGCTATAGAGCCTCAGCAAGCTGCCAACTCCATCCATAGGAGTTGAGTAGAATAACAGTGCTATAATTCTCTAATGTGAATGGGTCTAGAGTCTGAATCAATATCTAGACATGGATGTGGAATTATTAGGCAACACAGACGTATAGCAGATTCCTGTGCATGCCTGAACAGCTATACCATGCATCCATTAAGTTCAGTAGAACTCAGCAGGGAGGTGTGCTTAGGATTTCTGCCTCATAATTCATAATAATAATAGTAATAATAATAAAATGAGCAAAGGCTAGCAGTTTTCTAAATACAAATAATTGCATGTTCCCTTCTCAAATAATTTTGATTCTGATTGTTCCTTCGTTCTGATTCTGATTCCTTCATTCTGATTCTGATTGCACCTTCGTTTGTATTATTGTACCCATCTGTTCTGTTCAGAGCTTAGTGATCAGACAGGTGATAATTTTTTATTATGATTTAACTGTCACTGAGTTTGCACCAAAATTTATTTACCATAATGTCTTTTTTGTCTTCATCAACTGAGGTGTTAAAGAAAGGTGTATCAGGAGGAAAACGAATAAGGTGTTAACTTGATGTTGAAGTAATGCAGTGTGCAGTCACAAGCTAGAATGTGGGAAGGGTTATTTTTATGTCAATAAATTCTTCTTAAATCTCAGAAAAATGGGAAATAATGAAGCAGATTAGTTTTAAGTTAGGAAATAAGTATTTTACCTTGTTATATTCATTATCTTTTGTTAGCATTTCCTATATGTATACAAGCCTTAAATAATAATACTAACAATTAGCTTTTGTTCATTGTCAGCATGCTTTATTTCTACTTTATTTCTGGAAGCAAAAGTATAAGTGAAACAATCCTGCATAAAATGAAATAATATATATGAAATGGCCAAAAGGTTGCATTAGTAATGTGCTTTTCTGAGGCATTAAAAGTAGTAAGCAACTATCTGCCTAAACAGTGTAGCATTCATGGAAATAACACTACAACATTAGCATTTCTTGTTAAGCACTCCAAATTTTGGTGTGGGATTTTAGGAATTCAGAAACATCTGGGGGGGCCATAGTTGCCCATCTCTACTGTAGTCCTTTCTGCTGCAGACATGAAAATCCATATTTGTGATCAGCATAACTATGTTTGAAAATTATTATAAAGTCCTTCTTGAAGAAGTGAGTCTACTTTCTATTTAATGATGTGTGTGCTTGTGAATGGGTGTGTGTGTGCATACATGCATAACTTCTAGTCACCTGTGAACTTACGATGACCCCATGAATTCCATAGGGTTTTCTTAGGGAAGGAATACTCAGAGGTGGTTGCCCTAGTTCCTTTCTCTGAAATATAGTCTACAACACCAGGTATTCACTGGCATCTCCCATCCAGAAATGGTTAGCTTGACTATTCCCTGCTCTCAGACATGTTGTTATTGTGGTTGTCTGCTTTCAAGTCATTTCCAACTTATGGCAACCTAAAGATGAATTTATCATTGGGTTTTCTTGGCAAGATTTGTTTACAGAGAGATTGTCTTTGTGTTCCTCTGAGGCTTAGACAATGTGACTTGCTCAAGTGGGTTTCCATATCTGAGCAGGGACTAGAACTCTGATTTCCAGAGTCATAGTCCTAGGCTCAAATCACTACAGCATACTGGGTCTCAGGCATATCATCTAAATA
Organism: Iguana delicatissima; assembly: GCA_948472985.1. Classification (NCBI taxonomy): domain Eukaryota; kingdom Metazoa; phylum Chordata; class Lepidosauria; order Squamata; family Iguanidae; genus Iguana; species Iguana delicatissima. The sequence goes on along the minus strand of CAOKZL010000478.1, from coordinate 373,186 downwards.
AGAAATAATGCACAGGGACAGAGAGGTGGCAGTAGGGTAGGGAATTAAGTTCAGAGACTGGTTTCTTCTTCCTCAGTGGAGTCAGAGGGGCAGGGACTCTCACCAGCTGCTTAGCCAAGGCATGATGGAGAGGGAGATATTTTACTTACTACCATATTTATAAAGTATCATTCTCACAAACTGGCATCTTTGTATACATGGACATCTGCCCATGCAATGCAACTTTCTCTTTCTCTCCTCCTACTACCTCTAGTAGCCCCTACAGTTTCATCCAGAGAGTTTCCCTGTCCTCCAGAGGGTCAGAGAGTCAGAGGGGAGGCTGCAGGGAAACGAGGAATCTATTCTGCTAACAGATACTGCTTGATGCAATCCACTGAATTGTTTGCATTAATGAGTAAAAGCTAAAGTTTCTTCATGGTTCCTTTCAAATTGTAGAAGCAACAAAAATTGAGAGCACCCATTGGCCATTGAAACATATATATTTACCAAAAGAAAACAGCCGTCTTTTGAGCCTTGGAGACATATCTCACTTTTCTTACAGATTCCCTTTCAAATTGTGACATGTACTTCATAGTACAGTAACAATACCAAGAGACCTAGATGTTTTCACCATAAAGAAGGGAATAATAATGCTACCTAATTTCAAACAAATACATTGTCTTAAGGCAGATGTAATGCAATTGTGTGTGCGTGCGTGCACATGTGCATGCTTCTTCAGGTTGCCTGTTGATTTTATAGCAATCCCATGGAGACCAGGGTTCAGTTCCCTGCTTGGCCATGGAAACCCACTGGAGCATCACACCTCTCAGCCCCAGAAAACCCTATAATATGTTCACCTTACAGTCACCATAAGTCAGAAACAACTTGAGGGCAAACAAAAACAATAGGAAGAACAACAAATAAGTTTCATAGATATTCTTAGTTAAGGAATACTGGAAGTAGTTTTGCCAGTTCCTCCCTCTGAAATATAGCCAACAGCACCTGGTCTTCATTGGTGGTCTCCCATTTGAGAACTAACCAGGGCTGACCCTAGCTTCCAAAATCAGACAGGATCTGATGTCTTTTAGGGTATTTATGCTCTACATATGTATGTTAGAGGCACACAAACAGCAGTAGTAGTTGTTCCCTTCCCCCCTCTTTTAAGAGGCTAGAAATCTTGAAGCAGGGCTTTTTGTGATCAGGATCCAGAGGCAGCATGTCTACTGAAGAAGTTATATGATAAACTGTTAGGTAAAAGTGCTGCCTAAGCTGAGTTTCAAGTTTTACCATCTGACTCAGCAGCTAGATTTTCCAGTCTAGGTAATTAATGTAGTTCATTGTAGCCCTATAAAGCTTCCACTTTGGGGTCTGTACTTCATTTTGAGCAATGCATCTCTTAATGAGACAAAATTTCTCCTGTCTGTCCTTGAGACAGAGTGTTGGGGAAGAAGATTAGCTTCCTTTGGCCACTCTACTTGTTAGCTACTGTCCTGGAACCTAACATTTTGCTTCGTCCTGACCTTCAGGTTCTGATTCCTTACTATTAGGGAAACAAGTATCACTATCTTTTACATTCTCATTCAAGGCAGAAGAAAATAGTGGATATCAAAGCTGGAAAGGATAGAAAACATCAAGAAGTGTTTTATCATTGCCAACATCTGCCTTGTAATAATAGCTAAGTAGATTGTAATTTCATCTACTTATCAATTAACATGCATCTTGAAAAGAAAAATATTCTGTGATCCTTCTTGGTGTTTGATTTTTTACAAAATACAATGGAACATACAGGGCATTTCTTCCTTCCTTTCTTTTTTTTAAATACAGTATTACATGTGAGGAATAGGGTGTAACTAGGACACAAACTCTGGCCACAGTACAAAGTGGAGCAGGAACGTCCAGCATGTTTCTTTTTCTTTACCTGAATTAATTATCATTACCATGGTCTAATACTGTCTTCATTCATTTTGTATTTTCCCATGAATGCTACAAGCATTTATGTTGTATTAAATATCATGCAGCATTACTCTGCCTCTCTTCTTGCACATTGTTGGAGGTAATACTTCTGTGTCTTACACAGAACTAATGACTGGAATCCTGTTGGGCAGTTGTGAGTATGTAACCTACAGTTAGGCATCTATAACTGCTATGTATTCATGATCCCTATTGTAACCCCTAAACTAGGGACGATGGAGACACTGTGAAAGTCCTGCAAATCCCACTTGCCACGGCTGGAATTGGCAGTGTTGATTGAGAAGCAGCTTCCTGACATTCCCATCCTCCATTGTGTAAGTGATCTGTGTCACAAGAGGGATTTGCAATAGAGGTCTTTTTTTCTGCCTATAGCACCAGATATCATTCACAGAAAGCAGTGGGAATGTCAAGCCACCGCTTCTCAATTGATAAGAGGAATGCACAGACCATTATTGAGGTTTTTTTGGGGGGAGGGGAGTCTAGCAGGAATCCACTGTGTGTTGCCATAAGTATGCTGCTACATAGTATGTAATGGTTGTACAGGATTCCTGCAAACATCTGTATTTGGATATCTTTTCATACAACTGAGGCTCAGTGTTGTGAATTTTCCAGTAAAATTTTGAGCTGGAAATTTTCTGCTACTCTGGATCAGTGGGAATCTCATTTATTAATGTATGTCCTATTATAGTCATATAAATCTGAAATTTTACTATTTTCTTTAATTTTAATATTTTCTTTACTGGAATACTTTTAAAAATTTGAACGCTTGCCAACTCATTAGATTATTTGTTTTATTCTGATTCTGATTTTGGTATGATTTTATCAGCAGTCCTATACATGTTTACTCAGAAAGCAATAGCATTGAACACGTATGCTTTATTACCTAGTCATTGTATTGGGATTGCATTCTAAGGCTGAGAAGAAAAAATTAAGGAAAAAGAAGCAAAATCTGGGGAGAATTCAATAGCAGACACAAAAGATACATTTCAGGATAGTCAAAAGATGGGGTTTTATTGGCAGAAAAGCCCAATGTGCAAATTAATCAGGATATTCTGTTTCAGAAATTTCAGAAATTTGATTTTAAGTAAAACCCTGAAGAAGGCTGTAAGAATACATGTAGTCAAAAATGCTTTCGATTTTTCTACCATAAAAAGTCATCTTTTTAACATCTTGAGACATGTCTCTTGTTTCTTCTGAAAATTTTAAAGAGATTGAAAACTGCGAGCATGATCATTTTAGTGTGCTCGAAGAGATGTACATATATGTATATCTGCTGCTTACTAATAATTACTTTAAATATTATATAAAACAATGTAATTTTTTTCATTCTACTGATACTGTATCTGTTCACTTTGCACAATTAATGCATATTGTACTCCCATTATGTTATGAAAAAAATCATTTCTCTCTACACAAAAATTAGTAATGCAAATTGTGTTGAATTATAGTCACTGCTGTCACTAATTACTGTATTTGCTGGCGTATATGACTCACTTTCCCCCCAGAAAATGCTGTTTGAAAATGGGGTGCATCTTATATGCTGGCAAATAGTATTTGCGATTGTATAAATGGAGTGCATCTTATACACAGGTGCATCTTACATGCTGGCAAATACGGTATTAGTTCTGGTTTGTTTGGGATTTTTAAAGGTTTTTTTAAAAAATTGTTTTCTTACTTGCTAATACAAATAAGTTGTAACTGTTTCAAGGATTCATAATCTTCAGCCACTAGAACTACATCCAGCATTAGCTGGAGGGAAATTCTTATTTCCCCCCAGCTGATGCTAGATGTGGTTCTAGTGGCTGAAGATTATGAATACTTGTGCATGCATACATGCATGCATGTATATGTGTATCTGCAGATATGTGCAGACATAGACACACACATTCCCCCAGCCATGCATGTTTCAGCAGACGGGGATGAAGCAAACTTTCAGCTTTCCCTTTCCTGCCCACTAATGTCTAGGGATAACTAGAGAAGAACAAAATAAGCCCCTCTCCCCATCACACAGCAGTAGTTATTGGGACCATTACTTCCTTGCCACTACTCATCTTCTCCAAAGCCAAGAAACTGCCTTTTATATTTGCAATCCAGCTGGTCAGGCCTGCAAAGTGAGATCAGCAGAATTTTGCTGACTTTGAGGCTGTCAGGGAGAGCCCAAAAGCCACATGCCATTTCAGGATTGCAGGTTATGTTATGATTAAGGAAGTGATGTTTCTACATTACATTATAAGTAGTTAGATTTTATAGTCTGTAATTTGGTATGGTGTGGGGAGGTTATTATCATATCAGTCTCCTATTTCCTAAAGTTTCAATACCACTCATTTGAAAACCAAGGGCAGACACCACTTCTTTTCTATCTACTTATGTGTTCAAGTTATTAAACTTTATATGAGTATTTAAAACACACAGACGTAAGAGGAGAGATGATATGTGGTCTGAAAAAAATGCAGTGTAACAGAAATATTCAATGAAATCATTTTAAGCATTCCTTCTTTTGGGAAATGAGTAGCAGCTTTAAAGTCATGTAAATAATAAAACAGGAGCATCATAAATCTATTGCACTTGGGTCACAATTTAAGTACCCATATTGTTAATCATGTAATGACTGGATGATACAAATTTGTGGGAAGTAACTTTAAATGAAATTTGATGACCACTGTTACATAAATTTTTGGCCATTTTAGCCATTGGTTGTTTTAGCAACTGTTGGTACTGAACAGCAGAAGAACAATTTTCAGTAGATGAGTAACCCTTTCAGATGCTATGTGTACATTTACTACATGTTCAGCAACTTCTGCTATTAGAAGGAATGCATGTAATGTTCCCTGGAATTTCCATTCCAGTATCAAGTACCTCTGTTGAAGATGCTTTAAATATTTTGTTGAATTAATACTTAGGCATGGCACATGTCAGTCTACTGTATTATTAAAAAGTAAATGTATTAGCTGTTAGGATACGCAGCTTTAAAATTGTACATTAAATCAATTTTACAAAATATTTCTAAAATTGGGTGCTAATGTATTTGACCTAATCATTACAAATGCAGCTGTAAAAATACATGTAGAATACACACATACGCAATATGTTTTGAAAACTGGGGGCATAATCTGGAGATGCATATGCATAGTACTTTTTATTGCCTTACAGAATGATTTGTTGCCAGAATCTTGTTGGTGCAGTATGCTCGCAATCACACAGTAGTAGTGAAGGAAGGCAGACAAAACCGGATGGCTTCAAGTGGTCTGTTTCCTCAGTGAATTACTTTCTTCATGGCTGCTGCAAAGGACCTTTTCCTTCTTGCTGTCTCTGCATATGTCAGGATAGTTACACTGGCATAGTTGACCAACAAGACTTCAGTTTGCAGTGGCACCACCATCACCATCATTTGTTGGGCAAATTTCATCTGCATTTATTCTTGAAAGACTTGAGTAAACATAACTGATACGTTAACTGTCTGGTGAACTGCTGCCAAAGAGTGCATAAGAAAACTTATTTTCCCATTGCTGCTATCACCTTTCCAAAACACATAGAGAGAAGATGGTGTTAGTAATAGAAGTGTGTTGTGTTCTAGTTACTGTCCATGACAGGATTGTCTCATTATTGAAATTCTATAGGATATTCTGCAATTGTCATTTAGCATTTAAAGTAAAGGTGCTGTCAGGGGATGTTACAGAGCAGGGATAGGAAATGGTGCCTGGTTGTTGGACCTCAACCCACATCACCGTATTGGCTAGGGTATATAAGAGATGCAACTGAACAACATGTGGATATAAGTTGCTACTTGTGTTGTAGAGGAAAAGAAAGGACAGAGGGAACATTGTGCAGGAAAGTTGAGCAGAACAAAAGATTTTACATTACTACTTGTGTATTCACCTCTTTTTGTTTCGTTTTGTGTATTTGAATACAGTTTAGTCAGTTTATGTTATACTTGGCTGATTTTTTTTCTTCTTATTTCTTAGGAATCAAGCATGTATAATATGATGAAAAAAGACTGAAGAAAGAAATGCTCAGTTGCAGAAGAATATGGAAGGATAGGAATATTTTTTAAATATTTTAAGTAGTCTTTCTGGATCCTCTACATAAATGCATATGTTTATTACTGCAGCGATGGATAAAATTGGAACTTTGGATATTCCACAAATACTCTATGGAAGAACCATCCAAGAACTTTCACTGATTTGCATCAGTTTTTGTAGAATGTTGTAAGGCTTTCTTATTAAGCTGAATCTCTTCTCACATTCAACCAGTTAGACCTTAAAAGTGAATAAAAAGGGAACCTCTGTGGATACTTGTATTGAACATGACTCATGGAGAAGAGCTTGTCTCTGAGATGCACCAGGATTCTGTTGTTCTAACTTACCTAGAGGGATTACTAATGCATCAAGCAGCAGGAGGTTCGAGTTCGGCGGTTGATAAAAAGCCTGTTGACCCTGATGCAGAGGATCAAAATTGCAAGGTTTCTGGAAATACATCTCCCAGCTGTCAGAGAGATGGTCCAGTTCCTAACACAAACATATATCGAAGTTCTGGCATGCTGCATCACAAAAAGGCAAGGCTGTTACAGTCATCTGAAGATTGGAATGCTGCAAAGAGAAGACAGTTGTCTGATTCTATTGTGGATTTAAATGGCAAAAAAGAAGCTTTGTTAGCTGGCATGGTTGAAAATGTGCCCAAAGGCAAGCAGGATAGCACGTTATTGGCCTCTTTGCTTCAGTCATTTAGTTCTAGGCTACAGAGTGTTGCTTTGTCACAACAGATTAGGCAGAGCCTAAAGGAGCAAGGGTATTCCCTCAGCCATGATTCTCTGCAAGTTGAGAAAGACTTAAGGTGTTATGGTGTTGCATCCAGTCACTTGAAGACACTACTGAAGAAGAGCAAAGCAAAAGATGAAAAGCTAGACACAAGTCTACCTGAGCTAACAGCAAATCTGGGTAATGATCGTTTTATAGAGTCTTCACATTCAGCACAGGCTGGTGGTCCAAAGGTGATGACTGAGTCACTGTCTTGTGCTGCAAGATTACAAGCTGTTGCAAGCATGGTGGAAAAAAGGTCTAGTCCTGCTACGTCTCCTAAACCCAGTGTGGCCTGTAGTCAGCTTGCTCTACTTCTTTCAAGTGAAGCACACTTGCAGCAGTACTCCAGGGAACATGCTCTTAAAGCACAAAATGCAAATCAGATTGCAAGTGAGCGTCTTGCTGCTATGGCAAGGTTAAAAGAAGGTGTTCCAAAAGATGTTGGCCATTTCAAACTGTCAAAAGGAATGGAAAGCCAGCTAAATGGACAGGTAAGATCTTCAACCAAATCAGTACCCAGTAAAAGCAATATGACACATTTTCAGAGTCCCGTAGGTATAATCCATTCACCTCCCAAAAACATAAGCTACAAAGCGACAGTGGAAAAAAATCATTTCAAACCACCTACCAACAGCAGTTTACTGTTGCATCTCCTTAAAAATCACAATGCTACGAAGCAGATTAAGGGGTATGAACAGAATGACAGATCAAGTATTTTTGAGGAGGGCAGTACACCAACTACTGTTGATGAATACTCTGACAACAATCCAAGTTTTACAGAAGATGACAGCAGTGATGATGAAAGTTCTCATTCTAATTGTCTTCCCATAGATTTATCTTTCAAACAGAAAACAAATACTTCAGATTCTGGACCACCATCTTCTCTAGATACATTAACACAATCCTTGCTTCATAACTGGGATTCAAAAGTGCCGTGTCTAGAAAATATAGAAGAGAAAGATCCATCTAAAAGTGCAAAACTAAATCCACATCAGAAAGTCACTTTACTTCAGTTGTTACTTGGCCATAAAAATGAAGATAATATAGAGAAACTTCCAGAGACTGAGGGAACATTACTTAAAGCTGATGTGGCAAAATTTAATTTACCAACAGGTAACAGAACTCCTGTGACAGACTGCACTACCGCAAGCCGAATTACTCCAATAAACACTCCCCCTTTGCTAGCTTCTACAAAAACAGATTCACCCATCAACCTTTCACATCATTCTCCCTTACTGATCAAGCATAGTTCACCACCATACACTTGCATCATACAGCCTGAGAGAGTAATTAATCCAGCTTCTAAACATTTGATAGATCTTACAGTACAGAAAGAATTTCAAGGAAGTAAGCAGAACAGAAAAGAAACAGCACAAGCATCTTCATCTTTTAGTGCAAGTAAACTTTTGCAGAACTTAGCTCAATGTGGGATGCAGTCTTCCATGTCTGTGGATGAACAAAGGCCAGCAGGCAAACAAGTGATGACTCTAAACACAGAGAAACCAGTAGGTTTGATAGATGGACTGAATAGCTCCCTGCTTACTAACACATCAGGTGCACTTGAAGAAAACAAAATACTCAGTAATCAGCCTCTACCAGCAGAACAAAAATTTCCTAATTCAGAAATCCAGAATCTGCTCGAGAGGCGTACTGTCCTCCAACTGCTTCTGGGAACCTCAAGCAAAGGTATGAGTGAAGCAAAAGAGATAATGCTTTCAAAAGAGGAGAGTTTACAAGACCCAACAGAAAAGACTATGAATGAACAGATACTAACTGTAAAAATAAAATCTGAACCTTCTGAGGAAACAAATGTCCTTCAGAATCCAAATGCACAACAAACAAGGGACAACATTAATAAGAAATTTCATGGACTAACTCGTTCACTAGAAAGAAACACATCTACTTCTCCAGCATCAGAAGAACCTAAACCCAACCCTCTGTCACCTCAAGATTTTTCTTTTTCAAAAAATGGTCTATTGAGTCGACTGCTTAGACAGAATCAAGATAGCTACTCTGTAGATGATCTGGACAGAAATCACAGAAACAATGAACAGACATTTGTTGAATCAAAAAGTCACAGCACCATCCCAAAGAAGAGAAAGCTTCATTGTGAACCTTGTGAAGGTCCATTAAAAATAGTAAAATGTAACAAAAGTAACATATCTGATACTGCAAACAATCATAAGTCTTCTTCAGATGGGCTGTACGGGGCTGGCCTTCAACAGAAAGAATTGAAGTTTAGCAGAACTGATCTTGAATTAAAGTATTCTTCAGGTCATGGTTCAAATAATGAAAGTGAAACTAGGAGTTGGTCTAGAGAAAGCAAGGGATTTAATGTGTTGAAACAACTACTTTTGTCAGAAAACTGTGAAAAAGACATGTCTCAGCATAGGAATAATTCAACAGTAATTGATAGCAGAAAGAAAGCAATCAAAAACAATATAACAAATAGTAACAAAGGTGAAACCAGTGTTTCTTCATTGCATACCTTTGTGGGGAATCCTGGTCAACAAACCAATTGTTTGGATCACCAAACTTTTCAGTATTCAGTTGCAATGAAAAGTCCTGCCAGTTCTCCCTTCGCTGATCAGCCAGGAGGCATAGTATCATCAAATCCTGAAAGTGACCAGTACAGTGTTTGCCCTGTACCTAGTGAAAGAGGGCCCATAAAATGGGTCATCACAGATTCAGACAAGAATGAACATGGCAGAGATTCCCCAAGATTGACCAAAACAAATCCAATATTATATTATATGTTACAGAAGGGAGGAAGTTCTGTTAATATTCAGGAAGCATGTAGTAAAGATGCTTGGAATGATACACCATTTACAGAAAATTCATCAGCTGTCACAATCAAGAAAGAGTTATCACCTGTTGCAGAATGTAAAATACCATTTCATACTGTGAGAAATGCATACAGTAACCATTCAAGTAATAAGGTGTCCCTTCAACAAAATGTGAACGGAGATGTATATGGCCTCTTAGAGAAAGTGTTAACAATAAAAAAAGAACCAGAATAAATTACAGTCATATAAAGTGTTTACAGTCAGGTTGAAATCTTTGCTTTTAAAAATAGTGTTGTATAAAATCTAGCATGATTTGAGAAACGCATGGTATAAATGAAACATGGTTTTGTTTGATGAACTTTGTTGCTAATATTTAAAATACATGTTGCTTTTTTTTTTTTTTCATTTTTCTCCTTTACTTTTTGGCTTTACAGGAGATTTATCACAATTTTATTGCTAATTATATAATCTGTAACTGGAGATGTAGGTTTTTCTTGCACATACTTTTCCTGATGTAGTAACTGCTGCCAGAATTCCTTTTACACTGGTCATAGTAGAAAGCATCCACCCAGTGTGTTCAGCTTCCACATATGTTTCCAAATCATGCAAGAATGGACCACAAACCTCCTAATGTGTCATATGTATGGTTTGTAAACATGCCAGAAAATTGAACAATCTGGGTGGAATACTTTAAAATATAGGATTCATATAGGAAGGTCTACAGAGGCAGGAGCAACTACATTGGGAAATTACTTTTAAAGAGGATCTTATTTGGAACTACTGGTGTTACGCATGTAATGCAATGTAATATTCAGCCTACACTGGTGACAAGAATATTTTGCACCATTTTATCCTACTATGTAATATATTTTCCTTTTTAAAAAAAATTCTGGGCGCTGGGGCAGTATAATTTTGTGTTTTTCAAAAATTTATGAAATGTGAAGAGTTTTTTTACATATATATAAATGGATCACTCAGACCAAGGCATTTGTTTATTGTATTTGTAATCTCCATTAGTGTTAACTAGAGAAATGGACAGAAATGAAATTTATAGTGCTTCCAAATGGCTTTTAGTTATGTTTTGATATCTGGGAGAACCTCAAGTAGTATCTTTTTTCACTAGTTGAATTTGAAAAATGCCTTCCCTAGACACTCACTTGGAATAAATATAAGAACTAGATGATAACTTTACATTTTTTTTATATAATGCTGGGTTTACAAAATGTCAGTGTTTCAAAAAAAAATGTTTCTTGTCCACATTCACATGTTTGTTCAAGTGAACACAATCAAGTCACCCAATGAAATTAATACATAAGGATAGACAGGATTTCCCAGAACTACTGCTGATGTATGTTTAAGAAAGATAAAAGAATAATAGAATAAATGGTCATTTCTCGTCACTCCATGCACGTTTGCAATATGAGCATTAATAAAAAAATGGAAAATGATTTATGTTGCTGACATATTGATACAATTTCATAAATATCAGTTAGTATGCAAACTGCTTGGTTATGGCTGTTTCATTAGACTTGACCAGACCAGAGGAATAATTAAGAGGAATATTGTAAATTGAAAGAGTGGAATGAGTGGAATGACAGCTTTAAAAACTGGAATGCATATAATGAAAATATAGGTATTAGTTCTGACATGCAGCTCTTGCTCTCACCCTCAGACACACACAATTGTGTTTTCACATCATTGACTTGGCTTTTCATAGGTAAGCAGAGAAATTTGAACAGTATACCAAGAAATTTCACTAATCTTACTACCAAATTATTTTTAACCACCCTCAAAATACTTAGAAATTATTTGTCTGAGTAAAACATTTTGAATTTTCTTTGAATTTTCTTTTAAATAAAGTAGTCTACTGCAATAACTTCAAACATGTAGCATTCTGTTTGAGAATTATTGAGGCTCTTGAACTCTGAACATTTACAAGTTACGATAAATACATATGAAGGGCTAACACGAGTGTTTTGCTGCTGGTATCCACCTACTCTCTATATCACCTTAAAACTGTTTTCCAGACCCAAAGGTCTGTTGGGCTACGGGAGGATTGGATTTTCCTTGCTATTTCATTGGATTCTGCTACTAAGGCAGAAGAAGACTGTGATTTGATCCTGCCTGAAATTTTATTTATGTATAATTTTTCCTATAATTGGGTGGCATTAAATCTTGGTTGCTGAGCATAGTGTATGTGCACTGACCAGAGCAACAGATTTCACTGCAGCCCAACCTAGTCTGGTTAGAGTCTTCCATTCATTTAGAGGAGATTATTAGCATTTTTGAGAAAACAGAAAAGTTCAGTGCAGCTCATCTCATGGAGAGATTTAACAATGGTGAAAGCATATTATCACTTTATACAGAAAGAGATTCATATTTTCAGCCGAGTACAATTTTGACTTCCATCATGGGTCTGGCTTCAGTTATATCTCATTTAGGCTTCAACTCATTATACCGTTTTGGAATAAAACTCCATTGAATTAAGTAGACTTACTCTTGAGAAGATATATACAGTATTTTGTTCAAGTGTTTTATTTTGCCTAGTAGCTTTTAGAACTGGCCAGTGATAATTCAGATATCGTTCATTCAGATGATTTCAGATCTTTCTTAATTATGTTAAGCCTACTTTTTGACTTGAGCAATTGTTAGAGAAAAGTGATACTTGCTCCATTATAAAGTTGTCCACAAAATATTGCTGTATTGTCGCTGTTATTCAGATAATTTGTGTGTGCTTGGGTGGTGGTGTTGTGAATCAGAAACTTTGAAAATGTAGCTTATAGAAAGGACCATGATTCTGTTTTTAAAAATCTAGCGAAAATTGGCATAAAAATTGGTTAAAACCTTATGTATTACAATCCATAATCATTCCACTCCTGTTTCCATAGGAACATGCAGTTGTACTTATGCATGCACTAATTTCATGACAAATGTTTGTTACCTACACTGTTTCAACATAATCATACAGTGTGCATTTCTGTACTTTAAACATCAGAAAGTGATCCAGAGAATTGTAACCCATGCATCAAATAAAACAAAGAGACAGTTCTATGATTTATACAGTCACATATTTTCCATTAGGTTGTCTGTACAGATATTTAAATGCTCATAGGCAAAACAAACAAATGTTGCACATTAATGTTCCACATAACCAGTCTGTTTTATAATGACAGCAGCTGTTGTATCCCATACTAACCGTTTCCTTCATTGCCTCAGACTTAGGTAGAAAGTAAGGTTTTAATCAAAAGATTTTACAGATATCTCAATTGGCTGCCTTAACCATGAGGCCACTAAAACCCAACCAAGGAACTTAGGATGAGCAAAGTTGTGGTTTGCTTGTAAACATCTTACAAAGCTCTGAATACAAAGCACCAGTCTACTAGGTACTCTCACACTACAGAATTACAGCACTATTATTTCACTTTAAGTGCCATGCCTCCATCCTATTTGATCCTGAGATTTGCAGTTTAGAAAGGGGTATTTATAATTCTCAGCCAGAGAACTCTTAACACCCCACCAAACTACATGACCCAGGATTTTGTAGAATGCAGCCATAGTAGTTAAAAATGGAGTAGTAGCACTATCATTCTTTTGTATGGAAGAACTCCTGCTTAATAATCCAGGTAACGTGCTACAGAATTAAAGTATACATGATAACAGCATGTCCCTATGATTGGACCTAGATATGCCTAAATATATAAAGTGAGGGAAAGTGGTTTAGAGCAAAAGGCCTATAGAACTACACTCACTACTGATCTCTTTGAATTTCACTTCCCCAGGTTTTTCCCCCCTTTTACCTGTGCTTTTCTGTGGCGTTAAATTGAGCTGAAAATGGGGAAAATACTAATCAGCAGACTTAAGAAGCAAGTGAACTAATGGAATTGGGATTTTATCCTTCATATTTCTTCCACTTAGATCATGATTTGTCATATTTTCTGCTTTTTATATTACTGGTTTAGGTGGCTGTGCTATGATGATGTGTAGTTCTGGCAACAGGACGGAAACAATTGAAAAAAAAAGTATTTCAGTCATAATTTGACAATAAGGTTCAGAGAAAAAGCTTACTTTGTAATCTAAAAGAATATGGAGGTTGGGGTAGAGAACCACATTTCTGTCTCATTTTTCTGCCATTTTATAAAAGCAAACACTTTTAAAGTTAGGACCATGTGCTATACTAGTGGAGATTACTTAAATCTGCAGTCGGATTTACATGAACATAAACCCTATTGAACACAATGGGTCTTATGTCTAAGTAGATATGCACAGGATTGGGCTGTCCACACAGAAACCTATGCACACTTTCCTGAAAATCAATCCTCTTGAATTCAGTGGACTTTCTTCTGAGTAAATGTGTTTAGGATTACTCTAAAAAATTTAGTGCATCTTTTAAAGACAGGACACAATAGTTTGAATGGAAAATCAGCCATGTGTTTACTTCTTAAACAGTATATATTTTCTAAAAAAAAAATTATAAAGTGTTTAATTTACATTTTTTTCAAAATACATTATTTTATTTCCCCCACCAAACATGAATCAAATGTGAGAAAGCTGTCATTTATGACAGCAAAATATTACTAGTTTATCCTCTACTGCATTTCAGTAGAGTAAACTGGCTAGTTATATTTTATATATATGTAATGTATGTATGTATATGTATACATTTGTAAATACATAGACTTGTTACACATACGTGTTGAAATTGGTTTTTTAAAAAAAGTGATGTAAATAGTGGTTTCTTTAATGAAAAGTACATATTTTGTATTCTATATAATGCAAAAAATAAACCTTTTAATCTTTTTGTTATGTATATTCTATGTATTAAATGTAAATATGATCTCATAGGTTTAAAATTTTTGCATGTATGTATACAGTTGCAAGTCTGGAAGAATGTATAAAACCATTTTATTTAAAATTGTAATTACCTGCTGCATGAAAAATGCATGGGGGACCCTGTGCATCTCTGCAATGGCAAAAATGTCTTAAGTCAAATGAGATGTTTATCAAACACAACTGTATTCTGTTTCTGGACATGACTTCTGCTGTGGTATTTTGGCTTTGTGAAAGAATGTGCTTCAAATGAAAGGGTCTGGGGGAAAAACAGCTTTTTTTAAAAAAAAAAAAACCATGATGAGCACCTCCTTTCTGCCAGCCATAAACATCATTAACTTTTTGATTCCATTTCAGACTGCTGAGATTCTATTCTAGTATTGTCAGACGGTGTAATATCAGTTTTTCATTGCCATGAATAAGAATTCTGGGGTTTATGCAATCTTTTTTGTTGTGGAGTTTTCACTAATTTAAATGATCCTCATTTTTATTAGAAAATGATTTATTCATGTGATGTCACAAAATTGTACATACTGCAGTGTGAAGTTTTTTTTAATTCTTTCAGTGTTTACTTCCTGCAGAAAATTTGAATAAATGAGAAAAAATGCATTGAATGAGTGGTTTTAATCTGTTTATTGTACCACTTTCTATTTGCAGTTCGGATGCTATATTTGTTCAGAAGTCTTTTTGACTGTGACAGATCCAGCAGCCATCTATAGAAAAGCTCTTCCTATTTAAAGTGAACTGTGTGTGGTTGTGAATACATAGAGTAGAGGGACACAGTAACTGTCCAGTACCAGGTAGAATCAGGAATACACAAACAACTCTACATTCTGCAATACATAATCAAATAGGATCTTCAAATTGTCTGAATTGGACCTGAGCCTATGTTTACTTGGTGTTATGGTTCTTTAATTGGTGGCTGTTGTTCCTTTATCCTGGTGTGAAGTATTGAGAAAGGTTCAAACTGTGCCCTCCAGTTCAGGTACAATATACTTTTAAATGTGGTTAACAGACTTCACTGTGGAATCTACCTGCTTATTTGGCTTGACTCTGCTAGTTTGTCCAAACTTAAGTAGACTCACTGGATAAATGGGAGAAATGTATGGGGTCATTCACCATTCAGCAATCAATTTGGTGGATCTACTTGAGTTGGACAACAAATAGCAGCAAATGTCCATTTATTCCGAAACTGGGTAAATGATCTGTGATGGTCATCATGAGGAGAAGATAGTGTCTAGAATAGCTTATACCATAATAAAATTTGTTAAGTCTTGAAAGTCCTGAAAGACTTCCAGTTATTTTTGCCACAACAGACTAAATTACTGTCCCTCTGAAAATCAGTGAAATAAGATTATATGTTCTACCTACCAGACATGCTTTTCTTCTGCTTACCCTGGAGAGAACTTTTGCAATTATTATTTTATACTGACTAGCATGCCTGGGTCCTGCCTGTAGGATTGGGATGTCCAGGTGAAATCGGTTGACAGAAAGGGAAGGCAGGATCTGTTTCTAGAGGGCAGTCTGGATGAAAAGGAGAGCTATTAAGAAAAGTCAAACTTGACAAAGCTGAGAAATTAAATTGCCATAGGCACAGGAATACTTGAATGAGTGAAAGAATAGCCCTTTGGAGCCATTTGGATCCAAGAATATTGTTGTTTTCCAAAGAGAGGTTGTGACTCAAGGGCATTACTGCAACTCAGTCATGGAAAAGCTAAAATTCAAGTCTTTCTCATGGAAGTGACTGTGAAGATTTGTCATGTAATCACTATCATATTGCTTGCTCAGCAGACAAGCTAACATGAGTAAAAATGGTCGATGAAACAACTTGGGCTACAATCTTGTATGGCTCAGCGTGGTGACGTATGCTCAACTGAGCCATATTCCCAGACTTGTTGTATTGCCTGTGAAGGAAGTCCACCCACAGCAATTCTGTATCTTCTTGGGAGCAGTTAAGATCAGAGAAGCATCTGTCTATCTCACCATAGCCACACATAAAATGACATTAGTGCTGAGATCTGACAGAGTCCCTTAGAGGTCTGAGCTAATGTAATCATTTCACGTCAGGGTACTGGGATGTAGCCAGATACTTTTCTCCCCTTGAAGCAGAGAATGTGGGAGGGGCCTTTAGAGACTGCACTGTAAGTTTTTCTGGGCTTTGTTTGTGCTGCACACAACACCAATCTCCACAGTGCTTAAAAAAAGTGCAGGAGAAACTTTTTTGTGCATACAACCCTAACAGACTGACAGTTAGTCTAATTTATATAGTAGTCTAACTCAGTTACAGTTTTTAAAAGCTGCATGTATATACTGCATTTTTCAACTGTCGAAGTGTTCTCAATGAGGTCCAGGTAAATCACTCATATGAAATGCAGAACAGCAAACAGTGATAAAACAGGTTGTCATAAAATAGCAGCAAGGAGCAAAACATTGGACTGCACAAAACTAAAGATCTAAAAGCACTGTGAACAGTTCTTGAAGTAACTGTGAGAATTAAATGGTCTTCACTTGGCTCTGACAACTGTAATAGATAAGTGTGGAAATTTGGTTTATTTTCTTTTTTATATATATATGGGAAAAAAGGGTGCTTTGTTTACTCTTGATCTGATATGTACTATTGTTGTGTGTCTTTCCTTTTTTTACCCTCTGCTCACCTAAGGTGCTGCAGTGACTCTGGAAATTAAGAACTTAAAAAGTCCCCCGCTGCCACCACTGACCTTCATATGTATTTTTCCTTTTATTATTGAGCATGGCAAAATGAAAAAGAGTGATGCTAGTTATTTTCCTCCCAAACTAGTGTTGCTTTTGAACAAATGTAGGCCAAAAAAGCTTCAGTAAATCCTCAGAAAATTCAATAGAAGGTGAAAGGACGAAGGAAATATGCTTGTTTCGCTGTAGCATTTTAAAATAGATCAAATGAACAAACAGACATGGTGTGGTAAGTTAATGCTGAGGGAGAAATGCTCCTAAACTGCAAAGGCAAAGGGTTGATCAGACTGTAATTTAACTTAGTTGCCTTCAAAACTATGTTCCTTCCCCCACCCTCCGCCTCCAGTGAGGTCACACTACAAATTAATTAGCCTGGGTTGAACAAATAGGCATAAAATAGAGATTCTGCCACCTTTAAGTCCCTTACAACCCTTTTTGAGTTCAATGTCACCCTTGGTATTTCCGTGGTTCTCCCAAAGGCTGAAAAACCTGCCCAGACGAAGGTCTCAAAAATGTTAAAAACAATACATTATAGAACTGTACAATGCTATTGCAGAAGCTCCATGGCCCCAAATAGCCAATCCTACCCCCACCCCCACCATTCTCCAGAAATGACATGTTGTCACTTCCAGTTGCAGAAAATTGTGATTTTTTTTTAATACACTGAAATTCAATGGCAAATTAAACTCAGCATTTCCAGTGTCCTGGGACCTGAAGAATGGACATACTTTTGCCTCCTCCCCCAAAACCAAAATTAAAATGTAACAACAATAATAGCTAACTACTTCATGACACACACACACACACACACACACAAATAATTATCTGAGGAGTCATTCTGTGTACAGCTAGGAGCTGATTCTGCTTTTTCGACCTGCCATGTCTCAAGTATGCATTGGGTCAGCTGCCCATCAGTGTGAACAGTCATTCTTTTCATTGTCCATGCAACCCTATTGTGTCAATCCAGGTAATTTGCTCTGTTGCAGGATGGCAAAAAAAAACTTAAGAGAAAGGTGACTACCACATATGCATTAAAAACATCTCAGTAAATAGATAAAGAACATGTCTTATATGTGTTTGAAAACTAATTTTAAGAATGATAATAGACAAATCGGAGCAGGCTCAGAGAACATCAAAGATGTTATGAAGTCTGGAGAACAAAACATGAGAAAAGGTTGAAAAAACTGGGCAGCTTTGTGAAGAGAAGACTGAGGGGTGACATGATTGCACTCTTTAAATATCACAAGGGCTGTCACAAAGAGGAGAGTGATGAACTATGTCTAATCGTTTTAAGTTACAGGAGCATAGAATTTGAACATTAGAAGGAACTTTTTGACAGTAAGAGCAGAACCAATTGCCAAGAGATGTGGTAGGTTCTCCTCTGGATGTCTTCAAAAAGAGGCTGGACAGATACTTGCTGGGGATGCTGTAGCTGGACATCTTTCACCGAACAGGGGATTGGACTTGATGGCCCATGGAGCCCCTTCCAACTCTATGATTCTAAGCATGTCTCAATGGGGAGATTCAAAACATGTTTACAAGGATATCAATAACACATTTCAATGAGGCAACATTTAAGTAAAATATTGAACAAGAGAAGAAATAATTGATTGAAGGAGAAGCTGGGCCTGAAAATTACTTCATGCTCTATGTTTTAAAGAAATTACTAATATATTGTTTTGAAATAGATTTATCTATCAGGTTGCAAGCTTACCTCCTATGGGATATGATTTAAACACTAGTAGACAAAAACATAACTGCTTTGCTTCACCTTGACAATCAAAAAGCAGCTTAGGGAATTTCACACAGATTTGGAAACACACCTTGGTAGAAGCATATAAATGAACTTGTACCCCTGTCATATTAAAGGAGTTTATTGCTCTTCGGGGAAGGCTTAATACTCTGTTAATTGAGAAGGCGGAAGATCATTTGCACTTGACTGCACAATATTACAAAGAGCGTTATAATAAATGGAGTAAACTTCAGCTCATATGTTAAGCAACATTTGATAAGGAAAGCTTAATAAAAGAGTCCCAAGCAATGTGTGTTTATGATTCACTGCTGGTGAGCTCACTAGTAAAAAAAAAAGATGAAAACAACAGTTGCAATTTCATTGCCGGACAATACTGTCTCTGATGCTGGATGTGATGTAGCCGATCTGATATGTAACCATTGATACCCCATTCACCATTAATGTGTCCTCTTAAAGCCACTAAGTTGGCAGCCATCACTGCACTAATTTCACAGTTCAACTAAATACCGTGGGAGTAAGTGTTTCTATTTATTTAGCATGATTCTCCTACTATTTAGCTTCTGTGGTGACTCCATATTCTAGTATCATGACAGCAGGAAAGTGCTCCTTATCTTATTTTCTATACTGTGCATAACTTTATACATCCCTACCACATTTCCCCTCACTTATCTTTTTTCCCCCTAAACTATAGAGCCCCAAACATTTCAACAACATTTCTTTGCAGAGTATTTGCTCCATTATCCTTATCGTTTTGGTTGCATTTTTCTTGCATCTTTTTTCACCATTTCCAGCTGTACAATACCCTTTTTTTTACATGTGGGGACCACAACAATACACATCATTCTAGATGAGGTCTCATCAGGAATTGTATAGAGATAGTACAGTGCACCGTCCATATATGCAGGGGTTCCATTTCAAGAACTCTTGAATAAAACAAAACAAAACAAAACAGAAACCACGAATGCTCTGTCCTATTATCACCAATGGAAACAATTTGTGTGCACCTGCACTGGTGCAGGCATGTTCCCAGTGCACCCATTGACAACAACAGGACACAAGACTTTGTACGACCTCACATTCGTGAATACAAAGGTCACAACAGCAGAGAGCACAGTGTATTGGGGCTGCCCTTGAAGAAGACTCAGAAATTGCAGCTAGTGCACATACAACAGCTCAGTTGCTAACTGAAATTCCATATAGACACTATTTTACGCCAGTCTTAAAAGGATTTCATTGGATACCAATATATTTCTGATCTGAATTCAAGGTGCTTGTGGATGACACTTAAAGCCCTAAATGGCTTGATACTTGAGAGAGCCCTTTCCCAATGTGTGCATTCAAGAAGTTTGGTCTGCTGGTGGTTGGGGGGCTGTTCTGTTTCCCACCAGTGAGATCAATTTTGCCACATGGGAGAAGATCATCTTAGCTGTGGCACTCCAACTGTGGAATACTGTTCCTCCGGAGGCTCAGCTAGCACTGACATTCATGTCATTTAGGCACCAAAGCCTTTGGGCCTCATTAATTCGTCGCAAATATGGTTGGGATATAGTACAAATCTTTTACATCTGTTTTTAACTTATTGAGTATGTTTTAGCTTATTTAATTATATTATTGTTTTAAACTATTTGACTTGTTTTAATGCTGTCCATAAGTCACGCTGAAATCTTTGATATAGGGTGAAGTACAAATATTTCAGAGACAGCATGGTGTAGTAGTTTGAGCACTGGCCTATGATGTTGGAGACCAGGGTTCAGTTCCCCACTCAGCCATGGATATCCACTGAGTGACACTTTCAGCTGCAGAAATCCCCATTGATAGGTTTGCCTTAAGGTCACCATAAGTCAGAAAGGACTTGACAGCACCTAACAACAACAAATAAATATTTTAACAATAACAACAACAGCTGTTTTATTTCCAGTTCCCTTTCTAATAATGTCCAAGATAGAATTGCCTTTTTTTACAGCAGCCACTTACTATGCTGACATTTTCATTAATGTTTCTACTACAGTCCCAAGATCCCTTAATTAGTTACTGCCTGCTTACATCTCATTAGTGTATATGTGAAATTAGGATTTTGTAAAATCCCAATGTACCTCTCTTCATTATTGTTTACATTGAATAATAATAATAATAATAATAATAATAATAATAATAATAATAAAATTTATTTTTATCCCGCCTCTCCCAAATGGATCGAGGTGGCATTACAGAACATATAAATATATTAAAACATCTAAATGTAGCCCACCCTCCCCACCCACCAACCCTACCATCCCCCTAACACACTAACTATTAAAAGAGATTAAAATAAAATTAAAAACTAAAATTAAAAACAAAAACAATTAAAAACAAAGGGACAATTGATGAGAGGCAGTGGAACACTAGTCTGGGAAGGCCTGTCGGAAGAGAACAGTCCTGACTGCTTTTTTAAAGCAGTCAAGACTGGTAATGTTCCGAGTCTCCTCCAGCAGGCCATTCCATAACTTGGGAGCAACCGAAGAAAAGGTCCTCTGGGTAACCGCAGCCAACCTAGTTCTGATTGGCTGCAGTAGATTCTTCCCAGAGGACCTTAATGTGCAGGGCGGATTATATGGGAGAAGGCGATCCCGCAAGTAGGCTGACCCCAAGCCATGAAGGGCTTTAAAGGTAAAAACCAACACCTTGTACTGTGCCCGGAAACTAATAGGCAGCCAGTGTAAAGACTTCAAAATAGGTGTTATGTGGTCAGTTTTAGATCTTCCGGTGACCAACCTGGCTGCCATATTCTGAATTAATTGAAGTTTCCGGACTAAGCACATGGGTAGCCCTATGTAGAGCACATTGCAGAAGTCAAGCCGTGAAGTTACCAGCGCATGTACCACTGTTTTTAGGTGTTCCAAGTCCAGGAAGGGGCACAGCTGGCGTATCAGCCGAAGCTGATAGCAGGCGCTCCTGGCTGCCGCATCAATTTGAGCTGTCATCTGAAGCGGTGAGTCCAAGAGCACCCCCAGGCTGCGGACACAGTCTTTCAGGGGAAGTGTGACCCAGTCTAGAACTGGTTGACAAACCTCCATACCTGGGCTAGGGCCCTTGACAGCAAATACCTCCATCTTATCTGGATTCAACTTCAGTCTGTTTTTCCTCATCCAGTCCATTACTGCTTCAAGGCATTCATTTAGAGGCGAGATGCCACCCTTAGTCGATGCTATTATCCGAGGCATGGAGAGATATATCTGGGTGTCATCAGCGTACTGATAGCACCTTGCTCCATGCCTCCTGATGATCTCTCCCAGCGGTCTCATGTAGATGTTAAATAGCATTGGGGACAGGACGGCGCCCTGAGGGACGCCAGATTTAAGCTCCTTTTTTGAGGAGCAGCTGTCCCCAAGCATCACCATCTGGTATCTACCCGAGAGATAGGACCGGAACCACTGAAGTGCAGTGCCCCCGATCCCCAGCCCTCTCAGGCGTTCCAGAAGGATACCATGGTCTATGGTATCGAAAGCCGCTGAGAGGTCCAAGAGTACCAGCAGGGTCACACTTCCCCTGTCGATACCCAGGCGTAGATCATCCACTAAGGTGACCATGGCAGTCTCGACTCCATATCCTGCCCTGAAGCCAGTTTGAAATGGATCTAGATAATCTGTTTCATCCAAGACAGCTTGGAGTTGAAGGGCAACAGCCCTCTAGATCACCTTGCTTAAAAATGGAAGATGGGAACTGGCCTGTAATTATTCATATCCAGGGGATCTAGGGAGGGCTTTTTTAGAAGCGGACGTATAATTGCTTCTTTTAAACAAGCTGGAAAATTGCCCTCCCTGAAGGATGCATTAATAACATATCTTAAGTGCGTCTTAATCGCAACTCCTCCCTGGACAACCAGCCATGAAGGGCAGGGATCAAGAGGGCAAGTTGTCCTCCTTACCTTTCCAAGGAGCTTGTCTACGTCCTCGGTACTCACTGACTGAAACTGATCCAGTATAATCCTTATTCACGGGGTTGCCGGACACTTCATTTGTAACCTCTGCTATAACACCGGCATCCAAATCGGCTCTTATCTGAGAGATTTTATCTGCGAAATGATTATTCAAAGCATCACAGAAAGCTACATTAGGTTCTAACAACGAGTTCAGGGGAGTGGGTAACTGAGTCAAATCCCTTACCACCCTGAACAGCTCTGCTGGATGAGAAATTGCAGACGCAATACGTGCAGAGAAGAAGTCTTCTTCGCTGCATCTATTGCCACTCCATAGGAATAAAGGAATTCTCTATAGCATGTCCTGTCAGATAAGAGTCAAGATTTCCGCCAGTTGCACTCTAGTCGTTGTCCAGCCTGCTTCATATTCCTAAGTTCTACTGTATACCAGGGATTGCGGTTTACAGCAGGCTGGAAAGGACGCTTGGGAGCAATCGTGTCGATAGCCCTGGTAAGATCACAAGTCCAGGTATTAACCAGGGCTTCGACAGGATCACCGGCGATACCAACCATAAAACCCTTGAGGGCTTTCTGGAATCCAATAGGTTCCATTAACCCTCAAGGGCGGACCATTCTAATAGGTCCACCACCCCTGCAGGGCCGGATAGCAGCCATTAGTCTAACCCTGACCAGGAAATGATCTGTCCATGACAAGGTGGTAGCATTTATTATCTCCACCCATGGCTGTACCTGTTCCGTACTAAAGACCGCATCAAGGGTATGACCGGCACAATGTGTTGGCCCAGAGGCTAATTGGGATAGGCCCATGTTTGTCATGGATGCCATGAACTCCCGAGCTGCACCTGTCAAACTGGTCTCAGATGGGATGTTGAAGTCGCCCAGAACCAAAAGTCTGGGCGACTCCAACACCAACTCCGACATCAGCTCTGTCAGCTCGGCTAGGGAGTCTGATAGGCAGCGGGGTGGTCGGTACACTAACAGAATCCCCAGACTATCCTTTGCCTTCAGGTTCAGGTATATACACTCAAAGTGGTCTGTTTTCCGGACAGGAATCCTGGTCAGTATAAGATTGTCTTTGTAAACCAAGGCTACTCCGCCCCCCGCCCACTTCCCCTTACCTGCTCACTGACAGAGTATCCGGCTGGCAAGGCCTGGACCCAGGTTGTAGCACTATTGTCTTCCAGCCAGGTCTCTGTAAAGCATGCCAGGTCAGCGTCTTCATCCTTTAAAAGGTCATGGATAAGATGTGTTTTCTTTTCATTGACCTGACATTGCATAGGAGCAAGGAAAGGTTCTGTGGGTGGTTTGGTTCGCTTTCCAGACACCTTGGGGTAGCAGGGCAAACGGAAGGTGGGATAGGTATTAAACATCTATCTCTCCTTCCCCTGTAATGACATTTCGCCATGCTATCACCATATCTCCCTTTGCCCCACACAATACTTATTGTCGCTCCCATTGTTCATCCATTACATCCAACCCCCCCTCATCAGAAGAAATATCCCCTACTTGCCCACACTCCCCACCCACTCCTACTTCTCCTTCCTTCCTCCCTCTCCTAATTATAAGGCCAGGCAGGAGGGTGTGGCCAGCAAGAAACCCCTCTAGTTCTTCTCCCAGCCTCTTTTCAAAGGCCAGGCAGGAAGGTGTGGCCAGCAGCCAGCCCCTCTAGTTCTTCCCCAGCCTCTTTTCAAAGGCCAGGCAGGAGGGTGTGGCCAGCAGCAAGCCCCTCTAGTTCTTCCCCCAGCCTCTTTTCAAAGGCCAGGCAGGAGGGTGTGGCCAGCAGCAAGCCCCTCTAGTTCTTCCCCAGCCTCTTTTCAAAGGCCAGGCAGGAGGGTGTGGCCAGCAGCAAGCCCCTCTAGTTCTTCCCCAGCCTCTTTTCAAAGGCCAGGCAGGAGGGTGTGGCCAGCAGCAAGCCCCTCTAGTTGTTCTTCCAGCCTCTTTCCAAAGGCCAGGCAGGAGGGTGTGGCCAACAGCAAGCCCCTCTAGTTCTTCTTCCAGACTCTTTCCAAAGGCCAGGCAGGAGGGTGTGGCCAACAGCAAACCCCTCATTTGCTGTTGAATCTCATTTGCCATTTTACTGCCCATTCTCCCAGTTTGAAAAGCTCCTTCTCAAGTACGTCAGCTCATTTTTGTTCTCATCACTCATAAATAATTTGAGACATGAGCAAGCTTAGCTATTTCATATCCTATCCCTAATTCCAGTTCCAGATGGACAATTTAGAAAGCACTGGTCCCAAAGCAGCATTCGGGGGGACCTCTTGACTCACATCCATCCATTAAGAGGACTGGCTTGTTTCTGAACCACTTTTGGTGCCTATGAGTCTTCCTCCTTTCATCCAATGACTATGGAGTTTACCTCCTTAGCTGATGATGGCTGTAGAGTCTTTGCTGTGGGACTGCTTTGTCAAACATTTTTAGCAGTTCAAGTCAGCAATGGCTGAATCTTATTGAGTAAACCTATTTAATCTATTGCTGATTGGTAAGTCAATACCTAGGTAAATTTAATTGATTCACTGGGGCTTCTTTTTTTCTTTAATAAACTTTCCATCATTTTATCTGGAACAGATGTTAAAAATGTGGTTTCTGGGTCTCTCTTGAGTCATCATAAAAAACTGGTGTTGTCAACTGGTCCTGTGAATGTACTGAAACATGACTCCTCGTGATTGTTAATCTTTATTTGAATCTGGACCCCCAGGGGAGTAAAATGTAACCAAGGACAAAGACAATGCATTCTACATAGAATATGACAGACAATTATCAACACAGAAATGGAGGAGGAGGAGGAGGAGGAGGAGGAGGATTGTGAATGAAAGCATAACAATTTAAATAATGAATAAGAATAACCAATAACTCTAGCAGACTCTGCACCGAAGTCTCCTAATACTTCCTCCAGCCTATCTAGCTTTAAAATATTCTCCTTCCAAGATGTCCGAACTACATAAAATTTTATGTAAAATTCAAAGGAAAATTATGGTTACCAAACCACTGTTGTTGGTGAACTTGTCCAAGGATATCTTTGTCACCAACAAAGCAAGAAAAGAAAGGAGGGAGAAAAAAAAGGGGGAAGAAAAAACATTGGGGTAGCAAGACTGAAGCCCTATGTAGGCAACTGCTTATAGCACATAGATTGGGGAAAGAACTTCTGAAGATAAGACAGAGCACTATGAACAGAAGGATTCTGCTAACAAGCTCCCAACGTGCTGATATTCTGGTTGCAGAAGGAAAATCTGGGGAACTCATAGGGTCTGCTTCAAATATGGAGTGAATGCTCTGTTTGCTGATTTTTTTTAAAACAAATCTATTTGGACTCAGAAATTAAATGAAGTCTTTTTCCAGATCACTATACCTGCTAACCACCAACTATGCTCTCCTCATCTGAAGTTTCCAACCCAGCCCTACAACCACCCTACTTACCTTGCTGCAGTTGCAGCAGTGATGATAAAAGTGAGAAAGTCTCTATTCATAAGCACAAGCACTACCGTGGCAGCAAACTGTGTTCCTTTAATTCCAGCAAATGCTTTGGGCATATTGGTTGGAGATGATGAAGCTTGTAGTCTGTCCAACACATCTACAAAATGACAAGCTAGAAAAGCCTGGTTTAGATCTAAAGGGTTAAATAGCTCCAGTGCTCAGTGTATTAGCAGCACCAAAGCATTTGTAATTTTAAAGATAATCCACTGATGCTTGATGTGAGAAGACTGAAGCATAGCTGAAATCCATCAACTTCCACAAATGGGTGGACAACTAGTTGTGCTGCTAATAGCCACACTTTAACAGGCAAGGGTGGTCTACGAGTCAGAAACCCGTGTTTGTTCTCTCTTGGACTTTAGCAGTCCATACACACACATACCCATCCCTCTCCTATCCTGGATGATCACTCCTGTTTTCTAAAAACTGTTTCTTTGGCCTAAAACAGGCCTGTGGATAAAATTAGTTTTAAATGGCAAATCATGCTCCCCAGACAGCAGGTGGGCACAATTTGCCACTGGGGAATGGCACTGGTCCCACAGATTGGACTTTGCAGATCACTGGCTTAATGCATGTTTGAACCACGTCTAATAAAGAATATATGGCTTCTTGATACTCCCTTTTATGTAAAAGTTTAACCTCTCCTCTCTATCATTCCATATGGAGATGGCATATTGAGTCATTACTGTGAGATGTGAGAAAACACTTCAGACAGGAAAAGCAACTTGAAGCTTTAAAGCATTAACATTTATTTCTGTACTTCATTTTGGATATCACAAGTGGTTGATGTTATGCATATATCACCACACATACACAAGTATGCATTTATGAAGAGGCTGTCTGGCTTGTAATGGTGAAACATGGGAAGAAATGCTTAAATCAGCAACCCCTCAGTACGGGAACTTCATAGTTACAATGAACGAACATAGAGGAAGCATCAGGGTTTGAAAGCAAAAGTCAGAGATTTTTTGGATTTCTGGATAGGGAGCAGCTTTATGTGGTATGTGTTTCTGTATGTGCCTTCATGTCACTGATCAGCTTATGGCAACCTCATGAATTTCATAGGGTTTTCTTAGGCAAGGAATATTCAGAGGTACTTTTGCCAGTTCCTTCCTCTGAAATATAGCCTGCAGCACCTCATATTCAATGGCGGTCTCCGATCCAAGTACTAACCAGAGTTGACCCTGCTTAGCTTCCAAAATCAGGCAGGATCTTATCCCCTTAACGTATTTAGGCTCCATGTTTATATGTAGAGGCAAATATGTAGAGGAATCATCTTAAGCTAGAAGTAAAAGATCAGCAGGTTCTTCAGGTAATTTGTGTTCTGCTTGCATCAACCTTCACTCAGGACCACATTAAACAAATATCTCAAACAAAAGCAAACTTGCAATGGCAACATCATCGCCTTGCATCTCCTGTATCATTTTTAACAACCTTGCCTGATGAAAACTCTAGAGAGCTTTGAAAGCTTTTGCAATGTATTTTGCACCTTTTGGTTGGCTGAAGCATCAAAGAGAGCCAGCATTGTGTAGTGGTTTGGGCATTGGAATACAATTCTGGAGATCAGAATTCAACTCCCTGCTCATTCATGGAAACCCACTGGTTGACCTCAGGCATATCACACACTGTCAACCTAGAAAACCCCATGATAGGCTCACCTTAAGGTTCCATAAGTCAAAAAAGACTTGAAGGCACACAATAAAAGTATCGGCATGATGCACAGAGCAGAAAGTGGATCATTTAGGATATTTTGCCCATTAAAACCCTGACAAGTCAGAAGAATTATCTGATGAATCAGACAACTGACCCATTGCCCAAATTGAGATTGTTTTCATCTGCATTGTGGAGGACACTATCTGATTAACTACCATTAAATCTGAGCTAGTTATGGCAACTTTGGCAGATCCCGCCTGAGATATTCTGCATACAGATGCAGAATAGCAAATGACACCATACCCCTTTTGCATCCAACTCAAGGTATATAGTAGCCAAAGCCAACTAAGTTATTTTGGCAGAGGTGAAGAAGTTCTCAGGCACCTCTTCCTATATCTATGAGTGAAAATGCAGAAATTACAAATTAAAACCAACCAACCAACCAACTACTAGTTTGCTGATTTCCATGGCACCCCAAATCTGCTGCTCAAGGCAGCTTGCCTCTATCTAACAGAAGGACCAGTTCTGAACTCTGAGGGAGAGAACTATATGTTTTCTTATATTTTATTGTAACCTTGAAGATAGAATGACATATAAATAAATAACAAGTGAAGATAAATAACTGGATGTTTCCAAGGATTATAAAATGGCAATGTACCTAAAAGTACTATGGATCATTCACCCAACATGTAACTATGCCAGCATTATGTCCTGGTTCATTTCAAATGAAGTAATTTGGCTTATTATTTTTCTAGATTGGTTTTTTCCCCATGTGTGAATCTCTGGGGAAATGCATTTATAAATTTAGCTTTCAGTCTTCATTAATGCTGTTTTTCATATAATTAGGCATGTATGCTTTAAATATCTACTGACCTTGTCATTTTTGTTTACCCACTTTCCACTCATTTGAGATGCACAGACCAGAGTCCTAAAATGCTGGCTTCCTTGGGGGAGATGGAAATAAACCTCATAATACAGACTTACTAAGCTTGTTGTTAACAGGTGCATAGAGTAGTAATTCCTGAGCAACCACAAGTATTTCAACAATTATCAAACTTTGTTGTGGTTATTTGCTATCAAGTTGGCTTTGGCCAGTGGCAACCTATGAATGGAAACCCTCCAAGACCCTCATCAACAACTGCCCTGATCAGGTCTTTCGAATTCAGGTATGTGATTTCCTTGATTAACTCAATCCACCTGTAGTGTAGCATTCCTCTTTTCCTAGCAAATATTAAATATTACTTCCTTTTGAAAAATCTTACCTAAATCACTAGCTGAGAGGGGACCATACAACTCTCCAGATGTAGTATAGCATATTGAGGATTTCTTCCTGTTCACTGGCTACCAGTCCATTTCCAGGTAAATTCCAAAATGCTGGTTCTGACCTTTAAAGCCTGACACAGCTTAAGTCCAGACTATTTCAAAGACTGTATCTCACTATATAAGCCAGCTCAATTGTTAAGCTTTCTCTCAATCCCTGTGTCAACCCACACTACAGCAGGTACCTTTGGTGAGGATAAAGGAGACAGTGGTTGTTCCCAGGCTGTGGGACTCCCTCCCTGGGAAGTCCAGTTAGCTCCCCTCTGCTCTTTTTCGACCAGCAGTTGAAGGCCTTTGAAATTTCAATCATGCAACAGTAGCAGGTATGAAATGGGTTTTTTTTTTAAAAAAAAAAAATCTTGTTCTATTTTATATTAATATTTGAAAATGTGTTTATGAAGTTTTTAAAATGAAATTTTAGTTTAATTCTTTTTTAACTTTTTGTAAAATGAGTTTTTTTTAAAAAAAGAAACTTCTTTTAAATCATTGTAAACTGTGTTGGGTCTCATCCCAGGAGAGAGTTGGGGCACTCAATAAATATATTCAATCAATAATAAATTTACATTTCCTTATGCCTATTCCTACTTAGAGGGAAAACTTTGTGGGCAAATTAGTCTAAGACTGCGATTTTCCTTCCTTGACAGACAACTGGGGCTTTCTCTGTATATAGCCCTTAAAAAAAAACCCTGACACTTCACTGAAACATTCCAAAAGAAAAGAAGGAAAGCAAGCCTGGATTCAATCTTTTTAAACTGGTAGTAGGGTTAAATCATGGAAATCTGCAGGGAGTATATGCCACTTCCTAGATAAGCTATAATACCTAGATGTTCAATTTTCATTGTTAAAAAATATTTAGCTCTCTTGTAGAAGCTGAGATATGAAGCAAAATGTTAAATTCCATCCTGCCTATTCATTTTGGAAGCAACTAGCTTGCTGCTACCATTCAGCACTAGCCAATACATGAAGTCATAACACTAGATGATGAAACCACTAACTGGAGAAAGAACTTGGTTCAATTTAAATTTTTTTGTGGGGGTGGGCGGGGAGTGATTGGTGTTCCATTTAAAAAAAAAATTAAAACTCAGAAAATTAGGTGTTACTGCAGTTTAGGCCTCCTTGGAGATACCCCTAGATATCACTTTGATATCACAATTCAGCCTTTCCATACCACCCCTCCATGTGTTTGTGAAGCCTCCGGAAAAGCACAAAACTAGGCTCAGCACTTAACTGCTGAAATATTCTCAAACAATATAGGTAAGCCAGAAATAGCCAGTTCGCAGCTTCAGGGACCTCCCCGGCAAACACCACATTATGTATGTGCATTACCTATAAAAGGCTCCCTGCCCCGAGCAGGCAACTTGACAAAGGCTGAACCATCCACTGTCAAGCGTTGCGCATTTACATACTGGCTACACCATTGTTAATTCAGCTCTGATTCCATCATACTAAATTGTGACCTTTCAGAGACATTGTCTTGCACCCAAAACTCATTGTTGTCCCCGAGTAAGGCATAGCCTGCAGTCACACTTCTCCCTATAAAAACCCCTGATTCCGAGACCTTCCTCGGATTGCTCTCGAGTTCCAGACCGCCTTGCTGCCGCTTTGCTTGGCGAGCTTCTCCTCAGCTCCACGTGCTGAGCCACACCGAACCCCAGCATCACTCTCTATCTTCTCCCAGGCTTCAGGAACAGGTTTCATATCACCTGAATCAACTATCCCTCTGAAAATCCCGCTATCTTACTCACACCTTTATTTTCCTTAGTTATCTGCGTGCGTGTGTTGCTTACATTGTGTGCCTGTATTTAATAAAGATCATTCATTACTTTCAAACCGGTCTACTCCTTGACTTGGCCTGACCCCGTAAACACTAGGTTACAAGACCCTGCTAAGTTACCCTGCCTCTCGTAACGCTAAAGCAGTGCTCTGAGCTAATTTTCCCCACCTACAGTTGAGCACATTTAGGTGTTCCTCCCGGGACCCCCAGTAAACAGGGTAACATAGAATTTTAGTGAAGCTGTGATTGGGCAGCAGGTATCATGAAAGATAACAGTTCATTATCTGTTTTAACTTTAGTTACTTTTTTAAAAAACTTGTTTTTAATTTAAAAACCCACATCCTTGCTAATACATAATAATCATTCACTATATGTCTATATTGAAGGAGATAGGGCTGGATTCAAGAGCTTTTGGGTTATTCCAGACCTATGAAGAATTCTAATGTCATTATATCTATTTTGCTAGGAGTGTGAAGCATGTATGCCAACCCTATGGTATAGTCCAGTGTTATTATCCAGTTCTTGATGTGTTAAATTTCTTTAGGGAATGCACAGTATGGGTGGATATACACACTTGTGTAGGCACATCCCTACAGTGTGTGAAAGCTGATTGTAGCAGTAGTGTTATTTTTACAAAAGGATAAATAAAACTGGGATCTGTACACATGTCTATTTGTAGGAAGTCTAGGAAGTATTTAGACCTTCATATCCTTCCCTTCCCAACACATTTCATGCAACTGTTCATTTCCCAAAATCCATCCCTTCCACATTCCCTTCACAGGCTTAATATCCCCAGACAAAGCTATTTCTTTTCCTTTGTAAACACCACATAGAGATTGCAATTCTAGGAAAACAAATCACTGAGGAGAAATAAGGTTTAAAGCTCTGCTACCTGTGAATAGGAGGTCCTAGTTGGATGGAAAAAGTAAAAATGGTAAGAGAGTGCTCAGCTGCATATTATAGCTGGAATTCACAATTGCATAACCTAGAGTTATACATTTGTAACTGATACATATTCACAGTCCCTATAGACTCAATAATGTAGGGAATACTTACAGATTGTAAAAGGACTAATTTGCTGGGTAGCGCCACTGTGAGTGATGGAGGTGTGTTCTCTTGTCAATTGGAATGCAGCAGATGTTTCCACCCCTGTCCTGTGGGCAATCTCTAGTGTAAGGAGAAATTGTGGCTGGGATCCTGCTTCTGGCTGTTTCACTGGAGGTAACTCATGGGAGAAGAGTGAAAATGTCAGTCTGTTGCATGCTGAATAACAGGGGAACAAGTCCTCATCGTGTACATTGGCTACCAGCCAGTGACGGAGGATGCGGGGGAAGGTTGGGCCAAGAGACACAATATAGCTTACACAACTAAAGTAGTTATGTAACTAAGTAGTGCATGTAGAATTCTGGCCTGTATATTTAACTTATCATGTAGTTTAGCACTTAGGGAAAGGCAATGATTGAATGCAACCCATACACAACCTGGAGCTGCCTCTCGACATAGCAGACCCATGATGCATTAACCCTTTCTTCTGGTAACCTGAATTATAATTTACCTTTCTTCTCTAACAGTATTGTTTTGTGCTGCTTCCTTCATGCAGTGGAGTCAATGACAAGAAGTATTATAGTGGTGAAACATGCAATATGATATAGTAATAATATATATTATTACTATTTTGACTGGAGTTGTCTCACTGGCAACCTTTTTAAAAAGATCTTCTGTAGAATTAGCTTTAAACAGTGTGATATTATGTTTTAAAAGAATCATTGAAACATCATGCTGGCAACATTTTGAAGCATTTTTTTAAAAAATGTATATAACAAGGCTTTATCCTGACCAGAAACATTAAGAAAAAAATAGATTAAATTATTAATACCAAATGAAGCCATTAGCATTATATTTCATTTCCCTTTCTTCCACCCTAGGAATCTGTGCAAAGCAATAAATTCAGGGTTCAGCATTCAATCTAATAAAGGATTTGATGCATCAGCTCTTCTTCAGAATTTGGTGCTAGCTATATTTTAATTGGAATATATCACCCCCTACCTTAGGCATATAATTCCTTATTGGGCTGATAGCATGCTTCACACAAGAATTTGCCTGTACGGGAATACGTAGATGTTGCCAGATTGAACTATTGAGACTGAATAAATCTAAGGAAAGAAAAAGAAAAGAAAAGAAAGGAAAAGAAAAGAAAAGAAAAGAAAAGAAAAGACCTACTATGCATCTTTTATCGACTATCCAATGAATTTATGGAATCCTTACAACAATCCTGTAAGGTTGCTTTGGAAGGAGTGATGCAACCTGCTCATAACCATTGAGCATCATGGTACAGCAGAAACTTGAACCCAACTCTCCCTGTTCTAGGTCTAACACTCCTCCCACTATACCAGTGAAGTCCAAAACCTTCTGTTGCCTTAGACAGCAAATAAATTGTTTAAAGTAGTAAGGTACTGATGTTTTGTGAAAAACATACAAATGATAACAACATGCAACCTAAAGAAAACTGTAAAACTGTCTGAAGTCCCTGAGCACTCTCAGCTCCTAAAGCCAGAAGTAACAACAGCCAGTAATGGGAATGAGATCCTAGAGGACTTCCATTATTTTAATAACTTCCTGGCATGTTTCCAGCCATTTTCGTCTTTTATCTTTTGGAAACATCCTTTTAGTGAAGCTGCTAGAGCTGTTGAAATGACCATGATGGACAGGAAAAGACACAGGCTTTAAAAAGATAGTGCAGCCCCTCATAATCTCCCTCTAATATGCTTGCAGCCACCTCCATTATATGGGAGGATGCCAGTGTTGTGTTGAGTGGTGGCTTTTTGAAGAAGCCATGCACTGCAAACAAAACAAAATCACTCTGTGCACATTAGAAAAACCAGCTGATTCAAGCACCAATTTGAAACTGTTTTTAACACTTTTGAACATATAAAAATTGTTTCTTTTGTTCATTTGTTGTCTTCAAGACTGTGTTCCTAGACACCTCGGTACCCTCACTGAATACAGTGAGTCCTACTTCTGAGTAAAGAGGCATAAGACTGAAATATCAGAGTAGTTCTGGAAACAAGAATCATGTTTAAAATTCAGGGCTGAGATCCTACATGAGGAGAAATAGCTATGATAGATCACAAAGCCCCTTACTGCTGGGAGAGCGCTGGATGCTTCTTCACTCACTGCCACACTCTCCAGCACCTAGAAACCCTATGTTGGTGGGGCTGTCTGGCTGCTAAGGTAGTTTTTTTAGGGAGGGGGCTTTAAGTCATGATCATTTATGGTCATGATGCAATGACCATAAATGTGAACTCCGAAGTTTAGTATGCTGCAAGTCTGGTTGACAGCATCATCAATACTGAACAGGATACCAGGTTTATATTTATGTATTTACTTGTTTAATAAATAATTAAGTCTGTAACACACACACACACATACCAGGGTGGGTACTGTAACCAGGGTGGTTAAAGGTAACAAAATTGAAAACAACACTGCAACTAAAAGCAAACAAACAAAAGAGATTGCTAGCATCCATCAGTTAGATCTCCTTCAAACACAGGTCAGCTTATGTGTCAAACTTTGGGCCTGCCAAGAACAACCATTTTTTCCCCAGACATTGTTCCTTACAAGTAACAACTGTGCAAATCTGTTTGGTCATCTGGACCTTATCTTCAATACTGAGTAGAATAAAGTCCTGACTTTAAGACATAATAGTGTAGGACCCATGTTGGCAGTGAGAGATAAAAATTACAGGAAGAATTCTTATTAAATGGAACAAAGCCAAGCAAGTAACCATTTCCAACAACTTAATCAGCTTAATCACCTACTCAGAGGAGATACTGCCAGCAAGGGGACTTTCAGAGTAATGATCCTATGATTTTTTTTAAAAAAAATCCACTGTATACCGTATAAGAATACAAATTAGAAGATAAATTCATAGTGGCCCAATTTTTTACTTTATATTATCCAAATTGCACTTGTATGAGATTTAAAAGTTGTTTCCTTATGCTCTATTTGCTTTTACATTATTTTATTTTTTCCGATGTGATTTTTAAAGAAAACCATCAAGTAAAGCAAAGGCTGATATAGCAAAATGCATCACATTGCTGGTAAAGCATATATAAAGGCTTAATTTTAAACAGTTCTTCCCACTGGGAAAAAAAAAGGATGTACCAAGATATTTGACTGGATAGTACATGCAGAAACCAGTTTCAGAACCTAAAGGTCTGCTACTTTTCTGCTATGGCAGAAGATATCTCAAGGACCATTTGTGGGTCCACATAGCCCAGTTTTAAAATCAGTCACCAGAATCCTATATGACCTTTCGCTCAATATAAATTTGCATACATTTAACTAAGTAGCAAAAGCGTTAAGAAAGCCAGTTAGTGAGTTGTGAAGATACATAATGAGACACCAGCAAGAGTTCTTGATATATATCAGGGGTGCTTGTTGGTTCATTGTGAGCCTGATGCCCTTGGGGAGTGTAGCACATCAGTCCTGATTTGGTCCCAACGCGCATTGATCCCTTTGCTGGATCTGTTATG
This sequence comes from Iguana delicatissima, assembly GCA_948472985.1. Lineage (NCBI taxonomy): Eukaryota > Metazoa > Chordata > Lepidosauria > Squamata > Iguanidae > Iguana > Iguana delicatissima. The sequence goes on along the minus strand of CAOKZL010000478.1, from coordinate 337,699 downwards.
TAGTTACGTAGTTATGTGACAGCAACCCTATCCTGGAGACAGACATTGGGAGTCTTCACAATTATCTTTCCTACAGGCACAAGCCCACACAACACCCCAACAAGACTCTGGACATTTTTCCCCCAGATCTTTGAAACTTGAGGCATCCATGTATAAAACAGCATTGCTATTCCAAAATGCACCCCAAACACAGGGCATCATGAGCAATTTGCTATGTCCCTTCCCTCTCTACAACCATTCTGGGCCCAGGACAAACCTTCTCCTTTCAACAGGGAATAATGTAAGCTTGCAGGTCAATTGCAGTTGAAATAAGTCCTATCTTGGGTCCAAAAATGGCACAAGGGGAACTAAAAACATGGCAAAATTGCTCTACACCAAATATAGGGGGATATTTGGGATAATAAAAAATCAATCAAATTTTGGGAGGCTGGGACACAGCCCTCTAATGTCCTCTTAAAACAGCTCCCTCGTTTCCTGACAATTTCCCACCCCTCTTTTAGAGAATCATTGCTGAGAAATGTATGTCCCAGGACTGTTAATCTGTGACAAGAATTTCTATTTGAAACGAATAAAACAACATGCACACACACAAATAAAATGGGCTTAACCATATACCTCCCACTGGATACTTTGGATATGTCATAGTAATGCATTTCTGTATGGACCTGTAAATACTAGCAAGATGTAACAGCTAGCAAACTATAGTCATCTTAGTTTTGGCAGAACTAGTTTTAATTCAAAAAGTCCTAGTCTTGACATGGTTGATGACTGTACATTGTTTTTCTACATCTTTATGTTCTAAGTATATACGGACAAAATAGTATAGAGAAATTAGATGCCAGGATTAATTCAAAAGTAAATATCTATGAATAACTGATCTAGGAGATAGAACTGTTTTCTGAGCCCCTTTTGCACTACACAACTACACTCTATATTCCGTTTTATCTCCCATGGCTGCATCCTATGTAATACTGTGATCTGCAGTTTACTGAATCATTAGAGATCTCTGGCTTTGAATTCTAACTATCCTTTCCTAAAGTGCCAATCCCAAGATTCCATAGGATGGAAGCATGTCAGTAACAGTGAAACAGCACTACGATGGTGTCATATGAGACAGTCCACAGATTATGGGAGAATGGGGAAAGCAGTGATGCACTGAGAAGTAGACCTATGTATGCCTGCCTTGCATCCCCTAGGAAGGGGTGGACAAATGTGCTGGGTTTGAGGGGTCAGTTTCCTACTTGGAATATGGTGCTATAATTGTGTATATGAAAGGGCCCCTACACTGAATTGGAAATGTTAGAATTGGTTCTATATGAGATAGCCAAGCAATTTACAGTAGCCAATGTAACCTGAAGGGTGTGTGTGGCATCTTTAATTAGCAAGCAGAGCAAGACTGAGCAACTGGAAAAGGTCAAGGTCTGAACTTGCTCCAGTTCCTTCTTGAAACAGTACTAGAAATGAATAGAGAATCACTTCTAGTCACCAAAAATGCTACTTTGGATCAAAATAAGATTGTAGGGTCATATACCTTTATTAGGAAAATCACAGATTCCAGAGGATTCTGGATATGCTGTTCTCAACTGGAGGCAATTTACTTTTTACCACTAAGGAGAGAGAGCCCAGGGGCAGCACAAAATGCCTTGGTGTGCTGCACATTTTCCACCTGCAAAGTAGATCCTGCTTTAAATTACTCCCTGCCTACATACAATATCTGATTAGTATTTGCATGCAATGAAGATAGGAAGATATTGGACTGGATAACATCAATGTCGTTACAAATCTTCAGTGGGGAGGTTTGCTATAGTTTTCCAGTAGTTTGCAATTTTATGAAAACTATACCCTCTCTCATAACACTAGAAACCCAAATGCATCAACTGACTCTGAGTGGCAGAGACACATGCAGTAGCAGGTAGTGGTTTCCAGATCAGTGGATAGTGAATCAATCTAAGATTTTAGTCTGAACTTTAAAGGAGCTAACCAAGGTGCTGAACTTATTGGGGCTATCATATGAGCAGCATGCATAACTCTTTTTAAGTTTGAACATTCACCACACTAATGAAATCGATGCTACTAGTTGCCATTAGATTTGGGACAAGTTTACAGAATAATAGTCACTGAAAAAGATGCAGTGATGACCACCTACTTAGATGCTTTTAAAAGACAAAGGCCTAGCTATCAATAGCTATATATAATAATGTCTATATAGTATCTCAAATACTGGTGGAAGTATGATTCCTGGTACTAGTTCTCGGAAACACATGTAGGAGAGTGCTGTTTACTTACTTACTTACTTATGGCTGTAGGTCTATGCCTGCTGATCTGGAAGCTGGTGCTATAAACCCAATGGGTTTTACATATGAAAAGATACACCTAAAATTACCTTGTTAAAACTTTTATACTCCATTTTTCAACCAGAATGATTCCCGCAATGGCTTATAGATCAATGAAAAAAGAAAATCAGTCAATTAGTAACTGTAAATTCAGATCTACAATCTAAAAATACTCAACACTAGAAAAGAAGAAAAAGATGAAGTTGTAGAGTCCTTGGCCATTGGCATTTTGGTGGCTCCTGACAGAACAGAAGACTAAACTAGATAGGCTTTTGATCAATTTCAGCAAAGCTTTTTTATTTTCTTATGACCATTTCTGCACGTATGTTGTAATCTTGTCTTAAGTCCAGATCATTTTACTACATCTGGCAAATGTGGCATCTCCTCCACTTTCTCCTTAGTATTTCACATATTTTTGCGAGTCTTATAATATGTGAACTTCATAAACATTCTGCTCTTACTGTACACATATTTAGATTAGAATCTCAAGCTTGAATCCTATTGCAGACCCATTGAATCAATGAGATGTACCAATATATTGAGTCATCATCAACAATTGATTCAATAGGTGTATTCTAGCTGGGACTAAACAAAAGGCCTCAGATCCAATTGTATGTAAACATATTTGCATTTTTAAAATTTATACACTATACCGTCAGCCAAAACAGATTCAAGGACAGTGTATACAGCAAACCAAATATACAGTCTAATCTTCAAATAGCATATTTAATTAACCATAAATAAAGCTGAGAGGTTTAAACTATAAGTGGCTAAAAATGTATTCAATTGAAGTATTTAATTGAAGTATTTAATTACATCAAACAGTTTTAACCTCATGCCAAAGGGACTACAATGTTGGTGTCAGGAATACATCTTCTGGGTTGGTATTTTAGTGGTGCCACTAAAAACTAAAAGGACAGAATCTAAGGATTAGTATATAGCCATATAGCCTTGTCTTTCTCTGATACAGAAATGCCTAAGAATTCTTGGCTTTCTGCACCAATTGACTGATTGATTGATTGCACTTTTAGACCATCCAATAACCAGGTGTCTCTAGGAAGAATATAGCACAGCATGTTCTTTTGCATGCATAGCCTATACTGAGAATCAGAACCCGCTACTAATAACAAAATTAGGACTCTGCATATATTCTCTCTTTCTCATTACAGGTCATACATATGTGAGTGTGAGGCATGTTACCAATTATGCCACATAGATGTAGAGAACTAATGAACATAGTCCATGTGCAAACTGATTTCCCTTCTAAGAAAGAAATAGTTATCATTAGTAAATAATGTACACTCCAAATGTGCCTTGTAGGTAGTCGACGTAACTGTACACCCTGTCGCAAACAGTTTGACCAGATGCTTCCAAAATGTACTAGAATCCCTAGGGCATATAGGTCTCAGTTGAGATGAACTTCTAACACATGATTTGAAATGCTGGGGGAAGCAATTCTGGCAGGATCCATTCTCATTTAATCATTCCATCCTAGGGTCTAAGTCACCCAAATTATCTTGAACTAATCTTACAGACTGAAAGCAAGACAAACAATTAATGTTGACTCCACCCAAATCCTCTCTGATGTTAGAAATCCGGATAGCATATTTCAAGAAAGAAATGCATTGTTCCTCAAGCTGTTTAGAGAAGGTAAAACAGTGACCATAGCATTTTATATGGAGGAATTCAAGGAGACAAGACACTTGCCACAAAGTTATTCAGTTCCCTTTCCCAAAGTGTAATAAGAACTGAGCAAGTCTGGGAAAGAAAAAAAAAAGAATCTAGCCTTGATGTGAGCTGAGGAACAAGATGTAGTCCTTCACGTAGGACACACCCCATGAGATGCAGTCTTTCTCTTCAGTTTTCAAAAAAGCAAGGAGTAGGTTTGCCAAATCCTGAAACCACTCTAATTATATTAATAAAAATAGATTTAATATTCGCTGTCGCCAGTCAAAGACAGCTGTCTGCCTTGTTATTGGTGCTGACACTGCCTGCTAAGGCAGCTTCTCTTCTTTATTTTACAGAAGCAAAATGTAATTGTACTTCAGAATGTGGGGGGGGCAACATTTGCATTACGTACTGTAGGAGAAAAGAAAGCTAGTATTCTGCAGATTTTAAGCTCAAATCAAAGAGGTCAGCCAGGCAAAAACAGAATACTACATAGCCAACCTGAATCCTTAATCTTTCCTGATGGCATAAAAAAACCTGCACTCTCTTTGCTAGGGAATGACTCCACTTGGTATTTAAATTTATGTGAAAAGGAATCAGCCTACAAATATAACTTAAGTCTGATGTCTTTTTCTAGGTTAGCTCTGCCTTATTTAGTCAGCTTCATTACATGCTCAGTGACATAAAACCAGGTGGCAGTTGACACACTAAACCACTCTAAGCAGGTCACAGTCTTCTCCAGTGTCAATCATTTGCCTGGGGTCAGGAAGTAGAACTAGGCCATGATTTCATTTCCAAAACATCAGAACTGCTTTGGTTTCTTGTTAGTTTGATTCAACGTACACATTATTGGGCACTGTGGTCTCATATCATCAGTTCTAGGAGCACAATGAGGGAGAGAAGAATTGTTTGGGGGTGGAAAATAAAGAGGCACCATTCAAAGCAAAGGGAAATCATTTTTGGAAGTGATCTTGGTTAAATCTGCCCATTTGTTGATAATGCTGCTGAAAAAATTGACATTCATTTAGGACTGTTTATTAATCAACATTATCTCTCTCTCTGTGGAACCCCTGCAATTAAATTAATGGATGTTACCGGGCTATAGTATGTACTGGTGGTGGTGGCGGAAATTAAACATTCTTTTTTTGTATAACTTTGATATAATTTCTTTAGCATAGAACCTATTTTTATGTTATGTTATTTCAAATAAGCTGTCCTACTGTCATGTTTTCAGAACAATAAGATTCTTAAAAATGTGCCAAACTACACAAACTAATAAAATGCACTTTAAAAAGAGAGGAAAAAAATGAGGCAGGTAAAAGGAATTTAATATAGGAACAGAGTAAAATTCCTAAGAAAATAATATGGTGTTACCCTGATTTCTGGAGGTCCCGTGAGGGACACCTAAATAATCTCCAAATTATACAAGTTGGGGAAATTAGTCAAAGAGCACAAGTTAGCACTGCGAGAGGCAGGGCAACAGAGCGAGATCTTTTACTCAACGTCTACTGGTCAGGCCGAGTTAAGGAGCAAACAGATGTGAAATAATAATTGTTGTTTTTATTAAAATACAATCAAACAAGTATATGCAACACACTCACAGAGATAACTAGAGAAATAAAGGTTGGAGTTGGATAGAGGGGTTTTTAGAGGAGGTTTTTGGTATGGGAAATACTGCCCCTGTCCTGAAGCCCGGGTAGTCTGAAGATAGAGTTCGTGGATATGAAGGTTCTCAGTACGTGGGACTGAGGGGAAGGCTCTCCAAACAAAGCGGCAGCAAGGCGGTATGGAAGTCGGGAGCGATCCGAGGAACCTCTCAAAGTCAGGGGTTCTTACAGGAGAAAATGTGGCTGTAGGCTAGTCCGTACTTGGGGAAAACAATGAGTTTTGGGCTGGAAACAAAGCCTCCAAAAGGTCAGAATTTAACATGATTAAGTCCAAATTGTCAACAGGGTAGCCAGTATGCAAACGCAGAGTGCTTGATGCTTGAGTATTCGGCTCGTCAAGCTGTCTGCTCAGGGCAGGGAGTTCTTTGTAAGTCGCTTGCATACATAATGAGGGTACTTGCCGCAAGGTCTCCTGAAGCGGCAGTTTCGCTATTTCTGGCCAGCCTGTATTTGTTTTGAATATTCCAGCGATTAGTGACCAAGCCTGTTTGCGTGCTTCTCCGGGGGGGCTTGCAAGCACGTGGGAAGGAATAGGTAAGGAAGGCCAAATTATTGATGTCAAAATGATATTTGGTGTCCCCCAAGTCTGGCTAGAAACTGCGGTAACAATGATCTTGAACTGCTATCAAAATTCAGCCATGTCTCATATCAGAAGATGTCATTTCAAATTCTTGTCTTCCATTTGCAGAACATATGAAGTGCTATTCTAAGCATGTTTTCCCAAAGATTAGTCCAAAAGAACTTTGGATAAGATAAAGGTCCCTGAGTTATAGAAAAGCCAATGAGCATAAACTCATTGCCAGCTGTAGGGAGCAGCAAATTTCTGATCTTGGATTTGTTAGAACCATAAACCCTTTGGTCTGCTGGAAAGGCCACAGAAATGCTCACCACCTGCTGGCAAGGATCTTCCATATGAACCCATACTAGGAAAAACAAAAATGTGTGGCAGGAGAAATACATCTCTCACGATTAGCTAACATGAATCAGCAGGGCTTAGGATGTCGGAAATGTAGTGGTGTTTCACACAGTCCATGTAGCCCACTTAGGAGTTTACTATGCATTGCTTCCTTCTTCTGTTAAAGGAACTCATGCTGTTAAAGAAGAGAACCAATGCCGAGTCCTGATAAGGCAGCTGTGTGTTGACCAGAATGGCAGTTCTCACTGGTTCATCAGCTTCCAGGTGAAATCTACTACATTCCAGGGAATGAACTGAAGACATATGACAGCAGCTTAGCAGAAGCTAAGTGGTTCTGAATCTTGTCAGTGTCTGGATGTAAATTATCTGCAAACCCTTGCATGCTTCCTTCAGTTCTGTGGTGGAAGAAAGGAGTTACATATAGATAGATAAATATGATCTGAAGATGGCTGCAGATCAATTTGATCTTCAGCAGAACAAAGATCTCCCAGAGGCAAAGACTGACCTGCTAAGACTAAGCTTTTGTTCATCACAACAAAGAGCACCTGGCTAGGATCATGCCATTATCTTACATCACACCCTTGGTCCATCTAGACCAACACTGTCTACAGTGAATGCTCCTACTTCTCCAGGGTTTCAAACAAGGGTCTTCCCCAATTATATATGGAGTTGCTGTGGAATGAACTCAGGATCTTCATCTTAAGAATGTGTGTAGCTTTTTCTGTTATGTAAAGAGCAATGCCACAACCTAAAAGGAGTTTCTTCTGTGCAGCTTAGAGAAAGGCATCACTACAGCATAAGTGTGACCCATGCTCTCCTTTCCTCTGGTTAAGGTCAGAACACAAGCCTTGAAGACATTGCCACCATTGCTAAAAGCCCTTCAGTCCATTCTTCATTTTGCCATCAGGATTGCCTTATCATCTGCTGAGCATCTTGATGATACATTCAGAGGCTTTTCCATTCTCATGTTACAATTTCAGTCTGATCCTCAAGTTACAATCCCATATCTGTATCTACTCAGAAGTAAATCTGCTGAATTCAGTGGGGCTTACTCTCAGGGATAGGATTGTAGCAATTTTTCTCCCCATTTTGAGCTTTTATTCCTTTTTACTATAATCTACACTATTGGTGTAAACTCCTTCCTAGAAGCTTATACCAGTTTGGTTTATAACTGTGGGTCATTTCTGGAAAAAAATAAATTAAAAAAGATGGTTAACTCTTTAAGTGTTCAAAACTAATTTGACTAAATGACAGCTAATCCCCACAGTTTTTCAGCTGCAAGTAATAAAAAGAATAGAGAAGCTTACAAATATGTCCAAAGTTGTCTTCCCTGAGAGCTAAGCCTAGAAGTCTCTTCCAAACAAACTGCAATATGACATTTGAGGGAAAGACTTCTAAGGGAAATAAACAGCATAAGGTTCTATTAGATGTGTGGTTGGTAATGAACATGCTGCAAAGAGATTAACTTCACTTCACTAAGAAGGTCCAATTTTCCAGATTTCTTTCAACCAAAGGAAGAATTGTGAGCTATGCCTTCAATTGTGAACTAAGTTTTCAGTTTTGAGAAAATATTCTTCAATAAAAAAGATCTTAAAGAATATGAAAGAGCCATGCTGGATAAGACCCAAAGGCCCATCTAATCAAGCATTTTGTGCACATTGGCCAACCTGAGACCTATGGAAAGCCACAAGTATAATTGCCATGGAAAACATATAGTGACTGGAATTTCCATTATTCAAATTCAGGCAATACTTCTATGAAAAAATGCAAATCCTTTAAAAAACTGTTTTCAGCTGCCATATTATGCTGTGTTATGTTAACTAAGCATAAGGCTGATAGACTACATGGATAATATGGGAACGAGAAGGCAGATCTTGCTTGGACTTAGAACCTAACTGGAAAATTAGTGCTTTTTTAGGACTGAATGAATTTATTGAACAGAATCATGTAGAAAAGGAGAGTGCCCAACTTCTTAGCCTTGCACACAGCTACAGCTACACTCCAATCTTAAGTAACCAAATCCACCCTGCTGTGTTGTGTGTCAGCTGCAACTGCATTCTAATGGTTTACAAGCTCTGATTAGGTGTTCATCAGCTGGCTCACTAACGGCTGAAGTCAGGACTGCAGAGAGTATTTATGAGCAAATATAAGCCATTCCTCATAAGGGTGTTTCCATATCCAAAGCTAAAGTAAACTCTCATTACATTAACAGTTGCCTAATGTTCTGAGCTGCTATCTTGTCACTGTATCTTCCTTGCTTTTGGCCTGAAAGCAGCACAGTGATTAAAGATCAGAGCTATGAGCTAGAAGTGACTACTTCAAACCTCTATCTCAGCTGCAAACTTTCTCAGTAGATAATATTATGCAAACAAAGTGCAGTGACCTTCCCACAATCAGCACTATGGGGCCATTATCTAGCTTGCTACACATTTCTGTTAAAAAAATTGCAGAGGTGTTTCATACTTTAGCCACCCAAAGCCTAGTGCCATCTTGATTTGTTGAACTGAGACTCCCCCAATCTCTTAACCTGAGAGTTGTGGTCTAACTCATCTATACAACCCCAGGCTGGACAAGACATGTGGGTATGAATGTTTGGAACATTTGAAACGTCTTCTGAATAGCTTTTTTCCTACTTTGTCAGACTTGTCTGGGTAGAATCCAATCAAAATGGTACAGAAATATTGTATTTACTGCCTTGACCTTTGTTCTTTTATACTAAATTTCAGTTTGAACAATGACCGGGTAACCTTCCGGGATCAATTTGGCAAACAACCCACCATTTTCAGCACCCATCAAATATTTTTGGGCCTATCATACTATCAAGAATAGGGTGTGTGTGTGTTTTGTATGGGAAGAGGACAGAAAACGAAGGCTTGAATTTAACCAGGGCACAAATAAACCAAACCTGCTTTCTTTTCTCCCTCATTGGAATAGCAGTGCCCCTTTATATCTTAATATCACACCCTGGCTCCCTCTCCACACTTTATCACAACCCTGCTTTCCCTAAAACCCACAACCTTTGTGGATAAAGAGCTAAGCTTATTCATGGTTACTCCAAAAAGGAATGTTTAATCTGTGGTAGCATGTTATTAAAAATAAAACTGAGGAAAATATTCTGCTAAGGCAGTACTGATAGAAAAAATAGAATGAAATCTTTATTAGAATAACAAACTTGGAAGAAGGTATTGTGGATTCAAGGATATTCAACCAAATATAACAAATTCTTAAGGATATTTAACCATTTTCTTCAAAACACAACGGTGTTTGCCCAACAGAGCTTTCACACACATCCTTTTGGCTCTCCCAGCGCAAAGGTCTGTTTCCCCACTCAGGGTTCCACTCTCTGATCCTTTCAGAGGTGGCTTGGTTACTTCTCTGCCCCCACACTAAGCCACTGAGAAGCTAACCCTCTCCCAGAAAACCTTCTTTTGGATTACTGGACATTCTGAGTTCTCTCTATAACTCTCACTGAAGGAAAACAGCTTTCAACCATGCTCCCAGTATATAGGCTTTCTTACTGTCTCACCCATAGCCCCTTCCTCTGGCCAGGGCTGGGTCTTTCTCAGTCAGAGAGCCAATCTGATTATATCACCCTCTGTTACTAGGGCTGCTCTGCTAGCCACACCCCCAGGCTATGTCACATGTACCCCTAGAGGTTTGCAGGAACACGGTTTGCCAATTTTAGGGCAAAAAATATTTGAAGACATAGTGGTGTGGAGGAGCCAGTGTGCCATAAAAATGACACTGGGAATAGATGCAGCCATCATCCACCCCTGTTCTGAGCTATTCCCTCATATCTATGTGCAAAACCTCCAGGATGTGAGGTAACAGCACCCCAAACTGGTGTCCTTAACAGGTGTCAGGCAGTGATTCAACTTGTGCAAAGGAAGAATCTTTAAGGGCTTTCATAATGGGCTAGTGGTTCAGGTAAAACACTGGCCCACTACCCTCATAACAGTCTCCAAGTGATGCTTGCTTGCTTGACTGAGAAAATACAACACAATATTTTGAGTTGACTTTCATAACCCTGTTCTCTGATCAAGCACTGGGTTTCAAAGCAGAAGATAAATATTGTATGTTATCAGTGCAGCCCATCCAGTGATACTTGTCGTGGCTACACACAGTCAGTGGTTTGTAGTAATTTGAGCACCGGACTATAAATCTGGAGACCAGGGTTTAAATCCCTGCTCAGCCATAGAAACCCACTGGATGGCCTTGGGCAAGTCACATCCTCTCAGTCTCAGAGGAAAGCAAGGGCAACCGCCCTCTGATCCAAGTGATAGGTTTACTTTAAGGTCACCATAAGTCAGAAATTGCTTGAAGGCACACAACAACAAAATTCATTTTATTTTCTTGCTTTTTCCCTTTTGGCCTATCAGTTTCAACTAAGTGTATTGACACAACAGAACATACTGCTATATTCTGCTTGCTCAGCAGTAGCAGATTCCCTTCCTGAATACTGGTGCAGCAATTGAGAGAGCCAAGCTATAGCTTAAGGAGTCTAGAGAATGTCTTGGTGGCCTTGCTCCTGGACAATCTAAATTGAAATATTTATTTATCTTTAGATTTCCATTCCTACTTCCCATTTCTCCATGACTAGGGGCTGGTCTGAAAGAGAAACCTTCAACTGAAATCAGATTAAATGGCTTCAAAGTTGACTGTCATGACCGTGTGTCAAATGTAATTGCTTCTCAAGTGCTCCTTATGATGGGTCCATCCTGAAGCATAAAGGCAGTACTTTAAATGTTTGTAGGCAGGCTTTATAGCCTCCTGCCTAGCTGAAAGCAAGCTCTTTGATTTCATACTTCTGGCAAAAATCTAATTCCCTGGGTGGAAGACAGTCTGTCTGAAACTGATGCACAAAAAACTATTCAGCCTTAACATGTTGAGGATGAGATTTATGAATAGATTCTGATTTGGTAAATTTTCTTAAAGTTTTTTTTTTTTTTTGCTAGTTTATGATCACATTTAAATCAGTTTTAGTAAGCATTTTCTTTTCTTTCCCATCACTGCGTCAAACAGCCTTGATGGTGTATGTCAGTGGGAGTCACATATTCAAATATAAATCATCATTCCAAAACTGTTGCTGATGAATTCCTTTTCTTTATTTCTATTGGAGTAATACTTTTCTACTATGCAAGGTTATATACTTTGGGATCACAGAGTAATTGTACCCCTAGAGCATATCAGTTCAAATTATGCACAGGGCATTGTGACATATGTCATATGAATTCCCTGGTCAAATGCTATCTAATGATGACCTGAGCTGGCTCAGGTTTCTCTTCTGCAAAAATTGCAAACTGTGATCCTCATTATAATTTATAATTAACAGGCAGCAATGACTTTACATTTGCAGTCATAGGCAGTCATGCTTTTACAGGAGGATCATGGAGACTTCACCAGCTTCACTGCACTAGTTGTGCCACTTCAGTTAGCTTTGTGAGAGTCCTCTTGTGTCACATTTACTGAGACCCATATAAATTAACACTCCTATACTTCCTGAAGGTTCACAGCCACCACATATAATCTACTATTTATTGCTGCAAACCCAGAGACTTCAGTTAGCTACCATCACTGAGAATTCAGGGGAATTCCTGTGCCACAGTTACTGAAGCTAAAACATGTGTCCTGTTTCATGTCCATACTATACAAGGTGATTGGAGATTGGCTTAAATGCAGAAATTATGTACTACTTGCCCAGAAATGTTAAAATCCCTCCCAAATCTTATCTGGAATAGACAGGAATTTAGTATGAAAAATATATTTCTGAATATTTTGGCTACATACTACTGAAGAGAGGCAGCAGGGTGTAGTGGTTTGAGCACTGAGCTACCACACTCGAGACTAGGTTTCTATTCCCTGCTCAGCCATGGAAACCCACTGGGTGACCTTGGATGCATCACTCACTTTCAACCTCAGAAAACTCTAGGGTCACCATAAGTCAGAAATGACTTGAAGGTGCACAACAACAACAACAACAACAACAACATACTACTCACAGTGAAAAGGGTCAGTTAAGATACCATCACATAAAACAATAGCCATGGGAAAAGCATCCATCACTGAATAAATCTAATTCTAATAAGAATTTATGGCAAAACTATACATAGTAGGGATTGTTCTTCCACTCATTATATGTTCACACATGCAGAGATATTCAAGAGAGAGACTTTTAACAATGACAGACCTGGAGTAAGCCATTGAAATAAGCCCTGGTTCTTGCTGAACAGGAGTACAGTCTTCCAAAATTAAGCATAGTAGACATATAATTCAACTAAAACAAACCTTCTATCATAACATATTTTGTGAGGGTATACCATATTCACTGAACCCCAGTATGACAAGAAATAAGAATTTTTAGATCAATATTGTTAACAGATACGTTGTTTGTGCACTATAATATGGTTTTCAGTAGCAGAATTATTTTATTCCCAGAGACATTGGTTTACTTGGTAGACTATGAAGTTTGTGCAATCAAAGCTATCATGTAACTGAAACTACCATTTTATCTTATAAGCACCCAACTGGCAACCAACACTATCCACATAGAATGTGGCAAGCAGATTCTGGGGGAATGTGAGGCCTTTACTGTAGAGGGGGCATGATATTCAGCCTTGTGGTGTTGCCCCTGGGAACTATTCAACGTCCTGAACCTATTTCGGGTTTCTTCAGCCCACTGATAGGGAAGCCACCACCAAGTTCCATTTCACTTTGCTTTCCATTTCACTTCCGTTTCCTCTGCTAGCACTAGCTTTTCAAGAATGCTGCTATACTGATTACAATTCAGTGTTTCTAGCCATGGTTGATAACTTGACATTCTCCTTCTGCTTTTCATATGCTCTATCCATCAGCTTTTCCTTTCTGCATTTACAAGCACTATTGGAAGCCTCAGTTCCTATTGGTTATTAATATACAGGTCTCATCTAAAAGATTTCACTTTTTTTTTTGAAAAAAAATATGAACAATTTGTAAATCAAATGCATATCAACTTCCTAGTTCCAGTTTGAATAAAGATAGGCTGTTATGGTAAGAAAATATAATACTCATCTACCTCTAAAGGATAAAAACAGTATTAATCTAATGTCAGAGCATTGCTGATGAGAGTCTTTGCATGGACATTAATCAATATTAAATATGGGTTTTGTTAAATTCCATAATTCCATTTCTCAGAGAATGCAGGGATAATAGATTGATACCTTTAATATAGACCCACTGATTTCAGCAAGTCTCAGTAACATATATTTATGTATGCTGAATATTCTTTTGGTAATCAGCTTGCCACCTAGTCTGTGTTTTCTTAGCACCCAGATGGCCATTCACATCAGGTCAAAAGTGACTATAGTTATGGATATAAATATTGCCTAGATAACCAATAATGTTTTCTGAAGTAGAAAATGTGCTGCATTCTCTATGAACAATGCACACACCTTAACAGTGTGCATTCATTTCAGCGCAAATGGAAAATTGATTTCCATTTGTTCAAAACCTATGTGGAGGGGAAAACAAATAGAACTTCTGCTCAAAGTTCCAGTCATGTCTACTTGCTTCTTATAGGGTATGTTCCCTCATGAAGAGGAAAGATGAATGAGCTGTCTTCAGCTGCTTATCAATGCCATTTCATTTTCTCCCACCTATTGTAACAATCTGGGATATTCCAGGGAAAGGGGATGTAAGTGGTAGTGACCATATTTTATTGTGCCTGGAACAATGCACTATAATATCTAAACTAAAGATGGAGAAAGTGAGGCCTAGGAACTTCATGCAATCTACCTTCACTCAATTTTGCCATGTTTCACTCCTCATGTTGTTTTAATCCCATAGGAGTTTTTTTTTTTTTTTTTAACCACCCAGGAATTATATCAGAAGGTCTCAAAATACAGTGAATTTGTTCCCCATGGCCGCTGTGAGCAGCCTTTTTACACACACACACACACACACGTCTATCTCCTTAAAACTTCAGGAAATAGGCAATGTCAAGGAAGTTCAAAGTGGTCCCTGAACTCTCAGGACTCATCTTCCCCTGATCTAGAATAGCAGCTGCTGCATATAGTAGCAAAAATAATAATGAAAGGGAGAAGAAAAAAATGGCAAGAAGAAAGTGGGTATCAAAACAAATAAAATCCCAATGAATAAAACATGAAACAAATGGGATTTTGGCAAATGAAATATGAAGCAAGTGAAGCATTCAACATCAAAAAAGAGTAAAATCTCTGGACAAGAAAAATGCACTTGTCTGCACTAATTCACATTTGTCCCTTGAACTTTTAACTGACTTCCTAATCTCTGAGAATTTACTAGATTACTAGTTGGAGCCAATATTTACCCCCTTTTGTGAATATCACTAAATGGAAGAATTTGATCTCCTTTGTATTCTTACTGGTGATCTAACTGTCCTCTGAAGATTCCATCTTGTGTTCTTATTGTTGCAAATTGTATGTTGATTGGAGTCTCCTTTGTAAATTCACATGTTCACCATTTATTTTGCATAAGCAAATGAAGCTCATAAGCATAAGCAAATGGATGACTGTTCCTGCCTGTCAGAGGAAGCAATTCCTCATTTTTAAGACTATGAAACAATATTGTATTTTCCCCAGCTATCTTTCTCTTAGTAATGGCTATCTGTAACACAGTGTTTAAATATCATATGATTCCTTATGCAGGACTATCTTACTGTTCAATTTTTTTTTTTGTAAGACAAGACTTCAGTCAATCTAAACCAGGAAACATTATCTAAGAGGGTGATGGAAAGGAGTCTTTTAACAACATCAAAATCAGTCCGCTTGATTTCACACAGACTGAAGTGTTCTGCATGGGACTGGGAAGACCTTAATTACTGTGTTCAGAGATACACCTGGGCTATTTAACAGATGACTGCCACTATTCACCTTGACAGGATTAGTCACCTGTTCGGTAGGTACCGACAAACTAGAGATCAGAGAGATAAAAGCTGACATCATAAACTATCAGTATGCTAGGTAAAATATCTTCACTAAGCCCATTGCAAAAATATCTGGATCTACTTTACTTGGTCATTAACTGTTACATTCAGAGGTCCACCATCTCACTGATTCAGCTCATACACCCTCAATGAACAATCAGGTTCTAACGAAAACAAGATGACGAAGATAGTCAGAGAAACCCAAAAGCCAGGTAGAAAATGGAGTCCAATTTATTTAAAGAGTGTAACTAAATGCGACGAAGACTAACACAATTTCAGCTTATGGGTTTGGAAAGCCATAAAGACTGCATCAGCAGTTTGCAGTGTTCAATACAGCATTAAGAGAGCCAACAATTTGCTTAAATATGCCTGACACAGATGATATAGTGCTTAAAGGCCAATGGAGCGGCTTTATATTCAGTGCAAGCTCTGAAATGTAAATCAAGCTGCATTTTGTTATCATCCACTTTAGCTGCAGCGGCAGACCTGAAATTCCAAATTGCAAAATCTTGAAGAGCTTCCCCCTCCCTTTTTCTTCATTGAAAGGGGACGAGGAAGTCCATAACTTTATAATAGGTACATTGTTGGAACAACCCAATTTAATAATAGACGGAATGTGGAATGAAAGTGGATAACGGATCATAATGAGATGGCACAACTGCTCTCGGAAGATATCTTTAGATGTATTATTGTACCCAATGAAGATGAATCTTTTTTCTTGGCTTCTACAAGCCAAATCTTCAAATGGTATAAATCTGGGTACCACTTCTATACCTTTCTAACATCTACGCAGGTTGAAGAAATTATCTAGCCTATAATGTATAAAACTCTGCATTTCTTCCAACTAATTTGATACATTCGTCATTCCTCTAAATGTATTCCTCATACATTTGCTAGGCAGTCAAATCTAATTGGTGTACAGTTTCTGGTTTGTTTCATGGTCAGATATCCAAATACTTGATTCCTGCCACATACTACAGGGTTTCCCCCCCCCCCTATTTTTTTTAATTTATGTTCTTGCTTGGCCAAAACCTCTGGGCTTCTGGAAGCAAAACTGAACAGATGATTAATTAATATGGGGGAGAGAGCTTATTTTATTGATGATTGCAGTTGTTTAGCTATTTTTTTTCTCTGCAAGACAACACTTATTACTTTACTTACTTTACTTACATTACTTATATTTATTCTGTATTTCCTCAGGGCACATTATACATTCGGTTTCTCTCTTCTTCCTTTCTTCATACTCACAACAACCCTGTGAGATAGCTCAGAAAACCAAAAAGTGTCTGATCACTTCACCCACACAGGAATATTTCCCACCATAGACCTGAAGTGGGTCTCTATGAAACAATCTTCGGTGTATTGAGGCCAAACAGAAACATTCTCCAGTAGTTTCTAGTGGGGGAGAAGTTACTTTCAAGAACATGTAACTGATAGCTCATTCATAAAAGCCAATTCCCTCTCACAACTAGGAGGACATCATGAGGCATAATCTCAGCCTAGTTCCATCCTACTATTGTCTCTCCAATTGAAATGAAGTAACTAACAAGATGAAACCCTTTTACCTGATCACTACCTCTTGTGGTCTGATAGCCTTAGCTAGTCTCTGCTTCAACATTTAGACAAAACATAGATGGTATCCATGTAAAGTATTGTTCTGTAGTAGCTGCTAGAGTTTTTTTTCCAGTGCATTTCACAAAGCACTGCCCAGCAATTTTCTCATATACTTCAAAGTTGCCACTTCTGGTTTGCCAGTGTCCACATTAGATTGCCCTTCCTGTTAACATGTAGGAGATGTGTGATCTTTAGTTTGGGGGGAGGGCTCAGAAGAATTTTCTGTCACATGAAACTATGGGTCTATTTCAACATAAGTAAGAATAGGTATGGTAACTGTTGGAAGCTCAAGGCTCTCTGACCTCAGTGAGACTTTTTTTTTAATGGTAAGGAACATTTTTTTTCTTGTCCAAGAGAGTTAAGTCTACCTTAGTGTGACACAGCCAATGGATCATCAACCTTCCTTCATGTCATAAATGAAAACTGGGACATGGGTCAGCAAGTATGATCAGAGTCAGATCAAAAGTGTGTGGCCAGACCAAAGTTATTAATAAGGAAAAACACACACAAAAAAAAAACTGTTTTGAGCAGAGAAACCTTGCCATTTATGCACTGAGTTTAGGTAAGCATGAATAAGGTAAAAAAAAGAGAAAAAAAAGCCCCAAATAAACACTTTCTGGTATATGCATGTACACACACTGTATGATCAACAATAAGTATATAATTATACATTATATATTCTAAAACAGAAATGCCTTTATTAGACCTGCTCAAAATTATAGCTTTTTCTCATATCCACTGTATCAGCTTAGCATTCATGCACAAATCTGCTGACCAATGCACATCTTAATTAGATAAAATCTGAATTTCCCAATAACAACACCGATGTGGCTACTTTGAGCCAATCATAGCTTCTTAGAATCATAGTGGATTGTGGATTGTTATTTTGCTTTTATATATATATGCTTTCATTTTTCTTATGTGTTCTTTTTTGTTTTGTTTGTGTTTTGTGCTTTAATTCAATTTAAAAAAAATGAAAAAAGAATCATAGAATCATAGAATCATAGAGCTGAAAGAGACCACAAGGGCAATCCAGTCCAACTCTCTGTCATGAAGGAATACATGATCAAAGCACGCCCGAAAGATGGCCATCCAGCATCTCTTTAAAAACCTCCAAAGAAGGAGACTCCATCACTCTTTGAAGCAGCATATTTCACTGTCAAACATCTCTTACCATCAGTAAGTTCTTCCTAATATTAAGATGAAATCTCTTTTCCTGCAGCTTGAAGCTATTACTCCATGTGCTAGTCTCTGGAGAGCAGAAAAGAAGCTTGCTTCATCCTCCACACAACATCCTTCAAACTATTTAAATGTAACTGTCATATCACCTCTCAACCTTTTCTTCTCCAGCTAAACATACCCAGCTGCTAAGCTGCTCCTCATAAAGCATGGTTCCCAGGTCTTATGAATTGCCTAGAATTGCTTTGGCTTTTTTAGCTGCTGCATCACACTATTGACTCCTGTTCAGCTTGTTATCTACTAAGATTCCAAGATCCCTTTTGCATGTACTGTGGTCAAGCCAGCTCTCACCAATCCTATATCTGTGCATTTAATTTTGTTTGCCTAAGTGTAATACCTTTCATTTCTCCATGTTGAAATTCATCTTGTTAGTTTTGGTCCATCTCTCTAATCTGTTAAGGTCATTTTGAATTTTGTCCTGTTGTCTGAGGGATTGCTACCCCTCCAAATTCAGTGTCATCTGCAAATTTGATAAGAATGCCATCTACTTCAGCATCAAAGTCATTGTTAAAGATTATGAATAGCACTGGGCACATGAAAGAATTCTGTGGAACCTCACTAGTCACTTTTCTCAAGGATAAAGAGGAGCCATTGGTGAGCATCCTTTCCATTCAACAGGTCAACCAATTACAAATCCACATAACACTAGCATTGTTCAACCCACATTTTACTATAGCAAGAATATTTATTTGCAAGAATATAATGGGTGAACTTTGTCAAAAGCCTTACTGAAATCAAGATATGTTACACCCATAGCATTCTCATCTATCAAGCTTGTAACTCCATCGAAAAGAAAGAGATAAGGTTAGCCTGTCATGACTTCATTTTGAGAAACCCATGTTGACTTTTAGTGATCCTGGCATTCCTTTCTAAGTGTTTACAGATTGTCTCTTTAATGATCTGCTCTAGAATCTTTCCTAGTATTGATGTCAGGCTGACTGGGTTGTAATTGTTTGGGTCCTCTTCTTACCCTTTTTGAAGATGGGGATAACACTTGTTCTCATTCAGTCTGCTGGGACTTCTCCTGTTCTCCAGGAATTTTTAAGGATTATTGCTGATGGTTCTAAGATTGCTTCTGATAGTTCTTTTAATAACCTTGGATGTAGTTCATCTGGCCCTGGAGACTTAAATTCATTTAGAGTAGCCATGTATTTCTGCACTCCCTGTTTACCGATACTGAACTGCATTTCCTCTATTGCATCATCTGCTCCATTTTCCCCAGGTCAAGCATTGTTTTCATTTTGGGAGAAGACTGAGACAAAGAAGGCCATTTCTCTGTCCCCTGTTAGCATTTTGTCATCTTCTAATGTAGTGGCCTTACCATTTCCTTGTTTTTTCATTTGGTACAGACATAACAAAAAAAGTCCTTTTTATTGTTTTTAACGTCTCTAGCAACCCTAAGCTCATTCTGTGCTTTCGCTATTCTGGCTTTCTTCCTACAGTTGGTGGCTAATCATTTGAATTCGTCTTTAAAGTTTTCCAATTTTCCATTTCTTGTACATGTTCATTTTAAATCTTAGCATAATTGAAAGGTTTTTAGACATCTATCCCAGTTTTTCTGGACACCTCCCATTTTTCCTCCTCAGCATTTGACATTGTGACTTATTTTCTCACTTTTATGATACTCCCATCCATCATGAAGTCCCTTCTCTTTTAGTATTCCTGATGATAGGATTGCACCCAGTATTTCCTTAAGTTTACTGAAATCAGCTTCCTTAAAGACCTAGAATATGTGTCTGACTACACTTTCTACTGTATAACAAACTCCAGGAAAACATGGTCACTTCCACCTAAGGATCTCAATACTTCCACCCCTTAACCAGGCTGTCACTGTTGTTTAGGATCAGAGCTAAAATAGCTGATCCCTGTGTTGCCTCTTCCATTTTTTGTCAATGAAATTGTCTGCAAGGGAAGCAAGGATTTGTTTGACCTTGTATTCTTGGCAGAATTTGACTTCCAACAAATATAGGATAGTTGAATTGTCCTATTACTGCTACATCTCTCTTTTCTGAATGTTTGATCATCTGTTTCAGGAAGGCATCATCCAAGTCTCAGTCTGGCTTGGAGATCCATAGTAGACCCTCTATAGACAATGACATCACTATTGTTTCTCTTACCTCTAATTTTAAACAAATGCTTTCAACATGGCTTCCAGGATTTAAATCAAGGTTTTCTTCACAGGAGTAAACATCTTTGACATAGTGCTATTCCTCCTCCTTTCCTGTTTGGTCTATTTCTTTGAAGTAGGTTATACCTTTCTATTCCTACATTCCAGTCATGAAACTCATTCCATCAGGTTTCAGTAATGCCCATTATATCATATTTACTTTGCTATGTGAAGAATTCAAGTTCATCTTGTTTATTTCCCATGCTCTGTGGATTAGTGTAGAGACATCTAAGACACCTTAGCTGCTTATTTAAGTTTTTTTTCCCTCCCACTGTTGGATTCTTGTACTATTCACGCAGTTCTCCCTATAATATTTGGGCTATTATCTCCAGCACTTGATCAACACCTGCCCTCCATAATACTGTCTCGCTCACTCACGTATCTCAGTTTAAAGTCCTCCTGATTAGGTTTGTGAAATTCTTAGCAAAAATGTTCTTGCCAACTACTATGAGATGCAGTCCATCACTATCCAGAAGTCCATCTTCCTGAAACCACAGACCATGGTCCAACAAGCCAAACTGTTCCTGGCTGCAGAGCCAGTTATTCATGTCCACTGTTTTCTCTCCCTTTCTGGGTTGTGTCCTTCAACTAGGAGAAGAGACAAAATGACAATCTGTACATCAAGATTCTTAGCCCAACCTATTTCATAAGGTTCTTAGAATAAAAACTGAGTGAGTACAGGAAATAATGTGCAATGTTTTCATCTCCAGGAGATAAATGAAAGTTAATTAGTCATGAAAAATATAGTAGGGGAAAAAAACTTAATTGTCATACAGAAATACTTGCATTCCAAATGCCTTTTGGAATATCTCATGCAACAATCCTATACTTATTTATTTAGAACTAACCCACTGAAATAATTGAGCCTAGCATCTGAGTTGATACGTGTATGATTGCATTGTTAACATAGATGGAACATTGTTCTGCAGGTGGGAAAAACTTCTTGAAGTAAGTAGACAATAAATTCTTTACCAGTGCTTTCCATCTATAAATTACAGGTTGCTGGGGTTTTTTTTTCCCTGTGCCACAGTGCAGCCCTGGGATATACAGAGGATTAGTAAATCAAAAGGAAGGTGAAGAGTAAAATGAAGCCTTAAAATATAATGTCTGCATAAATTCAAACAAAAATTAGAATTGAAGGGAGATAAAAAAAAATTTCATTCAGAAATAATTCTCTACAATATTGAACCTATTTTAGGAAAATTAGAGGTCATTGGGGAGAATCTATGTGTATGCAAGAAATCTCTTTGTCTGAGAATGCGAATTCCTAGGTTTCTGTAATTCCAAGGTCATCTCCTCAAGGAAAGCCCCTTTTGACTGGCAGGGCTCTGTTTTCTCCTGCTTTTTACAAGACAGGCTTATTCATTCTTCCCACCTCAAGAAGCAATATGGAGTCACACAGCACAGAATATTCTCTACCAAAGCTGAGAGAGGCTGTAACATTTTGCTTTTGCCAGAGCCTACTGGGAATGGTAAGACTCTGTCCCTTCTCTCCTCTCTCTACTGATGAATTAATGGATTGCAAAAGTACTTGTCCACTTTGATCTCTGCTTGCAGCAATTGAAGTAAGCAAAAAATTAAGGGAGAAAGTATAAAGAAGAGAGAGGAACCAGGACGTTTTAAAAGTAGTTAAGAAAATGAGACGGCACAGGATTAAGCAGGCTCAGGCTTGTCAGACTGGAACAACTGGAACCTTTGAAACATGAAAAAGTTTACTGCCCTATGATCAGGGTTAGCCTCCCAGTTTTTTTAGTCCATTTGTTTTCAGCTTCCCTTATTTCCTTAAAGTAAAAGAAGTTCTTCCCCAGGCTTTCTCTAGCCTCTCTTCTTAAAAATGTTTCCTTTGAAGATGTCATATCAGGTCTCTCCCTGCTAGCCTGTCCCCTTTGCCACGCCTGGCTACTTGTTCTTCATCCACTATGGCCCTGTTTACGTGACATCATTGGGCACTGCTGGTTATAACATGTCACAAGGAAGCTGTGCCTGAGCTGAGCTGAGAGTTGATAGGAAACCAGTGGTCTTCCTCGTAGCAGTGAGTAATGATAATAATAATTATAGAAAATTATAATAAATAGCCCTAGGAAAGCAAGTTATGTCAAAGCAGCACATCAGTCTGGTATCTAGAAATGAAATTACAGGCTTTTAGATAGAGGGCAATTTATGTTATCCATCATGAGCAAGGGAGATGGTACTGGTTGTAATATGGCATCATATCCAAATATTTCCTTCTCTAGCACAACTTGTAGTCTATTGTGGTTTTTTAAATCTTTCTTCTTTTTTCATGTATTCCCACCTGTTCAAATCACTGTCTATGTTACTTTCTTTCTATTTTCTTCTGTTTCAGTGTCCAAGTTTTGGTAAATCTAAACTTGCAATCGAGTTTTTGAATCCAGCAATCAAGTTCCTCAACAAGATGATTTGTTTACATTGCAGACTAGTCTTTGAAGATTTAAAACACAGAAACCATAAAAATCAACACAAATACACATTGTGGGTCTGCTTATTACTTTTCAGGAGGCAGCATGATGTAGTGGTTTGAGAGCTGGACTACAACCCTAGAGACCAGAGTTCTAATTTCCCACTCAGCCATGGAAACCCTTTGGGTGTCCTTGAGCATGTCACATACTCTCAGTCCCAGAAACCCCTGTGATAGGTTTGCCTTAGGGTCACCATAAGTCAGAAACAACTGGAAGCACATAACAACAACTATTACTTTTCAGTAACTCCAACTCTTGAATAATACACTTCTTTTTACAAATGGCGCAATTTGTCTGTCAGGTAGCTGGTTGGAAAGAAAGCCTCTTTGATGTGCTAGTGGGAAGCTAGCATATCAAAGCTTTGCTCCTTGAGGGTTAGCTTTCTATGTGCTGGGCATAATTCAGAAAAACTGTTCAACCATCGCTTGCACATGTTTTATTGAGGGCAGAGTTGTGTGAACACTTATAATGCATGGGGTTAACTCCACCACAAGATAGAGTGAGTCAGCTGGCTCAGGTGGCAGATGTTTAGAGTTGTAGGTGCTCTCTCTCTCTCTGCTGCTTCATATCCATTAAACTAATCTGTTGCTCTCAGATGTGATGGGGGATTCTATTTTGTCACCAGTGTTGAGGTAAGAGTAAACTGCCAGGCGAGATAGCTTTTGTTATGTAGAGATCTCTTTCTCTCTCACTCTGTGTGTATACAACAGTGCTCTCTTGTCCTTTTCCTTTGCCAGAAACATTTCTTGGTGTAGTTCTGACAGTCTGCAGTCTGTACAAGATTTCCAAATGCAGAAAGATTGGATACCGGGGAATCAAAATTGTCTCTCTGTGCTCACAAACTCAGGTAGCCAATTAAACCCAGTTTGTCATATTTCTGAGTAAATATGGGATTAAAGCTTATATCTTCCATTAGTTTGTGTTGGCAAATCAAAATCATGTACATTTCAGCTACTTTTTTACACTTGTATCTATACTGCTCGTGCAGTATGAGATGTGTGTGTGTGGATGTGTGTGTGTGTGCGTGCATAGCTGACACAAGAAAAAAGTTGAGAGAGGGAGAGAGAGAGAGAGGGAGAGCAGATTCCTGCTAGACCCCTGGAAAGCATGCCTGTGCTTAGATTTCAGGCACACCTTCAGTGAAAAAGCACAAGTAAACATCAGAAATAATGGTCAGAAGTAAAGTACTCCACTAAGAGCAGGCAGCAGTAGCATGGTGGGCAGGCAGTAGTAGCAACTGGAAGAGGCAGGCAGGCAGGCTGAGATCAGCTACTAAATGTAGCAGAAGAACACAACCTAAACAAGATAACTGTGCATGCTTCTCCAACTCCCACCACAGTAAATGGCAGGTACTGGAGAGATTTTTGCATTGCATTGGAAAGGAGAGCTGTCATTGAACAAAGTACAGGCCCCATCTTCCTCCTTTCCATCACACCACAATGGTATCTTCTTATATGGTGCTCTTAAGGGTATATTACCTCCCTTTACTTCATCCAGATCAGTTTGAATTGGGCTGATCCTATCCAGATCCAAACAAGAGCTTCATGATCCAATCCGCTTTGCATCTAATCCAAATCTGTACAACTTGGTCTAGTGCAGTTCAGACTTTGTACAAATTACAGCTCTACAACCTAGAAGAAAAGGTTGTATTTGAGGAGTTATGCTGCACAATCTAATTTTTGTCAAAAGTTAATCTCATCATGTTTAATGGGAGTTCATTCCCAGCCAAGTGCACATATAGGATGGTGTCAGCAATTAATTCTTGTGGCAGCCTTTTCTGTATTCATGAGTGGGTAAGGTTTTACCTAGGATAGCACACTTTGTCTAAAAACACTAACCATTTGCAAAGGCAATTGGTGGTGAGGCAACCTTAAAAAGTAAGAGAACAATGCTTAATAGCTACATGATTAATGGACATTTTCAGCTAGGGCGGAATAGGCTGGATGACAAAAGAGCATTGGTGGTAGCTGGGGTAAGGGAGCCTTAATGCTCTGATCATTTATTTATTCATGTGTGTATTGATCTCTTTTAAAAAAATCCAAAGTTTCATATGTCTAATAACTGTAAATTCTAGACTCCATGTCAGTTCATTCTGTTATGAATTATGCATGTACATATTCCTGATGCTGTCATATAGGAAAGGTATCAAAATATTTTTGCTTTTAATCTCTTTTGGGCAAAGTATAGCAATTCAGAAGATCTTTCTTCTCCCAGTTGTCTTATGGCTATCAAGCAGGACCAACATTGCTGTGCTGTTCATAGCAAGTAATTAAATAGGCAGTTCTCTACAAACATACTTTGGAGTAAATTCCATTGGATAGGATTGCTCAAAGCTTATTTATGACTAAGCCTGAAAAGAATTGTACTATAAAGCTCCATTCCTAAACTTGCCTACTTGACATTATAGTCCACTGAGCACAAGGGGATTTCCAGGTAAGAATGTTTAGGATTTATTCTGCCTTGCAATAATCAGCCATATAGTTCAATGGCAGCTAGTCGTTCCCATGGAGCAACAGATCCATTCCAGATTTTATCTTTACTTTAAATGAGCTATCCAAGGTGCTGAACTCTACCCTCAAAATAAGTTCAGCACCTTGGGTAGCTCATTTAAATCTCCCAGATGAATTCACTGCCCACTGGCATGGGAGCCACTAGTTACCACTGAAGCAATCTGAAAAGAATTTACACATGATGTACTGTTTCTGTTTGTACTATTTGTTTGAAGTGGGAACAGCATATTTAAATGCTTTCAAAGATTAATTGTGAAAGAATTATAGTGCTATTTTAGTCTCAGGAAAATCAGCAAGGTCAGCTTGTTCTGAAAGTGTCCCTCTCATATTTGTAAGATACCTTTTTCAAGAACAGAGTCACAAGAACCTGTCTTTTACATGGCCTTCTTTTGAGCCGTGCTTCTGTGATAAGCAGTCAATACACAAATTCCTCAGCTTAGTTTTAGGTGGATATACATACACAACTGTTTATAGTTTTCATTTTCAGAATGCCCTGTCCCAAAGGCTTATGAGGGGCACCAGCTTTCAATGAAGATACAAAAAGGTTAATCTAACATAATCCCATACATGTTTAATCTGCAAATACAACTTTGTGTCCATTATGGGCTTTCTTTCTGAAACTGCTTTCTCCCAGGCACTTTCACTTCCGTGTTCATATTACACCCTCAGAAATAACCATGAATTCATCACTGTCTCTCTCACACAGGTAGGCTTTAAGGAGTCACCTGGCTTCCCACATGTTTCTTGCTGCTGGGTTGATCTCTTTCCTTCCCTGGCTGGTGCTGCATAACCTCCTTTCTCTCTTACGTCATGTGCATAGCAATCCTCCTCTTTCTCTGTTTAACATGCCCAGTAATCTGCCTGCAAATGCACCAGCTTGCCCTAACAGAATGATCCCTGTCACCTTAACCTCAGGCATAATATCACATGATGGGAGATTACATGATTAAGATGTTTCAGTCTTGTTGTTGCTGGTTTTAAAAGATTCAGGCTTTCCCCGTTCCCCTGTAGCATGACATTACCATTACAGGAACCTCATAGATAAACATATTCCCTTCTTTTTTTCAATTTCTTCAGCAATTTCTTTCCCCTATAAGCTTCTGATTGCTGAATGTCATCTCTTTGCTAGTGTATTTTTGAGCATGTTTCCTTATACTCTTTCTTTTTTCATTGCTATCCCAAGAAATGCTTTGGATTGCAAAGAAGTGTCCTTTATACTACACACATATGTGGTATGGATTGCAGTGGAAGCATACATAGTTTCAGAAGGAACTGGAATAAAGAGACAGATGTAAAGTCCTGGGGTTAAAAAGGCGCAACTTATGAAAGCACACAACCTGGCAGTTTACAAGGCCAAGACTTTAGTTTCCCAATCATTCCCTTCCCATCTGCCCATGAATTTCTTCAGGAAGAAGAAAATGGCTTAATGCATAAATAATAAATAAAACCGGACTGGAGCCAATGAATGAAGTTATATCATATACCTATCCTTTCGTGCTTCTAGATCTTAGCAAAAATGCATAATAAAGCAACTCTTACCCTCACTGATGCCCATTTCTGCTTATTTGCTTCTTCCCACCACTTTTTTCAGGATGAATTTAAATTCAGGATGTATGTAACACTTTCAGTTTGGCTTTTTTTCCTGAAACAGATGTACAGAAAGATACATTCTGTCTCCATATTTTAAACAGAACACGCTTGGTCTCAGTGGAGATATGTATATCCAAATGAGGCCTGGAAATCAGCAGAGTAGAAGGAAAAACAGTATTTTTCCTCATCCAGCTTCTCTAGTGCTCTCAAAACATCAAATCTTTTTTATTCTATATGAAATTATAGCCTCCTACGGAACCTTAAAATTTATAGGATCTGGAGAAAGAATGTAGTCACTGGAACTCACATTTTATTCTCAGTCATTGCTTTGGTCAAGCAGAATTATTTCCCTTACAGATCGAAGGTTTGGTTTTGGAAATCTGTCCTTTCTCCAAGTGCCTCTTTGCCTGCAGATATAAGGCTGTCTTCTGGTTTTATCAAAGAGGCTGGATGTAAAGTCATTTACTGGCTTGGACTCTTTTTCAGAGCTTGGAAATTGCTTTCTTTTATTATTACTTTTATTCTTTTATATTAAAATCATTCTAATTCATTACTAACCAAAAAGTAATTAGTTACATTATATCTACAGTTTCTAAGAGTATCACTTACTATTTATATTCCTCAGAAGTAACTTTGCTAATTACTTAATGTTGATCTTAAAAATTGAATGCTACAGGCCACTGGCTTGTGTTAAAAGCACAATTCCTCCTTCCATCCACCTTATCATCATAAAAGAACTGTAGCACTAGGAACAACACAAGCCAGTGTCTGAACCATGTGATAATCCTCCTCTTCCACCATATAGTGAGGACTTACCCCATAAGTATAAAATTAACTACAATTTGCAGTTACATAGCCAAAGAAAGGAATTTATCTTTCATAAATTGTAATCATTGTTATACTTGTTATTTTGTTTTCTTGTTGTTGCCTTGTTTGATGTGTTTTTATAATTTTTATAAATAAAAATTATTTTTTTAAAAATAAAAATGAAGATAGAGTTTCAATCCCTCTTCAAACAGCCCTTTTTGTTTACCAAGCTCCCTGACAAGTTTTATGTACACTGAGATCAAAAGCAGGTCTCTGTATCATATGACGTTCTCACAAAAAGCCCTTTCTGTATCAGAAGTAGGTTCAAGAGCCAGATGTACTTAAGCAAATCTAGCTTCTTTTGTTGTAATCATTACCTGTTGCTTGAAGAAAAAAGCATGGAGAAAGATCAGTCTCCCTGAACATGGTGCTACAGTAGAGAAGTAATATAAAAATTGACACAAGAAAAGGTGAAGGTTAGACTAATTCTGTACTAAGAGGAATCCAGACCACAAAAGGAATTAAAAAGCACTAGCTCTTTCTGTTTTACAATACAATGCCTACAAGTACATGATGGTACAAAAACGTTACTTACAAATCTCCAGCACACTAAATTTACACTAATGACTTTAAATCTTTACTCAAGGTTCCATCCATAATAGGAAATAATGATGATCCTCTGCTTACTCTTGACACTTATGGTAAAGGAGTCCTTCTAGTCACTCCAGGGCAGGCTTTTATAGATGGAACAAGCCAAACATAAAATGACTAGAGCTCTTTTTGAAAGCCTAAGTGTCACCTTATCTTAGATTAGCATAACTTGAACTAATTGTGTTTAGATTGCTGTCTGTTACAGGTGCCCTTCTACTAGTTGTTTCTTTTACATTCTTTTCAGCAAAGCTAACACATAAAGAAAAACACAAAGAATCCTCTAACTGCCCAGGAATTCTGATGTTTTCCAATCAGTGTAGTGATACCAGCAGAAGTATTTGGTTTGGGCAAATGGCCCCCACCCACTAAACCCCTAACACTTCTCCCAACCAGCAGAGAGGTCAGAGGTGTAGTCAAGGAAGGTCAGTGGTTGCACTGTCAGTGGAGTGGTGAAGCTACTCTGAACTTAGCCTGAACTTTGAAAGAGCTATCCAACATGCTGAATCTAACTCAGGGTAGTGTTACCCTGTTTACTGGGGGTCCTGAGAGGGACACCTAAATAACCAAACTATAAAACACAATTTTGGGGAAAATTAGCTGGAGCATTCACTTAAGCTACCAAGAGGCAGGGTAACTTAGCAGGATGTTACAACCCAGCATCTACGGGGTCAGATCAGTCAAGCAGCCAGACGGGTCTAAAGTAATCAAATGATGTTTTATTCCATACAAACAGATATTAAAGACACCACAGTCACACAGCTAACTAAGAGATTAGAGACTGAATTAAGGATAGAGATTTTCAGGGGGAAATGGGTGATACGACACCTGTCTCGTCATCCTGGACCTTGCGGGAGAAGCCGGGGGTGCAGAGAAGAAGGTCAGCTTGATTAGCTGAGGGGAGCTCGCCAAGCAATGCGATGGGATGAAACTCAGGAGTGATCCCAGGAAGGTCTCGGAATCAGGGGTTTTTATAGAGTGAATTGGGACTCCAGGCTATGCCTTACTCGGGGAGAACAATGAGTTTTGGGTGCGAGACAATGTCTTGGAAAGG
Organism: Iguana delicatissima; assembly: GCA_948472985.1. NCBI lineage: Eukaryota > Metazoa > Chordata > Lepidosauria > Squamata > Iguanidae > Iguana > Iguana delicatissima. The sequence continues at coordinate 308,071 of CAOKZL010000478.1, read as the reverse complement.
TCACAACTTTGCATGATGGAATCAGAGCCGAATTAACAATAGTGTGGCCAGTATGCAAATGCGCAGTGCTTACCAGTCGACAGCACAACCTTTGTCCAGTAGCCTGCTCAGGGCAGGAAGCCTTTGTTAGTATCACACATATGTAAGGAGGTGTTTGCCAGAGAGGTCCCTGAAGCGACGAACCGGCTATGTCTGGCCTGCCTGGGTGGGGAATGGAATGTCCAGCAATTATCGGCCGTGCCTGTTTGCGTGCTTGTCTGGTGGCCTCGCAAACATGTGGAGTGGGGAGGCAAAGGAAAGCCGAATTGTTTGATGTCAAAGTGATATCGGGTGCTATCTCTGGGTAGGCCTAGACTGCAGTAACAGTAGGATTCATCAGCTTGGATAGCTCATTTGAAGTTTACGTAAAAAGCTGTAGTAGATTCACCAGCTCACTGGAATTGCAGCCATCCAATTCTCAAGGGTTTACATAAACCATGTGGGACAATCTGTGGCTCTTGCTCCACATGTACACCCTCAAGGCTGTTTCTGTGGCTCTTGCCTACTTCATACTCTGCAGACTGCCCTGATTCTGGCCAAAAAGGATTTGAATGGTTTTCCCCACCCTCTTGTTTCCTTGTCTTCTTCTTCTGGTGCTTCCAGGAGTGACAATTTACATTCACATAGGTTGTGTGTATACATAGGTACATGCACACACATATAGAAAGCCATGCACTGTTTAACATTAGGGAATATCTGATCTACTTGTTTTTCAAAACCAAAGGCAACTTCTCTTTCATTGGGAAAGGGGACTTTTCAGTTTCGGCAATCCATGTGGCCTCCCAAAAGTGCCTGGGCAGAGTATTGACCCCCAAACCTGCCACAATTGCCCTCCTCTCACTTAGGAACTTTTCAGGTAGCAGATTGAATATGCATGGTACCACCTCTGTTAGCCCCTTGGCTTCACCTTTGCTACCTCCTGTTCATCAGCAACAACAGACATTAGTTACCATTGGATGTCATAAAATCAGTACTAATATAGGAGTCAATAAAGCCATAGAATATGTTCAGCAAAACACTCTATGTCTTGTACGAATGAGTTCACCAATATATAGCAAGATATCCTCTGACTGTAATTTTATTTAAACCTTATATATCTTAAGCTGCCACTTCTCTTTCTTGTGGACTATATTCTTCAAGATCTAGGTGTGCAATCTTGTCTGTGGGCCCCTGCTAATGTCATCATTGGTATATTTGTTTCATCACGTCAGCAATGCCAGCAAATGTTTATTCCATGCTGAACATAGTGTTCACGAAGAAAGTATGCTATTGCTTGACACTGCATTCCTGTTTACTCAAAATTTCATTAGCCAGCCTTGGCCTTCTGGAGATGCTCAGGTCTTCAGCAGTAATTCAAGAAGTTCAGAGAGGGAAAGAAGCCTACAGATTCCTGGTTTATCCCAAAAGCAAACTTGTACTATGGAAACAATTAAGATGTGTAATTCCTATTGGAACTGCAGAAGGAAACAGTAAGCAAGGTATTTGCACCCCCAGTTCAAAGTGTGCAAATTATATATATATATAAACATAAAAATTAAGCAACTGCCAAGGTGGATTTTGTGCTTTACATCTAAGTTTTAAATCAAAATTGGCAGGAGCAGTAAATTAATTAATCTTGAATTACAATGGAACTGCTAAGAAAGTACCTGTGACATTCAAATTAATACCAAAAGTGCATTGGATGATTAATGTTACTACAATGAACATAGAAGAAATTAATAAAGATTAGACCAATTATTACAAAGTGTCATCCACTAGAGATAGTTCACTGCAAAATATGATGTATACCATGAAAAAGGCAATCTCTTTCCCCCGGAAAAATCATGTTAATAGAATGATAAAGATCTGGTGCAAAATTAAATCACCTAAAAAGTGTTTTGAGTCAGTTCTCCTAAGATGTAGATACCTACATTCCCACTGTGTTGTATGGTCTTTATTGTTTAACAGGCACATATTAGACATGTAGAGCTGTGTATGACCAGCTTTTGACTGGTTATGGGTGGGAGTGGAAAAGGATATTTGAGTGAACATACTGCAAAGTGAATCAACAACCATCATTTAGTCATCTTGACTTCTAGTGAGAGTTCCTGACTGATTTTCTCCCAGGTTCATTCCCCTTTCCTTATAGTGGTGTATGGTAACAGCACAACTCTCCTTCAGTACCACATTTCAAATAAATTGATTTTCTTTGTCATGTGATGGTTTTCCCTATTAGTATATCCTTTCCTTACAAAGATGCCTTTCAAAAATAATTAATTAGGTTAAACCCTGTGACACACTTTAGAATGCCCATGTGCCTGGGGAGTTTGATGAGAATTTTTCCCATCAGCCCAACTCTGGAGCAAATTGACAGAAGAGGAGAAAAAGTATTTTGGATTTTCTGGCTGAGTTGACAAAATCTTGACAATTCTGACTCTTTTCAGTGTGTGTGTGTGTATTATCTATGGTGTTAATATGGAATAAGATTTTGATTTAAAAAAAACACTTAAATTCATTTAATTGTGAAGCATTTTTGACTCCAGTCCAATTTCCCAGTGCAAGTGTAGAAAAACAAAAACAAAAAACAAAACAAAGCAAAACTGATTATCCAAAGCACTGTTTGTTGTGCAGAATCAAGTGTGTTCCATTTAAAAGCCTAAGAGTCAGAATATACAAAGCAGAATAAAATAAACTTAAATCAAATGATATAAAATGAAACGTACTCTTCTTGTACTGTGGAATATTTTCTTAGCCCAACAAATTTCAATTTCATCTCATTAGGGAAAAAGAGATCAATCTTTTCCAAATGAACCTCATCATTTGATAATCAGAGTCCATCACTTCTGCTTCACTGTATTATGGTTCTAACAACAACAACAACAACAACAACAACAACAACAACAACAAACATGAAGCATTTTTTTTCATCAATATAATACATTGGCTGTGGAAAAAAATTATCCCAATACCAAAAATCAATAGATCCCTGGAATATTTCTTAAGGGTCCCAGTGATTTTTGGTTTATAGCAAGGAGTAAAATTTGGATGCATTCTTTACAACTATACAGGTGATAGCATCACAGAATGCCTCAATTATAGGTCTAATGCTATGTGGATTCTGCAACAAAATGTGACTCTAGGGAACTAAAATATCCCATTTTCACTTCTACATGCCAGCTTTTAGCTGGAGGTGGTCTTACTTTCCCTTCCCCATTGATGAGAAAAGGGTGGCACTTAATGAGATAACCTTGTGTCATGCCAACCTAATTTAAAGTGGCATGGCCCAGATCTCACTTGCCCTTCCTAATACAGTATGGTATTTCCAAGTTGCCTTTTGGGATGAGTAGGAATTTTTGGTTGTCCCCTGACAGCTTTTTTTTTTACCATGCTGCATTCTAAATTTGGTCCTTTTGACTATTGGCATTTTCAAGTTATGTGCGGTATGTTGGTAATATGGTATCCTGCTGAATCTTCTGAGACACTGACTGGTGAAGGACTTCAGCTCACATATCTCACATTGCCAACCATATCAACAGGAAAAAGTGGAGGGGAGGGCATCCTCAGCCCAGGTGGAATCTCTCTAAAAAAAGTGCTAAATATTACCACCTGAGGAACCCATTTAGGATCCTCCATTCCTCTTCAAGGGAAACTGGCAATGATGAACTGTAATGCCTTGACAGTTTCAATTCTGAGCTTGGATGCAGTCATTTGATGGTAGGTATGGCTTGTCCAGGTTTCTCAAAAGGGAAGTGCCTACACTTTCTGCCTCATTGAAGTTTTGGTCATTTGTTAGACCAACTCTTTCCAGTGGGAGAGCAATGTAGTGCTAGAAGGTGTGGCTTGTAACCAGAATGAAGAGTGGGGAAGATTCAAGAGAGTTTTGTACTAAAGTCAAGTAACATACAGCAGCTTATTTGGGGATGTTTCTAAAGATGACTGCACTTACCACACACCCATGTATACAATGAGACTTTAAAGGATTGGAAGGCTTTGAAGAATTTTCTGCCATATACACCCATTGACCTTTTCTGGAGACTGTTCTGGCTGAGCAATTGAGGCTGAGAACACAGAGCATGTTGTATTCCACATCGTGTCAGTCATTACTCTCTTTTTGACATTACTTGTGTTCTTAAGTCAATGCATTCTTAATTAATGAGGCATTTGTTCTCAATCAAGAAACCATTTAAAACACACTTTTAATTTTAATGAGTTTTCTGTGATTAATTATTTCCACATGACTTATTCATACTTTAGGACATTTCATAATTTACATTTTTTCTCCCCTGAGCAGCATCAAACTTTCTGAAGACTGAGAGTGGCTTTGACCCAGTACTTGACTCAAGCGTGTATTTCTAGACTGGATGGTGAATTTTTTTGCAGAAGCTGCCATGTTTCCGGGATTCATAGATGCTTCTTCATAAGTGGTACATGTGTGATACTTACACTGTTCTGCTCTGAAATATGTTAATGTAGCCAGTCATTCAAGAAATATATATTTAAGACTACATATTCCTCTTGCTACTTCACCATACTGTATCTAAAATACTTGCTCTTGTGGTTATAACATTTTGCTTGACTCTCAGGTAAAGCAATCCATAGAATTTAGTATAAAAATCCTATTTCTGGCTTCTTCATTCGTTCTAGCCCTCAGTTCAGCCTGTGCTTTAATCAATGTTTTGGCACGGCAAGGTCTGTGAAGCCACTTGAGCAAAATTTAAGTTTCCATTAATTGACTCCTATCAAACTCCTAATTGGAAAAGCTCTGATACCCGTATTAGCATTTCCCACTTGCTGACTAGAGGAAGGAAGGAGAAGTGTATGTCCCTTTCAGCAGACTGCCCTAATGAGAACAAATGCACTTCCTAGTTAATAGATAAAGAAAAATGATCTTAATCCAGTTCTTAAAGTAACACAGCATCCAAGTGTTACAATGAAATAGAAACATGGATGGTTTCAGTAAAGATAAACAGAATGATCTAAAAACAAAGGACACCAAGACAAATGTAATGAGTCTCTTAACTAAAATGACATTCTCTGAAAAAAAGGAAGGCTTTGGATCTGGATCCCTTTCACGTTACACAGTTATTGCACTGTAATTTTACTTTAACTGCCATGATTTCACCTAATGAAATCATGGAATTTGTCATTTGATGATGCAATAAAGTTATCTGGCTGCAAATTCTAAATACCCCTCCATAGCCTGCAAACTCTAGAATACCACATGATGCAGATATATACTACTGCGATGGGCTAGTATGAAAAAGCCCCTGACATCTTTTTAAACAAGCATGTTGGTGTTACTTGATTTTATTCACCAACACTTTTGGTTCTGCATTTTTGCTTGTGCTGATTCTTTTAGCTTGTTTCCAACCATGAGACTGGTTATTGTTCTATTTTGCAATCTAGTTTTAAGAAGCAGAAAAGCAGCTAACAAATTTTTCTTAAATCTATCAAATTATAGTCATTATAATCACAATTTTAGTTGCTAGTTTTTAGTTCAGTCTTATTTTACTATAAATAATTAGGTGGCTTTAGGCAAGCTCACACTTTCACTGCTTCCTCCTGCCAGCTGCAACATAGACATGCTGACCTTGACTCACCTTATTGTGCTGTTATGAGATTACTGAGATAATGTGTGTGAGGCACCTCTTTAGAACACCGTATAAATGACAAGCAGAGTGAATTCAGAAGTGAGGGCATTTAGGAAAATGAACATTCAACAGCATGGAAATCCCAGCCCCAATGAACCAAACCTCAACTTAGGGCTGGTCTGGGGTAGTAACCAGCCTTGGGTAGCATATGTTACTACCCTCTTTCCTGTCTATTCAATATAAAGAAACCAGTTAGATTGGCAGATGAATTAAATGTCAGTGCTGGTAACTGAGGATGTTCACCACCATACCAGTAGATGTCTGGATAACTTTTGCAGGACAGGCTCTGTGACACAAAGCTCTGTCCTCCAAAAGAAGGAAGTAGGAGTTCTGAGTGATTGCTGCCACCGCCCTGCAGCATTTGCTGATGGAAGTGTTTGCTTCATTTTCCCTAATCATAGGATTGATCCTATGCTAACTGAATTCTGAATACAGCTCACTTTACAAGTGATATGTCCCAGGGGGTGGAGAAGCCCTAAAGAAGGGCCTGTACTTGCTGGCTGAGTTCCAAAGCAGAGGAAGAGCTGGACCTGGAGAATAACTGTAGTTACCAGGATGTGGTAGGCCCTTTTAATTCTGAAGAAGGTAGTGGTATTTTCAGTTGTGTACTTAGAAGGAAGCAAAGGGATAAATTCTTTGTAGAGTGATTTTTATATTGTATTTGCTTCTAATTTTTTATTTTTAAAATTTATTTAGGACTTTACCGCAGCAATACTGAGCAGCATAGGGCAGAAAAATCCTGCAATCAAGTCCTGTATTGACGCCTCATTGGATACATGGAACCTTGGGGAAAAGGCATGTGGGTCAAATTCAATATACAATTTGTATTTCTATTAAAAGTGTATATTGAGATTTAAAGTGCAATTGTGTTTGCTATATTCAATTATGGCTGGGCCCATAGAACCCAGAAAGCAGTATACTAATACCCAGTCATCCCTACCAGTTCCACTATTTCCTTAGAACATTTCCTGTGTAAGATGGAGTAAGATGGAAGGAGCAATGGCAGAAAATAGCACTGCAGACAGAACAACTCTTTGTAGGCCTTTCATCCTTCATGCCCTAAATATTGGCCTGGATGCTGAAGAGCATTATTCCCTTCTTGAGTTATCTGATTAGTGTTCCCTTCTTCTCTCAAGCTCCTTCAGCAAATGATGAGAAAAGGGAAGCCAAAACCTCCCCCATGCACCATGGCAGAAAGGTACATGTTTGAGATCTTGGACCTTCAGGGTCATGCTTATAAGCAAAAGAACCTCTTCTTTAGAAGACTATCCATGCAGTTTACAAAGACAGCTGGAAGGAATGGCTGAGAGCAAGTAACCTAAAATTTGTGTTTTTTGAAGGTTTTCCAGGGGAAAAAAAGTTGCGAAGGATCCCAGTTTTCCCAAGAAGTTTTCAGAAAGGGTTGGGGTAAATAAATCAGTTATGAAGTCAGCCAAGAGAAGCTCAGCAATCAATAACAACTATTTCATTTAGATGATATTTGTATATCTTGTCACTCAAATATAACTGGTGTTGAGTTTAACAGGAGTTACCTCCACATATCCTATGATGGGATTACACCACGAAAGAAGCTAATGCTTTAGAATCCATCCATCTACTTCTTAGGTGGTTATTTGTATGTTTCAGGAAACATGAAGTAAACATGCCAGTACCACTTGTCAGTACCACATCTGCCACATCTCTGTGAGAGCCAGTGTGGTGTAGTAGTTTGAAAGCTGGATTAGGACTCTGGGGGTCAGAGTTCAAATTCTCACTCACCCGCAGATTGCCACAAGATGACCCTGAGCAAATCACACTCTCTAAGCCTAAGAAGAAGGCAATGACAAATGTCCTCTGAATAAACCTTGCCAAGAAAACCCTATGAGAGGGTTGCCATAAGTCAGAGTTGATCTGACAGCATGTAACAACTGCCACCGGTGGAGGTAGAGTACATACCAGTTCAAAATTGATCTTTAGTTCACATCTTTTGCCTCAGAAAAGCATAATAGTTGGCACTTGCAGAAATTATTCCAAAGGAATGCAAAAGGATGTCCAAGCTACTTGCTTGCCCTCTTTTCTCACCTTATGTACTATCTACTCAGTGTTTAAAAAGTAGACTAAACCTATTAGCAGTGACCAACATTTACTCTGTAACATAGTAATACAAAATCATTCAGGCAGTTTATGTTTGGCACTAACTCAAAATCATTATTTTATGAGGAAACAGTGTTTTCCCTACTGAGAGTGTTCCTTTTATGGGCCCAGTCCTTACTAGTTTTTTTTTAAAAATCATATGTTTCAATATTTTATGTTTCCCTATAAAAACTGCCACCATAGAATTGAATGCTGTTATGTCTACTCTAGGACTATGTGGCGAACTCCATATATATGAAGACAGTTCTTTCTCTGGTCTTTCCAGTACTTCAAAGTTTATGTACAGGAGTTTGTATGTTGTACTGATAGACAGTAGATAGTCATTCATAAACTGCTGTCTCTTCACAGTATAGGCTGCCATCTCATTCCACAGGCAGCCAGTCAAGTGCAGAGAGGAGCATTCACATCACACTCCCATTGCAATGGAACAATGACAGAGACAGGTAAGGTACAGAAATGGCCTGTGGTAGGTCAGTGGCCCAATGTAAACACATCTTTTATTTTTCTTTTGTAACTTTTATTTCTGTGAACATCCACTGTCTTGACATGTGACTAGGATGATAGGGTTGAATGTGCTGATATCAATGAATAATCTACAGACAACAATTACTTTGAAGATTTCCTCTCTGTTCTCTTCCCAAAAGCTTTCCTTACTCCAGAATTTATACTACCTAGAGTACTTATGGGAAGCATAGTATCTAGGAAAGCCTCATTCGTTGTTTACCTGCTGCAATTAAGTGACTTAAAAGAGTCACTGAAACCATATAGCCTTGTGGCCAGCACAAGAAATTAAGGGATGAATGTTTAAACATTTAACGTCTTAATTTTTGAGTGGGAAAATAAATTGCATGTCTTTGAAAAATATAAAGAGTTCAGCAATGCAAGTGTCTATGTTTGACTAGTACAGTTGGCTTTCAGAAGACTTTTTTTTTCCAGAGTTCAAAATACAGAGAAAAATAAATTTCAAAAGTCGTTCCTGAATGATGTGATAACAGATCAAAGGGCTTTCCTTTATTGCAATATTTTCATCCTTGTAGAATAGAATCACATTGGACTTTGCCTTTTGTTTGAATTCTTTACCTTTTAATAAGTGAACTTTTGAAATTACTTCAGCGAACAAAGGTTCCTCTTTTACAGTTAAACTTTTAACCCATGTGGTTGAACTGGTGTAGGCCAAAGGAGAACGCCATCATGTTTTCGCTGAACTTTTTACCCTTTGGAAAAAAAGGGACAAGTTTAAAGTTCATTTAGTGAGCAAGAGGTCTCTGGTGGGTATTTCTGGTATTATTAACTTCCTGACCTCAGATAATTAAAAGGGAACAGTGAAGGCACTATAGACTTAGACTCAACTTTGAACTTTTAACCTCTGTTGCAAAACTATTTTGTGTACAAGTAGCATGTATGCTCAACCCATTTATTATTAACTTTCTTCAACCCTTGGATGCAAAATAATGTCAGTAAAATTCTTTTCCTTGTCAGCCCAAAATGCACTGTATTTTTTTTTTTTTACTTACTCAATATGCTACATACAATTGATCAAAATATAACAAAAAAATATTGGAGGATCTTACTTTATATGATAACGACAGCAAGAACTGAATACGCCAAACTTTGGAAAAATGAAGAACTCCCCAATGTAGATCAGTGGTTATCCCAGTGGTTCTCAACCTGTGGGTCCCCAGATGTTTATGGACTTCAGCTCCCAGAAGCCCTAAGCATTGACCATAGTGGCTGAGGCTTCTGGGAGCTGAAGTCCACGAACATCTGGGAACCCACAGGTTGAGAACCACTGGGTTATCCACTTTGTTAGAAACAAAAAATGCTGATATAGTAACTCAGACACTTAAAGGTCGAACAGATGAAGAAAGTGATAAAGAATGGGACCCTTTGAAACAATTCCTTCAAAAGTGGAAAATGCAAAATTAGTTAATAAATAGTTCTGATTAATTTGGTAAAGGTAAACATTTAGGAAAACGGGGTAACAAACTTATGAAGTTTACACTCCGAGAAGGAGGTAAAAATATTTATCTGATTTTATATTAATTGAAAAAGCACATTTAGATTTGACAAATGAGATAAAGATGGCAGACTAGACTAAAATTAAAACACCAGATAGATGGGAATTTACAGAAACAAACAAGTTAATTGAACGAATATATGTTGGTCTCTCCATTATGAAGAAAAGATGACAGCTTATTTTCAGACTTATCCACATCTCACTGCTATTTGTGAAAATCAGAAAATTGGCCTGCATTAACAGAAGTAGTTTCCAAATTAAGGGAAATAATAATCCAACTATATTCTGCACTGCTTAGACCACATCTAGGACACTACATTCATTTCTGGGTACCTCATTTTAAGGATATAGACAAATTGGAGCACGTTCAGAGAAGAGCAAAAAGGATGAGAAGAGGTATGGAAATAAAAAGCATATGAGGAAAGGTTGAAAGGGTTAGGCATATTCAGCCTGGTGAAAAGCAGACTAGGAGGTGACATGATTGCATTCTTTGAGTATTTGAAGAGCTGTCACAGAGAGAAGGGAGCAGGCCTGTTCTCTGCTGCCCGAGAGAGTAGGACCAGGTGTAATGTTTTCATCTGAACATTAGAAGGAATTTCTTGAGAGCAAAAGGGGTTTGACAATGTAGCCAATGCCAAGAGAAGTGGTAGGATATCCTTCTCTGGACATCTTTAAAAGAGGCTGGACATCTATCTGCTAGGTATACTCTAGCTGAAGATCCTGCATTGAAAGGGATTGGATCTGATGGCCCATGAGGTTGTATGATTCTATAATTATAGAATTGTAGAATTCCACATTATGATTCTATAATTCTAGTATTCTATATTGTAAGCCACTCTGGGTCCAATACTGGGAGAAGGGGAGGGTGTAAATAGAATGAATGAATGAATGAATGAATGAATGAATGAATGAATGAATGAAACAATTGAGAGCTAAAAAAGAAGGTATTAAATTTAACTTAGAAATAAGGTAGCAATAAGAACATAAGAACACAATTCTGGATCAGGCCATGGCCTATCTAGTCCAATCTATTTTCACACAGTAGCCAATCAGTTGCCCATAGGAAGCCCACCAAAAAGTTCTGCATATACCTGTATCCTCCATTTTGTGTTCTCTAGCAACTGATATGCAGAACATTATTGCCTCTGATACTAAAAATGAGATATGCCATTATTTCAGGTGATTTGGGGAATTCCTTTCAATTACTATGGCCTGATAATGTGGACAAGACATTTGAATCAGTCCATCTCACTCCATGTAAGCTTGACCCTTGACCCCTTGATTGTAGTGGAGGTGGGTCCTGATGTCAGGATCAGTTGAGCAGTTTGGCAGTACTCTTGGATCTATTTTCGTCAGTGGAGGCCCATGTGGACTTTGTGGCTAGGAGTCTGTCACACAATCCTTTCTTGACTGAAGATAAGGTGACCAAAGAAGGTGGAAGCTGAAGTGATAAAAAATGCAGCAGTTAGATGGTTGACCAGAACATCTTATGGAAACCATTTTAACACCAGTTCTAAAGGAACAGCTCTGATTGCCAATATGCTTCCTATCTGATTATGACGTGGAATCTCAATACTTGAAGGAGCATCTCTCCCCATATACAAGAATGAGGTCTAGTAGAGGGGCCTTCATCTGTGTCTCACTGGTGGGAGCAATGTGCTATACTGGAACATGGAAAAGGGCCTTCACTATGGCACCCAATGGAGATTACAAAACACAAACATGGTCACTTTCCCCACACCTGTTCCCTTGCATGTCTTCAAAAAATAAAATAAAAAAAATAAAATAAAATAAAATAAAATAATCCTTGCCTGATAAAGATGCCAGTGTGTTTTGATTTTACTGAAGTTTTGGTCAACATAATTGGTCAACATAACACAAAGGATTTTGGAATTTGTCTTATGAATGATGAGGCTACTTCTGCATTTAATGAATGATACCTGGCCCTGCCTACTTTCTTTACCTACCTTTTCCTTGATATTGTCCAATACAGTTAGCTTTGTCCAGTACTAGAATATAGTCCTCACACCAGTTATTTCACTTCCTTCTGTTTTAACATAAGCAAAATAGCCTTGAAGTACCACTACAGAACTCTCATGGACTTAGGGTCTTATAAAAGAAAAACATGTTGAAAACTGTAAAATATCTATTTGTTTATTTCACTTGCCTTGGTATATCTTGTGAGAGTCAGTGTGGTGAGGTGGTTTGAGCATGGGACTATGACTCTGGAGTCCAGGGGTTTAAATCCCACTCAGCCGTGGAAACCCACTGGGCAAGTCATACTCTTTCACTCAGAGAAGGCAAAGGCAAACCTTCCTCTGAGCAAATCTTGCCAAGAAAATCCCATGATAGGGTCACTTTAGGGTCACTGTGAGTCTGAAATGACCTGCAGGCACACAACAAAGTTTATCTTGATCTCCAAGGGGGTCGGTCTGTCTGTCTGTCTGTCTGTCTGTCTTTCTTTCTTTCTTTCTTTCTTTCTTTCTTTCTTTCTTTCTTTCTTTCTTTCTTTCCTTTTTGGTAGCAAACCCTGAAATGCACAGGAGCAATAGCCAGCGTCAGTAATGTAAAGCTGACTAAGGATGATGTTGACGTTGCCCTCATCTGAAGCCACTGCTGTAGAAGAAAAGCTATTATTAAAGGAATTCAAAGGGCATTTGACATAATCGGGTCAGCCAGAGGTGCATAAACAAGAGGCCAAAGAAAACACAGAAATGTGTCTTTCAGTTCTATACCTGCAAGACATGCACTGTGAAGCTTTATTCACACCTGCTTGCATGGCATTTCTCTCTCCCTCTGCTCTCTCTCCATTCCTCCAGCCCCTTTCATATTTTTTCTGCCAGGCAATTTTATTCCCTGCAACCTGACACACAAAAGGACATTTCAAAGCGAATACCTACTTCTTAAGCACATCTTCTCTTTATTCCAAGATTTTTAAGCAAATCTTCATAGCAGGCAAATTTCTTTAGCAGGGCTGCTTAATGGCTAGCTGCCCCCTATTGTGTTTTGCCTGCCAGAGAGAGAGAAAGAGAAAAAAAGGCATCACAGTTTTGTCAGAGATGAAGGACAGAAGGAAACAAGGATCAGAATGGATGCTGTACGTTGATCAGTCACTTTAAAAAGACAACAGGCATTCACAGGGATTATGTATTTTGTATTCATTTTCCTTAAAATGTATACAATTGGGTGATTACACTCGCTATGCTCATTTTGGAATGAACAAATATGACTGGGCTCGTTTCTGGAACAGAAATATAAAATGAGATTATTGATGGATCAGACATCAGGCTGTTATTTAAAAGATAGCATAAAATAATTGCTGTCATTTTGCTGTACATCTACATTGTTTTGCTTAGGGAGCTGCATTTAAAGGATCAGGGTAGTTCTTCTAGAAAGCAGAACTGATTGTGTGAGTATATGTGCTTTTGTTTGCGATATTGAGACAAACATAGGCAAAGTATGTTAAGAATGTTAAAAGTACATGCTAGGATGCATTCTTGCTTTACAAATGTATAATTAATTCACAGGTTTTACATTTATTTGTAATGTATTTCATGTAGGCGCCTATGCATTAGTGCCACTTCGATTGCTGTTTAAACTCTGAAGAGTGATATGGGTTAATTAGGTACTCCACTTAGAATTGGTTTGACCGGGGTAGTGGCATCCTATTGGCTATACAAGTCCAAGTGGCCAATAGATTTGTTCCTTTAGTCGAATGTCTTTCTGACAACTGGCTAGGACTTGGTGAAATCAATATCAGACCCCCAAGGAAAATTTCCAGGCAGTGTCAAAACTGGTTATGGTAACTTTGCTGTGGACTACCGTTCCTGTAAATCATTAGAAATTCAATTTCTGTTCTGGAATCAAAGGAAACCACTAGTTTGCCAAGAAATGAATAGCCCAGTTAAAGGCAGAATTCAACAGGTTCACATCTGTTAAGGAATTGATAGGACCAAGCCATTGGGAGCAAGTTCTGGGTCTGACCCCCAAACAACTTTTAAAACAATTACAGAATAGGGGTCAAATCTAAAATATCTACAGCTTAGGGTACACGGCACAACTACATGTATATGTCAGTTTTTAGGAAACGTCAGGAGAAATGTAAGGCCCAGATATGGAATCATGTTCTACTTAGTCCAAGATATTAAACAATTCTGAGAATAAGACATTACATTGTAGCACATTTGACTCAAACTATAGTGCACATTCAGGACCATTTATTTATTATGTTCATGCCAAATGCAAATATTGATAATTTCTCTTTATCTTACATTTTAAAGTTGTGTGCTGTGCTCCATTCTGATGAATAGTGGTGTACATATTTCACTTGGGCACAACAAATTCTGAGTTTCCAGGCACTGAGCAAAGTTGCCACTAATGCAATGCCTTCTCTGTCTTTCCACTACAGGCCATGCTCCTCCATCCTTATATTTCTGATGTTGTGGCAAAATATATGAAGAAATCTTCTACATAAGAGCAAAGGTCCATCTGATCTATCAGCACTGGCACAACCAGCATCATTTCTATACTGCCTTGCAACTACAAAATATGTCACTCAAGATGTCCAGTAACATGATTGAGAACAAATGTAAAATAAAACCATTAAAATTATCATTGCAAACCACTTTTCTTAAAATAAAGTCATTAAAATCACTAATCAATAAACAGTAAAATAGTTCAACGGGGCATTTTGAAAAGATGTGTCTCACACCCTTTCTAAAAACATTGAGAATCAGAAATTACTGGAATAGGGCACTGGTGTAAACTTGGAAGCAACATAAAGTCATCTGCCTGGTGATTATCATGCATGTCTTCACAGATATTCAAGATAGCCTCTTCTTGAAGATGTTAAGGTTTATAACAATATCATGCTCCCCCAGTGGCCAGTCACTGGAAGAATATAAGCAGGATCTGCAATCAAGGGTGGCTTCAATGTCACGGAAACCCTTCTTCTGGTGCAGATCCGCCGTTCCAAACGCCGCCGAATTTCGGGGCCCAAAATGGTGGCCGGTGGCTTCTGGCGGCACTCCGCCAATTAGGACAGTGTGCCAGCCGGAAGCCCGCCCCCGGGCAGATCTGCAGGGACGCGCTACCGCGTCTCTGCAGTTCTTGACCGGGGGCTGCTACGGGGCAGCGCGGTAAGTTTTATAAAAAACACTTTTGAAGGTGGTTTTTATAAAACTCACAGCGCCACCCCCGGGGCTGTGCTAGAACAGTTTGAGGTCTAGAACCTCACTTTTTTAAACTGCTCTAGTGCAGACCCCGGTGAAGAAGACCTCCTGGAGAGGTCGCTTGAGCGTGGGCAATATGCCCATGTGGAAATGGCCTTTGTTTTGGTGGTTCCAAACATATTTTCATCAATATTTTCATATTCTGTATTTGATTCTCCCTGACTTTATTGCTTTATCCTCTGATGATAGTTTTTATATTTATACTGTTTCATTCTGCTGATTATAATTTTTAAGCATATTAGGATTTTGCAGGGTTTGGTCTAATTTTTTGTGATGAAATTGTCATCCTTGAATGTAACCTTCCCTTACCAGGTCCCATCCAGTCTGAATAGTAACCACCCATAGGTGTTTTCCACACAAGGGCAATACATTGCACTACCACTGTATTCTTGCTGTTATGTCTGCACATTAAATCAGTTAGTATCGATGTTTCCTCTGCAGATTTGCATGGCTTGAGCTCTTAGCGCAATTACTATCAACGTAAAACCGATGTATTATAAAACCAGAAAAACTCCAATATAAAGCACAAAAACTGGTTTGGCTGCGATTCTGACAACATGCAGAAGGTGTACACATAGAGGTGGTTCTCTGTGGGCATTCCCACCTTTCCCTGGCATCATTTTTGTTCACTCCTGTCTCCACCCCTCAAACGCAGGGCAGGCGCTGGAATACATGAAATACGTTGGGATCCTCAGGATAGTTGCTTTTCAATTTCTGGCTATCTAGACCAGAGCTTTCCAAACTTTTCATGTTGGTCACACACTTTTTAGACAGGCATCATTTCACAACACAGTAATTTTACTAGCAATTTTACTAGTGAACTAGGGATGGGGCTTGTCTTCTGTAAGAACAAACTAAAGTACCTCCGCTGATACGTAGCAATGGGTTTGTTTTTTTAAAAAATTGACCAATCAGAGGCGGCAGTGTGGAGCAAGGGAGGGAGTAGGAGGAGGATGGAAGTTTCACGAGAATTGACGGAGCGGAAGCAGCAAACAATTTTCACTGCATTACTTCAACAGACACCGGAAGGCATGCAGATAACAATCTGGTAAAATTGGAGTAAGTTGGGTAAAAAAACACAGCTCACAACATGCGGTGAAACGCCACTCCACTCTGGTGCGGAAATGGCCATAGTCACACTGTTAGGAATGATTGGAGTTGTAGTTCAACACATAAATGGTTCTGGGTTGAGGGAACCTATTTCTGGAAGTTTAATTCAGAAAGGGAATGTCACAATGACTATATCACAACAAATAGCACAATGAAATTGAATGAAATTAAATACACTTCTATCGTGATTGTATCCTCTTTCTATTCAATTTCTCCACATCATTAATGATTTTAAAAATATTAGTTACCACCCCTTTTTGAATTAACAAATTAGCCTTTCCCTCATAGGGAAAGCATTTCTGTAACTCTCTGATAATTCATGTGGCTGTTCTATGCATGTCTTCCAGCTGTATGATGTCTGGCTGAAGATCTGGGGAGGGGGCAGGCTGACCTGCATACAGTTTTCCTAATAGGACTGAGCTGTAGGTTCATATAAAGGCACTTTGATACTTACAGTCTTATCTGAACTCCCCTTCCAAATGGAAAGGAATTTCTTATTTCCACAGCTGTCAAACCCTCAGTAGATACTTGAAACGAGCTATCTATCAGAAAGTCAATTTTTTCTGTCTCAGACAATATTAATGTACATGTAGTGTTAGGGACTTCTTATGCTCCATTGCGCATCGTTTAACACTTACTTACACTGAATCTTAGTTATCATTTTGTTGCCCATTTACCAAGTTTAAAAAAGTTTCTTCTGAAGCTGTTCTGATTTCACCATGCTACATAATTTTGCAACCAGTTGAAGAATGGGAAGTGCAGAGTCTGTATATGCAAAGTATAGGCACCGTCACTGGGTGAAGACCTGACAGCCTTCAACAACCCCAGTTGTTACAACAGACAAAGTGATTCCTTCCCTACAATTAGGATATCATGCCAATTGTAATGCATTTACCTATGAAATACTATCTTGATTATTGTTTACTGCTGCACATGTCAGCATGTGTATTCAAGCAGGTGACTTTAAGCTATTATTTCCATCTTTCCACTGAAGTCTTCAGTGTTATGCTAGAGAGCTGTCTCTCTCTCTTGATCTTTCACTCACACACACATGCACATAATAAGCAAGAACACTAGGACGGCACTCAAAAACCTGACAATAAATGAAAGCAACACTATTCTATCATGTCTGTTTATAGTCTCATTGTAACACAGATCACCATATTCTCAGGAGTTCTGTATTCCAAAGTACTGGCCAGCAATAGCTACAGCAAAATTTAGTTCAGTTTAGCCAAGAGAGATGCACAAGTGATGGCTGGAATCCAAGAGATCAATGGAGTGTCTGAAAGATGATCTGACATTATTGGTTAAACAAAGCAACCTGTGGGCATTTTTTGCTTGCTATGAGTCAACAGGATCTTTCTGCAGTAAGTTCAATGGAAGAAGGCTCTGGACTTGGTCTTCATTTCTAACACATTGCTATTTCAACCATTCTGTACAGTATCCATTTTTCTGGCTTTCACATGTGCTAGATTTAAGAGGTAGACAAATGTTACAAGGCCAACCAAACCAATAAGCAGTAAAATTGATCCTGCTGCATTCATACCTTTATAATTTAAGTGACTTTCAAAGGTCTCCTTCAAGGCCTAAGAGTTAAAAGGAAGCCTTAGTTTTACATAAAGGATTTCTTCCAAATTTATTTCTCTGTCCATCAAGGAATGAAAAGAGTCTCAAGTTCCTAGGAAATATTTCTCTTCTAGGAGGGAACTTTACTGAGTCATTGAAAAATTTATGTGACATATTTTTATCTCCTGCCATTTAATGAGGCCCCGGTGGTGTGCATGGTCCTTCCCCCACCCACCTTTTCCCTCACAATTCTGCAAAGTTAAAGTGGATAGATAGCGAAAAACTGGCTTAAGGTTCTGGCTAAAGTGGGATGTAGGCTTTCTTCTCGATCAAAGGAAAGTATATGCTATGGTGTCTGTAATTCCAAAGGCTGGGCCCAGTGATGGATATTTTGTGGTCAGAATGTTTCACAGAAAAACAACAACAACAACAGCAGTATCTCTTTTGTTGTCCTGAGACAAATTACTACTTCCAGCTAGACTAGACCCATTTGAATAAATTGCAGACTGGTAAATTAATACTTATATAAACTCCATTGGGTCTATTCTATTTGGGATTATTTAGGCCATTGCCTATCCATTGCTCTGTAATTCAAGGAAGTTGAAGATATCAGTGGTGCTCTTCAGCCTGTTATCAATGTATCCTTGTTAGTGTGTTTTTAGTATGTACCATACATATGTTCTAAGTGTGTGTTTTATCTCTTTCTTTTAATTTCTTAATTGCATTTGTTTTTAAATGAAATGTTGCTACTCCTTGTGACCTTGAGTACCATTTTAATTTTTAATTTTTTTTTTTGGCAGAAATGCACAATGAAACATTTATTTATTAATTAAGATAATTCATTCATTGCTTCAGCAAAAAGTCACTGTGAACAACAAGCCACTTTTCTACCCTTTGGGGGGATTCCACAAAACCTAGACTTTTTCAGTTTGCAAAATCTAATAGTTCCTTGGACCTGACAGTGTGGATTAGCTATTTCTGATTTACTGAGTTCTTGCGGTAGCAGTCAAATAGCAATATTTGAAGTACTAAAAAAAGTGCATTTGCCTATAGAAATACGTTGCACAAAATAATAATTGAGGTAATCATTTTTCTTCAGATTGTTTTTGACAGATTGTTGAGTGGGATCCTTCACAAAATATGGAGAACAATGAACACTGACGGGAACATCCTTCAAATTAAACCCAATTTCTCCAGTGGTACTCCCTCAAAACAGCATTGGTGGGAAATCTGAAAAGCAGCCTTTTCATATGAAAAGCTCCAGTTACTGGAATGGAGTCTCTTACAGTCCTTTGACACTTCCTATAGTTTCCAGTAATTCTCATATTCCATCTTACCCATTATTGTGGTGACAGAGGGACAGAAAATATGTTTTCCATGCTTCAGATCCTAGGTTCAGTCCTGGCCATTTCCACATTTGTGCTTCATTTTGAAAAATCAGATAGCAGATGATGGGGAAGACTTCTAGAGAGCCATAGCCAGTTAAAGGAGCGGTTGGATGAAACAGCCTGATTTCTCACTTGCTGCTCTACTATAATATCTAATCCTGATATTTGTTTGTAATTAAGGGAGTGAAGATTTTTTAAAAAATTATCTTGATTCTGCCCATTACATGTAGTTCTGTGAAAATGAATATTATGAAAAGAAGAAACTTCACCATGTGAAGTTTTTAAGCCTCCACATTCTACACTTGCGGTCTCTTTGAGTCTGCACAGTTACAGCACTTTGAGCTTTAGTCTCCCACCAAATACAAATTCCAGGATTCCATAGAATATAACCATGACAATTAAAGTGCTATTAATTATAATAGAGTGGAATAGACCAATAAAGAGTTACAGCCCAGAGTATTTGTATAGCATTCTCACTTCCTCACACTCTCAAATACCTATTTGGCTTTTATTTTCATTCTGTCTTTAGATACCTTACAGGCAAGTCATTTCAATTTGTACCCTACAGGATATTCATTTCAATTTGTGCATGGCAGCCCTGCTGAATCCATCCAATAACTTTAAATTGTTTCAGCCCCCTCATGCTACCGCACATACTATTTTGGAGGACTCCTCAATGCTCAGGGATGGCTATAGGGTTATCTTTAGGGGACTGTGGTTGGCAGAGAGAAAGGAGAAAAATCCACTTGTGTTAATATAGTTCTCTTAATCTGTTTTTGGCTTTAATCCTTTATATTTTAGGTGCACAGATATGCATCTAATCTGAGACTATGGAGGGAAGAAATACCTACTAATTGTCAAGGAAACCAAACCTATCCTTTTAAACATTGAGATGTGAATCTCAATGCAGGGGACTAAAGATGTATGTTTAAAAATATCAATGAAAAATACGGTGACTTAGACACACTTATTTCATTTGATCGTACCAGAAAAACCAACGGGGATTTAAAATAAATTAATGCACATATAAAGAAATTTCATATTCTTCATTTCTAGTTGCTTTGTTATGCATTGGTTGGTAGAGTCAGGGTGAGACAAAGAACTAAAATGGCAGATATAACTTCTAGTCTATTTTTTTTTCAAGATAGCTTCTTAATGGTTATTGAGATATTTCATTATAGTTTTTCCACACTGGACAGTTTTTAGACCCAGTAGGATCTTCTTTATTTTAATTTTTTAGAATTTGTTTTTCCAGCACTTGATTTTTAATGGAAAAAAGGTTACCCATGGCTTAAAAGAAATAGTAAAATCTGTTCCCATGTGTTCTGAAGGGCATGAGGGACCTTCCTGAGTAGGAAAGACTGGGGTGGGAGGTGAGGTAGACTCAAGCTGGGTGACTTGGACTCAAATTGGACCTAAGTCACTTCAATGACTTTGACACTTTGACTTGGAGTTGACTTAGTAATAAATGATACACTGACTCAACTCAAGTCATTTCTTTTATATTTTTAGTGACCAACTTGCTGCCCTTGGTTCCATAACATAACACATTCATCTAGAAATCTTATAACTGTGAACAACAGTTCCATCTCTTTTTGCCTACTGATCACATGACAATCTTTCTCAAGCCCAAAGTATAGGTACCTTTCTCAGAAAGGAACAGCAAATGGGTTAGACAACAGGCTTGAGGTAGGGTTGAAGTCTCCTCAGCTATCTGTCCCCACTGCATATCAGAGAAGCCTTCTAAAACTTTTCCTGAGAGCAGAAGGCAAAACTCACCCCCAGAGTACAAGGTGCATTTCTCAGAGGGGAACAGAAAATGCGTTTGCCAATAGGTTTGAGAGGAAAGATCCAAAAGCTTTTGGAGCTTCAGTAACAGGGAGTAAGAAGGATCCTATTGCCCACTTCTGAAAAAAACTCCAGCTTCACCAATGAGAAGGATCCTATTTTCTGCTTCTGAAGCTACAGACTCTTTTAAGCTCAATGACATAAAAGCCTCCAGCTTAGAGAAAGGGGAATATGAATGACCTTATTCCTCACTTCCAAACCTGCAGATGGCAAAATGTAAATTGTAATGTAAAATTGTAAATGTGGAGGGCTGATTCTACTTAAATTGTTAAAACTGACTTTATTCAACACTGTCCTGGAATATAGCACATTTACATCTGCATATGCCACCAAGAAGATGCCAAAAAATATTTTTTGCAGTTACTACTCTAAACTAATCATGCCTTAGCAGCAAATAGATAATAGAATCATAGAGTTTGAAGTGCCCTGTGGGCCACTGGGTCCACCCCCAGCCCATTCAATGCAAAATTTCCAACTAAAGCATCCCCAACAGATAGCTGTCCAGGCTCTTTTTGAAGAACTCCAGAGATGAAGACTTCACCACCTCTCTAAGCAATTGTTTCCATTGCTGAATTGCTTTCACTGTCAAGAAATTCCTTCTAATGTTCAATCAAAGTCTACCCTCCTGTAACTTAAAACTATTAGACCTTGTTTTATCCTCTGGGGCAGCAGATAATAAGTTTGTATCCTCTTCTTTATGGTGGCCCTTGAGCTGCTGAAAGAGTGCAATCATGCCATCCCTCAGTCTTCTCTCCACCAAGCTGAACATGCCCAACTCCTTCAAGCCCTTCTCATATATTTTGTTCTCTGTACCTTTTGTCATCATCACCATCATTGTTCATCTCTGAAGCTGCTCCAGTTTGCCTATATCCTTAAAATGAGACACGCAGAACTGAATGCTGTACTCCAAATGAGGTCTGACCAACACAGGATATAGTGGGACTATTATTTCCCTTGACTTGGAAACTATGGTTCTATTAATGAAAGCTGCCATTCCAAATGCAACTGCTATGGCCTCAGAGAGAGTGAAGAAGAGGCAGGCACAGCTCCATCATGCCTTAGCCATAGCAAGAGAAGAAAGAATGGACAGTATCTGCTGGACTGAATCCCTTCTCTTCTGCCATTCCCTTTTCCATATGTTTCACGTCTTATTTACACAGTAAGACTAAGGGTAAGAAACTGTCAAATCAACAATTTGTAAGTCACTTTGGAAGCCTTTTTGGCTCATGGAAAAGGATAAATACTCTAAACAAACAAACAAATAAATTTACTATGCCAGGAAAAAGCTGGAATAAAAATTAAATAAAATAATAAAACAAAACAAAATAAAATAAACTTGTTAACATAAGTTAAACTATGCTACATGATTAGATGGATGGCCAGTGTGGTGTAACAGTGTGAGAATTGGTCTTAGATACTGGGAGATTAGGGTTTGAATTCCTGTTTGGCCAGACAAACTCACTGGGTGACCTTGGACAAGTCACACTCTCTCAATCTCAGAGGAAGACAAGGGAAACCAATGCTGGACAAATTCTGCCAATAAACCCCATGATAAGTTTGTGCTAGGGTTGCCATAAGTCAGAAATCACTTGAAGGTATCCAAGAACAACAAACAAGATTAGGTCATTGCCCTAAAGGGATTTCTCAAATGTATTTGAGCTCTGAAGTCATAAAGAGGGCACAAATTTGTCTAGATAGTAGAAGTTGAGTGGTTATCCCTGACTTTTAAGTCACTAAGCCATTGCATCTTATTGCAGCTCTAATTGTTAACAGCTTAATCCAAGGAAGTATAGAAGCAACAAGAGAGAGCAATTAAAGGAGAGAAAGAAAGTTTGGATTCCAAGGAATATATTCTCTTGGGTAACAGAAGTTCTGTATTTTCTGTAAGCTTCAGATATAATTATGCATGTGTTTGTGTCTGTGTCTCTGTGTGTGCATTTTTACATGCAAGACTGTCAGTGGAGTCCATAGAATTCAGTTAAATTACTTTAGGAACCCAGCCAAATCCATGACATATGACATCTAAATGCAGCTATATATCAACAGGGTTTCCAAAATATGGTACGCATCTTATAGCTGTCTGAAACAAGAATGCAAGTTAAAGAGGGTTACAGATAATATTTTTAGTATCATAAAAGTAAAGCAGCACTGCTTTGTCTGATTTCTCAGATCTTACACAGTGGCAGATATGTATGTTTGTTTTATACTTATATAAACAATCAATACTGATGTCAGATTTAAAACTGAAAAAAAATTGGTTGATGATGCTGGAAGAGTGTAAATCTCTGCCAGTGTACTTACAGGAGACAGTAAAGACTACTTCCTCTGCCTGACACTTTCCTGTGGTGCACAGTGACTACATAGCTCCATCTCCATTCAGCTGTGGGGCTGCACCTGAGTTTGTATCTGATTCCTCTGAGCATCAAGGGAAGACAGAATTCTGTGTCCATAGCGTAAGACTACTTCTTCCACAGTTGAGGCTCAAGCATCTCAGTTTTGGGGGGGAGATGTGGTATAAACAAATATGTTGTTGTTATGGAGGAGGAGGAGGAGGAGGAGGAGGAGGAGGAGGAGGATTTTAGAAGCTTGATTTATAGAGAAAATTAAAACTTGGATTATTGGTGAGGCAAATCCAGGAGACAGCAGCAATAAAGACAAAGAGAGGAAAAAGATTACCAAGACCTACAATAGAGATTCAGCCACCGTGGGAAAATAAAACAATTGTGACTCCAGTAGTGATAGGTCCTCTGGGAGTACTTTCAAATGATGGACAAAACATCTGAATGAAATTGCCATTAATAGGATTACCACCAATGGCTCAGCTGCAAAAAGTGAAACTGCTTGGAACTTGCCACATGATCCAAAAACAATTCTTTGATTGGTAGTTTCTTGGCAAGAATCCAGTCCAAAATCTCAACAGTAGAACTTGGCAGACTGTGAAATTGATCAAAACAATAATAACAACAACAATAAATGAATATGATTGGGCACAAGCATAATCAATCAGAAGCCAGGGAAACAGGGTTGAGTCTAGCAGCACAGCATTTGGGGGGCTTTCTGGATACCTTCTTCCACAAGATCTGAGAAAGCACATACACAAATGTAACCTCCAGTTATGCATGTACATGCCACCAATAGAACGCTGGCCACTGTGTCCTACACATTATTTGGCCTTTGATGGATTGCATTATGCACTGCACTTTTGTACAGGATGCTAAAGTCTTAGGCCATTTCCGCACGGGCTTAAAGAAACGGTGCAGAGCGTCCTCCAGGGAGGACGTCTGCACCTGGGAGTAGACTGAGTCATACCTACTTAGCATAGTTCAGCACCTCAGCCTGCTCCAGAACGACCCGAAGTGGTCATCCAGCGTGCTTTTGAAAGACCGCTTGAAACAGTTCTTTCAAAAGCACAGAGTGCACCACTCTGTGCCCGCGCTCCGGTGCAGATTTCAGGCTTGTACCAGTGCGAGCCTGCAATCTGCTGGGGGTGGGCTTTAGGCTGGTGAGCTTCAGTGGTTGGTGGAGAGTCTTGACCAACCAGAAGCCACCATTTTCGTCCCCGGAGCAGTGCAGAGCGGTGGCCACGCACTGCTCCAGACCAGCCTGGACCCAAGTGTGGAGCCAAGAAGTCCAGTAAGTACTGGCATGGGGCGATTCCCTCGCCCCATGCGGAAATGGCCTTAGTCAAGAGATGGGATTGCTCATATTTGTTTTGAAAGGGCCTAATCATTTAAATTTAATTTTCACAGTTCCTTTATGCAAGCCATCTCAAAGCTTACAATCCTATCCTCACCCATCATATCATCCTGACCACAGCAGGTTCACTGATCTAAGCAGAGTCAGATCTGTTTAGCATTTGGATGGGAGACTACCAGGGAATCCTAGGGGTATCCTAGGAATTCCCTGGTATGTGGAGAAAAAATTCTGCCTGAAACCCTGGATTACTGTTGCCAAAACTGGTAATACTGGACTACATGGAACATTAGTCTTACTTTGCATAAGGCACCTTCCTATGTTCCTGTGCTGTTTCAGTATCTTGGGGAAGAGATTGTTGTACAGTCTGGATATTTGGGAAAATTCATATGAGAAAGGGATTTTCATGCATTTGTCTGGGAAAGAAAATGGTTGCAGTCCTAAAAGGTGTTCAGGTTGATTGTGCATTTCACAGAAATATTATAAAATGCAATGTTATAGGATGCAGTTATCTCCCAAAAAACGGTTTATGGAATGCAGTTACAATATCACAGTAGTTGCACAGACTGATTTCATAGTAAACTAACTTGTGTGGTTCATGGAAAGGAGCTAAAGCAGAGCTTGGACAAGTTCTTTTTTTTGGAAGAGAATTCCCAGAATCTCTTATTCATCATGGCCACTGGAGAGTTCCATGACCTATTGTGCAAAAAATAACTTTTTGAAGATACGAGGAAAAGTAGCAGAAAGCTGTGGGTGGTTGCTAGTCCACGGTTAAATTCTCTAATTACATTTTTTTAAACCATTCAGTCTTGCATTTCAGTAGCTTATGAGAGCCAAATTCATCTTGGATGCAACTCAGTTTGAAATGAATGAAAGCTCCTGGACCATTAAGTTTAGCCTGAGATAAAGTCAAGGGCAAAAGGATATTCTTATGCAAAGTAGCATCAGTGCAGATATGCTACTAATCACTGTGGATTAGAAGGAGGATATCCATGTCCTCATAACACCTTCATGCTGATCTTTTGCTCTTTCTCATTTTTCTAAACACTAGTAGAAGGATTTAGTCCTTCCCCAGAGGAAGTGTGGTACTATCTGTTAATGAAGTGATAGAACATCACTGAAGGTGCAAATCTCTTATTATTTTGGAGATAAAAACACAGTTATGCACAATGTTGTGTGACATACAGAGTGTCTTCCAAAAACGACCATTAAAGATGGAGTTTTTCCCCTCAATTCTTGAGACTTTATATGTGATGGTGAATAGTTAAATTGCAGTAAACATCTTCCACTTGAGCTCATGTAAAAACTATCCAATCAGCTTCACATCAGTCCATTTTAGGGGACAGTTTACATTTTCGCAGCAAGATTATAGTTGCTTCAAACTGAATTTAGACATATACCAAAAGTGCATAGTAGCACCTTCCCCATATTAATCACACATAAGGGACTCGGTGTAATTAATGGAAATTTCAAATGCATTCCTCATGGGACTTACATACATTGAGTAAGGGCATCTGAAGCAGGGGATCCAGAAAGTAGGAACAGAGCTGCTGCTATAGCACTTTGACTTGAGCCAGTTCTACCATGAGACAGAGTAAGGCAGTTGTCTCAGGCAGCAAATGCTGGGAGAAAGCCAAAAAAATGTTAGTGAAAGAACAGGCTACCCTGTTTCCAGTTGGCTTTTGTATACAGAACATGATAAAATGCCATCTTGTTCTTCACTTCATGCTTCGGAATATCTTAGTCCGGCTCTGACACTGGGGACAATTTTATAAGAGAATATGTGATTTGGCAGAAAAAAATCTGGTCTCAGACCAGATCCTTTTGGGATACTCTGGATGACTTGAATAAATCATGGTCATTGAGATCAGAATCCTATGTATACTTCCCTAGAAGTAAGTCTCACTGAGCAAAACAGGCCTGAGTAAACATACATAGGAGCATATTCATGTTCTCTGATATATAATGTTAAAGTAAAAGCTTTGAAGATAAAAGGACAGAAAACGCACTTCAGACTCTTAAGGTATTAAATAGACTACTAATAAAGATAAAACTGGAATATATTTTCAGCCCCTGCTCCCATGGGATGTATAGTTTAGATAGCATACACAGTGACTGTGCCATCAAAACCGCAGCATCTTGTTAAAGGCACTAGAGGTAAATCATTCCTGCTAAGCTGCCCATCAGCTGCAATCTCATTATAGGAGACTATTGCTATTAGGTTTGTGCTGACATAGATTGTTTGATGGTTGTTGGGACATAATAAGCATTTAATGTATTTTTTTTAAAGTTCCACTGAGTCTTTATATCTGAGAAAGACAACAATTTTGCACAAATGGCATTTTGTTCAACAAATCGTGGCACCAATGGTCAGGCAGAACTGGCCCTGTCATTGGGGTGTGTGTGTGTGAATCATTCACGTCTGGTGGGAAATGCTAGGGGACAGTGGCAGAAGCACCTTGAATGTTTACTTTGAGCTCCCCGCTGTTCCCTTCTGTTGAAGGACAGAGTAGTATATGCTGCACAGTGTGTCCTGGACTAAAATGTCCTGGACTCCACTGTTCAGTGTGATGGAGGATACTGTCTCATTGATAGTGTTGAAATAGGAGTCAGCTGCCAGTCCAGATGATTTCTATGCATGGAACGGGGATGGGATGGCATTTTATCCATCACCTAAGCAACAAAATTCAGCTGTGTTGCCAGGGCACTAGTGCTGCCTGATCTCACTGGCCAAATTTAATGTACATCTTTGGTTCATCAAGCAGTACAATCTCACTCTGACCCAAAGTAAGCTTTGCTTTCTCCCATACTGACTGCTGGCTTAGTGGGACACAGTTAACTGCTCATTTATTTTTGTACATGTGCATGCAGCCTCTTGACATAGCTAGATTATTTCAAACCTGCAAAGAACAGACAGATCATCCCTCTATGTTCTGCAACTTAATTGTAAACTAAAATCCTATATGCTGTTCACTATCAACTTTCCTTCTATTAATAAGACATTTATTGCTCTGAAACGCAAATGTTCAATGATTAAATGATAATATATATTAAAATGAATTGCAGAGAGGATGTACACCTGCAATATATTTAAAACCAGCTTACGTTAAATATCTCTGTCTATATGCAGTTACAGATTGGAGATGAAAAGAGATAGATTGTGAATTCATCCCTTATAATGTGGTTTGCAATTAGTTAGAATGGTCTGAAACAAGATATATTGCAACTTGGAACACAGCTATTGGTTAAAAACTAGGTTATGCTTCTGTTCCATTTGTGGAAATATGCACACAAGACAGCATTTTGCTAAATGGCTGTAAATAAGAGTTTAGAATACTTGGT
Source organism: Iguana delicatissima (assembly GCA_948472985.1). Lineage (NCBI taxonomy): Eukaryota > Metazoa > Chordata > Lepidosauria > Squamata > Iguanidae > Iguana > Iguana delicatissima. The sequence continues at coordinate 280,074 of CAOKZL010000478.1, read as the reverse complement.
GCTGTAGGCTACATTTCAGAGGAAGACGCTGGCAAAATAACCTCTGAGTATCCCTTGCCTAGGAAAACCCTATGAAATTCATGGGGTCACCATAAGTTGACAGGTGACTTGAAGGCACATAAACAGAGAGAGAGAGAGAGAGAATGAGAGAGAGCAGTTTTGATGCTAAATTAGGTTAAGACCAGATATTTATTCCTCAGTCTTGTAATTCACTTATTAACTTTAAAACTTTGAAATCACTTTTATGAGAAAAAGGGTGACTTGGCAGAAGGAATCCTGGACTGAGACCAAATCTACTCGGAGGACTTTAGTTTGTTAATCATGTCTGCTCTGAAAGCCTGTTCATGTTTGTTCTGAAGTAAGCCCTATTGAATTAATTGGGGATGGATACCTTTAGGTGGGGTAGTATAGGGCTGGATAAACAGAAAGATTCAGAGTCAAATCTTGATGGCATTGTTTTAAACTGGGGCCAAGCCATACAGAGACTAGAGGCCACAGCCAATTTTTGGAGCACTTAGAGTTCCTCCACTGAAAAATTTTTGAACAAAAAAAGTAGAAATTATTCTCTGTTTTAAACAAGTTCAGTCCCCATTACATCTTTTTTTGACCTCTTCCCTCTCCCTTCAAAAAGGGGCTTATGAACAAACCCAGAAAAGCAGAAGACAGGAAGAAAAAAGATAGACCATGCTACAAGAGGATTGATTCAATTAGGGAAGCTGTGGCCATGAGTTTGCAAGATGAGGAGTGTAGTTGACGACTGGGGCTCCTGGAGTTGTCTCATTCACAGAGTTACCATAAGTCAAAGTTGACTTGATGGCAAACAATACCAATAAAGGGCACTTCTAGCCATTTCCACCTTCATGTTGGGGAGATTGTTCAGCTTGCGATGCATTCTAGGGAAAAAAATGGCCTCTCAGTCCTTAGAGCTTACTCACCACTGACAGCCTTTAGGAATGGATAAGCTGGGATGGAGGATGAGCAAAAGAGGAGGAATGCTCAACCCTTTCCTTACCACCATTTTCTCACTATATTTCGGTCCTCCAGGTGCTATTAACCCTGCATGGTTCCAAGCTCATGTTTGATGAGAAATGGGCGGAGAAAATAGAGTGGGAGAATTGGGGGGTGGATGATGGGAAGCAGTCCTGGAGCCTGTCTTTATTTCCTTAATTTTATCTTATTTGAACATCTTCATGAGGTTTTGAGAATGAAAAATCTTGAGCTATTCCAGAGCTTCCATAAAACAGACCTGTGAAGACATTAGGACAGAGCTTTTCAAACTTTTCATGTTGGTGACACATTTTTTAGACATGCGTCATTTTGCAACACAGTAATTCAGTTTTACTAGCAAACTGGAGGTTAAACTAACCCCTTATAAGAGATACAGACACATACATAAATTATAATAACAAAATGTATGGGGATACAAGATATCTCATGAAAACTTTTCATATATTTTTAAAAATAAGTGATTTATAAATGATAACATACATTTCCAAGATTGTAGGCGACACACCTACACACTTCAGGTGACACACTAACCTATCATGGCACACCATTTGGAAAGCCCTACATTAGAATATCATCATTGACTAGCCTCACAGGGGAATTTCATTGACATCATGTTTTGCTATCTCACCACAAGATTTGACTCAGTTGGGAGCCAACAGCACCAGCAGTTGATTTGGTAAGTTCAGGGTGCTGTCATCTTTGATAGACATGATAGTAAATTTTAAATTGTTTGAAACTACTTGCAGTTTGCCAAAGAAGAACATGTCTGACGTTGCTGGATTTGGGCTTATTGAATTGTAATCGGGAATTGTCAAAATAAAACTATCAATGCAGCAAAGTAACACAATACGGCCTTAAATCCATTCACCAGCACATTGAAAGGCTGCATACAATATTACCCCAGAGCTGTGGCTGAGCAAGAAAGATAATTGCTTGACTTGTATAGGTCAGTTTCAGCTAGAGTAGACCACTAAATCAATGGAATGTGCCTTTGTGCTGATTCGCCATTGAACAATTTTTTCAGTGGATCTATTTTGGATTACAGTAATGAATGAGATTTAGTCCAATATTGCTTACTACTGAATTGTATTATTCTTTTAAGACACAGAGAGTATGTTACCCTCATTTTGTTTGTTTATGGGTTTGGTTATATTTTGCCCTAATTTATTATTTAAAATGCTTTGACAACTTTTCCTTGTCTTCTGTTCCTTGCTGATTTTCTTTTTGTTCAAAATGCAGTATGTAAGTACCGTAATTTAAGGAAGGGGAGGTGAGAATGAGAGAGAGAGAGAGAGAGGAGGAGGAGAGAAGTCAGTGTCAGTGGAAAACATGTAGTAGAGACTAGACAGTATATGAAATGCCTCATTCATATTATAGTGTGAACAAATTTGTATCCCTTCAGGTGATCATGCACACTTGTCAATGTTTATACAGTTAAACAGTTATAGTATGGACCTTAGAATGTTTATGTACATCCTGAAGTTGCACAATTGCTATTTAATTCACATTAACAAAACATGAGAAGTTGAGAAAGTTACTTTTGTGGACTGCTAGCTACAGAATGCCCCAGCCCACATTGCAACTAGTGTTCTGGAATTCTGTGTGCTGTATTTCAAAAAGTAATGTTTTCAAACTCTGAGGAATATAAAAGTTCAATTTATTCATTTCATCTTTTCCTCATTGACTCTTTTCTCTGCTTCCTAGTGCTCTCTGTGCAAATGACATATTTAATTTTGCCCCTACCATTTTACCTTTGATTCTTTTTCATATGAATGAATGTTCTGCCTAACTTCTGGGTATATGTATAACAGCAACAAGGGGTTTGTAGCCATTTCATTAGACAAGGTGTGTATCCACACTACACAGTTATGGAGGTTTGATTCCATTTTGCTTGTAATGGCTCTATCCTATGGAATCCTGGAATTTGTACTTTGGTAACATACTTTAGAACTCTCTGCTATAGAAATCTAGTGCTTTTCCCTGAACTACAATCTTCAAGATGCTCTAGAAGGAGAACTAAGGATTAAATCAGTGTAATTCTGTAGCATAGACAGACACAAGTTTCATTGTATATGTTTCATTAAGAGATACATTCATGGGCTGTTGGTTGGTTAGATGGCTCCATAAGGTAAATTGATATATATGTAGAAAGGTAATAACATTTCCAGCATGTTCTTGCATACGCTTGCTTCTTAAGCAGGGAAGAGATTTTCAGACTCATAACATCCCAGAGACAGGTGGATATCCAATATAGACATGTACTTTGGCATCTGCTAACAGTTACAGATTGCATTTAAAACAGCTCTGCATCTGATAAGCAGCCAATGTGTTGACAGGTATTCAGCTAGGGCAGAATGTACTGTAATATGAAAAAGCAACGCATTACATTCATATTTTAAATTAAGATTTCACTTATAAAAGGGTTAAGAAATGATTAACAGTTACAGATTTAATTTAGTAAAGTATATTTTAAGGCTATGAAGTCTAACAGCCTGGTGCACTCATTTGTAATCAAGATATTCACTGTATTTACTAAAATGTGCATGTTATATTTATCATATTGCTTAAGCATTGAAAAATTTGCGAGAAGACCTGGTAACAAATATATAATCATTTATTAACATTTTTCTAGGAAAAAGCCCACAGTTTCTTATCACATAAATGAATTACATCAGCAAAATAGCTGTTGTTTATGGCATGTCAGAGCACTGGCAAGCACAAGTTTCACAAATATATCTGCTAGTTAACAATAATGGTGGGGCAAAGTTCAACCTCATTGGAACTTGAGTTGGAACTATGGCTTCTAGTGAGTATCACAGTATTCACAAAGCAACTGGGCCAGCCCTAACCATTAGTTAAGGTGAGGTATTATCTCAGAGTAATTCTACTCTGTGCTCCTGCAGGAAGAGAACCAGAAGTGGTAACTGCAATTGTGCCTTGCTTCTGGAATTGGAGGGCATAGGAAGGGGTCCACAGAACCAAAGCAAAATGTTTTGGACAACCACCTACCCCATGGCACAGGCAGCCTCCCATATTGCCTTACCTCCATGGACACTCCAACCCTGGAAGCCATGAATTCACAGGATTGGTTGGCTTGGACCAGCAGCCTCTTCCTCACATCACTGCTGTCACTGCCATCATTTTCTTTCCCTGTAGAAGGATAGGCAGAGTAGAATCACTCAGATAATTCAAACTCTCTAGTACCTTGATCTTTACTTAGGTAAGATGGGAAAAATACTACTTGCTGCTGGTGCTGTTCAGCATCAAACACTTGCTTTTTAGCAGGTTCTGGATCCATCCTACAAATAGACAAAGGGCCCTAGGCAAGGAAGAAAGTAGTTTGCCTTATAATTCTTACCCTGAAAGACTTTGATGGTGCTTTTATCAACTATATCTGGTAGCTCTTTGCAACAAGGTAAGGAAACATACTTCATTACAGCTATGAAGCAAAGCCTTCCAATGCACTGTGGCATTAATATAATTTTAAATAAACTATCTAGCCAATGCTCAATAAGGATTCAAGCATATGCAGAGAATATCAGTCATACAAAGCATCTCTGTTCAAGAGTGAGTTATGGAGCAACCTTGGCTCTGCAACCTACTGCTCACAACAATATTTGCATAGTACTGGATATCCCATTCTCTGTCCAAATTCCAGAGAGTGCAACTATGCAGTTCTTTTCATCTCTGTATAAAACCATCTGAAGAGCCATGCTGGATCAGGCCAAAGGCTATCTAGTCCAACACTCTGTTGACACGGTTGTCAACCAGTTGGTTATGAGTCTAACTAGGTTGTCATCAATAGAGTACAGTGGTAATAATCGGTAATGGAGAGCCAGACCATGATTTCCAGAGCAAAATCTGCAGCTGAGTATGAATGTTTTTAATCTCCCCTCTCAACTCTACATACAGTTTTCACACCCACACACAAACAAACAAACCAGGAGATGGTATGACATTGGTCTCAGCCATGGAATCTAAGTATTTAATGCAGCTCCTAGAACTACTGTTTTACTACATTGCAACAAAGACTTATGTGGTAAGCTGTATATTTTCCCTTTTCTAGGGGACTAGATTATATTTACTTTGAAAACACATCTCTGTGTTTTTACCTTCTTTCTTTCACAAACGTGTAATAGAACAGACAGGCAGACTTTTCTTGTTTCCCACACTATAAACGGGCAGCCTTAAATTTCTTTTCATTTATTAGTGAACAACAAAAACCATATACAGCTGTGCATATACCAAACACATTTGAAAAGACACAAAGTTACATTATTTTTCACACAACACTTCTATCGTTTTCTGATTCTTAGGCCGTTTCTGCACTACTCTGTTATAGTGCTATAATTCCACTTTCAACATTCTATGGAATCCTGAGGTTTGCAGTTTAGGGAGGGACATTTAGAATTCTCAGCCAGAAAGCCCTTTGGTATCAGTAAACTACAAACCCCCACTATAACAGTGTAGTGCAGAAATGGCCTTACATTCCAAGAAGTTTCACGTTTATTTGCATTCATGCTTTTGAGGTGGGTGGAGGAAAAACATCATAATACAGAAAAATCTGGCACTCAGGAGGGTTAAAGGCAGTCTGTTGAGAATGCGGAAGAAGAATATGCCTTCTGGAAAGAAGGGCCTGCAAGAGTATCATTCTGTAATCAAGTTTATTCCTGGCATGAATTGTTCAGAGAAACAGTCAACCTAATTTAGAAGGAAGGGGATAAAAACATTCCTTAATAATGCCAACAGCATGAGTTCTCAGTATGTGGTAAAGATTATGTTGCTGCCTAGTAGGATAGCTGAGAAGATTCCAAGGACATTGAAGGTCTCTATAAAGGTCACAGGTCACTGAAAAGTTCATCTGTGTAGTTTCATTGAGGGGACCAGGAGGCTCACTGCAAGAAGGAAGACAAAATCTACTTTTATAAACAGGCTAATAAAAGAGCTTGGAAAAAGACCTTTTTTGGAGAACTCCCTCTAACCACTGGCCATGCTGCCTGGGGCATTCTGATAGTTATTATCCAAAGCAGTGACATTCCCAGGCTCTGGGCTATAACCGCAGTGGGTGGGGCTGTGCAAACTGTGGTTGACTTTCCATCAGGCAAGCAATGATTGAATACTAATATTTCTCAGATTTAAACTATTTCACAGATGAGAACACCTGTGGTCAAGCAACATCAGAGGAAACATTAACATCAAGATGGACAAAGTTATTAATGAGGAAGAACACATAAGCCAGGACAGCCTGCATGAGTTTGCTTTTTCCTGAGATTATTGGGAAGGTCAAGATCCCCCCTCTGAGTTGATTGTTTACTACTTTTGCACTTTGAACTCAGATTCCAGCAACTGAAGTAAGCTGAGGACTAAGGAGGAAAGTGGGAGAAAGAGGGCGGAACTAGCACCTTTGAAAAGCAGACGAAATAGTGGAATGACAGAGGATTAACTGGGACAGTCCTTGCCAGATCAGGGCAGTTGAAGGACAAGAAATGGAGGAAGGCTTTCCTTGCATTACACAGAGCTGCACTGTCAGATCACAGCCAATCAACTTGGCTCTGCAGCATAATTTCAACTTGCAAAATAAAATTTAAAAATGACTCGACAATACAATCCTGTGCATGTCATATGAAGTTTATTCTCCGAGAGACAACAAGGAATATAGGAATACTTCCTATAGTTGTTCCATATCCCCATTTTATTTTAATTGAGAAGTTTTTCCTAATTTACCTATTAACATGCCAATCTGAAGCAGTCTTTCTCTTGAATGCTTTAAATTAGCAATAGCAAACATGCACATGCAGTATATTCATTTCTGTGTCAGAAGTAATGCATTAATAGCAGTGCCTGAGTGCTGTGGAGCACGCAGACTTTGTAACACTCTCACCAACTGCTCATCTGAGTTGTCTAATATCTTTGAAAGGAGTGACTCTGGATCCTTTTAAAGTCACAGAGAATTGTGGTTAAAGGTCAGGGGAGATTTAGGATGTTACAATGTGTATGCTGGTTAACCATGCTCCAGCTCTGTATAAACAGCTTATTGTTTAAGCTCCCAGTCCCCTTCCGTATTTCCAGCACAGCAGAGTCATATAAGGGCATACAATTGTTGCACCAATTACTCATTGTCCTTAGATAATTCTGGTGGAGCCTCCTCATGCCATCTTGTGTACAGTCACTAAACTACACCTTGGGCTATTTACTTTCACATCCAGTTCTAAAGAGGCTGATTAATACTGTTGTAGATCCTTGATTTGAGAGTAAGGAGATAGGAGTAATAAGATTATTATTTTAACAAAGCATAAACCTATGCAGGTGGACAGCAAAGTGATGGGATGCCCTTTCTCTCACAATTAAATTGGTTCCTTGGTTGCTTATGTCAAGCCCACTGCAGGTACGTATCCTTGGCCGTTTCCACACTATACTGTTCTAGTGCTATTATTCCACTTTCAACATCCTATGGAATCCTTGGGTTTGCAATTTAGGGAGGTGCATTTAGAATTCTCAGCCAAAGAGCTCTTTGGCCTCAGTAAACTACAAACTCCAGAATTCCACAGGATGTTGAAAGTAGAATAATAGCACTTGAACAATGTAGGGAGGAAATGGCCCTTGTGTCAGCTAGGGCTGGGAGATTTGAGTGTGAATTCATTAAGCAGATAATTCCTTGGGTTTTCAGTGATGGGTCTCTATGGATTGACAGGTAAAAGGGTCTGCCATTCTTTCGCTATGATGTGGTTCTTATCAGCAGATGATCAGCTCATCAAACTCCTTGTCAAGTTGGTTCTTCAAAATCTCTTGTCAATCTTTCCAGCCTCTTCTAAGCTGTCTAGGTTTGTCTGACTTCCTATTTCACAACCTACAATATTTTCCAGATGAAAACTGGGATACATGTGGCCAAGCAACATCAGAGTGTGATCAAGATGGCAAAGGTTATTAATGAAGGAAGAACACACCAGTGTGTTTGCTTTTACCTGAGCTTACTGGAAGGGCAAGATTCTGTCCCCCTGCTAAGCTGATTGAGAGCAAACTGCTTTTGCATTTTGAACTCAATTTGAAGTTAATGAAATAAGCAAGGATGAAAAGGAAAACTGGGAGAAAGAGAGAGAAACTGGGACATTTTAAAAGCAGCTGAAAAAGTGGGACAACAGAGGATTAATTAGGACTGTCCCTCCCAAATTGGGACTGTTGGAAAATAATATTATTCATATTGAGTGTCCTCTGACCTATCTTTTCTTTGTGTTTACTCACTTTTAAGCTATCTTATTTTTTTAATTAAGATTTCATTTAAATAGCAATCTTTCTCTTGCCCTCTCTATCCCACTACTACTATGCATCATCATTGAAAGCCTCCTGTTATATTATTATTGAACTATAATTTCTCTGGCAATTTCAGTTCTGCCTTTTATTTCCTTGCTTTAAGCCACTTAGTGTCTTGGATTCTTTCTACTGTTTAGTTCATACGCGGCATGAGCTATATGCAATGCTTAGGCCCTGGATTCTGGGGTGTGTGTGATACCTGTGTAGGAGAAAGTAGAGTTGGGCCCTTGGGAACAGTTTCCTGCTTCTGATGCTACAAGGAAAGCAAAGTCTTGGGATTGTTTTCTTTTGGGAAACTCTATCCCAAGACAGAAGACTCAGGAGGACAATACAGTAAACAAAAGCTGGAACAGGCAGCCACCTGCAACCTTTTCACGTCACACAGTTATAACACTGTGATTCTATTTTGACTGCCATGAATGCATCCTATGGAATCTTGAAGTCTGCAGTTTGATAAGAAATTAATGATGTAGTCATGGCAGTTAGAGTGGAATAATACTGCTATAATTCTATAGTGTGAAAAGGTCCTATCCAGACTGTCCAGACCATTCCTACTGATTCCCTTCCTAATCCTGTCAGTATATTTTCCTGTTCTGGAATAAGAAGGACCTCCATGCTCTCATAAAGTGAAGGGTAAAACAACCCTTCACTTTTTTTATTTATTTATTTTTTAAAAAACTAAGTTATTTTACTTTAGTGCACAGATACTCATTCATAAGAGTATGTAATCCTAAATTTAGGCCCTTTCCGCAGCTTACTTTCTTGCGGAGCTGGGGTGCAGGGATCGCGCGAGCAATCTCTTGTGAGAGGCTCTCACATCCCCGTTGCTTTAGCTCCCCAGCTGCTGCCTGCTCGCAAGTGCATCCTGAGATTTTCCCAGGCTGCGCTGGGGCAGGAAGCGTGAGTGCTGCGGCTCCGGAGCTCCACAAGCATGGTAAGTGTGTGCGGGGCCCTGGAGCAATGAGCTATTGCACACCATTTTCGGCTCAAAGCCAAAAATGAAATAGTGTGCGATCGGTGCCTGTCGGCCCCTGATTGCAAGTGCGTCGTGTGGACCACTTCTTACAATTGCGCAATGCTCCAGGGGCCCTTTTGCATGGCAAATGCTGTGTGAAAAGGGCCTTAAAAATGAAAGTACAAAATAAAGAATAAAGAAAGGTTATGGCCTTTCAAGTCCAAATAGTATGGCAGTAAGATAACTGGAGAATCACTTTTCTCCCACTTAAATCTACCTAGCACTTAGTAAGTTCAATGTCATTGTTTGTGTAGTCCTGTTTCTGAGCTTAAATGGCTGGCCATGAGAGTGAAGTGCCTTCTGAGTGGTAGCCCCCATATCATGGAATTGTCTCTAAAATCATTGTTATTGGTACCTTTCAGAAAAGGAGTGGTGAATCTTTGACCATGCAATGGTTTGATCTACAGCTTCTATTAGCTCCAGCCAGCCTGATCAGTGATATTGGGATTATAATACGAAACTTTTGGTGGGCCAAAATATTCCCCACCTCTGTTTGGAAGAATCCCATCTTGTTTTTAAGCGTTTTTAATACCATCCAAATCTGCCTCTTGATGGTATCTACTCTATCTTTCCTTTCCTTTTCTTTTTGATCTATTTTAATAGTTCATGGTCTATTATGTTATAAAGTTTGTGCTCCCTACCACTGGCTTCTAATGATTTTGTTTTTGCTTCACTATGCTGCCTCATTTTACTGTGAGCTTCACTGAGAGCTTTTCTTAGAGTCAGGATCTAAATACTGAACATTAATATGAAATACCAGCGTATTTACCCGGCATTACCCTAGTTTTTTTTTCCTCTTAAGAACTCAACAAATTGTCTTCTCCAGTATCTGTAACTTTTCCCCATAAAGCAACTGGCCTAGTCCAGTGCCTGTAACTTTTCCCCATATTCACCAATCCAATCTGTATTCAGAGTTGTTAACATACATAGGTTAGCTTCCTAAGGGAATACACTGTCCTCCTTCTTGCTGTTAGGCTTCGTCTCCATAGCAACCGGCCTATTCCAGTACCTGTAACTTATCCCCATATTCCCCAATCCAATCTGTATTCAGGTTGTTAACATAATAAAGGTTTAGTTTCTGAGGGAATACACTGCCTTTCTTCTTGCTGCTAGGCTTTGTCTCCTTAGCAACCAGCCTGGCTGAGTATTCTAAAGGCCCTTCCCTGAACTACCAACCCAAGATTTCATAGAACCTTCACAGCTAGCCAATCATATGAGCTCTTCTCGCCTCACACAGCCAATCGTATGAGGTCTTCACCTGCCTGATGCAGACAATCAGACAAACTCACAAACTTTGACTTTTATATAGTAAATAAATGAATGTATATGGCTGTCTATCATTCATCATTTAGTGTGATGTGGACTTCCAATACACTACATTTTTTACTGGATTTCACTCTTTTCTGTGCCCAGAATGAATGTGATATGGCAAGCCACAAAATGTTCACTCTGGAGCAGTTCTGCTTCTATAAATGAAGTAATTTCAGAGTAAGTGGTTTGGCTGCCTCAACCTCACATGTTTCCATGGATTTCATAGGACTGAAACTGCAGAATGTCTAATTGAAAATATCTCTCAAGAGAGATTTTTAAAAAGCTGTCACTTTCTAGCTATTTGTGCAGAAGAGCATTTTCCTATTTGGCTGTTAATTCACTTATTTATTCAGCTTTTGGTAAGAATAAGAAATGCTAGTCACTGGATCCATCAACAACTTTGTAGAAAACTGTGAATGATCGGTGCCTCCTTTGGTGAAAATCTGAGACAATTTGCTATTGTATAAGTACTTGAAAAATGTGACGTGACTAGTAATTAGCATGTGTTGGGTGATCTTTGCATTCATGCAACCAGTTGCTGGCTTACTCATCAGAAATGTAGTATTATGTTTCATAAAATGGACAAGAGATGGAGGGTCCTTTAATGAGTTCTGGCTGGGCTGAGCTGCTTTACACAGTGACATTCAAACCTTTTTTTCCCCCTGCCAACTGATTTCAACCATACAGAAAAGATAAGGATGAAAGAGGACCAGGACCCCTGCTGGTCTTAATAACTACCAATTGTTTCATCCACTCCTCCCAAACCCTCTTAAGATCAAGGGAGGAATTGCTGGAGAGGAACTATAGTTGCCAGAACTGAATAGGTTCTTTGTACTTTGGATAAGACTGTAGTATTTTTAGTTGTATATTTAGGAGAGGAAGAGAAGTAAATTCTTTGCAGTGTGATTTCTATGGAGCATTTGCTTTTTTATTTTTTAGCTTCTATTTTTTATTCTATTTTGTAGTTTTTATTGAGGGCTTTAAGATTGCATCAAATATTGCAGAAATACTGAGCAGCACAGGCAGAAGGATCTTGCAATCAAATTCCATGCTGGCACCTCACGGAACTTTGGTGACATGTATATTATCATATTCAATAAATAATTTGTTATATTGTTGTTAAAATTGTATATTGAGATTTACAGTGCAATTGTGCTTGCAATATTCAATTATGGTTGGCCTCATAGAGCTCAGAAAGAGATACACCAATACACCAACAAGCGTGGGTAGTTTTCATGCAGCTTGCAGTAATCCATTAGCCTTAGCATCATGCAACTATGAAACTGCCCCTGAAATTTCACTTCATGGTAACTTCACTTTGGATTGCATCAGTATATCTAAGAAACTTTCAAACAAGCAAGCCTTTAAAAAGAAAAAGTTCTAGCATGACTAGTCACTTGATTTAACCCCATAACAGAATCACATGTTTCTCTACAAGGGCTTTCCCCTCCCTGAGTCCCTAAATATTGTTGGATTGCAACTCCATTTATCCCTAGCCACTGCCTGTGTCTGGTGGGGATGATAGGACCTGTAGTCCAGAAAGCATTTTGGGGGGATAGGGGAGTAGGTTTTCTTGGTGAGCTAGGTGTCAGTACATTAATCTCTTGGGCTCTTCTACACTAATTGCTTGATGCATAATATGCTGGAAAAGACAGAAAGTCTTGTGTGTGCACACATGCATGTCTGTCTTCCAGTCACTAGCTGACTTATGGCAATCCCACGATTCCATAGGGTTTTCTTAGGCAAGGAATACTCAGAGGTGGTTTTGCCAGTTCCTTCCTCTGAAGTATAGCTTACAGCCCCTGGTATTACATCAGTGAAATATTCTTCTTTATTTTATCAGGTATTACATCCATTTCTTTCACCATAAGACTGAATACTTACAATGGACCAAATTTTTCAGGTATTTTAACCCATAGCTTTCTCTCTGAATTAAGTATGATATCACCAGATTTGCATAAACTTTTTGAACTTGGCTATGAAAGATTCAGATCAATAGGTTGCTTACTCATCAGTCCTACTCATAAGGATTTTTACCTTGTACACACATTTGTCATTCACATCAACGAATTTAAAATCTGACCTTGCTTCACTTTCCAACCTTGACTTTTGAACATCAAGGCCAGCCACTGAATCATTGCCATATACGTTTGTACCCTTGATATTCGGCTAGTAATTGATCTCATCTCTCCATTATTATGTTAAGCCTGTATGGATTTAGAAAGCTGAGATCCTTCCTTAATTAACCCCAGCTTTTTTTTTTTAAAGTAAGATTACCCTCAGGACTAACATGGGTAGTTCATAATTTATCTGAAGTCGAAGAATTCATAGACAGTCGGTGCAGGAATTTTGGAGCTAAAAGAAACATAGTTCAAATCTAGCATAAAATACTGGAAATCAAGTTCTCTCTATTGCAGAATTGAAGGAAATGAATTTTAAAGAAGTAACACAGCCTTTTATCTAACCACAAATAGAGAGCATAGAATATGCTACGGGTTACATGAAAATCAAAATGCAAGCAATCCTTTATTAATAGAAATGTAACAAGACTACAACAGTGATATTCAGTGTTAGATAATGATCTCCACAGATTCATTCAATGAAGCTTCAAAAGATTAAAACATACTGGGGATATCTGCTTCAGGGGTATTGCTGATAATAACGGAATAGTGTGAGATTTCTGTTATTTGAAATATAATGATCTTGATAAAAACAAAATTGACATGACTCTATTGGTTCACAGAGTCTGGGAAATCTGTATTTGGACTACAGCTCCCACAGTCTACTAAATGGAAACTGGTCATGGTAACTGGGAGATTTCTGGGATTTCCAGTCCAAAACTATTCCAAGGTTTGTGCATGCATTTAGCAATTACATAGAATATTCTCCTATGCGCTTAACAGTCATTGGGTCCCACTCGGAATCAGCATCTGACAGTGGGTGGGGTTGAGCAGAGTGGTTCTTTAATCTATTATCTTGCACTGCTATCTGGATACTATGACTGATTAAGATTTTACACCTTCTGCCTGCATAGAAAGGAAAACTCTCTCTTCTCCACTTAGGATTATTCCTTCCAATCTGTTCTTCTAAGAAAGCCAGTCCAGACTGAAATCCCTTCAGGGACAAAGGGTTAATTCTCCATAGCCCTATTAGAATTCCAGACTCCTCTCCTCCAGCATCTCTTTTAGTGCTACACTTGCTATCTGTTTAAACATTTCATGCACATGGTGCCATGTCAGTTTATGTCTTCTCTGTCTTCAGAAAATGGCTTTTCATAGTTAATCGGCTGGTGTGTCTCATAAATTAGTAAGCCCATCTGATAGCACCTGCACTGTACTGGATCCAGTATGAAGTGTTTTCTTTCAGTACTTCCAGGTTACTATTTAAAAGACAAAGTACATAAGACAAGTCTACAACACAGCTTCTTAAGCGTTGCTTTGCTTTACTTGGAAGAGGAGTGACATTGAAATAGAACAATGCCAGATACCACATTCCTACCAAGTGGCCCAGGGGCCTTTTCATACTACACAATCATACCACTATGATTGCAATTTAATTGCCATGGAATCCTAATATTTGAAATTAAGAGAGATGTATTTGGAATTATCAGCTACAGTTCTAGTGCCGCAGCAAACTCCCTTTCTGCACAAGGGAAATACATCGCTGTAACATCGTTGCACCACAGATATATCTTCACATCAAACCAGTTTGACGTCATTCTGTCGTAGTTCGTTCCGCGCATGTTCAGCTCTTAGCGCGGTTCACATCATTGTGAAACCAGTGTAATATAAAAATGGAAAAACTATGATGCAAACCAACCACAACAGTGCCGCTGCGTTTTTTCCTACATGTGGAAGCATTACATGGATTCACACCACAGAGGTGGGTGTTAAATTGACCAATCAGTGGTTGCAGAGTAGAGGAGGAAGGGAATAGGAGATCCAGAAGAACTGACGATGCAGAAGCTACAAATGATTTTCTCCACTTTACTTCGACAGAAACTGGAGGGTGCGCAGATAGGAATCAAGGTAAGTCAGAGTAAAAAACACCACTCACAAAACGCAGTGAAACACTCCTCCACTCTAGTGCAGAAATGGCCTATGAGTATTCACATGCTGAAATATGGCAAACTTTTTAACTAATAAAGATTAACTTTCCAATATCCTGAGATGTGTCTCCTTTTTCTGTGTTCCGATATCTACTCTGTTGTAAATATAAGATCACAAGGTTAGAATGCATATGTTGAGTAAACAATGAAGATGAATAATCATCTATACATACATATATTGAAGATTTTGAGCATCTCTTCTCATGGTACTGGTTGGTACCACATATTTCATATATTTCGTACCACATATTTTGTATATAAGTATGCACAAATATGAACACATATGTGATGGGCCAGATCCTGCAATTTTAGTGTGTAGATAAATTTTTCTGAGCTCTAATCTTACTATACCTCCATTCACTCTGTTTGAGGGTCCTGTTGCATATTTGCATAATGCCACATCAACACATTTGGGTTGTTGACCTTTTGCAGTATATTCCAACCTGGTTGTCCTGCGCCAATATAGTTGTAGTTCAAACCCAGGCCCATTATATCCAGCTAACGTGCTGGATCCACAGTACTCAGAGCTGAAACAACTAAATTAAATTTTAGATCCAACTAGAATTTACTCAGTGAAATGAATGAGATTTGTTAGTCACACATAAAGATCCAATTGATTTCAGTGGGTCTAAAACCAAATGGATTTAGGCTATCAGCTTTTGTGATATCTGAATGATCTGACTTTTCTACTTGTTCTAACCTGACATACCTTTTCTACAAGAAAGACTAGGTTATATTTCAAAATCTTCTCCCCTGATTTGTTCATGAAATTTTTCCATTCCACAGAAGAATCAGTAATTATGGATATATTTTCACACACAATACATTTCCCACTTCATCTCTCACATACAGTTGTAGCCATGACCTCCAAGCAGCTACTGAAACCACAAAATGACAGGCCAAAACATCCTCCAGTGATTCTGCCTTAAGATGCTCTGTCTCTATGAATTAAGAGCTGAGTAGCTTCACCTGCATGGGAGAAACAGCATCAGCTCCAGTTAGCATTCTCCTTTGAGTATAAGCTGACCTTTCTTGTCAGGAAATGCCTGTCTTGGAAACAGATTCTTCGGAACTACTTATACTGGAATCAGTGGGATAATCCTGAAGTTAAGAAGCTATTCAGCATGACTGAGGAGGACTTTAGAAACCACTTCATTTCACAACAGCAGTTAACATACTAGCATTTTGAAGCCTGGCCATGCAGGGTACAGCTAGTCAAGCAAGACTTTGCATCTCTTAAGGCAGTGGTTCTCAACCTGTGGGTCCCCAGATGTTCGTGGACTTCAGCTCCCAGAAGCCCTGAGCATTGACCATAGTGGCTGGGGCTTCTGAGAGCTGAAGTTCATGAACATCTGGGGACCCACAGGTTGAGAACCACTGTCTTAAGGATTCACATAAGTGTGTGCATGTGTGGTATGTGCCAGTTTGGAAAAGTTATTTTGAGGGACTATAATACCTAGAATCTCCAAGCTAACATGGCTACTGGCCATTGTGGCTTGGAAATTCTAGCAGCTGTAGCCTCAAAATATAACTTTTTCTATTCTGGTATAAATAGACAGATATTCACAGCAAGTGTGGTTCAGAGTATGAACCTCATAAGGAAATATGAGCACCTCCATTAACCAGTGAATGTGTTGCCCTGTGACTTGGGGGTTCTGGGAGGGGCGCCCAAACAACCAAACAAACATAAACAAGATGGGAAAATTAGCTGGAGCACTCTCTTGGCTAACAAGAGGCAGGGTAACTTAGCGGGGATCTTTTACCCTGTGTATACAGCGTCGGGTCAGTGAGCGGACAAAACAGTTCAAACTAGCAATAAGATTTATTAAACAATTATTAAGAAAACACAGCCTCACTGCTAAATAAGAAATGGAAAAGAGAGTTTTGGGGAATGAGTGATATGCGACCTTTCTCGTTGTCCTGAAGAAGGCCAATTGGAGAGGAGGAAACCCGGCACAGTGGCCGAGGGGAGCTCGCAGAACGAAGTGGCAGTAAGGTGGGATAGCACTTCAGAGCGTTCTGAACGCAAGTCCGTTGAGCAGTCCAAGGAGTTCTCGGAACTGGGGGTTTTTATAGGGGAAAGAATGATCGTAGGCTAGCCTGGTCTTGGGTGAAAATAATGAGTTTTGGGCTGGAGACAATGTCTCCGAAAGGTCAGAATTTACATGATTGAGTTATGGACTGAATTGACAATAGTATGTGCCAGTATGTAGATGCGGCTAGCTTGGCAGTTTAAGCACCCAGCTCGCCAGGGTGCCCTCTCAGGGCAGAGGTCTCTTTGTTTTAATAAGCCTAGTGAAAGTGTTTGTTTTGGGAGGTCCCCTAAAGCAGATCTAGCGGTTTCTGGCTTGCCTTGGTGTAAACAAATGTGACTAGCCATGCCTAGCTTCGTGCTTCTTCGGTGGCCTCGCAAACACTTGGCTGGTGGCAGAGCAGTGCCGAATTGTGATATCAAAATGATATCTAAGGTTACCAGAGGCCAGGTCAGTTCACAGTGGTAACAAATGTTCTCTATTCACTGGAAATCACCACCACCACCACATTTTTATGCCAAATCTGTTGTCTTGGCACAGATGCTGGTCATGTTCACATTTACATGTTTACATTTATAAATGTAAACATAGGAGCTTTCAAACATATTATGCATAAATGTGGTACATAGCCTCATAGGTCAGGCTGTGAAATAAGCTACAATAATTAAAGATAATGTCTGGAATCCTCTTGGGCAGTTATGGATGTGTAACCTAGAATACAACATCTGTGACTGTTTTGCATTCACATGTGCCCTAGCTCAAGGGATATGTTGGGACAATGAAAGTCCCCAATTCCCTCTTACCAGGAAGCAGCCACTGTGATCAATGGAGATCCATTTCCCTGATCCCCAGGAAGCAGCTGACTGAAATTTCTACCACCACCACCCTTGCATGAGCTATCTCTTACATAAGAGGATATTGTGACAGGGACCGCACTACTGCTTGTAGCTTTTGAGGAAATCACCTACACAAGGGAATGTCAGTCTGCTGCTTCCTGAGTTCTAGGGAAATGGATCCTCATCAATTGCAGTGGCTGCTGCCCGGTAAATTGGAACTGAGGTGGTAAGGCCAGAAGGTACTGTGTAGCTGTGTAACTATGGCGATTATATATTTGTAAGTGCACAATAGGATTCTAGCCAATATCTGTGTCTCAGTGCCCTGTAACACACAGAGCTGTCATGTTAGATACTGAGGGCTGAGTTTCACACTGAAGCCTGAGTTTCACATTGAAATTCCAAATGCAGGGCTCAACCACAAGACATAGGAAACTGTGGCAGACACCTCAATGTTTGAAAGAGGATTTTTGGGATTTCTTGTGCAAATGCAGTAGCCAGCTTCAAGTCAAAAAAATCAATGTTCCAAATGAGGAGTTTCCCAGAAGCAAAAGGGGGCCTGCCATAACTCATTGTGACATTGTGGTAGACTCCTCAAAATCTGACAGAGGTTGAGCTCCTATGTCAAGGAGATGGAGTGTAACTTTATGCTCACAGAACTAAGCACTGTCACCTTGTGACATTATGGAACTGAACATACAATTGCACATGCCTCTAGATGTACAACATGCAATCTGCATGCATATCCATACATAGCTGTGTATAATGCACAAGTACAATCAACCCACAATGTGTAATCATATGCAGAGAACTGCACATCCAATTTTGTTTCCACAAGCTTGAACTAAATACAACTGTTCTGGGGGAAAAAATGTCCAGCTCCTTCCAGAGGAGAACTTATGCATGCAACATAGCATTCGAGCCTCAGTATTTTTTTGTGGTTGATCAAGTTGCAGTGCCAATTTCAAACTGCAATTATAAACAGGGGGCTTCCTGTAAGTAAAAAAAAGTACAGCTTGCCAAGAGCATACTGGGAATTTTTTAAAAAAAAAAATGGGCAGAAAACATGAGACTTTCCATAGCACTGCTGCTAAAATTCCTGAGATTTAAAAAAAGGGTGAGAAAATTGGATTGGGTTCTCTAAAGTATTGCTGGGATAATTTATCAGGTTTAAAGGTGGTAGTGGAAAAATAAGAGGCCTCATAGGTCCCCTTCTGGAGCAGCTTTGGCTGTTACATCAACTGAAGTCCTTCCTAGAATTGGAGGACCAAATCATGGCAGTGCACACACTGTGATGTCAAGGCTGACCTTCTGCAATGCATTATACATTGGTTTAACTCTGTACCAAGGTCAGAAGATTCAATTAGTTCAAAACATGGCAGCCAGACTGGTTACTGGTACATCTAAGAGTGACGATATTACATCAAGATTAAAATCACTCCACCGGCTGCCAATTAATTTCCTGCTGAAGTATAAAGTGTTGATTATTACCTTTAAGCCTTACATGGTTTAGGTTCATGTTATCTACAGGATCACCTTCTCCTGGATAATCTGCCTCATATGCACAGGTCCCCTGGGAACATCTACTTTAGTCAGCCCAAACTAAACTGTTACCCAGTGCACATTTTCTTTAGCCTCCCTAAGACTGTGGAATGACCTGCTGGAAGAGATTCAACAGCTCAAGAAGCTGTCTGAGTTTAAATCAGCACTAAAGAATGGTCTCTTCCAATAGGCTTATCCAAATTATGGTTTTCAAAGTATTTATTGATGGTTGTTGTGGGTCTTCTGGGTTTTGAGGCCATGTTCTATTAGTATTTTCTCCTGACGTTTCACTTGCATCTGTGGCTGGCATCTTCAAAGGATATGGTGGCATGGAAGTAAAACAGAGTATATATACTTGTGTAGTCCCCTGGGTGGGAGGGAGCAATTTGCATGTGTTACAGTTGGCCTATTGTTAAATGGGATATCTGCCGAGATTGTATTGTTAGTCAGGGAATATGCATAACAGTGCAATTAAATAAGGTTATCAGTCTTATTCCAGTCTTGGATGCTCATTTTTTGACTAATGCTGGTATGGAGGAATAGCAGCTCTTTGTCTATGTTTGCCAGTTCTTTGTGGGTGGTGTGAATTCTCTCATGTAATAGTGCATGTTCCATTCAGTTGTAGATGTGGTTAGCCTGTGCGGATTTTAAGGTCCTTTTTGCTGTGAGAAAGGATGGAATGGTCCTTGTGTCTCTGCAGCATAGGAAAGGTTAAAGGATTTTAATGTGCATGGTGTTATATGCTTCTAAACAGATGTTATGATTTATGTTATCTGTTGTAATCTGCCTTGACCCACAGGGAGAGATGAGTAAGAAATAAATTATTGCTATTGTCACCATTGTCATCCTCATCCTCATCATCTTAGGTACAGAACTCAGGAGCAATGGATATACTCCAATTACTTGGCAGACTTTTGCATGACCATTACATACTACAGTAGTTATGGTGTTACCTAGTGCATTCTAGCCAGAATCCCCACATACACACACTCCGCTTACAGGTAAGGATCTGCTGTTGTTGACAGTGGTGCATGTCAGGGTATCCAGAATGTAAGTGTGATATGTAAGAGGTGTTTTTCTGGTGGACAGAACAGAGAGGCCACTCTGCCCTTCACTGTGCAGCTGCAAGTTTGTTTTGTCTATCTTGTCTCCTAAATAATAATAATAATAACAACAACAACAACAACAAATTTATTTCTATCCCGCCTCTCCACATGGATCGAGGCGGTGAACAACATTAAATACATTAATACATTAAAAAACATACCCAATCCTCCCCACCCACCAATCCACCTAAAACCAACCCCCTGAAACACACAACAATCAATCAACTATTAAAAGAACAGTAAGACAATTGATGGGAGGCGATGGAAATGCTAGTCTTGGGAGGCCTGTCGGAAGAGATCAGTCTTGACTGCTCTTTTAAAGCGGTCAAGACTGGTAATGTGCCGGGTCTCCTCCGGCAGGCCATTCCATAACTTGGGAGCGATAGAAGAGAAGGTCCTCTGGGTAACCGCAGCCAACCTAGTTCTGACTGGCTGCAGTAAATTCCTCCCAGAGGACCTTAGTGTGTGGGGCGGATTGTATGGGAGAAGGCGATCCCTCAGGTAGGCTGGCCCCAAGCCATGTAGACCTTTAAAGGTAATAACCAACACCTTGTACTGTGCCCGGAAACTAATAGGCAGCCAATGGAGAGAATTTAGAATTGGTGTTATATGGTCAGTTTTAGGTCTTCCGGTGACCATCCTGGCTGCCATATTCTGAACTAATTGAAGCTTCCGGACTAAGCACAAGGGTAGCCCTATGTACAGCGCATTGCAGAAGTCGAGCCGTGAAGTTACCAGCGCATGTACCACTGTTTTTAGGTGTTCCAGCTCCAGGAAGGGGTGCAGCTGGCGTATCAGCCGAAGCTGATGACAGGCACTCCTGGCCACTGCATCTATTTGAGCTGTCATTTGAAGTGACGAGACCAGGAGCACCCCCAAGCTGCAAACACAGTCTTTCAGGGGAAGTGTGACCCCATCTAGGACTGGTTAACAGACCTCCATACCTGGATTAGGCCCCTTAAAGTTCCTGTCCCATGGGAAAGCTCTGAACCTGGGAACCAAGTTATGTAATATATGACATGGTGTATGTCTAAGAGTGGTTTAGTACTGATTAAAAGCTTACATCATGTTCTGTAAGGTTCCCTCTTCCTTCTTCTTCTCTCTTTGGTGTTTTTCACCTGAATTCCCATGTTTCCTTTTTGCCTAGCCTTGTTTATGCTGTGCTTCTAGACAAGCTGTCCAAAGTGCTCTGTTTATCATGTATCCTGCTTTTGTTTCAATAAACTGTAATTTAGCCTAGACACAATGCATTTGCATTGCTTTTTTTCCTGTCTGGAGCAATCAGCAAAGGCATAGAACAGCTTCATGGTTTTGCATTCTGCACATTCTCAGGAGAGCAAATCCAGGCACCCTGACGTCCATTCTCCTGGCAATTGAGAAGTGGATGCCTAACATTCCCGCTCACCCTCCATGAATGATTTCCAGCATCACAGGCTGAAAAAAGACCCATGCTGCAAATCCCCCTCATGCCAGAGGTCACTTATGTGAGACAGGGTGAGCATGTTAGGCAGCCTTTTCTTGATTGACTGAGGAATGGACCTCCATCAATGCCACAGGCTGCATACTAGTAAGTAGGGTTTGGAGACTTTCATAGTCCCTACACAGCCTCTAAATTAGGGGCTATGATGGGATCACAAATGTGCAGCAGTTAGAGTAGCTGTAGGTTATGCATTCATAACTGCCCAATAGGATTCCAGCCAGCACTTCTAGAAAGAAAGAAAGAAAGAAAGAAAGAAAGAAAGAAAGAAAGAAAGAAAGAAAGAAAGAAAGGAAGGAAGGAAGGAAGGAAGGAAGGAAGGAAGAGAGGAAGAGAGGAAGAGAGGAAGAGAGGAAGGAAGAGAGGAAGGAAGAGAGGAAGGAATTGAACTGGCCGATTCCCTGTAACTGCATGAAAAAGAGTTATAAATATTATGAGTTGTTCAACTCTATTTGTTTACTGTCAAATACATTCCCTCAGGTCTCTGCTCCATGCACAAGGCCATTATTTGATGGAAAAGTATAAAGCCATAACAGGTTGATGTAAATTTCTTTTAGGTGCCTTATACCTCATAAATACCACAAGGAATATGAAATGGCAGTTTTATTCTCTTTTAAAAGCTTCAACAAAGGCCTAAGGCTGCAATCCTATGCACATTTGTTTGAATGCAGTGGACCTTCTTTGAGAGTAAGCATCTATTAGGTCATGGTTCACACTGAAAATCATAATGCAGCTTCCCACTTTTTAAAGATTGCTATTGAAGATTTCTCTCAGATGACAAAATCCATCTTTCATGTGGGGAGGGATCACAAAAAATAAGGAAGATTCTGTGTTATTTGAAAATTTTACTGCACATTATGTGTGTAGCTACACCACACAGTTATACCAATTTGATCCCACTGTATCTACCGTAACTCCATCCCCGGGAATCCTCAGATCTGTAGTTTAGCAAGATGCTTAGAATTTTCTGCTACAAAGGTTTACTGTTTTCTCCTGAATGATAACATTAGATCAGGTTTCCATACAGTGGACTTGTGACATATGAGATAGTATCAGCCAGCTGGAATTGAGCAGCTTGGATATAGCCCCAAACCATAACGATGATGTGGAAAATGTAAGGACTAGCTGGATAGTAGGAAAAATGGAAGAGGCGAAAGGGATATTTATGATGGCCAGCAACAATTAAAAGTCTCGCAACACCTTATGACTGATACATTTACTGTAGCATAAATATTCATAGACTAGATTGCCCTCTTCAACAGATGAACTCTGTGCTGACTCTGTGATTAATTTTCTACATTTTAAAAGTATGTACTAACAGATTATTGTTTTTGCTATGGAAATGGGCATGAAGATCTAGCAGAAAGATCTTTTTTTTTCTTTTGACATTACATTGTAAAGATTTTAACTTGATTAATATAGCAAGAGAGAGAGAGAGAAAGATTTGTGGGGAAATAACAAATCTGCTCTGCAAATATATGAATGATCCTCAAAAGGTAGGAGGAGAAGGAGATCTTTAAGCTAAAACATAATGTAGGTGCTGTGTAAGGACAAATAGGAACATTCAAATAACTTTAGCACAAAAATTAAATTAACAGAATTAAGTTCTGGGAGAGTCATAGGAAGATAATTGTCAAGGTAAAGAATCTTACTGGTGTTAAATTTGGATTTTTCAAATTCATATGCTTTTTGAAAGTAGCGGCTGGTGGATCCTGTGTCAGGGGGTAGAAAATTCTCTTTGGGGCCCTTTTCACATGGCATTTGCCATGTGGAAAGGGCCCCTGGAGCGTCGCGTGACTGCAAGGAGTGGTCCACACAATGCACTCACAATTGTGCAACACTCCAGGGCCTGGCAGGTGCCAATCATGCACTATTTCATTTTCAGCTTTGAGCTGAAAATGGTGCATGATCACACACCACTCCAGGGCCCCGTGCACACTTGCTGTGCGTGTGGAGCTCCAGAGCTATGGTGCTCGGGCTTCCTGCCCCAGCACAGCCTGGGAAAATCCCAGGCTGCACTGCGGAAGGAAGAGGAGGGGCTCTGTGCTACCTGCTCACGAGCAGGCAGCAGCTGCGGAGCTGAAGCAACAGGGATGCAAGAGCCTCTTACAAGAGGCTGCTTGCGCGGTCCCCGCACCCCAGCTCCACAAAAAGGTGAGTTGCGGAAAGGGCCTGGGTTTTAACCCAGACTTTAAAAGAGTTATCAAGTGTACTGGCCCTTTTTTGAAGATAGGGTTCAGCACCTTGCATATCTCCTTTAAAGTATAGACTAAAGCATGTTAACATGAGGCCCACCAGTGCCCCAGTGCTATGTTATATTAACAGACAAGTGGTTTTCCAGATGCCTTGGAAACTCTGGGCAAAATATTCTGTTGTCTCTTATTCACTCTTGTCTTGCTATAGAGCTTTAATAACAGAAAAAAATAGGTGTGGGTTAGAAATAGAGCCTCTAAAGTGAAACAATGATCAACAGCAGCATTTCTTGTAAATGTGTTTTGTATTTGGAGGAGGGGGAACAAATTTATTTCAGAGTTTCATAATTTTCACTTGTAATGCAATGAACAGTTTGCAATAGGGGTGTGTCCTAACTAATGTCTATAGGACAATAGAAGTCTCTGACTTGGGCATGGTATTACAAGAGGTTAGACATAACTTTTTTTTAACCAGTAACAAAAGAATAGCCTCATTACATTAGGACTGTAACTTAAAGAGGGATAAATGTGAAGAGTATAGAATTCCTGGTTTCACTGCTTCTCATACAAAGGAAGGACTAGATGTATGGGCCAGTATTTCTTCATAGGTTTTTAAAATCAAGATGTGATGTTGCAAACTCAGTCATTGTCACTTAATGCAGTTTACCTATTCATTCAATACTGACAGTTCCTCTCCCCAACCAAGAAACAAGTAGGATAAATGTTTCAGTATTGCCAGTGAATTGAGCCAATTCTAATTTATCTCATTGGTCGCTTACAAAACTAAGGCCATTTCTGCACTAGGCTATTATCGTGCTATTTTTCCACTTTCAACATCCTATGGAATCCTGGAGTTTGCAGTTTTGGGAGTGGTGAGGCCCTAAACTAGTATAGAAATGGCCTAACTTTCTATTTTCATAGTTGCTTATATGTATCTTTTGATGGAACTGGAAGTAAAATCCTCATTTTCAGCCTGACACATTAACTCAAATGTTCTTGTTGTGTGACTTTAAGCCATTTCCAACTTATAGTGATCCTAAGGCAAACCTAGGAATTTTCTTGTCAAGATTTGTTCAGAGGGGGTTTGCCTTTGCCTTTCTCTGAGGCCAAGAGAGTATGACTAGTCCAAGGTCACCCAGTGGGCTTCCATGGCCAAGTAGGGATTTGAATCCTCGTCTCCAGAGTCATAATCCAACACTCAAATCACTACACCACACTGGCTCTTTATTAATTTAAATACAGTCAGCTCTCCACATTTGTGGGTTTCACTTTTGCAGATTTGATTAACCATGGATTATTTGCAGTCACCTCTGCTGCCCCCCCATGCCATTTTTAATAGGGACTGCAAGCCTCACGAGACTGAGAAACTGCAAATGAGGCTTGTAAGTTCCTGTTAAAGATGGTGTAGGGCAGCCGTGGAGGTGGCAGTAAGCCCCACCAGTGACCCACTTCTGCCTTATAAGGAAACCCTGATGCCTCAAAGGAATCCACGGTGGGTTGAATATGGTGATCATACTTGTTTTTGTGTTAAATATGGTTTGGGAGAGCCTAGAGTTATTCACGTTTTTTTTCACTTTCATGGGGGTCCTGTGCCCCTAACCCTAGCAAATATGGAGGGATGACTTTACGTGACATTAAGTGTGGCACCCTGACTATTTTTGCTGAGGAAGAAAAATCACAGAACGAAGGCAACAATTCTCCAAAAACATTAATGTTGTGTTGTGAGCTGTGAATTGGTTATAAGCTTTACTCTTCACAGTTGACTGGGTAGCATAAGCAACACTTGATCTAAACTATTGAAAATGCAGATAAGATTCACAGAAATTTCTAGTTCTACAAAGCAGACAATTAAAAAGTTACTGTTTTCCCTTTTGCTGGAGTGATGTGGAGACAACAGCTGGTTTCTGACTCAAGAGTACTTTCTGGGTCTTTTCCCATTGAATAGCTACAGACTATGTCCTCCAAGGATGGGACATGATAATGTTTGCTGGTTAGGCTGGCAGATTGCCAGTTATCTTGTTGCCAATTCCTCTCAGGTAGTGTGACCTTGCTAGGTTATAGAAGCATGTTGTACTGACTTTATTACAGTTTGCCCTTTTATTGAGGGTATGTTTAGTGCATGTTTGGGGTCTAATTAAAATGCTAAAATATGGTTCCAGGAGATTATTATCCTTCCTTCAAAGAAGACATGAAGCTATAGGACTTCTGTACTGAAAGTGACTGAATAAGTTTGGTTTGTAATTTTCAGATACATAGAATCAAAACATTAGCCTATCACAATCTCCTTACATTTCCTACTAGATAGTAGGCACAATATCCTGGGAACAGACCAAAATCCTAATCTGCATAGAAGTAAATTCTTCTACTAACATAGGCCATTTCCTCACTACACTCCTACAGCGCGATTATTCCACTTTCAACAGCCAGCCGGGCCCTCCCGAAATGCAAACCCCAGGATTCCATGGGATGTTGAAAGTGGAATAATCGTGCTCTAAGAGTGTAGTGCAGAAATGGCCATAGTGTGTATCAGTAGTGGCTGGGTTCTCCTGGGACAGTGGGTCAGTTATTCAGCTGTGTGTTTTAGTCTAGACTTTAAAGAAGACATATGAAGTGCTGAACCCTATCCCCCAAAGTTGCTCCAGTACTTGGGGATCTCCTTAAAAGATTGGGCTAAAATACACAATGGATTCACCACTTCACTGTCATGGGAGATGCCAGCCATCATTGCTTTTAAATGAAGTCAATTTATTCTTTCTCAAAAAATATCCTGAGTTTCACAACTTTTTCTTGTGAAAGTGGGAAGAGAAGGAAACACAATACCTGAGTCTGCTCCTTGATCTGGTGTACAGACTTGTGGAGCCTTGTGCAAATTGTAATGAAAGCTAGAAGATGGTTTTATATTATTAGGATTGCATTGACCAGATAATGGGTTATTAAATTACATTTTACAAATTAGGGCTAAATCTATGTATTAGTTGTAACTAAAGAAGCCCCAATGCATGAATAAAATTTCCATAGCCAATACTTCCATGACTTCCAATGGTTATACTCTAGTTGGGACTGACAATTGGATTTAGCCCCCACTCCACCCAAATGGTGTGGAGTTGATACTTGGAATTTCAGAATGTCAAGAAAGCTGTGCAGATGTTCTCAAATTTTAGCTAGCCTTTGTAACTAAGGCTAAATATGTGATCATCAGTCCCCAAAGGCAATTCTGCTTCTGAAGGATATGAAAAAGTATGCCTTCTCCAGCACAAAAACAGTGGAACAGAACTACTCAGGTCCAAAGTCCAGGAGAACGTGAAACTTGCTAAATTTGCCCGAGTGGTGAGACACACCATTGCTAACATGGCAAGTGGCCACTTGGATCTAAACTTAAGTAATACTGATACTTGAGATTTCTAGATGCATCTCATCTATTTTGCAGGTATTTGTCAGAGCAAGTGACTCATATATTATTATAGAGCAAATTCACAGAGTAGTATTTGTGGAGCTAGTAAAATACTGAACATGTAAATTTACAGGATCATTTAAATTTGATATTGATACATTTTTTCCAAGAGCCAGAGTGGTGTAGTGGTTTGACCATTGGATAATGACTATGGAGATTGTGGGTCTAAATCCCCCTTCAGCCATGGAAACCCACTGGGTGACCTTGGGTAAGTCACATACTCTCAACATCAGAGGAAGGCAAAGGCAAACCTCCCCTGAACAAATCTTACCAAGAAAACCCCATGCTAGTGTAAGGCCCCGCTTTGGGGGTCCCCAATGTCAGTATGGTTTGGAGGGGCATACCTAATTGGCATAATGTGTAATGGCAACACATTTTATTGGCTCTGATATCAAATTCAACCCTGAGAGGTGACAGAGAGGTCAAACTGAGCGAGGGAAAGAATTTGACTGTAAATGTGAAAAACATAGGTCAACTCCAAACTTCCTCCAGGTAAGTCTGAGTCATTTGTCAGGCAAATACACACCATTCCTGTGGATAATAGGCTTAAATAGAAGCTGGAATTTTCCAGGGAATCCAACGTGGGGAGTCCACCAGGACACTGATTGACAGATATCCATCCCTTGTACACCTGGATTCTTTCCTCTGTCCTCACAGCACCCACAATAGACAGCTATTACAACACTCATCATGTCTTTGTCAATCAAAGCATTAAACCCATCAACAGGCGAAAGACTCATTGTCCACAACAGGTTCCCTTTGTCTTGCATGTGGAACCTTCACAGCCACAAGCCATTTTCAGGATACAAATACCCCTGATTTCCGGATGTCCAGTGCAATCTCTTGAAGATCTACCCATCACTCTGTCCGTCTGGCTACTGAATGAGAACCGTCCTTAGGTCCTTCCTAAGCCAAAATACATTTCTGCTCTTCTGGACTGGTAATTATAAATCCCCCAAACCCCTCAGCCTCTCTATAAGTTTTCCTCCCTTTGTCTTTCAGTTAGTTCTTGTGTGAACATGTGATTATGTGTATCTTGTATGCATGCATGAGTGAATTCCCCTCAATAAAACACATTTTTAGCTTACTTCTGAATCTCTGGCTGGTTCTTTTCCTGCGTGTGCCCATAAACACTGGTAGAAAGATCTCGCTAAGTTGCCCCCCTCTCACAGCCTCCTGATTTTGAGCTAATTAATTCCTCACTTTTGCAAGAAGGTATTTGGCATCGTAGGGTAGTCCTTGTAGCACCTACGTTTTGGGATAACGCTAAGTTCACCCTAGGGTCACTGTAAGTTGGAAATGACTTGAAGGGACACAATGAAGACAATAAACTATTTTTTCTTTCTCATGCCACTGTCAGAACTGAGAGTTCTCATGCATCTCCATTCTTTCTTCACATAGACTCTGTGGTACTACTTAGAAAGATAAGGAAAAGATTGCAAAGCTTTCATCATGTGCTGATGAGTAATTACAGGATGAATAAAGAAAAAATAATGGGATACACTGGCTGTGTTTACTTAGCTTCAAAGAAATTTAGTTCTGCAGTCATAGAAATGAACATGAATCTGGCTGAAAGATATACCATTATATGGGTAGAAAGTGTGACATATGCTTGACTAGAGCATTGTAACACAGTCTTTCAGCAATAAGAGGCTTTTCTGTGGGATGTTTCAAAATTCAATAGAATATTTATGTTTTCTATAGATGTTTTGATAAAGCAAGTAGATATAATTCACAATCAAAATATACTTGGCCCTCCACATTTGTGGATTTGACTTTCACAGAGCTGATTATTTTCAAATTTCTCCAACCTGCACCCCCCCCCCCAAATCAAGCAATTCTTTTCTGGGGGAACCTTCCCTGCTTAGTGGCTGTGATCAGGCTGCACAGCCCTTTCAAAACATGCTTCAGGTCCTCCCCCTCCTCCACCAGCCACTGCCTGGTCAGCTAAGGATGATTCACAGGCGAATATCTCTGCACCATATACCTTCTCTGATGTCCCCACACACATCCAAGGAAGGAGATGGATGAAAAGGAAGAAGTATAGGGCCACAATGCCGACCCACCCCTTTCTCTCTCTCTTTCTTTGACCTGATTTGGATCCTGCATGCCTGCTCTCCCCAGCCAAGCCTTGGGCCCCTTCCCACAGGTACACATTTTCATACTTGCAATTTTTCCACTTTTGCAAGGATCTTGCATACCTAACCCTAGCAAATCTGGAAGGCTGACAGTAATATTGTAATATTGTTATATTGGTGAGCTACTGAGGATGGGTTGAGATGCCTGGAAGCCACTTGGTAACTAAGAGTACCACCTGGAATATGTACCATATGGAAAAGAAAGGTTGTTATTGTAATTCTCTTTTCAGAGCTGAATTACTGTACAGAGATGATTATATCGTGTTTCAGAGCTTGGTAGTAGCCTTCAAATTACCATCTATCCATGGACTAATAGCTTCTACATAGTCAATGTTTAAGTCACTGAGACACCACCTGGGACATCTGGAGGTCTCCTTAGAGATTCTATCTATTTGCCCAGTTCTGTGAACTCTTGAAGAAGCCAACTGATTGGCCAGGCCAGGGAGTATGGAACCATAGAGGGATTCTGGATTCAGCAATGAATAAGCTGAGACAGACAGATTATATAGGAGCAGGAGGCTTGAACGCTTCCAGGTTTTCAGCAGGATGCTGACCCAGATAGTGTCATCCATAAGCTGCCCTCTTTGTGAGTAATGTCATAATGAAGATAGGTGGCTGACTTGAAACTCCTGCCTAGTTTATCACCTATTCAGCTTTCTTGACCTCAAGGTATGATGGGAATCCAAGAACCACTAAAGAAACAATTTGTGCAGTGATATCCAGTCCTGCAATTTAAATATTAGTGTCCAAAGATCTGAAAGATCAAGGTTCCTAAAGGGGATAGTTTCCCCATTGGGGAGAACTAGACCCTGAAAGAGGTCATGGATATGTAAAACCTTACTAAATGGAAAACTACTGCATCAGAATAAGGTGGGAGGAGAAATGAGCATTTATTCAGTTTCCTTTTTATACATTAATCAGGTAGTATGCTTGCCAGGAATCACTTCTGGCTCCTAGGACCACCACCACCTGCTACAATATCTGCTAGCAGATCATCAGATGGTTGACCCTAAGTGGCAAAATTCTCTTTGCAGTGTCATTCCTTCTCAGTTTGTACTGCTACAGAGGCTTTCACTGTGATTCAGAACTCGTGTGTGTGTGTGTGTGTGTGTGTGTGTGTATGCGCGTGTGTGCGTATATGTATGTGTGTATGTGTACGTGTGTTGTGCGCACACACACACACACACATATATATATATTTATATCTACTATATAAAAGTGAATGTTTGTCTGTGCATTTGTCTGTTTGTCCACGTCAGCATATGATTGGCTGTGTGAGACAAGAAGACCTCATATGATTGGCTGGCTGTGAAGATTCTATGGAATCCTGGGGTTGACAGTTTAGAGAGAGGCCTTTACAATTTTTAGCCAGAGAGCTCTTGGGCCTCAGGCCAATTGCTATGGAGATGAGGCCTACCATCAATAAGGATACCAGAAAACTTTTGGGAGGCATATGTGAGAAAAATTAAAGTGACATAAACAACAGAGCCCATTTCACACTACACTGTCATAGTGCTATTATTCCACTTTCAACACCCTATGGAATCCTGGGATTTGTAGTTTAAGGAGGGGCATTTAAGAATTCTCAGCTAGAGAGCTCTTTGGCCTCAGTAAAATACTCCAGAATTCCACAGGATGTTGAAAGTGGAATAAAGCACTGGAACAGTGTAGTGCAGAAATAGGTCTCCTTGCCTCACACAGTAGATTGTATGGTTCCATATGTGAAGAATCTTAAAGTTGAAATTCAAAACAAAAAATGCTTCCAGAAAAACATAAAGCCATTGCACAAATTCGACAGAAAGAAAAAAAAATCTAGTACATAAACATCACCAGCAACACAGATTGGATTGGGGATTATGGGGAAAAGTTACAGGTACTGGAATAGGCTGGTTGCTGTGGAGACAATGCCTAGCAGCAAGGAGGAGGACAGAGTATTCCTGCAGGAACCCAACCTCTGCATGTTAACAACTCTGAATACAGATTGGATTGGGGAATATGGGGGAAAATTACAGATACAGAAATAAGTCGGTTGCTATGGACATGAGGCCTACCACAAGGAGAAGGAGGACAGTGTACTCCCTCAGAAACCCAAACTGTGTATGTAAATAACTCTGGATTGCATTGGGAAATATGCAGCAAAGTTACAGGAAATAGAAAAGACAGTTTGGTAGATACGCTAGTACACACACACACATACATACATACATATATCAATCCCCCACCATAACCTCCAAAATCCCTTTCCTTTGGCCATTCTGACTTCAGCTTCTCACAGTTAAATTCCAAACATCTGGAGCACCAGATACTGCATGCCCAATCTACAACTCTTATTCCTTTATTCAATTTTATTTTGCTAACTTATCATTCTATCTCTCCTTTCCCCACGTAATAAAGACTCATCAGAGAACATAAAACTGATACTTCCTAGGCACAGTCACTTGGGAGCTTTGCGATAATCTTGGCTGATTCCAAAGTCAGACCAGCCTGCTTTGTCAAAGACAAGCTGTTGTGTATGTGGTCTTTTTTTAAAAAAAAACCTCATTTGTAATTCATTGAAATAGTTAGTATTGCTCACGCTGTTCATACTGAAGAGGATGAGATTACATTTTATCCACCCACTTAAACAGATGGGTTGTGGGGTGTTTTAATGTCATTATTATATTTAAGTATCAATATTAATTATAAAATATTTGAACAGGGCGAATCATTGCATTACATGTTTTTCTTCCTCCAGTATTCATTTACTGGGAGAAAGGATCATGCAGTTGATTTTTTTTCCTTACAAAATAGTGCTCAACTGAAATATTTGGATCAATTTAAAAGAAGTCAGTGTTTGCCATATAAAACCCAATCTCCATCTCTCAGACTGGACACTTGTACAAAGACAGAATTTGTTCCAAGTTAATCATATTTAGATGAGACCCATTGATGACAAAGGCCATTTCCTCACTATACTGTTGTAGTGCTACCATATTAGTCCACTTTTAACATCCTGTGGAATTCTGGGGTTTGTAGTTCACTGAGGCCAAAGAGCTCTCTGGCTGAGAATTCTAAATGCCTGTCCCTAAACTTCAAACCCCAGGATTCCACAGGATGTTGAAAGTGGCACTATAACAGTATAATGCGGAAATGGCCTGAGTTCAGCCTTCTTGATTTTGTTGGGTCTGCACTAAGTTTAGGAGATTCCAATCCACAAAATTAGTATGTACTGTGTGAAATTCCTAATTTGAAAAGCCAATGATATTTTCTTAATCAGGTCCCATACCACGGACCAAAGAGGTCCATAGACTGAGAGAAAGTGAGTGGCAACATCATCCATTTAATTTTGTTATTCATTTTTGTATATTGACTTTCTGTGGTTTGTAGAACAAAGTCTGAGAATGTGGCCAAAGAATATTCCTAATGTTTCAAAACTGGACTGTAGTCATGTTTCTCCCATTTCTTTCCTCTTCACAGATTAATAAACTACCATCATATTTTAGATTTCACATGTGATCTCAAAGCATTAAAAAGTTCAGATACTGTGGGATTTTGCCCTCCTTACACTATTTAGTAACAAAGCAGGCCCAAATATAGAAAGAGGTTATACAGTAATATTTCAGGACTAGTTTTAATTATGGATGCTCTCTCTCTCTCTTCCTGTCTCTTTCTGGTTGAATCTACACAAGGGCTGTAAAATAGCTCCGCTGTAGGGTATCCTACCTCATTTTGACCCCTTTAATGTCACACACACCTATTTTAAATCCCAACTGAAATCAGTTTGGAAAGCCACGTGGGACCCCGTCATGTAGTCACATCAGTACAAGGAGTGTTCCTACTGTGCACACACGTTCCCCCATATCGGTTTATGTCTGGCCACACACCCACAGTGGCTGCAGGATTTTGTTATTGTTGTTGTTCCTGCCATACACACACATATTCCCATAATCAAATAGCCTTTCTCTGTTTTCATTCATTCTGACTGGCCACGTGCATTCCTATTGGACTGGCAGTCACTTCAGCCCTCACATGTGCTGCCTCTATCCCATCTAAGGTGATGCCTCATTTTTAAAAATCATTTCCCAAGAAAGTGGGTATAGGATTGATAGCATATGGTGCAGTCTTATATAGGTCTACTGAGACATAAGTCCCACAGCATTCAATAGTGCTTACTCCCAGGAAAGTGTTTTATAGTGCTTGTCCCATCAGAGCTCATTCCCATCAGCCCACTCAAAAGGACATCTAAAGGCAAAACTAGTCAAAGATGTGACGGGAGATTGATTTACAGCACCAGCACAAAATCCTCCCTGGAACCACTGCGCTATGGACAAAAAGTGTCCCAGAGGCAAGCATAACATAGCAGAGTTTCAAAACAGCAACAAGCGTGTGGAGCAGAGTACAACTACAGCATCAGCTTTGACCCCTCTACCCACTGTTAGTAAACTCACAGACACAGAGTTTGTCATCCAAAATACCTGGAGGCTTTAATCTTCAGAGTTGCAGTATATACATCTGTACACAGGATACACAGATCCACAGGCAGATATTCAGCATCAGAGATTCAGCATCAGAGTGACAGGATGCAGAGATACAGGATGCAGAGAGTCAGAGCAAACATCCATGCCCCTCCTATATACACACACCTCTTATACATTCATGTCATCACTCAGGGCCTTTGGCTGATGCAACCCCTTGTCATGATTACACTATCATGACTCAGCCCTTTACTCCATGTCCCCTAGGGAATGAGTCATATTTTGCCCAGTCGTTCCCCAGGTATCCCATGACATGCTCATCAAATTTGCAAAATTGCAAAATTCACCATCCTCACCAAAAAAGGGAGACAGACAGACAGATAGAACTATTTTCAACTGGGGCAAATGTCATCACCTTTTTAATCCAACAAGATGCACATATATCTGGAGTGCAAAATGGGAAAAGGAAAGGAAAGGAAAGAAAGGAAAAATGGTACTGACCCTTCCAGTTCTTTGTAGGCAAGCAAGAGGCCAGGGTGACACATCTCTGGAAACTCCATGCCACCCATACACCAGCTGGTCACTATCTATCAACCTGGCTTTCCTCATTTCCCCCACACACCCCTGATTCCAACCCAATCTATAACTGGAGGTTATTTCTAAATTGCCCTAAAGGCCCCAAGCATAAAAATGAAGTGTTTTCATATTGGAACAAAAGGAATATTATGTGTTCCAACAAGATGTGTGTATATGTGTCTTCAAGCTGCCTGTCGACTTGTACGTACCCTACAAATTGCATAGGGTTTTCTTATGCACAGAATACTCAAAAGTGGTTTACTATTGCCTCCCTCTGAAATAAAGTCTATAGCACCTGGTATTCCTTGGTACAAACCAGGCCTGACCCAGCTTAGCTTCCAAGGTGAAGAGAGGATCTGGTGCCTGCAGGGTATTTAGATGGATTTCATCTCAATGGAGCAGTGCTGAAATTTTGATTCATTTAATACATTATAAATGGAGTCACATTTCACAAACATACATAATTGTTTTTATGTGTTACAAACAGCATGCAACAATTTCTTTAACATCACTAGGCATAGTTTATACTTAAAATATCATCTCACTGTAGTAGTGCTTAAATTTTGACAAAACATGTTAAGTGATGTTAAATTGTTGTATGCTGGTAGGACATATAGCAGAAAATATTGTGCATACATGTTTAACATTGTCATGTTCCTGAGAATTATTTGGTGTCACTGTCACACCTATATTGCCTCCCACTGATAGATAACACATACATGCCAATGATCTGAACTAAAATACTAAAAAGCATTGATAGCCTTCCAATGACAAGAGGGGCCCAAGAGAGGTTTTTCTTTGTCAGTTGCTAGAAACATAAAAACCAGCCTTCCATGAATGCCCAGTTCATGGAAGACTGGTTTCTTGTTTCCAGCTCCTGACAAAATGCTTCTCTTGGGTCTGGCAAGTCATGGTGAGAAGATAAACAAGTTATGTTAGCTTTTCAAAAATGTTGTTCTAGTTCATTTGTAAAATTTCTTCTATTGTATATCCCACTCCTACAAGACCAACCATTGTGCTGAGTGTCCTCAGAGATAAACATTGCTTCTTCAACTCAAGAGTGTAAAGGGAAGACAATGCACAATATGAAGAATTCCTTCCTACACATCACAAGTGTGCTGTTGGATAGGAATTGCAAAATTCACCATCCTCACCAAGAAAGGGAGACAGACAGACAGACAGACAGACAGACAGAAGTAGAAATTGCAGAAATTTCTTCCCATGTTAACCCTCCTGCAAAAAAGATCGGTATTGTAGACCTACTATCCCTTCTCAGTTCATAATTATAAATATTCATCTAACAAAAGATCCTGATATTCTGTTCATAGTTCAGATTCCATTTTTTAAAATTCTCCACTGGAATAGACTCAGGAAACATACTTTCATTTCCCGATATCCCAAAGACTGCTATAATCCAAATCATTCTGCATATACACTTGGATCCCAACTAGACATCTTCTATTGGAAGGGGGTTCCTCAGAGAATCATAGAATCATGGACCATTTCCGCACTGAACTGTTATGGTGCTATTATTCCACTTTCAACATCCTATGCAATCCTGGAGTTCAGGAAAGGGTATTTAGAATTCTCAGCCAGAGAGATCTTTGGCCTCAGTAAACCACAGACTCCAGAAGTCCACAAGTTGTTGAAAGTGGAATAAGAGCACTATAACAGTATAGTGTGGAAAGGGCCATGGAATCAATCACAGAGTTAGAAAAGATCACAATGCGCATCCAGTCCAACACCCTGCCATGCAGGAGAACACAATCAAAGCACTCCTGACAGATGGCCATGAAGCCTTTCTTTAAAAACCTCCAAATAAGGAGACTCTGCCATACTCCTAGGCTGTGTATTCCACTGCCAAACTGCTCTTACAATTAGGAAATTCTTCCAAATGTTTAGGTGGAATCTGTTTTCCTGAAGTTTGAATCCATTGGTCTATTTTCTGGTCTCTGGAGAAGCAAAAAACAAGCTTGCTCAATCCTCCATATGAGATTCCTTCAGATATTTAAACATGGGAATTATGTCACCTCTTAACCATTTCTATTCTAGTTTAAACTTAATCCATCTCCCTAAGCTGCTCTGCATAGTGAATGGTTTCCAGGTCTTTTTCCATTTTGGTTGATGTTCAGCTTGTGGTTTACTAGATCTCTTTCACATGTACTGTGGTCAAGCCAGATGTCACCCATCCTATATGTGTGCATTTCATATTTTTTCCTGCTTAAATGTAGTACTTTATATTTTTCCCTATTGAAATTTATTTTGCTAGTTTTGGCCCAATTCTCTAGTCTGCAAAAGTCATTTTTAATTTTGATCCTGTCCTCTGGGGTAATAGCTACCCTTCCTAATTTTGTGTCACCTGCAAATTTGATAAGACTATCCTTTATTCCATCATCCATGCCATTTATAATGATGTTGAATAGCACTGGGTCTTTGGCAGAACCCTGCATTAACCCACTAGTCATTCTTCTCTGGAAAGAAGAGGAGCCATTGGTGAGAACACTTTGAGTTCAATCAGACAACCAATTACAAGTTCACCTGAAAACAGTATTGTCTAGCCCATATTTTGCAAGACTGTTTGCAAGAATATCATGGAGGACCTTGTCAAAGGCCTTACTGAAATCAAGATATGCTACATTCACAGCATTCCTTTCATCTACCAAGC
This sequence comes from Iguana delicatissima, assembly GCA_948472985.1. Classification (NCBI taxonomy): domain Eukaryota; kingdom Metazoa; phylum Chordata; class Lepidosauria; order Squamata; family Iguanidae; genus Iguana; species Iguana delicatissima. The sequence continues at coordinate 242,857 of CAOKZL010000478.1, read as the reverse complement.
TTGTAAGTCTGCCAAAAATATAAGAGAGAGACAGAGAGAGAATGAGAGAGAGTGAGAGAGAGAAGATTAGTCTGGCATGGCATGTTGTCGCAATAATGAAATCTACAGATAGATTTAATATAAAAGAGCTACCAATGTTCATGGTACAAGTTTGTATTTTGTTTCAGCCTGCCACAGCTTTTGTGCAATAGGGCTTTGTATGGTTTTGAACCACTTGGGGGAAAAAAAACACTGTCCAGAGAGTAGAAAAATAAATATGGCTACTACTGGTAACAATGGCTAAGAAGTCTCGGGAAAAGCATATCTCCAGCCACTACCAATGATCATGGTTGCTCCACCTGCCTCCTCCTTACCACAGATTTTACTCTATTGGTAGAAGTCAATCAGTCAAGACTCTATTATGTTCCACAAAACAGACAAACAAACCAAATAAAAAGTATAACAATCAAGGTATAAATTAATATTGAGGCAAACATTAAAATGCATTAAAATGTTGGTAGAACTGCTGTATCATCTGGAGGAAAGGGAATTGCGTGGCAGAGTGACTTTGGGATCAGAATTACAGCCACATCCTTTTTTAGATGGGATTATATATTTTGAGTTCCATGTTTACAAGCCCATTGCTTAAAATTTCACCAGCCACTGTACCTCATTAAAGAGTGATATAAATCTCTCTGCCCATCCCCTCCCATCTCTCTCTCACATGCACCAATTCTCAGTATAATATATATCACCTTTATGCTTCTTTAAAAAAAAAATAGACCTTGAAGCCTCTCTGTCATGCATTCCCCCCCCCCCTTGATGGGGTTGGATGTGGCTGTTTTTAACATTAAACTGGTTCAGTGGGAGGAAACCTAATAATGGCTCTAATATTTTTATGTCGATCATTATGGACTGCTTTAATTAAATGTTTGGAAGAGACTCTGATAGCATATTTTAATGAAATAAATAAATAATGGAGACAGAGGTGTCTTGTTTAATGGAATGGCAAGGAGCTAAGATAGAAGCTACCTCTCTGTGTAAGAGATTCTGGAGTCAAAGGGCTAGAAGAGAGAGAAGAGAGAGAGAGGAGCTGAAAATTGTTTTTGTGAGGCTCAGGCAATAGGTTTCTTGATGTCAATATTTCCAATGATTTCCAAAAAGAAAAAAAAAAGAAAAAAAAAGAATGTGGATCTAAATATTAGCCTCAATTAGAGCAGATCCACTGAAACAATGGGAATTTGGTAAAACAACATTTATGTAAGCTCCATTGACTGAGTGGGTCTATGTAGGTTGAGATTATAATTGGAGTAAAGGGGGAAGATATACATCATTGCTGAAAGAAAAGACACTAACAAATGGCATCATAGAGCCATAGAGTTAGAAGAGACCACAGGGGCCATCCAGTCCAACCCCCTGCTATGCAGGAACACACATCAAAGCACTCCCGACAGATGGCCTGTTACCCTGTTTACTGGGGGTCCCATAAGGGACTCCAAATGTGCTCAAATATTAAGTGGGGAAAATTAGTTCAGAGCACAAGTTAGCAAAACAAGAAGCAGGGCAACGCAGCAGAATCTTTAAACCCAATGTCTATGGGGTCAGGCTAAGTCAAGAAGCACACCAAAATATGAAATAATAACTGTGATTTTATTAAATATAGGCAAACAGTGTATGCAACACACTCACACAAGTAACTATAGAAAATAAAGGTAGTAGCGGTATAGAGGATTTCTGAGAGGGATTGTTGAGTTGGATGATACTACACCTGTCCAAAGCCCAGGATAAATTACAGCGGAGGTCCGTAATTGCGCAGTCTCGGACTGAGACTGAGGGGAAAGCTCGGTGGACAAATTGACAGCAAGGTGGGATGGAAGTTCAGAGCGATCCGAGAAAGGTCTTGGAATTGGGGGGTTTTATAGGGAAAATATGACCATAGGCTAGTCTGTACTTCGGGAGGAACAATGAGGTTTGGGCGCGAGACAATGTCTCCAAAAGGTCAGAATTTAGCATGATTGAATTAGTTCCGAATCAACAATGGAATGGCCAGTATGCAGATGCAGCGTACTTGACAGTTAAGTGTCTAGCTTGGCAAGTTGCCTGCACGGGGCAGGGAGTTCTTTGTATTAGTGTGCATCTTTAATGAGGTGTTTGTCTAGGGAGGTCTCCTAAAGCGAAGATCTGGCTGAATCTGGCCTGCCTGGGTGGAGAATGGAATGTTCAGCAGTTAATGGCTACGCCTAGCTCTGTGCTTGTTCGGGGGCCTCACAAACACTTGGCTGAGGGTGGCAGAATGGGGCCAAATTGTGATATCAAAACGATATCTAATATCTTCCAAAGTAAGGCCAGTTCACGGTAATAACAGGCCATCTAGCCTTTGCTTAAAAACCTCCAAAGAAAGAGACTCCACCACACTCCACACATCAGCCCATTTTATTTTAAACTATTTGGTTTATCACAGCATTAAGAAAATATGGTTGATGTTGAGATATGTGGCTAAACAAATTGGGAAAATATAACCAGAAATAATAATCATCATGGTCATCATTATCATCCTTTCCCCCAAAACTAGGACTCAAAAGTAGCTTATGAATTACAATGAGACAATATAGCTAAAGCAATACAGAAAGCCCCCACTTTTTGACACCCCGTTATCTGACAACTTGCTCCAAACTGATGTTTCCAAATTAAGTACAAGTTCCATTAATTCAACAGGGGTTCTGCTCTTTCCTTAGTTCTTCTTGCCTATGAAGGCTCTCTTGGAACCTCTCACCTGCACCCCTGCTTGCAAAGCGAGCTAAGAAGGGAAAAAGGTGCTAGGCCATCTGAGTGACTTTGTAAGCAGAGCACACCTGGTTAGTCCCAAGCGAAATCCATAAGTCCTTCATGCCCCCTACAGTATAGTATATGGGTCCCGTTTTTCCACCAGTTCCATTTTCTGACAGTCTTCTGGTCTCTAATCTGTCAGATAAGAGAGGGAAGCCTGAACAACTAAAACAATATAGAACCTTCTTAAAACCCATTCTTTTAAAAAGTTCAGTTCTAACAACCTGTTAAAATTTTAGAAAATATATTTGACTGCCAGTGGAAGGACAGCAAAGAGGGGGTCATTTTGGCCTCCCTGGGAAGGAAGTTCCAGTCCTAGAAGTAGCCACTGAGAAGGCTCTGTCTTATAACCCCTTGGTTGGACTGAGACAAGGGCTTCTCCTGGGCAAGCTTATGGGAAAGATTCAGCCTGTCAGCCTGGACCCAAGCCATACAGGGCTTTCTAGGTGTCGGGGTCTCCGGCCCTGCCGGCCCCGCCGAAGCTGCGGAGGACGCGGCGGAGATGGCGCCCGAGGCCGAGAGCACGCCGGCCTCCTCGCGAGTCGCGGCGGAGGCCTCTCGTGCCAGAGACGGCCAGCCGGCCGGCGGCGAGGGCCCCGCCACCGCGGAGGGGGCCGCGGAGCAGCCCACCACCGGGGACGGGTGCCCGGCCGTCCCCGCAGGTCTCCCTACCGGGGAAGAGGCCGCGGACCTTACCGTTGCGGCGGATGGCCGCCCGGCCGCCGGTTCGAGTCCCGCCGCCGGGGAGGGGGGCGCGGAACCGCCCGCCGCAGACGACGAGCTCCCGGGTGCCGCAGCAGACCACGCCGTCGCGGAGGGACCGTCCGTCATCAGCACCCAGCGCCCGGACTCCGCCGAGGGTCTGCCCACCGAGGAGGAGGGCATCGGGGCCCCGCCCACGTGGCGGCAGCGGCGGCAGGCCAAGGAGGCCGCCCGGCGCTCCCGGCGGCTGCTGGAGCGCCGAGCGGAGCGCTCACAGCTGGCCGATCAGGCGCAGCTGTGAGGCCGGCTGAGGGCCTGCAGCTGCGGGAGAGCTGCAGGATTGGTCAAGGGCCCTATTTAGGGCCAGAGGAGAGACAAGGCCGGCACGGGGCAACAACCGTCGGATACCCTGCGCCGTCGGTCCGTTCCGTGTCCTACGCCTGTTGAAGCTTCGTCCAGAGGTGTTGCTGGTCGACCATTCCTTCGTTGCCTGGGTGAGGAAACCCTTTCCTTTTGTTTCTCCGTCCGCCTGCTGCAAGGCTTGCTTCCATTCCACGGACCTGCCGGTCGCCGTTCCTTCGTTGCCTGGGTGAGGGAACCCTTTCCTTCTGTTCCTTCGTTGCCTGCCGCAAGGACTGCCTTGGACCAAGACCGGTCCCGGCCTGAGGCCTCCCTAGCCTACCCGGCCCCGCCCTGCCACCGACACTAGGCTATAATCAGGATTTTGACTTATGTCTGTAACAAGGGAGTCATATGAGCCCTGTAATCAGCCTGAGTTAACACTCTGTCTGCAGCTCTTTGTACCAACTGAAGTTTCCAAACACTCTTCAAAGGCATCCCAATGTCAATCACATTGCATTAATCCAAAAGAGATGCAACTATGGCATGTGTCACCATGGTCAGATCTGACATCTCAAGGAAAGGGCACAGTTGGCCCATTAGCTTTAAGTTTGCAAAAGCACTCCTTGACACTGCAGAAATCTGTGCTTCCAGGTTCAAGCATGAGTCCAAAAGTACATTCAAATGCAAACCTTCATCTTCGGGGAGAGTAACCCTATCCAGCACAGACTGATTCCTTATTCCCTCATTTGGCTTTTGCCTAAACAAAAGCACTTCTAGCTTGATTAGAGTGAGTTTCAGTTTGGTTGCCCTCATCCAGTCCATTATTGATAACAGTCACTGGTTAAAAACAGAGACAGGTTCCTTTGGAAATAGCCTAAAGATACAAACAATTTGTTTTTAGCTCTTACATGCAAATAAACCACTTAAAGTTCCACAGGTTCTGTAGCCCATTACTACAATTCAAATGGAACAGGGATTCTGAGACACTTCTGTGTGAGAGGTATTGTATACATGACTGGATTTTATTTTAACTTTTTAGAAAATTTCAAGGGTGACTCTTTGCTTAGAAGAAAAACATTTCAAAAAATGACCCACGATTGAAAATATCTTGGGGACATCAATATCTTTGAGAGGTTAAGTAGAAATGACTTTCAATGAACTGAAGAAGATTGATGGAATAGCAAATAAATGATGGACAAAACAATCTGTTCATGGGGTAAAATAAGGCATATGCAAAAAGAAAAAAAAGAAGAAGAATGTTATTGACTTGTGGCAGCAAAGGACTTGATGAGTTGTGCAGGAATCTGGAAAAGACAGATAGACCCCTTAAGTATAAGAAATATGTCAGTGACCTCAAGTACAACCCAAAGATCTGAAAACGAAGAGAGGAAAGACATTTCTTGAGATGCTAGGGGCAGATAGTATTAATTATTACAACATTCAGAGGGCATAACTATCTCAAAGATTAGCATTAGACATTAGATTAAATGTGCTAAATTGCCAAGGGTCAGTACTGCCTAGGGAACAGAACGAGACATGGACCTAGAAAACTGGACAGGTTTCAAATCCTAATGTTACTGTGGATTCCTTTTTGTAGTCATAGGTAACCCATCATGCGTAGATTAATCTCACAGCAAGGTTGTAATTCTTAAGCGCCTAGGACTATATATACTTAGGTCAAGAGAATAATTCTTAACAATTCAAACATAATGAATCCTGTACTGGGAGAAAAGTAGGGTATGAATTAAATACTAAATAAATACATTGTCCTGGTCCTACAATGACTGAACAGGAAGGATGTGAACAACTGGTCCACCCGCTATGGACCTGGGTTTGTAAATATTAAAGGAATGGCATGACATGGAGAGATGGTACTGCTGTAATGTCAACAACCAGAATATTGCATTAGGACACCTGCAGATAGCTTCTCCTGTCCTTCTCATGCCCTCATGAAAATAATAACATAAAAAATAAAATAAAAGGATAGTGTTTTATATCAGCCTTACATGACTACTCATGTCTGCTATTGCAGGTATTTTATAACTTTATAATTGGGATTGGTGAGGGAATATGTAATGGTCGTGTTAGTGACTGTTCAATGAGGTATGGTGGAATTGTACGATTGTAGAATCATAGAGCTTTAAGGAGCCCTGTAGAATATTGGCTTTATCCCTCCTCACTGCAGAAACTCCAGGAACTTCTCTGAGGGTGTGTATATGGATAAGTGTGTATATGGATATAAATCATCTGTGTGTCTGTCTGTCTGTCTGTCTACCAACCTACCTAATCAGGAGAGAGATTGAGAGAGATTGAGATTGAGAGAGAGAGAGAGAGAGAGAGAGAGATTTAACTTATTTTTAATTCAAATCAATATGAGAGTTCTTAACTTTTAACAGATTGTGAGTTGCATAGAAACTGGAATGTCTGGCAATGCACATGTGTTTCTATTTCATATAAAAAGGCAAAATGGTCCATTGGACTAGAAAGCGACTTGCTTCCCTTCATCACAATTTTAGGAAGTCTTTTGGCAGGCAATCACAAGTCTTCAAGGAAGAACACAGTAGAGATGAGGCTGTCAGTGTGGTGGAAAGAGCCCTCAAGCCAATGTAGCTGCCTGTCAAAGAACATCAAGTGTCAGGAACTTCTTACATCCACTCTATATTTACAAGGAAGGGGATAAAATCAGAAGGTTCCCCAAGGATGCCAGCATTGTCCCTGGGGCTCTCATAATGACCCCTTGAAGCCTGGAGAACCTGTTCAATGAAAGCCAGCCTTTCAATAGCTCCAAGCCATGCCAAGGGTTAGATGTGTTTTATGGAGGCTGGATAAACAAAACATAAAATGGGCTTGATGTTATTGGCTGACATTCAGAACCTAGACTTTATCCTTGCATTCACTATTATTTGGACCAGATGTCGGAAAAGGTTTTTTTTTAAGACTGCAATTTCAAGAATCTCACAGTCAGCATGGCCAGATCAAACAAGTAACTTTTCCAATCTCTGATCTACTGTGTTCTCACTGTGTTGTAATTCACATATACTACCTATTAAAACAGTAAAAGGCATACCTCCAACTGTTCAGATTTGGCAAGGGCTATCCTGATTTGTATACTACTTTTTCAGCTGCTTTTAAAATGTCCACTTCTTTCTCCTCCTCTCACTTTCCCTCTTTGTCTTCAGCTTACTTCAGTTGCTGCAAATTGTTCAAAGTGCAAAAATAGTTTGTATTTGATTTAGCAGGATGGAAAGAAGAAGGGGGGTGGAATCTTGCCTTTTCCTGTTGTCTCAGGCCAAAGCAATCTGCTGAAGCTTCTCCTAGCCTGTGTGCTCTTCTCATTAATCACTTTTGTCATCTGATGTTGTTTGGCCACACATGTCCCAGTGTATAAAATTTTGGAGGGTATGAATAGGCCATATTCTCTTTGATACCCTCTGATATACAGAATACCTGTATTGACCATGATGATCATTTCAAGCTACTCTTACAAGAACATCTCACAAAATGTGTTGCCCTTTAATGCTGCACAACGTCTAAAGATCCATCCATTCATCCACATCCGTCCATCCATTCACCTATCTTTATTTATGTCCTGCCTTTCCTCTAAATTGGGACTCAAGGCAGATCACAAAGACCAAAAATTACAAAAATATGAAACTTGAGATTAAAGCAGTATTAAACTAACCACAGAGTTAAAACAATTTAAAGTGGTTAATTCTGGTTTAGAGACCATTGGTGGAAGTAGGATGACAGAAGGTGCCCAAAATCCAGAGAGCTATGACATTTTCTTCAACCTACTGTTGACTGTAGGTGGCAGTGTGCTACAGTTTTAACTATCACATTATTGCCCAGGATTTCTACACATGCAAGCTCTTATGACTCATGCTAAACATGGAATAAACACATAAACAGAGAGAGAGAGAGAGAGAGAGAGATTTGAACTAGAAATAGCACATGTCAGCAGAGGAAATGTACTGTGTTTTGATTAAACACCACAACAATTTTATAACATGGAACCTGTTTGCTCTTCCTTTTCATCAAAAGGATTCTCCATACTTTTACCTCTAAAGTAAAAATCTCATAGATTGACACTACAGATGACACTCAAAGCTGAACAGCAGATGGAACAAGAACATTTTTTTCCTTTTTTCATTTTGTTCTGTGAAGTTCCTACCAGGCTGGTTCTTCATAAATATAAAGCAAGGGTAAACTGAGGCACTTTTCAGACTGCTTGGTCTTACACTGTTTTAAACTGGTAGCTTTCCCATCTGCCCTCTGAGCAAAAATCTTCATAATCAGAGATAAGAAACTTAATAGCTGGAACGTTGGAATACTGTGCATTTAAGCTGTCATACAGAATACATGAGTAGAAATCTATGAATAAATTGTATAAGGGTTAGCAAACCTTTGGTCCTGCAAATGTTTTGTGCTATAGCTTCCGTAAGCCCACCTAACATGGCCAATTTGGATAGTTGTAGTTCAAAACATCTGGAGGGATGGGTTCAGGCTCCTTCCTCATCCCTAAACTACAAAAATCAACATTTACCAAGATCCAGATGCTCTGGACTTCATCATCTCAAGACACCAGGCTCAGGAAGGCTGGTATACATAGATCCATACCTGCTCAAAGCTTGATAATTATTTCCAGGCAAAGCTGAAATGATAAATATATGGCTTAAATTAAATGGGCAACTCTGGCCCTACTTTCTTCTGCTTCCACTGGCAAAGTGTAGAGAAAGGGACAGGAGAGCTGAAAAAATTATACAAAATGGGCAATTTGTTTGATGAATGTCTCATTATATGTTCATTTATATTTTTTTTCCCTGTGAGTCATCTATGTAACACATTGCATTTGAGACAGTAGCACATTGTTATTCATGTGCACTTGAAATTTTTGCCCAAGGTGATTGCATCACAGCAAAAGGAGACTTTAATGATCAGGCAAGTCTCACATGAAGGTGTTGAAGTAATGGATAGGTTTTCCTGCTTGCATCCAAAAGTATAATAATAATATACTGTTAGCAATACAATTGAGTTTATAGCATTGCCTAGTTGGGAATTATTTCCCATGGGTACTTTTAACTCAAATTATCTGATATGCTCCATGACACACTGCAGCCTGGTTTCACATTGCTTCCCTGCAGAAACAAGAGCTTTCACAGAACCATATAAACATTGCTGTGGTCTTCATACTAGGGCAACCATAAGTATGTTTAGCTACAAACTTAGTACAATGCAACCCTTATTATGTCTTCTTGCAAATAGCAGAAACTGACAGGAATACAGAAGAAACAGATTCCAGTGGAATGGTAAGAGACATCCTGTGCCCTTTACAGCATCTTGGTACCTCTATTTTTCCTTTCTCATCTTCTCACAACCCAGGCCCTTTCCGCACTTTACCATCTTCCAGCGCTGGGGTGCGGGGATCTCACAAGCAGCCTCCGGCAAGAGGCTCTCACATCTGGGGTCCCTCAGCTCTGCACGAGCTGCCTGCTCCCACAAGAGCCCCGCCTCTTCCTTCCACAGCAGAGCCTGGGAGTTTCCCAGGCTGCGCTGGGGCAGGAAGCGTGACCAGAGCTGCTCCGGAGGCTCCACACGCCAGCTAAGTGCACGCGGGACCCGGGAGCAATGCGCGATCACACACCATTTTTGGCTTCTAGACGAAAATGAAAAAGTGCGCGATCAGCGCCGGCCGGCCCCTGAAACATTGCGCGATTGTGAGTGCATCATGCAGATCACTCCTCACAATCATGCGACGCTCCAGGCCCTCTTTCGCACGGAAAATGTTGTGTGAATATTAAACCTATTCTGTGTTCACATGCAATGCTATTAAATGCCTATTAAAGAGAGAGGAGGGAGAAAAATTATCTTGCTTTTTTCATTCTTAAGTCAGCAGTTATTCATAACGCATTTCATATTCATGGAGTCTTTCCATGCAGCTAAAACACAGTCTTTCTTCTAAGGTCTCATCATGGGCCTGTAGGATGTATCCATTGCTAGTCCTAGATCATGTTCCTCCTGGTTTAGAGTGCAGTCCTAAATGGTAAATATATCCAAGGGCTAGCTAAGCTAACCCTAGGGTAGTTTCCACCAGCAAGCTAATTAATGACATCCTTAGGCTGGAAGGGGTGTGGACTCATTGCAGATTTATCTGGCTCATCTTTGGCTCTTTTCAACAGTTAGAATTGTGCTGCTAGGATGTTACAGACCACATAGGCTTACCTTATTCAGACCTATATTTGTGCCAGAATTGTGGCTGTATCTCTGGGTTAGAAGAGGTTCAGAACTGGTATAGCCTGGCTCTCCTCTTGCTATATCCCTCCAGACTGCTATATTGACAGATCTGTGTAGTTAGCTGGCGGAGTGGGTTCTCCAGCAGAACTGCGGGCAGGAGAATTTTTTCTCTACTCCTACTGCTCTAGAGCTGGTGTGGCTTTCAGTTAGGATTATGCTGTCTACACCAGGACTGTGCATATCTGACATTTTACAAAGCTGGCCAAAACATTTTAAAACTCTGTAATCATGTTTTAGGGGAGTGTTGATCAATGATTTTTAATGCAGTAGGTTTTTAAAACTGTAGCAAAATTAATTTTCTGTAACTTGCATATACGTTGGTTGAAAGGCAGATCAGAAACCAGGCAGCCAGTCAACCAACCAAAGAAATAAATGGACGGTTTTTAATAGCTGCCTAACACAATGCCTTGCTTCACATCTTCCTTTATTAGACAATCTTGACTTTCAGATTAACCCTGGATCCTTAAAAATGGGCTTTGGGCCATAGTTAAGCCAGTGTTAACCCTGGACTTTGCTTTTTCAGAACTTTCTCCAATAGTTCCATAGTTATCTTTAAGAGTAGACCAATAGAGTTCAGCTGATAGCTGTGAAAAATGCTATGTGCATGCTCATGAACAATTAGGAGGCATCAAATTCTTTCTGGAAAAGAAAACAAAATGCACACACAATCGAGGAAACATCCTGGCTGATGTAGTGGAGATTACATGCATATAAAGACTAATTTTTAAAATGATTGCTGAATGTTATTAAGCACAAAGGATGCATTACACCATTCAATCAATACTCTTAGAGATTCTGGGTGCTGGATGACTATAGGCTGCAGATACAAACTTATAAAATATGGTTGTAGAAGCAGATAATCGAAAGCAGATAAGCTGCCCTACTGAAAATGTCTACCAGACAAATCTGTATGTATTTGCTACATGAATATGGCCATTTCCACACTACACTATTATAGTGCCATTATTTCACTTTCAACATCCTGTGGAATTTTGAGGTTTATAATTTTCTGAGGCCAAAGAGCTTTCCAGCTGAGAATTCTAAATGCCTCTCCCTAAAATGCAAACCCCAGGATTCCATAGGATGTTGAAAGTGGAATAATAGCACTACAACAATGTGGAAATTGCCTAAGACTAAAGCTGTGAGTAAGTAGTACTATGTTTCTTGAGACAAGATTTGACAAGCTTTGACATTTCATATTTGGAAGAGTAAGATAATGTACATCAATGGGTTGTATCCAGCAGTATAACAAGCAGAAAGCAGCAAGCACAGTCAACATACCCCCCCCTTTTTTTTCTTTCCAAAGGCACAGAAAAATTGGGTGAAAAATGTAGGTCCCTGTAAGGAACCTCTTCTGCATGTTCCTCCATCAACTCTGAATGTGCTACAATTTTCTCCTCTTTTCATGCAGTGTAGGCCACACTATTCAGAAAGGCCCTCAATCTTTTGGAGAATGCGTTCTGGGAACAAGATGCAGAAAAAGGGAAAGAAAAAGCGAATATCAATTGCACAAGATAACTTTTACCCAAGAAAATATTAGATACAACCCATTCTTGTACTTTACAACATTTATACATGCAAATATTGAGCATGTAACCTTTGATGCCTGAACCATAAAATAACTCCTTGCATTTGACCAAGCCATTAGAGCTTAGGCACCAGAAGGGCAACATTCTTAGCACTTCAGAAGTCCAATGGACAAAGTTAAGTAGCCATAACTAAACGCAACTCGCAATGATGAGGGAGAGACCTAAAATGGAAAGATAGTTAGAACACCACTTTATAGGGGTTCTCCTCAAGGATCCAGTTAGAAATGTGACCTCTATAGTCCACATGCAAAATAGTTTTTGATCTGTGGGAATGACTCAAAAACCTAGATGTAGTGTTAAGACCAATAGCCTAAAATATCTGTTCATGATCTTGCTCTGCTTGTTCATATATGTATCTCTCTCTCTCTCTCTCTCTTTCTCTCTCTCTTCTTTCTGTGTGTGTATCTGTCTACTTTAAGGATGTGTTTATTTGCCAGAATACAGACTGGTGACTATTCAAGCATTAATCCTGTGAATGCAATGCAGTATAGACAGGCCATGCATTTCTGGGTATGTTACAGCGTGTTTCCAACATAATAACAAATGATGCCATAACTCCTGATCAGAAAATGATGCATGCAGAAATCTTCCTCTTTTCCTTGGATATAGTGATTGTGATGCAAATGTAAGTGAAATGTGTACATAGTTATGACTCATGGTTCTATATACCGCAGTTTGATTCTATCCCCATTACTTTCAGTGATGGTTCCATACAATAAATGTCTATAGTATGATAGTCTTAAATAAACAGATGTGAAAGAATGGATGTATACACTTTCCTTTTATGAGTTCTTTGTCAACTAGTATTCCTTACATGGGTGGTGGTGGGGGGATTTCATTACTGCTAGCGTGGTAGTTTTCTAATTATACATCATTAATCAAAATTATGTGATTTAGGCCACTGAAATCAGGTTAACCATATGGCAAGCACAGTGAAGGCTTAGTAATGTACAGGTTTCTAAGGTTTAAAAATGTATTAGAGCACAGATTTGGAATTCCACTGAAGAAAGTAATGAATTGCCTTTGAGAGGATGGAAAGTAATCTTGGATAATCAGAGAAAATAGAATCTGCTTGACAGTGTGTTGAGAAGGTTCATGAGGTGACAGAGAAGTCATGCATAAATACGAGGAAGCAAGAGTTTATCGTGTGCATGGGGGTCAAGAAATCTCCAGGCCATGATTATGCCACAAAGTATGATATTTCATATTTCACACTGAATCCTACAAACTTCAGCTTTTCTCAGAAAATGGCACATCAAAAGAAACTTCATTTTAGTAGACACAAAGACCAAAAAAAGTCCCTAGTGTATCAAACAATATAAAGGCCATAGACATAATGGTTTAAATATAACAATTTAAATATTCTGAAAAATTAGAATTGAAAGGGGGCTGCTATAAACATGTCAAGTATTGTAGGTAACTTGATAGAGTCATGAACTCTGCTCTCCAGATATTCATTACTTTGACAGATTTTTCTGATTTACAGGAAGATGGCACCAATAATCTTGATAAACACGAATAAATGTATGCATTGAAACCTGGAGCACTTTTCTTTAGTCCTGAATGTAACATGCAAATCTATATTTTCTGATGAATACAAGAAAAGACTTTCTGATATAAATAGGCAGAATTTTTTTGCCAAACTACACATGTCTTGTGTAGTTTTCACAGAGCAGGGGGAAGAAAACATTACAAGAAATACTTCAAACATGGGTTTGGACTGATTTTCTTGTATAAAAGCAGATTAGCCTGCTGCATGCCACTTTCTCAAAGCTTTAAATCCCAGCTTGCAATCTGTTCTACCCCCCCCCCACAATAAAATGAATAAAATAACATTAATTGTATTTGTTTACTATGCAGTGCTGAGACTAAGATCATGGAGAATACAGCAAGGAAGAAGATGACTAGCAGAAGGACAAGGAGAAATAAAAAATTTGCGGGAGAAAGAATGTAATATTGGTGGATGGGAACAGGAGAAAAGGAATTTATGCTGGAGAAATGGTGGAGACAGACACTATAATAAAATTCACTCTGATAGGAAAGTGAACACGAACCACAAACAGCTATTCTTTCCTTGCAAGGCCTTTCTTGGTCATCTCAGGATAGGGTAGCTCCTGAAAACTGATTCCAGTAGAAAACTGATTCTCTATGAAGGATGTAGCAAAGATAGGCCAGAACTTCCATTCATAGGACCATCAACCCTACACAGAGAGCTATGGGAGAGGGCCAATGAGTTCCATTATTCCACCGCTTAGGCAATCCCTAAGAGTTTGCCAATGAGATTGCTTGCCATTGTCTGCTCACTTCCCCTTTGCAATTGCATTTATTTAGGAAGTGTGGCTTCAGTGTGGAAGTAGGAAGAGGAGCCAGCCTTATATTATTTTTTATTTAGTTTATCTCTATTTTATCTTTCTCATGGGCTGGGACCTTCATTCCTTTAGGTAGTGTGGGTAGGCAATTCCCCTCTTCCTAAAGGCCAGGTTTCAGACTGCAGCCTCAGGCTTATAACTGTGATGTCAGATGTGTTGCTTCTGTCATAAATTTGCTGGATGTGTATTAGAATTATTAGAAGTAGATTAGAATTAGAATGTATTAGAATAGCTTTGCTAATTTAGGTAAAGCTGTGGTACGCTAAGGTGCTACCAAGTATTAATTGCTAATTGCAACTATGTATCCAGTTAAAACTTCTAAGGTATGCTGGGACACCAAATGGTTAATTGTTGTATTGTCCATTGCTACTTTGTATCCTGGTGGAGGAAGAAGAGGAGGGGATGCAAATGTAATTGGGAAGGTGTTATGGGAACAAGATAGGAGACAGGAACTTGTTCTAGCTTCGAGGATAAAAGATATATAAATAATGAAGGCGCTAGGAAAGTGCCTGTATTGGTGGGATAATATGACATTTATGACTTTCACCAGTCACTGCTATGTGTACCTAAATTTTGTATGACAAAGTATAAAATCCTCTAACCACCCAGTATGTGGTAGTCTCAGCAGCTTTTCAGGAAAGTTGCTGCTGTTGTTTGCTTTGTTCAAACTCTGAGTGAAGGTTGTGAGAGTAAGTTATCCAGGATTTGACATCCTCATCCTCTCATTTTCCTTCCTCTTTTTCACAGATGAGGGAGAGCAGATGTAAAGCTCACAATAATCTTTGCAACCTCTCACTATCATTCATTTTTTCCTTGCTACAGGGAACTGGTTTGTATAAATTGTGAAGAGGGTACAATAAATGCTATCTTTACAATTTGTTGATAAATCCTTTACATTTTTTCAAATGTCTTCCTTCGCAACAGAAAACAGGCTTCTTTTGAAAAACACTTCCCATATATAGACATGAGAAGTGACAGTGCCCTGATTCTGGCCATTTCTGCACTAGATGGTTATAGCGTGATTATTCCACTTTCAACATCCTATGGAATCCTGGGATTTGCGGTTTAGGGAGGGACCGGCCGGCCCCTCCCTAAATTGCAAACCCCAGGATTTCATAGGATGTTGAAAGTGGAATAATCGCGCTATAACCATCTAGTGTGGAAATGGCCTCTGATTTCCATAGCATATTCTATACAGCTTTGGAAAGAGTTCTGCAAATGGTGAATACAAGTGTGGATTAAGAGACATCAGTGATGGATTGGTGGCCATAGTCCCATTTCTCACTCCAGTTATAGCTTGGTGGATGTCTGGGAAGAGTTGCTGGAACAACCCTGCAGTTGGTTTACCATTCAGGAAGCCATGCTATGATTTGATATCATGTTTAAAGTAACAACACATTCTTATCACAAAAAGGCAAGGACTTGTAATGTTTGTTCCTGAAGAACAGGAATATGCAGACTATAACTCTATGGATGTTCTTGGTTTATAGCTGGGATGTAGAGAAGAGACAAACTCTCAGGGTGTTAGATTATTTTATTCCTCCAATTAGCCCAACATGTTTTGGCCTATTAATATTTAATGGTCTCCTTCAGGGGATGACAAAGGCAAAAGAAAGAAAAGGGACAATACATAAAAAACAAAAATTATAACAGGGGACAAATTGTGATTTGTTATATCAACTATGAGTGCATATATCTTTCATAAGCCAGTATGGCATAGTAGTTTGAGCATCGGACTACAACCTTGGAGACAAGGATTCGATTCCTTGCTTGGCCATGGAAACCCGCTTGGTGACCTTGGGTGTGTCACATGGTCTCAGCCTCAGAAAAACCCCATGATAGGTTTTCCTTAGTGTCTCCATAAATCAGAAATAACTTGAAGGTGCATAACAACAACATATCTTACATAAAAATGCATGTAAAATGTCTCAGTTTTAAAGCTACTTATTGACCAAGATAAACATACACAAAACCAAAATATAACATACAATGCAACTTTAAGACTGCCTGTAGAGATTCCAGAAAGAAGAAGGAGATAGCAGGAATGATGGCCCAGCCTTGCACAATACTTCTTACCTTTTGGCAGTGTGGGTTGCTATAAGATTGTTATAGCTGTTATGAAATACTGAAAGAATATTGTTATTATTATTATTACCCCCCCTTTTTCACAGCTGGTGACTCAAGCTGGCTGATAACAGTTAAAACAAACATAGTTTAAAAATTTAAATTGTAAACATAGTTTTATAATATTTTAAAAATTCACAATATGCAAATGCTGAAAAGTAATTAAATTGTGAAAAAATTACAACTGTTTAAAACATAAACCGTTATGGCTTCCCTATAGACTGAAAAAAAGAGAGAAAAAACTTGATTGCAGAAATAAAAGAAGGAAAGAAGCTAATCACAGAACAGGAGAAAATTAAGCAGATGTTTGTAAAGTATTATGAGAACTTATTTCAAGAAAAATGATAACTCCTCAACAAAAAAATCAAATCGAGTAGTACCTAAAAAAAAAAAAAATTAAGAAGATCTCAGAAGAACATTATAAACACTTGAACTCTTCAATTACATTTAGTGAGGTTATAGAAGCAATTAAAGATTTGAAAGAGGGGAAATCCCCTGGTCCCGATGGATTTACGGTAATGTATTATAAGAAACTGCAAGATGAATTGGCAGTACCATATCACCAGATGATAAAAACAGTGCCAACACAAGGAAGACCTAGTGCCTGGAGAGACTCAAATATAATTTTAATTCCCAAAGAAGGGAAAGATACCAAAGATGTCAGGAATTTCAGACCAATCTCACTACTGAATATCGATTATAAAATTTTCACAGCAATATTAACTAAAAGATTGAAAAGAACACTCCAAGATTACATTCACAAAGATCAAGCAGGTTTTTTACCTAGAAGGAGTCTCAAACAAAATATAAGAACAGTTATCAATTGTATAGAGTATTATAACAAAAACTCAGGGAAGAAGTTTGTAATGGCATTTCTTGACACAGAGAAGGCTTTTGATAACATCTCCTGGATGTTTATGAAAAACATTATATAAGAATATGGTTATGGAGAAAAGTTTAAAGAATAGATTTTGATCATCAATGGGGAAAGATCCAACCAATTCAAGATATCAAAAGGAGGTGAGACAAAGTTGCCCATTTTCACCCCTTCTTTTTATTATGACATTGGAAATATTGAATAACAAAATTAGAGAGCTGAACCAGATAAGAGGGGTCAAAATCAAGAAGAATGAACACAAAATAAGAGCATTTGTGGATGGTATGGTAGTGTTTCTAGAAGAACCAAAAGATACCCTTCCCAGACTTTTAGGAGAATTGGAGGAATATGGCCAGGTAGCTGGTTTCAGAATTAATAAAGACAAATCATCATTATTGAAGATGAACCTGTTGAAAAAAGAAGAGGAAGAGTTGAAAGAGATTTCAGATTTCAGTACAGATAAAAAAAAAATTAAATATTTAGGAATCTATATTACAAAGAAGAATCCAGAACTTTATGACAACATCAATAACTCTGGAATCAAATCAAGATAGATCTACAAAAGTGGAACAAATTTAACCTCTAATTATTAGGCCAGATAAATACAATAAAGATGGCAGTGCTTCCAAAAATTATGTTCCTGTTCCAAAATCTCCCAGTAATAACAACAAGAAGCTGTTTATAAGTTGGAACAAAGAGCTATCAAAGTTCATATGGGTAGGAAGGAAAACAAGAATTAAATTGAAAATACTACAAGATAGCAAGGAGAGAGGAGGATTTGGACTACCCCATCTGGAAAGATACTATCAAGCATATTGCCTAGAATGGATTAAGGACTGGATTCAACTGAAAAATGATAAATTATAGGAATTAGAAGGGTTTAACATCAGATTTGGTTGGCATGGCTACCTTTGTTATAACAAAGCAGAGGTAGACAGAGAATTTAGAGATCATTATGTGAGGAGAGCTTTAATCAAAATGTGGCAAACCATCAACAAAAAATTTCATAGTAGATTACCAATTTGGTCATCACCCCAAGGATCTTTTAGAATATCTGAACCAAAATTAGGAGGAACAGTAAGATACAATGATTTAATGAAATGGGAAGGAAGAATACCAGTATTAAAGACCAGAAAAGAACTAAAGGAACAGAACCCTGAACTGAATTGGTTTCCATACTGACAATTAAAAGAAAGGTTCGAAATAGATATAAAAATTACCGGATTGAAGATGGAAGAGAACAAAATAAATGAGATTCTGTTGAAAAATGAGGAAAAAAAATTAAAAATTTTATAGACTCCTATTAGAAAGAGAGCTAGAGCAGGAAAGAAATAAGGATTTTATGTTAAAGTGGGCTCAGAACATTGATCATAATATAGAATTAGAAATGTGGGAAAGAGCATGGAGTGAAGACAAAAATTTACCCACAGCCTAAGCTTAAAAGAGAATTTTTACAAGACAATCCATCAGTGGTATATGACCCCTCAAAAAGTAATAAAGATAATGCATAAAGAGAATGGCCAATGTGGGAAATGTTGGAAAACAACAGGAACCTATGTCTGCACATGGCGGTCCTGCCCAATAGCAAAAAAATACTGGAAAAAGATCCATGATAGTATTACAAAGATTCTTGATATTAAATTTGAGATGACTCTGGAAACATATTTATTAAACATAATTGAAAGGAATAGTCAAATGAAGACAAAAAAAGAAGATATTATTAAATTTAATAACAGAAAGATTGAGTCAAGCACTTGAAAGAAGGAACAGCGCCTCCTCATGAAGAATGGAAGATTAAAGTAATGGATATTATTGAAATGGAAAAACTGTCCAACATGCTGACAGGAAATTCAAACCAACAATTTGAAAAGCAATGGAATACAGGCAGTTTTTGTGGGGTATATGAAAACAACTACAACATTTGATTTTAGTATACATTGCACTGCTTCTTTTTTCCTTCTCCTACAAGTCGTTTGACTTTTCTAGCAATTCCTTTCCCTTTTTCCTCTGCACTGAAATATTGTCTCTGATTGATGTTGTCTACCTTCAAGTCATTTCCAATTTATGGGGACCCTAAGATGGATCCATCAGGGGGTTTTCATGGCAAGCTTTGTTCAGAGGAGGATTTGCCTTCGGCCTCCCCTAAGGCTGAGAGAGTGTGGTTTGCCCAATGCCACCCAGTGGGTTTCCATGGATGAGCCAGGATTCAAAGCGTGATCTCCAGAATCATAGTCCAACACTCAAGCCACTACATCACACTGACTCTCTGATGTCCTTCCATATTTTCCTTTCCAGAAATGTGTTTACTGAACATTTTAGATCTCTGGGAAGACATGGACATTTTGTTTGTATTTAGTCCTTCATAAATGAAATTAGTTTTTTTTAAAGAATAATTCAGTATCAAAATCCAATTTGAACATAGTATAGTATAAATCAGAAAGGGCAACTAAGGCAGGTCAATTCCGTGAGCCACCAGGGCAAGAAGGACTGTCAGAAGTGAAACGAAAAAAAACCATAGGGAGAGATAGACAGTTAAACGGTATGGAATGTTTCCACATGTGTGTGTGTTAGTGCATATAAATGTTTCAAATTACTTAAAAAGTAAACTGTGGCTCTTAGAGATGTTTAATTGAAGTAATTCACACTTAGGGGATAGATAAAGGGAACCCTAAAGATTCTGGAGGGGTCAAAGGCTGTAAAAACACTTTTGTAGGCTGCATATGGTCCCCAGACTGCCCTTTGGCTACTTCTGCTCTAAATATAAGACAGTGAACATCTAATTAGTTGCTCAGAATCCATGTGGAAGACCATTGTTTCATGGAAAAGTAAATCCAGGGAACAAACAATGGTCTACACTGCCAGAGTACATGGGAGGCTTCTCTTCTCTTTACATGATCATACTCCTTCTCTTTCTTCTTCTACAAGTTCATTTCTTTCCCTCTCTGGCCATTGCCCCTGTCCCTTCCTTTCCCTTCATCTCTTCTCTCTATACCAGCCCAGCTTTTTCTGTCTCATTCTCTCCTTTTCAACCTCTCTGTCCCATTCTCTCCTTTTCAACCTCTCTGTCCCACTCACTCCTCAAATAAAATCAGGCCAACAATTATTAGTTTGCCCATTCCAGTTCTGCAGTCTTTCTTCCGTCTTTCTTCAATATCTGTTAGGTTTTAATTATTACAAATGCAGATTAAAAAGAAATATACAGAGTGATTTTCTGTCCTAATGAGAATTCTAACATATTTTAGGGTGTAAAGCCTAATATCCTGTTTGATGGTGCAACTACACTGTTGGAAGAAGAGGAGAAACTAGCGACAGTGGCACAGCAACAGACAAAAAGGGACCATGAATGTTTTAAGGATGATGAAGGCCCTTTCCACATGTGGAGGGAGAAAGGGGGTAAAACGCACAGAAATGGACCTTACCAGAAGCCGGGTAAGTCCGTCGCCACAAGGAGCAGCGCAAGTTCGCTGCTCCACACTCCTGCGGCGTCCTGCGGCATCCAAAATGGCCGCTTACGGCTGGTGGAGGCTCTCCACCAACCGGAGAAGCTCGCCAGCCAGAAGCCCGCCCCCTGGCAGATCTGCAGGCACGCACTTGCGTGCGCCTGGCAAATCTACACCGGGCCACTGCGACAGGGTGGAACGGGGCTGCACGCTCGTGTTGTATAAAATCCACTTGAAAAGTGGTTTTTAAAAAACACGCGGCACCACCACCTCCGGTTGCTTCAGGGTGGTTTGAGGTGTAGAACTTCAAAATTATAAATGCCCCAGGGCACTCCACGGTGTAGACAACCTCCATTAGAGGTCGCTCTACACCGTTTTAATTACCCCGTGTGGAAAGGTCCAAAGACAACAGTAGAAGCTGTTCCTGAGAAATCTTTCTTATCAGCTCTCAAACTGCAGAGGAACTACTATTCCACTGCTGCTACTAAGTCAAAAAAGTGACTTTTTCTAGTGTAAGTGACCCTTATGTTGGTATAAATCACCAATAGAATTCCAGTCAAAAATTTCTATTGTGCAAAGATGCCCATGTGTGCACAATTAAATTTTTAGTCTACCCAAACAACTCATCCAGAAAGCACAATGCAGAATAAAAGCACAATTGAATGACATAAAATGCAATAAAACACACACTTTTTGTAGTATGGAGTATTTCCCCCTTTCAGTGAAGTCCACTGTGCCTCCTGTGGAAGAAATTTTAATTCCCACCAAATGGGACCAGTCTGTTAACCACAGCACATACTTCCTGCTTTGTTGCATCATGGCCCTCCCCCAAAACAAACAAACAAACAAACAACACAGAATAGGATATTGCATAATATATATCACTTATAATTATAGTGACTGGGAGTAAAAACATCTCCGTGGGAAAGAAGTAATCAAGAGATATGTTGGGAGCTACTTTTTATCTTTTGATAGGAGAAAAAAAATGGTTTGTGTTGTTGTATTCCTTCGAGTAATTTCTGACTTATGGTGACCCTAAGAAAAACCTATCATGGGTTTTTTTTGGCCATATTTGTTCAGGGGCAGGGGGTTGACTTTGCCTTCCTCTGAGGAAAACATGGTACATGGTTGAAGTTCAAGGGCATTGTTTACAATTCATCAGGAGCCAGTATGTAGAATGCCTAATGTGCATTGTGAAGAATAAAATGTCCCTCCTAGGGCCTGGGGTTTAATACTGTTTTAAGAAGTCTGATGATGGATATAGAATAGAAGTATTTGTCCTGTTAGGGCTCATTCACCAATCCCATTGCCCTTATTGAATTTTATGACTTTGTTCATGTGAGCCCCATCAAATTTATATTGATTTTAGATGGCCTCCTCTTTATACATCCATCTCTCATTCATTTTAGCTAGTTGCTATCTTAAACAGATTGTTGGTGGGAACAATCTGTTCTCATCTCTAAAGTAACTTGCGTTTCTCAAGGAGATAGCCCTCTTAGTCTCCTTAACATGAGCTACAGAGGGCAAGACTGATTAACCTTTCCTCAGAACTCTAATTTGCAAAGCTCAGAATAATTTTGATAACCTTTTATTACCTTCATCTGATCTTTTTAGGTCTCCTACACTGTGTACACACTATGGATGACAGAAGCTGATTTTTCTTCTTCTTCAAAATGAATCAGTGAAATAAAGAAAAATAGTCCCATACTGAAGTAGAAGTAGCAGTTTTGTGGAGATTATGTGAATATTTCAGGCTTAAAAAACTAAGCCATAGAACATGCTTTTTCAGATTTTAGTGAGTCTTTTCAACCTCACCCCAAGTTAAAGAAAAGAATAATTATAAAAAACGTGACTTTATTCACAGGCAGATAGATGTTGCTGCCATATGGTTAGCTCAAAGAATGGCAGGAGACAGACAACAACATTGAGTTTAAAATGGAGGTGAGAAATAGAGGAGAGCCAGTGTGGTGCAGTGGTCTGAGCTTTGAACTGTAACTCTGAAGAACAGGGTTCACATTCTCAGTTGGCCATGGAAACCTGCTGCCTGACCTGGGCAAGTCACATTCTCACAGCCTCAGAAGAGGGCAAAGACAATCCCTCTCTGAACAAAACTTGCCAAGAAAATCCCCTGATAGGGTCCTTAGAGTCACCATAGCCTGGAAATGATTTGAAGGCATACCACCACCGTCACAAGAACCATTCTGCCATTCTGTTGCTGTTAGACTGCAACTCTCATCATTCTTCACAATTGCATATGCTGACTAAGGCTAATGGTACAAGTAGTCCAACAACATCTGGAGGACCACCTGATTTTCATCACTCATTTAAAAAGATCAAGACCCTTTCCACACTACACTGTTATAGGGCTATTATTCCACTTTCAACATCCTATGGAATTCTGGGATTTGCAGTTTAGGGAGGGGCATTTAGAATTCTCAGCCAGAGAGCTCTTTGGTCTCAGTAAACTATAAACCCCAGAATTCCACAAGATGTTGAAAGTAGAATAATAACACCCTAACAGTGTAGTGCAAAAAGGTCCAAGATCGTGTTTGTAGGAGAAACTAAAATTTCCAAAAGATACATCAGAAGTATTTAATATAAAGCAATCTGAAGCCCAAATGTAGATCATAGTGATTAAGATCTTCCACGTTTTCTGAAATCTAATTGTTAATCCCAACTACAGTAGAAGCTAAATGGTAAGGTAACGTATATGTAAGTATAAAGTATATATATGAATGAACATGAACTGGTTTGAGAAATGAGGCTAAGAGATTCATAAGCCAATAGCAAGAGTAACACAAAATGTGGCATCTTTGTTGATTTCAGCCACTAAAACCTACCTACATGGATGAAAATCTGAAAGAGCAAGGATGGTTACCTCCAGTCACCAGATAGATTGTTTATCAGTCCTGTACAAATAATTATGCATACTGTGCTCACCAAATTGCCAGTTATCCACTGAGTGAACAATGAGTAATAAATGTCTCCTATTTATTTAGTCCATTTAAAGAATCACAAATACATTGTGCTAATCCCCACCCCCACACCGCCTGCCATTCAGCTCAGCTAGGTGAATGGGCTGGATGACTTTGAAATGCCATAATCTTCCAATTCACACTTCTGAACTAAATTGTTAGCAGCCTACAGTACAAACTTCTTGCTTCCATAAGCAACACATGACATGCTGCCTTTATCCATCGAGTGAACAAGAGCAATAAATGTCTCCTATTTATTTAGTCCACAATAAATTTAGCCTTTAATAGAGATATCTATTGATCACATATTTACTCTACCGAGTTTCACTGCATATTTAAAACTGACATCCTGGAGCACTTCATGGTACTATGTTCATTGCTTCTTTCCTTTAATAGGTCAAATCATCATTATATATCACTGGGATGCTGGGTTTTAATTCATTTAACATTTTAATCTTTCATCAGTTTTTCATTTAAGAGGATTTCACTGCATATACTGGATTTGTATAAATCTGTGTGCAGTAAATTTATTCTTGTAACAGTTTTATTCTTTCATCAGAAATTCATTTAAATAGATTCTGCCATATATCATACCTACTTCCAGTGTGGCTTTAGGTCATGCTGTAATTGATGCAAAAGCAATGAGGTATTAAAAGAGATGGGAAATATCTGAAATTGGAAAGAGTTCAAAATGTGTGCCATTGTGAGGGCATGACATTCCTCAGATATGCAAGGGGAGGGGAACTAATGAACCATTTTGTTCCAAAGCTTTGAATAGTAGATCATTTCCAGTTCTTACGGGAAAGTAAAAATCTACAATGATTATTGTTTTCTTCCCTTTAAGGTAAAAATTAAAGAAATTATCAATGTTATATTACACTCCATCTGAAAATTCTGCATCTGCCATTGTTCTAGGAAAATTCAGAAGGTTGATCTTACTCTCATATTTAAACTTGTAGTATTTCCATACTTAGATCTGGTGCCCATCCTCAAATACTTCATCCTCAAATAATGCTGGATCATAGTATGTGTTCTTCTCAATATTTGTAAAGCTGTGCTCATCAGTCAAAAGATCAGTAATATTGAAGTGCATGAGGGAAGGTAAATGAAGGATATGGAAATTTACTAAATGAAATGAACCCTGGCAACCTTCATATGCTCTCTTGTGTGCTGCAAAATGCAAGATGGCATTAGGGAATGGTTCATAATAGGCAGATTTAAAAAAAAAAGCCATAGAATTTTCATACATTATACAAATGATCCCCTTGGCTCTAATCCAGACTAAGCTAGTTGTTCCACAGAAATCTGTATGAAAGGTAGTCATGACTTAAGTCGCAATTATTTTAACGAGAGCTATCAGTAGTTTAGTATAGCTCCAACTCATAAACAACTACATGAAAAATATACGTTTGATCTTTGTGAGATGTATACTGAAGAACCAGAGTGGTATAGCAGTTTGGTGTTTGGAGTAGGATTCTGAAAGACGAGGGTTCAAATCCCCCTTTGGCCACAGAAATCCATTGGATGACCATGGGCAAGTCACACTTTCTCAGCCTCAAAAGATGGCAATCGCAAAGCCCCCCAGAATTAATCTTACCGTGAAAATCCTCATGATAAGATTGCCTTAGTGTCACAATAAGTCAGAAATTACTTGAAGATACACAAGAATAATATTTGTACTCTGCCCATCCTCTAAACATCTCAGTTGCATATTTTTGTGTTCACAGCTATGCCTATGATGTACATTAGGTTAAGTAGAAGAGATTTGTCCAAGTTGCTTAGTTGATCACAGTAAAGGTTCAAGATTTAATCTCTGGAATCTCCTGCAAAATGATACTGGGCAGTTGAACTGAAAAGAGGATTTGCTTGAAATTTAGGACAATTACTACCAATCAGAAGAATAAATAACTTCCAACCAAAATACCTCAAGAGACCCCTTCACCAAGTGAGCTTTCTTTATTTTCATCTTGAGGTCCTGGTCTGGTTGTTCCCACAGTCATAAGTATAGTAAGGATTATCCAAGACATGGCCTTTGAGTTGTAGCACCCAAAATCTGAGACTCCTTCAGGAGAAGATCACAGAATTATTTCAGAAGCCATTATATAATCAATTGTAGAACCAGTTGCAGAAGTTGGAGGGTGCCTTGAACTCACCAGAACCCATGTGCTACCATTTGCCCAACAGGGAAAATGAAGAGAACTAGGCTAATTCATTGTTTTCCCCCACAAATATTTCATTGACTTTAGCACAAAAAACCAAAGAAAAAGAAGAGAAGGAGGAGGAGGAAGCAGAAGAAGAAGAGGAGGAGGGAGTAGAAGAGGAGCAGAAGGAGTAGTAGTAGCAGCTGCTGC
Source organism: Iguana delicatissima (assembly GCA_948472985.1). Lineage (NCBI taxonomy): Eukaryota > Metazoa > Chordata > Lepidosauria > Squamata > Iguanidae > Iguana > Iguana delicatissima. Next base: position 216,992 of record CAOKZL010000478.1, on the reverse strand, counting down.
TTGGCAATCTCTAAAATGCCACAAGAATGCCACAAGTTATCTTACCATGGTCCAAACAAATACAGCTGACAATCCCATGAAACTGCTTCCTCCTGATCATACAAACAGCAGAGGAAAATGAGAGAGGAAGAAGTTTCATAGATGAGCAACCCTAGTCATTTTTTTTTCATTCCACTCAAGTGTGCAGGAGAAAAAAGGGAAGCAGAAAATTTAAAACTGCTGATCAAAGGTTTATATGGGGTGAGGAAAACACTGGTGAATGATGGAACAGTAATGCCACAGAAGTGTGGAAGGGTGAAAAAATATAGCTTGTTTTACAGCATCTCAGCAAAACAATGAACTAATGTATCTTAGAGAATCCCAGCTACGGATATGACTGATTAATTGCCTTTATCTCATGTACTCAGCAGCTTTTAAACTGGAGAATTTTAAAACAACGAGCACTGTATTTTGCTCTAAAACAAAACATTATGCAGTACAAAGAAAGGGGGCAGAGCAGACTGAATCTCCCAAAAATTGATGCCCTGAAGACACGGTGGATATGAGAAGCATAGAGATGAGGAATCCCCCATTCTACCAGGCGAAGTGGCGAGTCTGGAAAACCCTTTCTAGACTATGAACACTAGAACCCCCAAACAGCATGGCTAGGGACCTGTGGACTAACTCCTTCATTGCATCACTTCCCACCAAGTGTACACTTCTGAGTTTTATTTTCACTGTTTCCCTAGTCTTATTTTCCTCTCAGCTCCTGCTTTCTCCCTGGGTCCTTTCATACTTCACAGTTATAGCACTATGGCCAATTCCGCACTGCACTTTTATGATGCTATTATTCCACTTTTCACAGCCTGTGCAATTATAGGGGATACACTGTTTCAAACCACAACATTCTATTTTTAACTGAAAATGAATGTCCAGTCACTTTCTGAATTTTTTTTCTTTAAAGAAGGCCTTTACTGGCCCAAGACAGGCTCATTAGAGTCTGAAATTACATTTAAGTAGCAAACATCCCTTCTCTGGATCTGAGAGGCATAATTTCCCATATAACAGACCTCTTTTTCCAATAAGCTGGTAGTGAGAAGTAGAACATGGCCCTCCAAGTTCTGAAGAAGGACAAAAATGTTCACTAGACCTTGCTCATCTTGATTTTCAACCCAGAGAGACCAATGGCTTTCCTTTTCCTTACAGATAGGTTTAACCCCATGGGCAACCGAATGCTTTTGAGTCCAACTTCACTGCTGCAAGTACACTTCAATATAGATTGCAATTTCCATTGTTCACTATGGTATTTTAAATATTTCCACTGATGTACATTTCATGCACAAGATTTAAACTATCTTGATACACATATTAGTATGGAAAATCCAAATGAGTTCAGTTCAGTTCAGAAATATTCTGTCTGCCCTAGCTGTTTTTAATTCTTTATCCACCAGTATATATTGGGAAACCACGGTGCAGACTGTGATTATAGCATGCTTGGCAGCAGGATTAAATTATTTGCCATCTGCCATGGTGCTGATAAAAAACAGGGTCACCACACCTGAACTGCCAAACAGAATTGGATGAGAAGTTAATAAGCCATAAAGTAAAATTACAAAATGAATGACAAAAAAATTATTATAAACCATTTTTTTTTAAAAAAAATCACTGTGATACACTGTTATCATTTGTTGACTCTTGCTAGAAGCCCATCAAATCATATTTAAATCTAGGATTACAGCAAACAATGCACAAAACATAACAGTGGTTTTAAAAGTAAAACTAGTCTCAGAAAAATAGCTATTTTTACAGAAATAACATAAAAGTCAAATGCAGAAAATGCACACAGTACCTGAAAATGTGTTGATCAAATAGTTGGTTAAATTTCTCTACAAAACTTTACTGACAGCAGCAATTTAGAAGAGCGGTAAACTATTGAACCAGTTTATAAATCTATATTCATATTGCAGACTTAACCAATAATTTTGTGTGATATAATTGAAATGAATTAAGGATTCTCTTTTTCTCTTTAATGTACCACCCATCTGTCCTCATTTGGTCAGGATAGTCTCAAAAAATCCTCTGTCTTCTCAGTTTTTCAGCAACTTTTAAAATGTTGCAGTTTCTCTCATCCCTTCCCTCTTTCCCCCTTTGTCCTTAGCTTACTTCAACTGCTGCAATTGCTGCACTAAATTAATTCAGCAGAGCGGAGAAGAGAGGAAGGGGCAGAATCTTGCCTTTTCCAGTAAGCTTAGGCAAAAGCAAACTGTTGCAGTGTTTCTTGGCTTGTGTCATTGATAACTTTTGCCATCTTGACCACATTCTGATGTTGCTTGTCCCAGTTTTGATCTTCAAAATGTTGAAGGACATATTTTAACAGCATGAGAACACCTGCATGTAGCTGTTCAGGTGCAGCATAGGAAAAAGCCATGTTGTGATAGCTTCCAAATCCTAAATTTAACACCAAAAGGAATATGACTCTCAATGTAGTTGTGAAAGACCACAGAGCATTAACTAATTTCTTAATGAAGGATGCCAGCTGGTTTAGGTGTTCAAAGCTGTTTTATGCAGAAGTGCAAGCTGATCCAGACCTTTTTTTTTTTTTAATTTTAAGCCAGTAACTGATAAAATATGCTGTTTGAGCTACAAGATTCTTCCACCTCCAGCCTTAGATGAGCTGTAGAGGTCTTAGAAGAGCTGTAGAGGAAGAAGTGTAAAACTGCCTCAGAAATTTATTTTGAACAATCTCCAATTTTTTTACCTCACTGTCACCCCATAATTTTGTACGATAAAGCATTTGTCCTCTTACTTTAGCTTTAATAACAAGGAGCACAAGTGGGATTGAGGTTTCACTACATGCTTCCATACAACTCAAAACTGTTGGTACAGAATGTGTGGAACATTTCTTCTCACATAGCTGGGAAAAATGTGTTCCCAGTCTAGACTCTGCAGAGCACTGGACTACAGCTAGAGTAGACCTTTGCACGCATTTGATGAATAAAAGATGCTGCCAGAAATTGAGGTCGTAATGAGATGCAGAGCATCACCTTCTGAAGGCCACATGTTAACCACGACATATGAAGAGAGAAGTCTCACAGTGAAGAGGATCCTTTATTATAAGGGATCCCGTTCTCAGGAGCCCGTGCAACTAGAGCCATCTAAATAGGTTGCCTCTTCTTTCAGATATCCATGCAGGGGGTTCTACCATGGCATCACTCTGCCAGCAGGATGTGAATTAGATTTATTATCTTAATTGACTGTTTCGGCCTTTCACTCAGTTGAATGTAGAAATATGCGAGTAAAATATTAATTTATAACACAAATGGGACTGTGCAACAATACACTGCAGTAAATCCTTGGTATGCCTCTGAGACTCTGGTTGGACAGGCTGGCAGTAAAGACACTGTTTAATTGGATTCTTACTTCAAACAGAAACCCAGGGCCTTTCCTCACTACATGGTTATGGTGCTATTATTCTACTTTCAACATCCTATGGAATCCTGGGGTTTGCAGTTTAGGGAGGAGAATTTTGAATTCTCAGCCAGAGACTCTTTGGCCTCAGTAAACTGCAAACCCAGAATTCCACAGGATGTTGAAAGTGGAATAATAGCATTACAGTAGTGTAGTGTGGAAAGGCCCCTGAATGGTCTATATCCAATGTTTCATCTCTACTAGAGTAGGCCCAGTGAATCCAGGGTAACTTGATAAGTAAACATTTATATAATTTTAGTTGATTCAATACATCTACTCTAGTTGGAAAAAACAATTGGATTTAGGCCTGTGTGTGTGTGTGTGTGTGCGTGCGTGTGTGTGTGTGTAAATTGAATTTTAAAGGAAACAAAAGTGCAACCATGGTTTAAAAATACAAGTTAATGGAACAGGTTGATTCTGCATGCTAGTTACTACTAGATTTGTCCTTGCAGAAAGGCTAACACAGCTATTTGAATAGAGTTTTGCATTGTTCACTGTTTCATCAAGGACAGTGAGGTTAAATGATATCGTAACACCTTAGTCCTATTGAACTAATTACTGAAAAAAAATAGTTTTTATTTCCTTTGTAAAAATAGTTTCATCAAAAGTCATCCTATTAAAAAGGAGAAAACAATAGAAAACAAAAATAATGACCACAAAGAAGAAAACTGATGTGAAGCAAATCAGCTCATTTGAAATGTGGCAGTGGAGAAGAATTCTACAGATAGGCTGGACTAGTAAAGACTAATAAATTGGTTGAAGAGAAAATCAAGCCCGAACTCTTCCTGGAAGCCAAGGTGACTAAACTGAGGCTGTTGTACTTTGGGCATATCTTGAGACAACCTGATTTGCTAGAAAAGACAGTAATTGCTTGGGAAGGTAGAAGATAATAGGAAAATAGGAAGGCCTCATTACAGATTCAGAGACTCTATCAAGGAAGACACATAACTGAATCTGCAAGACCTGAGCAGAGTGGTTGAGGATAGGGTGACTTGATGGTCATTCATAGGGTTGCCATAAGTTGAAATGTACTTGATGGCAGTTAGCAAGAAAAGTCACAAATAAAGTCAAGAAGACAGCCGTTATCTACAGCAAAAAAGGAGATATATCTGACTTAGCCCACTGATTTTAATGAATATCAACTGAGCATAGAAATGTCTGTACTGAGTAAAGCATTCTGCTGGTCTTAGGCCCTTTCCGCAATGCACCTTTTCACAGAGCTGGGGTGTGGAGATCACGCAAGCAGCCTCTAGCAAGAGGGTCTCGCATCCCAGTTCCTTCAGCTCCGCAGCTGCCACCTGCTCACACGAGAGCCCCACCCCTTCCTTCCACAGTGCAGCCTGGGAGTTTCCATAGTCATGACATTTCTTGGGCCTTTTTGCACGGCATTTGCCATAAGAAAGGGCCCCTTGAGTGTCGCGTGAATATGAGGAGCAGTCCACATGATGCACACACAATCGCGCGATGCTCCAGGGGCTGGCAGGTGCCGACTGCACAGTTTTTCATTTTTGGCTGTGAGCCAAAAATGGTGCGCAATTGCACATTGCTCCGGGGCCCTGTGTGCACTTGCTCATGCTTCCTGCCCAGCGCAGCCTGGGAAAGTCCCAGGCTGCACTGCGGAAGGAAGAGGCGGGGCTCTCATGTGAGCACGCGGCAGCTGCGTAGCTGAAGGAACCGGGATGTGAGAGCCTCTTGCTAGAGGCTGCTTGCACGACCCTTGCACCTCAGCTCCGCGAAAAGGTGCATTGCGGAAAGGGCCTTGGTAGTTGGTTTAAGCTAAACCAGTTGGTTTGCAAATATTCTGAGTTTCTTCACCCTTCATTTGTAGTTCTCTCTCTCCTCCTCCACATTTGAAGAGCACGTGTTACAGAAAATCTCAGCATTAGATGTTATGTTATGAAACCCTAGGTCTTAGAAAGGCCATTTCTGCACCAGACAGTTATAGTCCTATTATTCCACTTTCAACATCCTATGGAATCCTGGGGTTTGCAGGAGGGGCCACAATTTTCACATGCACTCCCAAGATCTACTATAGGGTACCCCACTCTTAGGAAATACTGAAAATGATTGGTAAGGAAAGGAAAGGGGAAATGAAAAATGAAACTGAAAGTGGCCAGAAATATACTTTTACTTTTGCAAAATTCTGTTTTGTTGAGGTTTGGGGGCAAAAAAACAACAACAAAAAACAGTGCAAGTTATGTTTCACCCTTGTTTCAAAGAGAACATCCCCATAGCTTGGACAGCAGGGAGGGTGGGGGGCAGAGGGGCAGAGGCATGACCACATTATGTGGGGGATGTAGCCATGTCATGCGAGGGTGTGGCCACATCACCACAGGGACGTGGCCACATTACACAGGGTACCTCCAAAAAATTGCCATCCAGGGCTCACCACCTCATTGCCCCTCCCCCATCCATATGCCAGTGAAAGAGAATCATCACTTCTAGAGACTTCCAGGAATAGAAGTTGTCATTGTTATGTGAAAAAAATAATTCTGGGGTGTGGATGTAAAGGGAGTTAGAGAGATGCTCCAGGGCCCACAAAGCAACTCAGTGAGTCTCATGCATCCCACAAAGAAAGAATTGTCCACCCCAGCGTAATCCAGTCACATTTACCAGAAACATGGTAAGCTTTAGTATACGGATGGACAAGTGTTTAAACGGAAGGAATATGCTACAGCTTCACAGTTGAGTGAAAGTGTCAGATAGGTGTGGAGGAAAGGACTCTTGCTATTAAATCCTATGCATGTTTACTTAAAAGTAAATCCCACTGAGTTCCCCAGGACTCACCACCATGTAAGTAAGCACAGGCTTGCAGTTTTAAAGTGCAATTAAAAGACTCCCCCCAGCCACATTTCTTGGCATCACTGAAGTAGTTTCCAAATAATGAATGATTATCTCTGAGTTTGCAACACGAGGTTTCTGAAAACAAAGTGATTAGTTTGGCTTAGCATTGCCTCCCAATCAATGTTTATGATGCTCCATTTTCTCGAAAGCTTCCATCTATCTCTTAACTACAACAGTTTTATTTGCGTAGGCTTTCTTAAGCATTTTACCTTTTTGCAATATATTAAAAATATACAGTGGTGTTAAATTATCTAGGCTTTAAAAATATGAAACTGTGCCCACAAGAGCGCTGTGGAATGTAGTAATTCACTGTGCTGGACTCAGAAGCACAGATGGGAATGTGTAGAAAGAGGATTAAGCTGCTTTCCACATCCTAAATGTTATCAGGGATAACAGAGGAAACTGTGTCATTCATTACTGTCCCAGGAGTTGTCAAGTGTTAACAATTTATCTTGTCTACATATTATAGAAGATGGAAAGTGAGGAGGTGTCTTTTTTATTAGCAATAATAGACTATAACTGAAATGGAAGTAAATTGTTGCATTGCCAGAATTTTGCTAATACAAATCAAGCCAAACATCACGAACTAGTCTATTGCAGATGAAAATGTAACTTCTAATGCATCTGCTGGTCCTGAGAGGTTTTGGAACGGAGCAGGCATTTTGGGGTCAAGTTCCTTTAAAAGATAATTTATGTTTCAAAATCTTGATTTATCTGAGTGTTTATGCCAGTTTTATAGCATAAAAAATAATGAACACATCATTTCCCATCAACCTGACTTTCACTTATAATGTGTTCAGTGAGAGTTAAGGTTGCATCAGGTCACACACTGCTGAACAATTCAAAAATACTTCAAAGCACAGAAATGACCAGTTAAGGGGAAAGTCACCTTCACTCTTCTCTTCATTTTGCCTATGGAGCCATCACTTAAATAGGTAACTGCTTCCAACCTGATCCACCACTCAGGCATGCAGAATAACATGGAAATTTGTTGATTCGGACCCACTGAAGTATATTGTCCAGGAAGCCTAGTTCTACCCACATATGGTAGCTGTGGTGGCATAAGCACTGGTTCCTCCCCTTGCAGCTTCTGTAGCAGCTATGTCCAATAAAAAAGTTTCTCCTTTTCTACCTTACAATTACACTTTTCAGAACAGGTATATGTAAATGCACCAAGTTCATTGCACAGGATGAAAAGATCTAGAAGAAGTCCACTGTCAACATGGTCCCTCTCTAGAATTCCCACTCACATTATGCTCCATCAGTGTTCACCGAAATGGGAGACTGAGCACTAGTGCATTCACACTGCTGCTAGTGCCCTTGTCAGGGTGACTGCTTCCCAGCCATTCTACCCAAATGCCAGCTTTTGTACCCTGTGCAATGCTACCACTGGAACAAAATGAGAGCACTGTCTAGAATACCATTATGTGACTTGAGCTTCAAAATGCATTGTGGGTTAGTCATCAAGAGCTAACCGTCTATGTGGTGAGGCCACTAGTAATAACCTATCACTTGTTTCTAATAATAAAATGCTTACATTGATTATTTTAAGCTACCCGAAGGTCTTATGATATTGTTGTTGTGTGCCTCCAGTTCATTTGTGACCTATGGTGAACCTATCACAGGGCTTTTTTGGCAACATTTATTCAGAGGGGGGTTTGCCAGTGCCTTCCACTGAGGCTGAGACAATGGCACTTGCCCAAGGTCACCCTGTGGGTTTCCATGGCAGAGAGGGGATTTGAGCCCTGGTCTCCAGAATTGTAGTCCAAGGCCCAAACCAACATACCATACTGGTCCTTCTTATGATATAGGGAGGGATATAAGTGTTTTAATTCATTCATTACAAGAATGCTGTCATCACTGTCATGCTCTGGGACTCAACCTATTAGAGTATAAGTCTAGTTAAATGGAGAAAGTGGAACATTGGGTGCAGGACTAATCGTGAGGAAACCCTCAGAACTATCCATCTCACCAAAAATTCCTGTGGAAGAGGATCACTAGAGCCAGGAATTCCCTTTCCAGTCCCCTCAGAAAATAGCCTCCTCTGACTCAGTAGATTTCTCAGAATAGTTGGCAGTGTGGTAAAGTATACTTCTGAACTATACCACATTTAGAGGCCACCATAGCCAGTATGTGAGGGTTAGAGTGTTTCCTTATAAGTGCCAGCATGTTACTCAAAAAGGATTGAAGTTCAGACTGAGTAGCTTATAAACAGGATGACTCTCAATTGATTCAAGATCACACCTGGAAATATACCAGAGTTTGTTTTTTGGGTCCAATGTGCATCTGTAAAGTGTTCCAGAGTAAGTGGCTTGAGCTAATATGGATTTCAGTTTAGCCTTGGCAGTATCTTTTGTAGGATCCAGTCTGGGAAAGGTTAGTGTGTACATTCTGTCTTTTAAATGGAAAGACTCTGTTCAAGCTTTTCCAACCTGGCTGTTTATGCTGATTTGTGCTGCACCATTTAATGCTGCTTCTTGATGCTTCTTGTCACCACTTGTCACTTGCCTTTCCAAACACTCCATTTTTATAAGGAAAAAAAAAGATACTGAAAGATATTAAATGCAGAAAAGTTCAGGTCATTTGTGGGTGTGCTTCTGAAGGGAGTTGTGGCACAGTATGTACCCTTGCCTAATCCTATCTTCTCCCTGCCCATTGTGCACTTAGATGTATTTCTACTTTCTGGTTCTTGCCCTTTTGTTTCCTCTTGATATGGCTCTCTTCAAGGAAAGCTCAAAGACAGAGGAATGAGCTCTGTATATGGAAGCATATACATAAGGGCTGGCACATACAGAATTTGCCAGACAGTGGCCTCCTTATTTACTAGCATATATAAAGGACATACATGATATAGGCTGCAACATCATATTGACAGCAGTGTCAGCAACAATTACCACCAGCTTCACCGCCATCATCTTGGTGCATATTTAAAAACAGTGCTATCTCCAATTCTTTATGATATGTGTTTCATTTGCATGTTACAGCAAGTAATTAACTTATTGAAGAGGGATGCTACATGCCTTGAAGTTCATTCTGACTTATGGTGACTGCATGCTAAGGTTTTCTTGGTAAAATATATTTGGAGGAAGTTTGCTGTTGCCTTCTTCTTGGACTGAGAGAATAAGACTTGCCCAAGGCTGGTTTCCATAACTGAGTGAGGATTAGAGCCTGTGCAGTTTCTTGTTTTCCTCTTCCTTCCCAGCCTCCCCTGCTACATGCTTGCCTTCCACTGGACTAGAGTCATAAAGAACTTTCACTTCAGTGCCAAAATACTACAGCACTTTAGCCCTAAAATACTAAAGAGATTAAAAGCATATTTTTTAAAAAAAAACTTGTTAGGAGACACTGGGCAACTCAGGGCAAGGACCAGAAAACAGAAATGCACCTGGGTTCACAGTGGCGAGGATGGATAGGCACAGCAATATAACCATCACAGTTCACATCACAAACACACCCAGAAATGACCTAAATGGTGCTAATTTAAAATCTTTTTTACAAAAAAAAAAAAAAATCCTCATCTTTCTGGCAAGAACTCTCCATCCTTCCATCCCTCCATCATCTCCCCACATGTAAGGAAAACGGGGGATTTAGTCTGAAGTATCCCACAATTAATAAAATGTTGTTTGGATCTCAAAAAGGCTTGAGTAACCTTAATAACAAAACCCGCCATGGCCCAACATATTTTTCCCAGTGCGGATGAGACCTTAGATATATATATCTATGTGTATTATCCTTTTGTTCTATAAACACCCTTTACAAACAAGTGCTTATTTATATGGTGGAAAGTCACATTAATCACATCTGTTCTCAAAACCCCAATCAAACTTGAAGCCTCACTTGGCATTTCAGTGCAGCCATATTTAATATGTCTGTTCTGAGAAAGAAGACCCCTGGTTCACAAAGCTAAAATATATGTGTCCCCTTATCCCCTTCCTAGATGATGTCTGAAAACTATTTGTGGACATCTCTCTCCACTTGAGCTGGTATTTTCTTTGGTATATTTAAACTACGTAGGCTGGGGTCACATCTTGATTCGATAGAGTTGAGAAAAATGTTGGCACTTTCTTGGTTATCCAGGATAAAAAATGTCATATTATTCCAATGAGCTCAGCTTTGAAGGCTTATGGTAAAATAAGAGCAAATGGAGGGAGGGGGTCACTCTTTGATGTAAAGTCTTTGATCTAAAGTGTCTTAGCTGTCTACAGCTTTTAAAGATCTCTGTAAGCTTGTCCCACTTCTTCCTCAAGAGCTGTTTTCTCTTCTTTTTCCTTGAGTTTAGGTTGGAGCGTTAAGGTACAAGATACTATGGAAATGAACTGAGTACATCTTTAATTCACCAATGGACTTAACCACTCTTAACTCTCTGTTGGACTGTGGCCAAGAAACACATTTTCTTTGACTTGTGCAGTGAACTTTTGTCACCTAAAGCCTGACAATGCACTGCTTTTATAATGCTAACGTTATTTTAGTGTGAAGGTTCCAAAGTGTTTTACTAAAGGGACCTATTCATGAACCTTTGACTTTGAGGTAATTTACACAACCATTTTGTTCAGATTGTTCTCCTCCAATAAGCGTTGCCTGTCATAAATAGAACAGTTGTGGTTTTTTTTTAAAAAAGGCATTTCCAATATTTGGAGTTATTAGCGGATGGAATAAAAATAAAACAGTAGATAATGCTGCTGTCTATATACACATTGGAATATTCTGTACCATGTTGCTTACTCTCGTTCAAAAACACAACTATTGTACAACTGAAGATGATAAAGAAAGCTGCTTATCAAATACCTTATTTGCCGGCTTATTAGATGCACCAGCATATAAGATGCACTCTATTTTCAGGAAAAAATTGTTTTAGTACCCCACTGAGGCAAAGAGGAAAAGAAAAGTGAGGGGTGAAAGGAGCTCCTTTCTCTACCTTCCTGTTGTTTTTGCCTTGGTGAAGAAGTCCCCATGCAGGCAAAAAGGAAAAGAAAGCCCTTTTTGCCTTCGCAGGGACTTCTCCCCAGCCAGGCACTTGTGCAAGCATTCCTTTCACTCTCCTCATTTTCCTTTGCATTTAGGCCTGGCAGGAGTTACCAGTAGTCCTTATGTGTGGCCTCTAAGTCCTGTTTCTCTCTACCCTTGACCGACACAGAGATCTGCCTGTGCAGCTGAGAAGTGTCTCTGGTTGGGTGGTATTGCGTGCAGATGTGCATGAGATGGCAGAAAAAAAATCTGTCTCTTCCCTTCCCTCAACTGTTTGGTGCCTTAACTTTGTAGCCGTTGTAGGCGAGGGGAAAGACTTGAAAACACAGTACCTCTTGAGCAAGCCAAGGGAACGCAGAGAGGGCTGAAGATACATTCACATACACAAACCCATTGGACAACATGCCCACTTGTTCCCCCTTCTCCTGCAGGAGCACCACATGTCTGTTGGCTCACCCCCTGCCCGTGTAAATAAGAGTGCACTCATGCTCTTACTGGGAACCAGTCTTCTCCCTTTCTCTTTCTCTCCCCACCCAGCATCTTTCCAGCAGCCTCCCACCTGCTCCCACCCAGCTGCCCCCCCAGTTTGACTGGCAGCTGTGAGAAGGATAGATGCAGCTCAGGTGAAGAGCAGGAAGTGCAGGCTCTTCTCTCTCTTCTCCTTGCCTTCCAGGAGGTGAGAGCGGCTTGCAAGGATGACGAAAGGATGGCTTCTGAGGAGAAGGAGCAAGAAAAGAAGAAAAACAAGGAGGTCCTCACAAAAGTTGAGCAGCAACAGACAGGCGAGGCTTGGTTGAACTAAGGGCAAGGAGGGGGAGTGTTAGTACACCACTAATGGTGGTTACCATATTTTCTGGTGTACAAGATGCACTCAATTTTCAGAGGACATTTTTGGGGGGGAAAGTACATCTTATATACCAGCAAATATGATAGTTGGAGTGATGGTCTTATATCACCTTGGGGAGTTTTTAATTTTTGAGAGAAAATTTGAGATATTAAGATAGAAGCACACAGATTTGCTAACAGTTTGGAAAGAAGGGGAGAAGGATCATTATTCTCCTCTCATAGGTTTATGACAGACAAAAGGTGTACTCTGTCCCATAACATACAGCTAATTTGCATAATTACTACCAAACAACATGGTGATCTTTTATAATGATTAGATAAAATAGCAGTCTGCAGTCCTAGACAGCCACAGTTGTGGGCAGGCAAGCATTTTTTTGTGGCTAAAAGTTTTAGAATTTTTACTTCAAAAGGTGGGTTAAATATTCTTTAAGAAATAAATATTTCAAGCATTTTACTGCAGTTGATCACCTGGTTGAACAGACAAGTCATTTTATATGGAAAGGTGACCTGCTTGTTCCTCAGGGAGATTGACTGGCTGCAATAAAGACATTTAAAATGCCAGTGTCTGCATGCAAGCCATGGCTTTCTGGAATCATGGCCACAGAGTCTAGATCTGTCAATGAAGATTAGTTGCAATAATTAAATGAAACACTCTTGAGAAAAAGTAAATCTTGAAACACCAGAAGCTGAGGACAAGCATCAGAGCCAGTTGCTAAACTTTGCCTAATGACAGGGATGAACCCAAAAAGATGATAGATTAAGAGCCTTTTCACACTACAACTTTATGGTGCTGTTTCTCACCTTTACTGCCAACATCTCATCTCATGGAATCCTGGGTTCACGGTTTAGGAAGGACTAATTAGAATTTCCAGCCAGAGAGTACTAATGCCTCAGCAAACTACGAAGCCCAGAATTCCCTAGGATGTTTCCATAGCAATTAAGAGCAGAATATAGTGCCATAATTGTGCTGTATGAAAGACTCCAGAGATACATATTCACTCTGATCTGATTGAAATGCCTAAATGAAATGCCTGTAGTATAATCTATAGTTGTGAGATGCTAAAGGTGTTGATTTTTTTTTTCAAGCTTGACATAGACAAATGTGAAAGTCTCCCTACAAGGATGCTGTACTTTTTGGTCACTAGTGATGAAGCTATGACTCTCTAGAGGGGATCAGGCTCCAACTCCCATGGCCCACTTAGAAGCATGTCACAAATCAGCAATAGATTGGGCTTTATTTATTATATTATTATTTCATTTTTACTTGAAGGACAAGGACAGGTATGTCTGGATTTTTTTAAAACTTGATTGGCCTTGTGTACTCTGTACTTTGACTTAATGTGGAGGTGTGTGGGGTCAGGATCATTCATGGCCCTGCCTTAAGCAGCATGAACTTTGGGGCTGTGCTGTAAGGTCTACAGCTTTGCTTTGGGGCTTAGAATCATAGAATCACTGCGCTGTAAGGCGCTCCATAGGCCACTGAGTCCAACCGCCTGCTCAATGTAGGAAATCCAGCTAAAGCATCTCCAGCAGGTAGCTGTCTAGCTTCTTTTTGAAGACATCCAGATAAAGAGATCCCATCACTTCTTTTGGCTATTGATGCCATTGTCAAACTGCTCTTATTGTCAAGAAGTTCCTTCTAACATTCAATTGAAGTCTACCTTCCTGGTATTTAAAATCATTAGATCTGGACCTACCCTCTGGGGCACCAGATAACTGCACCCTCCTCTTTGTGAAAGCCCTGTGACAACTCCTTTAACATTTCCTCATATGTTTCATTCTCCATGCCTTTTATCATTCTTTTGCCCTTCTCTGAGCCTGATTCAAGTTGGCTGTATCTGTACTAAAATTTGATGCAAATTAACTGATCAAGTGGTCAGGGGTCAGCACATTACTATGGTTTGGTTTAGTTTTCATGAAGAAAGCCATGGCACAGAGCTATAACTGAATGTTAGAAAATATGCATACATTACAGATGAGTTTGCTCAGTAGCTTTTCTAGCTAGGACATGGAAAATCTCCTGGCTGAAGCTATGAACTCCCACTCCTAATCAGTACAGATAATACTGAACTAAATTGTCCAATGGTATATTGAAGCAGAGGAGGGGAGAGGGTTTGTAAGTTGCCTTTCTGCTCATCAAAGCTATACACAATTTTTAGAAAACCACATCAAAACAATGGCAAAAACTCTACATTGTAAGTGTAGCACACTCTCTACATTCCACAGGATCCTTGCGAGTCAGTCAGGTGCATATATTTTTCACCTGTTATCATTTTACTCAGGTAATAGACTCTTGTTATAATGTGAGGAATGGCACTGACAGGGAAAAAAAATCAGAACCTACATGTCTTCAAGCCCTGAATACAAGGACATAGTCGTAAAGCTCTAACCTAGTTAGATATATATAAGCCTTATATTATAAGGGAAAAGAAGTAAGCCTTCTTGCAAAGTGGATTGGAATACCCCCAAACACCTTTCGAATTTCTGTTTTTAAACACTTTCTCAAGACCTGGCTAAGTACTGGATTAAAATGACAGGTGCCTGTTGTCTAAGCTCAGCTGTGTGTGTGCATGTGTGTGTTTTAGGGGGTTTTAAAACTGGTGCTGTTGATGATTTTCTTCAAAAATGAAAAATGTCATTACAAATAATAATAATAAAAAAAAACCAGTTGCATACACAAAGGCAGCAAACTTCTTGCACCAAATGTTCTGGCTCTTTGAGGTTTGCCAGTCTATTACGGAACAGAAATGCATGAACTATGTGATTAAGAGAATGCTAAGTAGTAAGTGCAGAAATCAATTCTGTTTAGTGAGGATGCAAATCCCCTTGAGGCTTTAAAATGTTTTTTAAGGTCTGATGAGGTGGGGAGTTGACATGTCTTCTATAAATGCACAGAATTACTGAGCACAGGGGATTTATTTAACCAGGAAACTTGCATTATTGAGATTAGACATCTCGTTTTCAAGGTGCTCCTGGAAGATAATGATGGCTATACCCATAATTCATGGCAGACATCAGTTTTGTCAGGTAATATATAAATAGGCCTGAAGATGGAACTTAGCCACTTTCACTCTGTATTGAAAAACAAAATGATGGGCCAAGTTCCATAGCATCCCACTATAGCAGTAGAAAAAAAACCCTCTTATGACTTTTATCATTTATATTTTAACTGGTTTTAATTTTGTATGCACACATGCCTTCACCCTGTTCTGACTTACAAAGCCCCTAAGGTGAATCTATCATGGGGTTTTCTTACCAATATTTGTTCAGAGGGGGGTTGCTATTGCCTTCCTCTGAGGCTGAGAGAGTGTGACTCACCCAGTGTCACCCGGTGGGTTTCCAAGGCCAAGTGGAGAACTGAACCCTGGAGTCCTACTCAGCTACACTACATTGTTTAGTTTAAAAAAAAGAATATGATAGTTTCATTGCTGTATAACTTTTGTGTACTGTGAATTTTTGACTATGTTTATTTGAACTGTGATAAGCTGCTTTGAGTGCTAAACTAGGGGAAAGGTGGGATACAAACAATAGCAACACTTTATTAATGAAAAGTATGTTTTGCGTAGATTATGTTCAATGCATACCTAGTTTTCGCTGATTTGATAACAGATAAGATTATTTGGAAAACATTATGTTTTGGGATTTTTCTAACTTTTCCAGAGTCAGAACTGAGGCTCCCGTTTATTTTTAACCCACTATGACAGGAGCAGGCAACTATGGCCTTTCTTTGACTCTCTTCCCTGGGGATGATGGGAAATGCAATCAAGGAATATTACTGCCCATCCCTGCACAATGGGTTATTATATTTTGTTTAGGAGTCGATGCTACTTAATTTGTTCATATTTAATGTTGCCAGTATATTATTGTTGTTGTTGTGTGCCTTCAAGTTGTTTCTGACTTATGGCAACCCTAAGGCAAACCTATCACAAGGTTCTCTGGGGCTAAGAGTGTCTGATGCACCCAAGGCCACCAGTGGGCGTCCATGCCCAGGCAAGGAATCAAGTCCTGGTCTCCAGGGTCATGGTCCAGAGCTCAAACCACTATACGGCACTGGCTGTCATTGTCAATATGTGCTATACTTCCAAAAGCACAGTAGCTCTGCCTCTTTAAGATGTGAGGCCAATAAAATTGCCCAGTTTCATCTTTTCCCTCATTATAATTTTATGATTTGGGGAAAGCAGCAAAAACTTGGAAAATAGGTCAGTAGCAAGAAGCCTCAAAAATCAGCTTCAGGGTTTGGCTTTGAAGAATTAATGGGGCAGGGACTGAAGAGAAAAGATCAGAAGATGACCATAAAGCCTAAGTAAGTTAGTCATAATGCAGAATAAGTCCATTTAGACACAAGAACTGTTGTAAACTCTTAAAGATTGCAAGTTACACCAAACATGTACAAAGTATTCTGAACCATGCCCCTAAAATCTTGCTACCTTCTGCCGATAATTATACCAGATGGAACACCTATGAGAGAGACTAACAAATGTATGGCATGGCTACTTTGGAAATATTGGTTGCTCATTGCTGTTGAGAATGTATGACTGTCATAGTTTTTTGCTTGACTTTACATGGGTTTGTGAGAATTCTATATAATGTATAAACTACCTAGTAGTCAGCAGACTCTAAATATGCCTACCAGATTCTGCTTGGTGCACCATCTATCAAAACAAACTGCTGTGTTCAGTCTGCTAACAGACTACTGAGGTCCATTCCTGAACCTTAATGGGTTAATTTTTCCCTACTGTTTGAATGAAAACATATGGGAGTCCATTTTGTGGCTGCCTTTTCTAGCACACACATTGATGGTAGAGCTGGTTGACCATGCTGACTAGGAGATTCTCAGAACTGTAGTACAAGACAGCAACTTGTTCAAGCCCTGGTTGTTTAATTCACATCGTAAAGGGCACAACTGGTCCTCACATGTCAGAATAAAACTGATTAAGTTCTCACTAACAAAAAATCACCCTCTCTCTGCATCTCCATCTGTATTTGATAGTAACTGAGATTCAACAGAAGTAAGTTGGAGGTCTTCAGACCTCATGCTGTCACCCAATATAAATTAGCATTCACTGAAGTCACCAGAACATGCCTGATCTCAGAAGCTAAGCTGGATCAGTCCTAGTTAGTACTTGGGAAAGGATTCTCATGGAATACCAGGTGCTGTAGGCTATATTCAGAGGAAAGCAATGACAAACCATCTCTGTATAAATCTTGCCTAAGAAAAAGAGTATTGAATTTATCAGGTCACCTAAATAGACATATGACTTGAAGACACTGGCTGTAATTGAAGTTGAATGCCTGTAATATTTTTTTCCAAAAGTCTCAAATTGATCACAGCAAGAATTGGTAGATCAGTTTCATAAGCTTCCTCCACCAGGCCTGAGATATTTCCTGCGTAAGGCAGAACCTCAGTAAAGTAACCTCTTGAACCAGGGGTGGACTGGGGGGGTGGGGAGGAACAAATTAGAACCTCTTGCAGAGTAGTGTCAAATTTATGTCTGAATTTTACTAGAAGTAACTGGCTCATCTTGTGAAATGATTGTCATTTTTATGCCTTTATTTAAGCTGAAGCAATGTTGAACTCAAATAGTGTGTCTTTTGTGAATTAATTAGCAGCTGCCCTGAGATTGTTAACTAGAGAGCACCTATCAGTAGAATTGTAAACTATTTAAATGCCATGTGAAATATTTTCAGAAAGAAGTCATTAAAATGTTCCTGAAGTATGCTGACTAGAAGCAGAATAATTTTCTTTTTTTTAAAAAAAACACACAACACCCTGTTTAAATGGAAATAAAATGCTTTTAACAACAAAGATCAATAGCATTTAAGAGTTAGATTTTTGTGAGTTCTTTCCAAATGATGTAGCAGTGTGTAACTTAGCGCACCTGAGTACGCTTGTACTCTGGAACAAAATGTTCTGAGCCTTCTGACCTAATGCTGTCAATGCCAACTGAAATATTTTATGGAAGTGGGCATTAAGAAGTGCAAGCGGACCAATATAATAACCCGGGCATTGCTTCTTGGATCTCACTGTGAACACTCACTGCAACTGGGAAATGTAAGTTTCTGCTTCAGATGTTATACTGACTCTTACTTCTGAAGTTCTTGCTTCCAAATAATGTCAGAATTGTATATACAGAATTTTAAAATGTAAGTACCAGGCTTCTAAAACACATACCTATTCTCCCCTTGATTTGTCTGAATTTGTTGGTGTCAGCAGCTGAATGCTACTACCAACTGTAATGAATAGGGCTATGAAGCAATAAAATAATTTTGCTTGTAGTTTGTGTAATTGATGGAGGACATTCACAGATACAAACCATCAAATCAGTGATGTTAACAATATGACAATTATTCCCTACTTTCACGAAAAGGAAAAGTTCATAATTAATTAAAAGAGGGCAAAATTTTCCTTGTGTTTTATAGTATAGAAGAATAAGTTACTCATGTTTCCTTAACCTCATGCTAAATCATACAAGCAAGATATGAGTGGCATGGCAACACCATTGTTCCCTCATGTTCCAAGGTAGCTCTTCTAGCTTTAAGGATGCCATCACCATCACCATCACCGTTTCTTAACTTTTTAAAAAATAATTTTATGAGTGACATTTTATAACTTTTTTAAAAATAATAATAATAATAATAATAAAGAATACCAAAAATGGCCCACGAATAACCCTTCAAGCAAATCATTACAGCAATGAGTAACATTAATCAACATTGTTAGAACACTTATAATTACAACACTGGAATTCTTCCTTTGCTCAAAGAAAGAAGGAGAAATAATGAGCTAATATTAGATTTTTAACAAATTATTTCCAGGCTGAAATGAGGAACATTCCTCTTCCAATCAGGGATACTGGGCTAGGACAGATCTCTAAGAACTCATTCAGATCTGCTTCAAATTTATAGCAATTATCTATTCCATAGACTAGAACATCTTTCCACATCTGGATGTCTTCCAGATGTTTGGAATTCAGCTCCCATGATCCCTCTCCATTGCCCACATTAGCTGAAACAATGGAAGTTACAGGCCAAAATGCCTGAGGCACCAAGGTTGCAGAAGGCTTAGGACCTTTCTGCCCTACACTGTTATATAGTGCTATTATTCTACTTTCAGCATCCTGTGGTATACTGAGGTTTGCAGTTTACTGAGGCCAAAGAGCCCTCTGGTTGAGAATTCTAAATGCCCCTCCCTAAACTGCAAACCCTAGGATTCCAAAGAATGTTCAAAGCGGAATAATAACCCTATAACCATTTAGTGTGGAAAGGCCCCCAGAAGCAACATCATTAAAGCACGTTTCTTTCTTATGTTATATTTTTAAAACTGATTGCTACCCTTCCCCAGCAGAATTGCTTTTCGCTTTAAAAATATAGGGCAGCCAAAAAATCATTAGATGCTGATTTCCCAAGCATGAATGCACAGTCATACAACCCCTATAGAATGTCTGCCCTTCTGAAGCCCTATAAAGCAAAAGCAACACCTTTTTGATGTGTATCCATTGGTCATGGAATTGTAGCACACTTAGTAGAGCTAAGTCAGAGTTGCTTCTGAATCACAAACTGCACTATTTGGACCAAATAAACCAAACAGACCAAATAAACTCAAAGATTGGGCTTCAGTTTGCCTTTCCTTTGTGGCATGCTTTTGTTGGTATACTTTGCTGATTAATTTAGAGAACTGCCTGTGCTGGCCTAGGCAATCCTGTGTCTCATTTGATAATGGGCTGGGAATCCAGTGGATTATTGCAGGGATTTTATCTTGCTGTAATCTCTTGGGAGAAATATTCAAACAGCTGGGAGGGACAAGAAGGAGCTGCATTCTGTGGCTGGAATTCCTTGAAACAGCATAATATTCATAAATGCCGTAGAATTTGCCTTTACAGCAAAATGAATCTTTTCTGTTTTTCACTGGTAAGTTTTTCTTTAGTCTACCCGGCTGTACTACTGAGTTTGTAAATGTAAGATTCAATCAGGTGACAGAGATTAAGGGTGTTAGAAAGAGAACAGTGAGGATACAGAGTGAAACTGTCTATCTCGACTAGTGCAGGAGGCAACAGTAAGTCTTAAAGGCTATAAAGGAAGCAGGTCATTGAAAATAAATAAAACTAAAATAAAACTAGTGGTTTTCATTTGAAGGATATCATGTAGTAGTTTTGAAACTGCTTTTTTATTGATAAAATGGAGTCTGTTTTGTCTTCATAATGATTTCTCTTTGTAGCATGTATATGAAAGGAGCAGCTTGAATTCAGTTTCTTACAGGATGTTTTGGGAATATTGAGATTTATATGTTTGCATCATGACCTAGTAAAACTTTTGTAGTGTTCACAATATTGTCACAAGCTTTTAAAACATAGATCAAACACTTACACTGTCAGGACAGCAGTAAAATAAAGCCTTGTGCCTTGGAGATCTTTCATTCTATGCACAGTTTATGGTGGAAATATTTTTGATAGGCTAAAAGTAAAATGTAAATATTTTGAAAAGAGTAAATGTTCTTTTGTCTTTATGCAAAATCTCATTTCTACCCTGGGAATATTTATTAAATATGTCCTGTCTTTGTTGAAAAATACAGAAAGATAGTAACATTTTGATCTAGTACAAAACATACAGGTATTTTGTTGCTATTTATTTTTAGGTATATCATCAGCTATTCAGCTCTCAAAATGTCTCACACCATAAATAAATATAATAACTTTATAAACTGCAACGACAAGGACATTAAACAAACCAACAGTCCACTAAGGATACAAGGAAAGTGCGTTAGAAGTCAGATCAAGAACCAGGTCATACACATTAAGGTGGCTTCTGAAGCTTGAAATCCTGCGGTTGGGATTGGTTTTAGCTATTTCCTAGAAACTCTCAAGAAGGCTTGATGCATTTCCCATGACGGGAGTATCATAAAAGATGCATTTCAGAAAGTTTGGCATTGTATGTATCAGAACTATCTCATCAGAGGTGCATTTAATTGCAATGTTAGGGAATACTGCAGGCCATTTGACCCTCTGCAAGCAGCTACACATACTTACTTGATCCACATGTTCTATAAGCCATTCTATAAACCTTTTGCTCCTTTTACATCATCATATCCTATTTCTCAAACTAGGGATATTTACGAAAGGGATTAGTGGCTCAGACAAATTCAGTGACCAAAGTCTACACGTTCAAGTGAACCATCATTTTTATAGAAAACATTTATGTCTCATTTTGGCTTGCATTGTTAAAATTATTTTTATTTTGTATTTTCCCCAGAGCTTGGAAATTTAATTTTAAAATAAACAAATATAATGATATGCAGAAGCTGTTCATAATTGAGAAGTAGTAAGATGATGCCATTGATTCCATTATGGATGGATTCAATGTATCATTATATACATTCTTCTCACAAGTAATTTTCCAAGTTCTGATATTTTTTAAAAAAATGTTCTTCTACAGTTGGCTGTATGTATAGTGTTCTAGGACACTGACAAAAAAATGAAAGAAAAATTAAATGTAAAAAAATAAAAATGGAAATTGTACATGCTTTTTAAATTCAAGTCTTCCATTCAATCATGCTATGTGACATACATAGCATCTACTGGAACATCTGCTGCTTTGCTAGTATCCTTAAAATAATACTGCCCAAACTGTTAATGCCTGTCCCATTTTGATAACTCTGAAATTTTCTAGCGGTTTTATTTTTTTTAAAAAAAAAAAACTCTGAAACTAATGCATATACGGAATTAGCGTAGAAATATTATGAGTGTGATGTGGAAAATGGATCAAAAACAAAGCTTTGGCAAGCATATAAAGGTCGATCGTATTTGTAGTTAGGGAGAGGCATTTAGAATTTTCAGTCAGGTATCTGTAGTTCATAATGAAACTACAAACCCTAGGATTCCATACAATGTTGCCATGGCAGTTAGTGGTATATAGCAGTATAATTGTTAATGTGAATGGGCCTTAGTTTACTGAGAAAGTTTACATAATATATGTATTCACCTCCTGTTTAGCTCTGTAGAACGAGTCCTCAAATTCTGTCATTCAGATATTACAATAAATATGGTTTATCATGACAGGTGTAAACCTAGCATCCTCATAGAGTCATGTGTCCCATCCACTCTCCCACTCTCATATGACTGTGCAGAAGAGTTGAGAACATTTATTGCTATTTTTAACTATTTTTGTCTTCCTCGTCTGAATGCTAAACAGTGATTAATCTTAACTGTGGCCCTTTCCGCACTATCTTACTGTTGCGTTTTTGCCACAGGATGGCAGCAGTCAGCAGGTCGTGCTTCCGCATGATGTCGTCACTGTCCCACTGCCATCCTGTCACGGAGCATTGTGCTTGCACAGTTTTCACAAAATGGAAAAAATCTGTTTTGCACCTGCAATCGTGTGGCGCTCCCGTCACTTCTGGCCATGCATAGCGCAGCAATGGAAAAAGCCCAGCTATGCTGCAGAAGGAAGACGTGGCGCCATTGCGTTCTCTTCCACATGGACTGAACAGGTGCAGAGGGGAGCATTGCTGACGGGCTCCCTTCTGGACCCGGGACTGCAGCGAGACAACACGGAAGAGCTTCGTCATGCGGAAATGGCCTATGACTTCCTTGAAAACCCAGTTTCAAATTGGAGTTGAGGAAACTGGCTTTAACACACACACACACATGCACCAAAAAAAAAAAATACTTGAGATTAACTATAATTTAAAGTTCAGATTAATTCTAAGCTATGGTTAATAAGATCTGAAGCAAAAGCTTTTAGTTCCCTTCTCACAAAAGCATCAGAAAGAAATGAATAGGGAAGGACACAGGGCAGGGGGAGAATAGGCTCATTCCTGTCAGAACATAGTTTACTGTAATGAGCAAACACAGCAACATTTTGAATTTTTAAACCTTATGCAACAAGTCATTTAAAATGACTTCCACTAAATGTGAAAAATTTTCTGATGTTAATGACAATTCCAAGGTACTGAGTATTAGCAGCAAGATTACCACTAGAGGTGGGGATGTTTAATATATGTTTTTTTTAATTTCCTGAACTCATTGAAAATTTCAGTGTTGCCACTCCCAAAATAATGACATTCTATTGATAATCTGAGTCTATTTTGAGTCTTTTTAGCATCACAGTATATCAAAAAACAATATAGATTGTCCCCATCTCTACCACTTTACAGTGGTTGGAATAAAACTTTCCTCAGTGACAAAAAAAAAAAAAAAAGGGAAAAGAATTGTTGGGGCAATTTTTCTTTGAGCTTTTTTTTTCTGTAGACACAAACTGTTAAGGGCGTCTCAAGGTTGGGGGCATTGTTTACAGCTGTTCATGTGACAATGTCTTAGGCCGTTTCCACACTAGACTGTTATAGTGCTATTATTCCACTTTCCACATCCCCTCCCTAGGCTCCTCCCTAAGCTGCAAACCCCAGGATTCCATAGGATGTTGAAAGTGGAATAATAGCACTATAACAGTCTAGTGTGGAAATGGCCTTAGAGGACCTGCCTTGTAGGTTTAGTTCTATGTGGATTCTGAAACAAAACATTCAGTTACGAAGAGATTAGATGTCCCGTCCTGGGGCACAAATTTTGTTTGGGATTTCTTTAAGTAAATAGTGTTTGAGGCTGCCCACAGAAACAGAAGAAAAAGGAAAATGGTCTCTATATATACATGATCCAGATCTTCATTGAGGCCATTCATTTAGGGAGGGGCAATTAAAATTCTCAGCCAGAGAGCTCTTTGGTCTCAGTAAACTGCAAACCCCAGAATTCCACAGGATGTTGAAAGTGGAATAATAGTCTAGTGTGGAAATGGCCTGAGACTTCCTGGTGTCAAAGATTTCAACTTTAAAATCTATTCCACTTCTTTTCTCATCAGAACTTTTTCATCATTGTTAACTATCTTTTCCAGCACTCAAACCCTGAGATCTGACGCAGAATGTAGTCTCTCAAAATGACTGACCAAAGAAGCACCCATTCCTTAAATTAGATAGATATTCTCCTGATTTAAGCTGCAGGAAAGAAGATTCCCCCTGAACCTCAGGAAGAACTTCCTGACAGTGAGGGCTGTCCAGCAGTGGAATATGCTGCCTCGGAGTGTAGTGGATCCTTCTTTGGAGGTTTTTAAGCAGACACTGGATTGCCATCTGTTGGGAATGCTTTGATGGGTGTACCTGCATAGCAAGGGGTTGGACTTGATGGCCCCTTGGTCTCTTCCAACTCTATGGCCATTTCCGCACTAGCCTGTTATAGTGCGATGATTCCACTTTCAACATCCTCTGGAATCCTGGGGTTTGCAGTTTCAGGAGGGGCCATTGTGCTATAACAGGCTGGTGCAGAAATGGCCTATGATTCTATGATTCTATTTGTTTCTAGGGTTTTGATGTCTTTCCCATACACTCTTTTCAATTACACTTTCACTGAATAGCATATATTACAAAACTGCTACTACAAGTGCTACATGGTTCAAGATATATCTCTGTTGACCAAGATGATTTATAAATTCAGTCATTTTGGATATATGTTTGCAATATATGCAATGACCACAGAGGTGGTATCCTGTGGTACTAGCTGCATCCATTAATGTATTTTATGGTGTTTGTTTAGACTCCCTGAAAGCAGTATTTACCTCAATATCTCTGATATTTCTTGTTGTTTTAAAGGAGATCTTTGGCTTTTGCTTACACCTTGGGACACTTTTTATTATAAATAACAGATAGATAGATAGATAGATAGATAGATAGATAGATAGATAGATGATATGAGATTGAATGTAAAATGGCAGTGGAGTTGGTCTGTGATCTGTGCCATTTTTGTAACAATTCTAAGTATAATCTTAACCAGAGGCCGTACCAAACCCCAGGGATACCACATATCATGGATACCCTCATTCAATTAGTTGGGCAATACATAGAATTCTTTCTTGAATTATTCATCATTGAAGCAGTTCCATTTTAACCTGAGGAACTGGCCATAGGGGAGGTTATATCTCATTGCTCAGAGGTGTGAGCTATCAAATCTGAGATAGCTGTTGGCACCAATGTGCCAAATTTGCACACACTGCTCATTAAACACACTATAGTCTATAGGAGTATTGTGTTTAATCAATCATGAACACAAGCATGAACACATTAGAAAGAAATACACAAAACTTTTAAAAAGCAAAAACCAGGGTGGATTTTCTTCCATTAAAACAGAGTTGTGATAAAACTGGGCACAGATAAAACTGGATGTGGACATAGGAAGGGAGGTCAATGATGGATGTGGACTTTACAGATGTGTACATCCTTTTCAGGAACAGAAATCTGATATTTTCTGTGTTGCTGTACAAAATATTGTTCAGTTCTATTGTTCTTATACAGTCAGATTTTCCATGGAGTTCCTGAACAATATTTAATTACACATCCACATGGAAATACTGCAAAGCACAATGAAGACTATGCATCTGATAGAAAAATATTATTCAAGAAGAGACATGGAGATATTATTCATGTTTGTAGCTTGTTGCTGAAGAAGAATGTTCTTTTTAAGTCCTACAGAAAAGATACACAGTCTGTTTGCATCATCTGGAAGCTGGAAAGAATTAACCCAAACAAGATTTCTTGCATTTTTCCTTCTCTCTTCCATATGTTAGCTCTTAATTTTACTGGTAAATCCTAATATTAAATACAGTGTGGCAGCTTAATCGTCTTAGTGACTTTCAGAGACATTGAGCCACTTTTGCATTTTATCAGTATTTGGTCCAGCAAATCTGGAGGGGTAATAACATGTTGCAAAAAATATTATTGCACTACACAATCATTTTAAATTAAAACAACAGTTTTCCAAAGAGAAAATATGTGGAATATAGCCTAAAAAATAGATGCCTCACAATAAAGTCAAATGTTTGGTAATTATGCATTGAGTAACAGCATTATAAGAAAAACAGATGATGTATAGCATTATGTTTACCTGCATTTATTTCCACTGGACATGGTGGAGTTTTTTTTCTTTTTTTCTTTTTAAAAAGTTGAGAGATGGTGTTCAAAATGTCATGCAATATCTGCAGGTTTAAATGGGCCATCTACTTTAATATCTGAGGTTTCTATCACTCTAATCTGTTCCATGTGGAAAGGGAGCCAGGCCACAGATGACAGAATTCTGGAATGTATCAAATGATAGAGGTTAGATTTTTAAAACACACCTTCATTAGAGTTTTTTGTATAACAGAAGCTATATGAAATCTTTGTCCCTCAGATGTTAGTTTGCAAGAGGCCTCCCACCCCAGCACATTTTCCTACCTCCCAGCCAGGATTTGGGTCATTCATCTGGGGATTATGGAACTGGTAGTCTAATGCATCAGAAGTGTTCTGGCTGGGAAATCTTACTTTACTATATGCAAGGATTTGTTTTATCAAGGGCAGCGGTTCTTAACCTCTGGTCCGCAGACTCCTCTGGTCCTCACAGGAGGTCCACAAAGGATTGAAGAAAAGTTTACAGGAAGGAAGGAAGGACAGACAGACAGACAGACAGACAGATAAATTTGTATGGCATCATTCCAGTAAAAGTGTTATAATAGGAGTGTGCATGTTTACTTATTTCTCCCTTCTCTCTGAATCTGAAAATGATGAGCAACTTTAAATAAAATTTAGATGCACTTTAATGTTTTAAATCTTGAGTTGAGTCTTTGGCAACAAATGATATTTAAGGGGTTCCATGGTAAAGACAAGATTAAAAACCAGTGATCTAGGAGAAGACCTCTAACTCTAGAGTTTGAAGGAGTGTTGTTGAACATACTGGGACTTCTATTCACTTCGTCTTTCTCAGGAAGTAGTGTAATGTAGGGGTGCACAGTGTTTGGATATTTAGGGACACATTTGGTGTCAGCTGGGGAAGATGCACATGAATGCGAGTGCTCATCTACTCACACACTTCCAGATATAAATTTTCCCTCCCTCCTTGATGATATCTAGTGATTTGGATATGTCTATATGTGTGTCAGAGAATAAGTGAGTAAAGGGAAAGCCTCTCGCATTCCCTGGTAATCACTAGCAAATTTACTATTTGTCAGGTACTATGAGCAACAGCAATCATGAAAGGAGGATTTTGCTTTTGTCCTCCTAACCCAAATGACATCCAAAATCAATCTTTCCTCCCATTTCTAGCTCCTAGTGGTAGACACACACAGATCTCACAAGCAGCATGTTTTTATTTGCACAGCCCTTGTGGTTAACCTGCTGTTGGGAGAAGTAAGTTTCCACCAGCTTCAGCAGAAGTACTGACAAGGCCACATGGTGGCTCAAATGTTGATATAGTAATAAATATGTTCTGGGATTTAGTCTGTACTTTAAATGAGCTATCTAAGGTAGGGAGTTAAATCCTTCATTATTTGATCCTCATATGAGAAAGTGAATAATTGGTGTAGTTTCTTCCCTACTATGGGAGAAAATGAATATTTCTCTATAGTATTTGAATATTCAACAAAAAATATTCTTTAGAGAAATATATGTAGATTTTCTGTGTTTTCTGTGAAGAAAATGTGGGTTTTATGCATAAAAACCCACAGGTCTTTCTCCACTGAACAATTTGTCTGCAACATTTCAGGACATTCAAATACAGGGAGAAACTGAAAGAAAAAAAAATCCTTCTTGCTCTATTTTTCATCCTAAAAGGATTTCTCAACTGTCTGGAATGCTATTTTTCAGCCTGGAAATTGTGAATATGCTTTCCACCTCTAATCTAAGATGCTAAAGCTATTTTGGGGAAATCAGATTGTGTATCATGAATAGATCCTTTTAAGGTCATTTCTAAGCGGTTTGAGGTGTAGAGCCTCACTTTTTCCAACTGCACTAGCGCACCCCGCAGTGAAGAAGACCTCCTGGAGAGGCCGCCCTAGCGTGGGCAATATGCCCGTGTGGAAAGGGCCTAAGATTCTAGCTTATATGGTCACATAATATAACTCTAAAGGACAATGTCACTGGAGCTCAAGACCAAACAAAAAGAAATATCATGTGTGTTGTCCATCCTTTCTACACTAACCTCAATCCATGTCTTTCAAGAAGTCTTTTTTTTTCATTTTTATTCATCTATTAACAGCTATTACAACTTTTATGATAATATTACAACAATATTAACATATCCCCTTATACATTTAATATATTCCATAGTCTAATCAATTATTTAGTTTAGCTCTAAATCTACATATATTTCCTTTATATATATTTTTATATCCCCACCTTTCCCCCAGGAAATCAGTCTATTATAATTTTTCTTTACCTGCCATGTGGAATATCACCTTAATTGTTTTATTTACATCCTTCTACCCCCTTTCTCTTTTACATTCTCAATCAATATTCTCCAATTTCTAAACCAAAACTCCTCCTTTAATTGCCCCATATAGCCCTTTAAGAAGTCAAGATTGCTACTATGACTCATCCTAGAAGCTCACTTGATGAAACAAGGTTTCATTCCTGTAAATGTGTCAAGAATAGGGGCAAAGAGAAATAGTGCAGACTGAGAGACAACACTACAAAACTGGCCAAATGTGGGGCACTTCTCAAATTAAAGAAATTACAGATATCAGGACATGAGTATAAGATGTATAATGAGGAAGATATTGACTGACAGTGGCCATTCTCACTTTTCCACACCTGGGGTAGATTTGTTACAATACCTTTCCTTTAAAATGAGTTTTTGTTCTGATGCCCCAAAGCTTCCCCAAAAGGCTCTTTGAAATACCCAATCTTTCTTGCCCCTGAATCCCAGACTCAGTTGTGGCCCTTATATCAATTTGCCAGTGCTAGTTTCTCTAAGAATCTAGAAAGTTGTCTATACTTTCTAGATGTAGCCCAGCATCTGACTAATCTGAACTGACTGCTAGCTGCTTTCCAGGATCTCAGGTGCCCTTTTTCCTATCACCTGCTACCTGATTGTTTTAACAGGATGTGCTTGGGATTGACCTTGAGACTTTAATGCATGCAGATCATGTTCTCCACTACTGAGCTATGATTCTTCCCTCAATGTACACTGTTTCATATGAAGGGATCCTTAAAAGAAATGCAGAAGTGCTTGTGTTCAATACAGGTTTTATAAAAACCTTCTGTGCATGGCCAACCAGTGGCCAGCCCATCACTGAGGATGTCTTGAATGGGAAAAATAATAGTTAGACAATTAGACCAGTCAGACACTGCACAGGAAATGATGCCCTGCACATAATTATCTTCTCTCTTTGATACAATACAAAGCCAATGAAAGAGCACCCTTATAGCTGTTCTGTGTCCTGGTCTCTGGACCAATGTCTTATGAGTGTAATATACCAACTATATGACTGGGATATGCCAATGAGAGTGATGTGACTGGCTCTGTGGAAACCTGACTGTGGCCCAGAATGAGAACATGAGAGCTCTAGAGGTATGAAGGAATTTAGAAACATTATTCTATAATAAATTGCGGATTTCTTATCTTGCTCTAGAAATTTCACAGAAGACCTTTGATATAATAACTGCCTGGATTGATATTTTTCTTGAACTAGAAATAAAGAAAAGCTGGGCCTTTTCTTCCCTCAAAAATATGTCAGTCCATGTGATTGATGGAAATGTTCTTGAATTTCAGGAGGGCTCTATGGACAGCTTATATGAACCAGTTAAAGAAAATCAAGACCCACAAGAAAGCATTTGCATGACCAGCAGGGCTAATACACCAGTAAGTGTCTCTGTAAAATGTGGACCTCCAGAAAGATCTCAATCTTTGGTAAGTGACACTGAATTTCTGTTTTATTTTTACATATCGAGTGCATTTTCCTTATATGTTTGGGCTGTTTTTGAGTGGAATTGTTTAAATTGGATTATATTTGAAATGAATCCACTTGTTTAAAATCTTTTGGCCCTCCAAAGATCTTTTGGACTTCAGCTCACAGATGATTCAGCATGGCCAGTAACAGAGGCTTGTGGTAGCAAATATTTAGAGGGCTAAAGGTTTCTCTCTCCTGCTTTTTAACTATGAGAACAGAAAATGTAGCATCTTCATGCAAGCATAAGACTTTTCATTCTCCCTTATAAAACCTAAAAATTCCCTACCTGAAAGTGCCTCGCTGAAGAATCTGCTTATGTTGCCATAACTCATCTCTGATTGAAACCCATTTCCTGTTTCACTACTGTATTTAAGATCCTTTCACATTACACAATTATCACAGTATAATTCCACATTAATTGGTAATGTTTCTATCCTACTAAATTCTGGCAGTTTAAAGAGAGATGTTTAGAACACTAGCCAGAGAGCTCTTGTTCTTCACAAAAGTACAAACACCAAAATTCCATAGGATGTCAGCATGCCAGTTAAAATGGAATCATAGTACTGTAATTGTCAAGGATTTTTTAAAGTAATGGTTTCATGTCCAAGTGGGCACCCTGCCTAGCTTTTGGACTCCTTGTGGAAACAAATGATCATAGGTAATTTAATCAGGAACTTTATGATTCCCACTTCTGTTCTAATACCTTCTTCAAGTTAGTACAAACAAAAATAAATACAATCCCCAAATATATGTCTTTTGCAATCCCGGATCAGTTGTGGTTTTTAACCATTTTTTAAAAAGCTTTGATAGGAGTGTTAGGGATTTTTCTTCAAGTATTTTCTTGTAAGGGGCAGGATAATAAAACTTACCAGGATATTGGTGTGTGTTAAAGTATGTGCAGCTTTGTAAATCACTTTCAGAACAATCTAACTGTCAGGATTGTTCACACTGGTGAAAGTCTGTTCATGTACTTTTTGAATGGGAGAATAGACACCCAGTAACCATTTCTTTTAAAATGTCCTGATGTGAAAGGTCCTTGGTGTACCATTATATTACTCATTTACTCTTCCCTTCACTTGCAGTTGGTCAGAAAAACAGGAGTTAAGCATACAAGCATCATAACTTTGCTGTGATTCTAAATGTGTTTACTAGGCAATAAGCAATATTGGACATAATAATATATTTTTTCATGATCATCGATGAGGCTACATTATTGATTTGCTAGTTCTGTAGACATTAAATTGCAATAAGAAACTAGAGCAAGTGAGTACAACTGTATTTCCTCTGTTCTAGAAACTGTCCATGAAATAAATGATGTACCCTTAGCCTGTACCCTGGCAACAGTATAGTTTCTTCCCAACTCCGTCCCGCCCAAACAATTAGTTGACTCCTAATTAACATTTCCCATCCACTTATACATCTTGAATGAAGCTTAACATGGGAAAATATGTAGAATACTTATAAAGACAATGATAAAATAGTTATGAGAAAAGGAAAGAAGTGTCCAATTTTGTCTGTAGTTATACATAGTACATAGTGGTGCTTACTCTTGAATGTTCTTCCCAAGCAGCATCAAAAATCAGGACAAGTGGAGTCAGCACAGTACAGAGTGCATCCCCATTAGTTGTACAGACAAAGGCCTGCTGCTCCTATACATGTTGGTTCTGTATGCAAAATGTTTGCTATATTAGACCAACACTAAACAATATAACTAGAAAAAAGTGAACAAAGATGCACACATCAGGGAGTGGGGGGAGGACCAGTAACAAATTCCAAGTGATTCCATAATTTAGTCCCATTCATGTTTGCATGTTGCTTTCAAAACAATGCTATTGAAGCCTTTTCTATCTGATTCTGATAAAACCTTAACTGCAAGCCATCTGTGCAGTGTTTAGCTGTGATATTATTTTAAAGAAAAACAGGACGCAAGATCTTGGTTAAATGCAGTATAAATCAACAGATGTTATTTTCAAACACAGTGTGGTATTACTATGAACCCATTTCAGTTATCTCTTGGAAATCAGGTCACCATGTTAATTCATGTTACTAAATTAAAATCATAGCATAAGCAACGGCCAAATGGTCACAAAGGGCAGCCAGACAAGACAGATTGCTCAGAGTAGGTTTAGTTTTACCACAGTTTTCTGAATGAGTATCTATTGAGCGCTGTTTACTATGTAAGAACAACCCTAGAACATCTTTAAACTAGGGTGGAAGGCTGGGCACAAGACTTATGTATATCTCAACTTAATAAGCCCAGTTAATTACATCTAGAGTGGCAATATGCCTGTTTTTTCCCTTGTCCCTTCCCATTTCTTACTGTTTGTGAGTTGTTTCTTCACAGCTCATCCAGACTGCTGATTTATGCCAAATGGTGCTGCGCCATTTTATTTTGTTCATTGACACGTCTTGTTGTTACCTATTCAATCTTTCTCCTGAATTTTATTTTTTATAAACTTAATCAAAAAACAGCACATTTTGGTTCATTTGTGGATGTCTTGCTTGTAATATAGATTGTAATGCTAAATGTAGGTATCTCCCAACTCCTCACACCTCTACCTATTTTACCTCTAGGTATGTTTCCAGATATGTTACCACTTTCATACAGTTTCCTTTCTCCTCCATGCATCCTTGCAATTTTATTTTTTTCAAATCAGTATAGTACTTCAGCACTACTACTATAAACTTTTTAATTTTTTTTAGCATCTCCAGAACTTCAGCAGTACTGCAATTAACAGCTATGGTGGTAGTATTGGGTTCTTCTCTGATTCCCTTGATTCACAATGTAATGGAGGTATCATTCATAGCTATCCTCACACGCATTAATACTCTGTCCTTCATAGTCCCTCTTTCTTTCATGCCTTAATGAAGCCCATATTTCAAAATTCTATTCTAATCTATTCTATTCTGATTTTCAAATGATTCTGCCAAACTAAACAGTACTGTAATGGTCCTATGTTCACTCCAAGTTTCATCTTGGACCTTTGGACTCACTTTCCCTGTACTTACATTGTTCATCTGGAATTCATTATCATTCCTTTGTCCACTACAGCCCTGACTGGGATTTCTGCTGCACTCATGTTAACCAGGGTATTCAAGATTAATCCAAAGTATAAGCATACTTACTTGGAATTAAGTTGGATTAAAAAAAAACACAATTGGACTTACTTCTAAGTAAATGTAGTTGGAGCCATATTTGAACTCAAGTAGTTGGTGAAATTCAGCCTCTTCAAAAGTCACTTTCTATTTATTGTTCACATAAAAATCAGAGAAACCTGTACAGATAGAGAATGCTGGCTTTAAAACTATAGAGTATATGTGTTCTTGTGCTCTTGCCACAGTTTTTTTTCCTGTGCAAATGTGTCTGTCTATTAGACTATGATTCAATTCTAACCTAGTCATTCCCTGCGAGGGGAAGGTCCCACCCTGCAGCCAGAGAATATTTTAAACTTGAAATGCCAAGGAAAGAATATAGAACATGGCTTGTATAAAATGTATGTTCTACTGCTGATTAAATTCCCTTCCTTGTTTCTTTTCAGATGGGTCTTCTGTTGTTATAAATCATGGGAGAACAAAGTACAATCTTGCATCCACATGCAACCCCTACTGCAATGAAGCTATATTGGGGAGAGGGGGTAACAAATGAGGCCGTTCCCCAACCAAATAAGAATTCTGCTGTCCAAATGAAAGTGAAAGATTGAGTTGAACCAGAGATCAAGCAAACAAAATAAAACAAATTGAAAGTTTAATAAAGTGACAGGCAAAATGGTGAAAAATGATGGATTTTTACTAAAACAGTGAATAATATAAAATATATAATAGCAACTAACAATACAATTATATTGTGGCTACTAAATAATGGCTGAAACATAGCTGTTGAAGAGACTAGCCTCAAGCAGTCATGAAACAATAAGTCATGAAATAACAAATGAAATAGTAATCAAAGCATAATAGAAAACAAAAATATATATATAAGAAAATTACAGTAATTGTTAAGTCCTAGCTGAATCTAATATCCACTGTTGTCTAACAAACTTTAACATTTTAAATTGTCAGCAAAGCTATCCCATGGGTAATCTAGGATTCTTAGATGGTTCCAGCAAGAAGTTCTAAAAGGTCCAAAAGGTCCAAAAAGTTATCTAGGGAAAAGCTTTTGAAATGTTCAAAAAAAATTAATAAAAATAAAAACAGGAAAAGCGAGAAAAACCAGGGTTCCCTCCCCTAGAAATGCAAACATATTTCAATCTTTAAAAAAAGCTGAAGTACAGTAAAAGTTTTTTTTTCCTTTTAGTATACAGTGTGTGTATGGAGGGAGAGGGAGAGGGAAAGAGAGAGTATATAGTATGAGAATAGCTGGAAATATTTTAGAGATCCAGCAGCCTGTCTCTCCATTGTGAGAGAAGCCCTCATATCTACAGCTGAAACAGCTTAAAGCAGTGATTCTCAAACTGCTTACCGCTGTGACCCTCTTTGCATTTACAAGCAGATGTTACATTCCCCCCATTCAATGTCCTGCTCAGTGTCCTCCTCCATGACTCTCGCTCTTCCTCACAGGCCCCTCATGCCACAGGCTTCTTATGCCTTAACACTGAGCTCTTGTGTTCTCTACCTCTTTCTTCACTTACCTTCACTCCACCCGAGAAACTACTTCATGGGCATTATGGGGCATGTGCCTGCTGTGGCAAAAGAAAAGCTGTTAAAGTTAAAGTTAAGAAAAGCTGAGTGTTAAAAGTATAAGAAAAGGAAGCCTATTTTTGCTATGTTTGAAGCGGGAGGAAAGCATATCAGGGGAAGAAGCTTTGTGTTGCTCTTTTTCAGAGGCCAGTCAGTCCTCAACAGTGCGCACATGCACGCACGCACACACACAGAGCCTTGCCCTTCTTTTTCACATCTGCTGTACTTGCAGGTTGACTTTTCTTATGCTGCCCTTGAGCAATTGTCACTCTCCCTTAGGGTCCTGCCTCACAGTTTGAGAACCACTGGCTTAAAGCATCAGAAAGCGAATAGAGAGATCCTCAACATCCCACAGGGAGAGCTCTCCTTTTTTTCCAGAAAGATATACAGGACTCTTTATTCCTGGCAACACCTCAAAATGTTTGCACATCCTGGCTGAATGCTACTGCACTCTTACTACAATTATCTCTGCACTGGTTAATTACTATACCAAAGCTCACAAGACCTATTTGATATTTCTTGTTGAATTGTGAAGTGCCTAACTTTTGCTATCAAAACTCAACAGACATAAATTCTTGTGTCCAAGGATTCTCCTGAGTGTCCAGCCACGTTGCCATAAATCTGTCATCCAACTCTTAATTAAAG
The DNA here is from genome assembly GCA_948472985.1 of Iguana delicatissima. NCBI lineage: Eukaryota > Metazoa > Chordata > Lepidosauria > Squamata > Iguanidae > Iguana > Iguana delicatissima. Next base: position 181,838 of record CAOKZL010000478.1, on the reverse strand, counting down.
CTGGGTGCTTTGGCTTTAAAAGTGTGATGACAATATGGTAAAACAAAGAGCATGAACTTATCAGAGATGCACATAACAAGAATAAGACTGATTTACATGAATGTAAACATAAAGAAGTAATGTTAATTCAACATAAACATTTCCACTCTCTAATGGAGTAATAACATTGTTGCAACCAGAATCACAAAGTAATAAAAAGTAATAAAAAGTAATAAAATGTAAAGTTTGCTATGTTTGAAATATTAAAAATAATATTAAAAATATTAAAAATATTAAAAATATTAAAAATAATATTGACTGCTATATTTATTATGTGTTATTTCATAGTCAGAGAGACAAGACATAAACTCTTGGTTTTGGAGTAGGGGTGGAATATTTTCCAGTGCAGATGTTGTCTTACCTTTAGATGTCCTTCATTAGCCCATCTGTAAAGAAGTGACATGTTCTTCAGTGGCTGTCTTCCAATCTTGTGCCCTATATTTCATCCTTAAAGTACTCTGTTCTCTGTGTTCAGCATAATGGTAAAGATCCATCATGCATTTGTGAATGAAAGTTTTCTGAGCCACAGTCTTTGCTCATTGGAGATGGTCAGCTTTTAGGCCTTAATTCTTGTTCCCATTTTGTTCCACCCAGGTCGCAGAAAATGTAGTTGTACTCATCTCCTTCTGGTTGGATTTACATAGGCAATTAGTTAACCACAGTGCAGATAGGAAAGTGGACTAAAGAGTCTGATCCAGTATAGCTCTTCATAGGTTATTGTTAAGTTGATGATGATATTGTTGTTTAAAAATGAGTCCAAAGAACTAATGCATGTTGGAGCACCCAATTGATGCTGATTTCCCCCTCCATCTGCTTCATTACACCACATAATTTATGAATTGTTAGAATGGGGTAATCTTCACCCCCTCGGCCTGGAAAAGTGTCAGCATTTTCCAAAACAAGGGAGAGAGGATTTTTAAAGATCATGAAAAATCAGATCCTTAATCTTATTGTGAGGGGCTGAATTTCAGCTGTGGTACCCATTGAGGTATACTGATTTTAAGATTCAATTCCCCATTCAGCTACGGAAACCCACTGGGTGACCTTGGGCATATCACACATTCTCCTGGAAGCCACCAGAAACGGTTTCCCTTTCAATGATTTCCCACACATGCGTAATATCAGAAAGAATTCCCAATGAGAAGTAGACTTTCATTTCACTTTAGTTTGGGGGAATTTTATAATCCGTACAGGCCATAGAGGCGTACGTTCCTTCCTAGGGGATGCAAGGCAGGCATACACAGCATTATCCCTTAGTGAAAGGATGGGCAAAGTGTAGCCCCCAGGACTTCAAATGTTTCACCTCCAAATGCTCCCAAACGTCCTTGGCATTTTTGCTGGATCTCCCCCACTCCCCGATCCCAGGAGAGTCCCTTTCTGAAAAGGGAGTGAACAGTGAGTTCCACTTAGCTCCAGTTGATGAAAACGGTGTTTCCTGGGTCTAAGCTAAGCCAGTGGGCCCAGGATACATGGCAAAATGCCCCCATATTACAGTATCATAGCATTATAACTATGCAGTGCTAAAGGGTCCTGAGTTAGCTGCCTTATTCTGCTGAAACCAGCAGTTTCAGTGAAAATCAGTAATACTTCCTAAAAGACCATCTGTGATCATTTATGTATACTCTCCATCAATAACAGAAGGATGTCAAATTAAGATTAGAGTTGCTTGATTATTTGATCACAAGGTTGGGTGTTAACTTTGAGTAGCCACAGTTCCCTGACAGGTTTGTATTTGATTGTTATCTGGAGCAAATGAAGAGGGTAAATGTGGGTTTATTCTTAACGGACATCTGAACATTTTTATCTGGAGAAACGATGTCATTGCTTTCCAATTTTCCAACAGTACAAAAGAAGGAAATTTGCCACAACACATACACACCGTAGACATTCACAGTAGTAAACAAAGCAGTCCATCACTTCAACTCTCATTCACTGTTATCATGTAGTTCATGCCTGTGAAGACAGAATGCTTTTTAAATGCTGCTCATCCTCTTAAAAAAAAAAAAAAAAGACAAATGTATCACTAATTAAAACTTTTTTTCAGGGTTTTTTTTTGGGGGGGCATTCTAAGTCAGTTAAATTGCCTGCCTTCAACTAGTTTTAATGAGACACATATATATCTTTTTGAAACTCTTTATTTTTGTTTTAAGGAATGTTTAGAACAGTAGTTAACTAAAAATAACGGCTCTCTGCTGTGTCACACTGCAAGCTGCAGAATCAATATGGTTATTTATAAAATAGTTTCTAGAAATGGAAAACAAGATTAGTGGTGACATCTCAGCAACGCAGCCTGTATAAAAAAGGCTGCTTAGGCCAGAGGAAAATGCGTAATCTTCTCTCTGCTATTTCCAGCCTGAGAGTTATTAGGCCTGCAACTTATATGCAGCTCTAAGCTTATTAGCCAAGCCTACTTGTATTCTCATTTTGAATGCTACCAGGAGCCACCTGAACATTGTCACCTCATGCTTTCCAGGGAGCCTAAATCTATTGCAAAAGAAACAAGGATTCTGTCCCTTTAAGAGCTTCAAAAGAGGCAGTTAGCATGCCCCCCTCACATTTGTGTATGCACATCTATATGTATGTTTGTATTCCTGTCACAGTCTGTTTAATGTCTGATGACAATATATTGTAGTAGATATCCATCTCCTCACAGGAGTGTTCCTGTTCGGGGCACCACCCATGATTTCCTCCAGGATAATCTAAGTTGAGGATGCAGAACTATTTAAAGGTTCTTCAGTCCCATGACACTTTACTATTAGTTGTGCTTAATGACACTTCTGGGAGTTTGAGTCCAAAACATCTGGACCAAGATCCTGCTTAATTAGTGTTGCAGATTCCATTTCCTCAAATCTGGACACCTAATCTGCATATTATGCAAATATTCTAACGATGCAAATTACTCTAATTTGCATTCTAATTTCACAAATTCATTACATTAATTCCTACATTTTTCCTTCCATTATGTTTCAACCCACATAGCATTTTGAGCAGTTATAATCGATCTAAGAGACCTATTGCATTGGATTTGGATCAAGGAGACCCAAACCTCTGCTTATTTATGAAATTTGCCATGTCTCCTTGGGCTATCGCTACCTCTCAGCAAACCTGCCTTAAAGTCCCCTTGGTTCTTAGACACTGCCACTCACATCACTCACTCTCCCTTCCTTTGTATTCCACCCTAACTTCACCTCACCCTCTCAGAAGGCACCCTCTTGTTTATTACACACCACCACTTGCGCAGTTCACACCCCATCCTTCCTTCTCAGTCCCTTGCCTTACCTTGCAGCTTCACAATACCTCTCAACCTAGAATTGAAATGGGTTTAATTGGCACCTCAGGTTCACAAGTTATTTGTGTGCTGTAAAGGTGCAAACTATTTTTATCCTGGAGCTAAAGGGAATCATTCAAAACTTAGTATGTCAACACTTGCATAAGTACAAGTGATTGAATGGGTCTACTCTAACTGGAACTAACAGTTGGATGAAGACTAAAAAAATAAGATGAAGATATCAACATACTCAAGGGAATTCCAACATGTGCAGAAGCTTCAAAAACAAAACCTGGGCAGTTGGATTGTGGGGATGAACTCAAATTCCAATCAAGACTGGGCATGCTCAGTAGCAACAGAATGCAAAATGCCAGCTGGGGCAAAAACTAGGGAAGAGCGATATGGAATTTCCAGTTGGCTATCTGGATATGTCCACTGGAGAGATGGCTGTGGCAGCCAAAAAGACTTCTTCACCAGTGACAGGCAAAGTGTTTCACAGCTTTTAAACCCTAGGTGAGAACCCCTGCTACTGTCTCTTACCATTGGGGGAGAGGAGACAGTTCAGACCATGCAGAAGTAGCTGGTCTCCGTTCAGTTGTGAGGGGAAGAAATGAGGGTGTTCTCTCAAATTAAGTGCACCCACCTTTTCCTTCTTCCAGTATATCAGAGAAACCACATCTTCATAGATTTAATTGTGTCCCACCCCTTCTACCCACACCAGTAAGTAAAAGTAGCAGGGGTCTCTCCTCAGACTTGACAGCAGCCGGGCAGTAGGAAGTTTTTGGATGGAGTGAAAGGGCTTGGGAATAGTCCTCAGTGCCCCATCTGAAAAGAAACTTGGACACATGTAAGTTACTAGCGTGTTGCCGACCTTTTTTCAAAAAAAGTGAAGCTAATGGGTTTTCCTCTTTTTCTTTCCCAAAGGAATTTTCTGATATTGAAAATGCATTAATGAAGAAAAGAAAGTAAGTGGAGATCATTTAAGTTTTCATCCACATTGTTCCCAGTTTTGTCTGTCTTGTCTTGATTCTTTTTATTATCCATGTACATATCCCATGAATGGGCACTGCAAGTATAGCCAGAAAATTAAAATAAGTATACAATTCATTACTTAAACTGTATTCACCATTTTGTTTATAGTCACAAAGCTTCCTCTCTGCAGTAACTGAAGGAGTGACATCAAAAGTCAGATGTAGTTACTCACCATTAATCTGTGCTTGGTTTAACCATATGTCTGTCTTTCTGAGAGACTTAAATGGTAACCTATTTCAGAACATGCTTGTACCATTGACCTGATAATCTTCTGGTAGGTTTCCCCACCCCCTCTTTATCCCAATACAAATTAGTTTGCAAAATGATTTGGATTAACCCAGCCACAGAGAAATTTATCAAGTGCTTCTGTGACAGCAGTTTAGTTGGACTAAGATGTATGTGAGCCAATCTGATGTTTTGTGCTAATGACCAGTAGCATCCAGTTTTCTTCTTTTTCAATAGAACAGTTAGACCATAAGAGATTTACAATGTATCAGGAATTTTAGGAGGTGCCACTGTCATCTCTTTCCACTGAACTCTCATATTGAAATGTGATCTAGCAGATGATTAAAAGCAGATCACAGCCAGAATCCTAATAGTAGTCCCAACTAGAATAAAACCATTGAATCAATTAGATTTACATATGTGATGACTTACCTTTCAATAGTTGATTTAATGGGTCTACTCTAGTTTGGAGTAAATAACAGGCTTCATGCCACCCTCTACCACAACAATATAGTATAGCAGTGGTTCTCAACCTGTGGGTCCCCAGATGTTCGTGGACTTCAGCTCCCAGAAGCCCTGAGCATTGACCATAGTGGCTGGGGCTTCTGGGAGCTGAAGTCCACAAACATCTGGGGACCCACAGGTTGAGAACCACTGTATAGGCTTAGGTACAAAGTTTCCAAATGAGGTGGACAAAAAGGGGCACCACCCATGTGTTCTATAGCTACACAGGTAAAAAGTTATTGAGAAGTGGAAAAGGTACAGAAAGGCAAAGAGCAAAGATAACTCTTTTTATTTTATGTTATTTTCTGCCTTTTTCCCAACACTGAAACTCAAGGCAGCTTACAAAAATTAAACAGCTACTGATAAGGCTCACATGATTAAAACATATCAAAAAAATGAAAAATTTTTAAGATCAATTTAAAAACATATTAATCAAAAAGCAAGAGATTTTAAGAACAATATTAAAAGTCCTGCTCTCATAAACAGTCAGTTCCCAAACAGGTGTTGGAATAAAAGAAAAGTATTTATCTCTTGATGGAAGGACACCATGAAGGAAATGGCCTTTCTGAGAAAGGAGTTCCAGAGACTGAGAGGCACCACTAACATAGAAAAGGACCTCTCCTGAAGATTTGAAAGCCCAGAAACAGCCCAGAAGCTGGTGGAGCTGTTGTAGTGAAGGAGTTGAGTGCTCATTGTAATCATCTAACTTTCTTATGAGGAAAAATTCAAACATCTGGTAATATTTAGCTTAGATAAAGAGTATAAAATTGTATAAAAACAGTATTAAAAAGTATAAAATTGACAGAACTGACATGACAGAAATATACAATTAGGCATGGTATGAAGAATGTGGAAAGGGTGAGAAGTTTCTCCCACAGTCATATTGATAAACCGCAAGATCTTCCGCTGAAGGTGAACAGTGGGAGATTCGGGATAGATTTGTGTGTAGTTGAACAGTGGGATTACTACCCACTATACTACCCACTACCCACTGTACCAATGGCAATCACTTGGATAGCTTGAAAAGGAAACTGGGGGAAAAGCTATGGATGATAAGGTCATCTATATCTATTGGTCATGATGGGTATATATTTCCTCTAGGACCAACAGCAATGTCCTTTTGTGTATCAGTTGTTGATACACAAAACATGAATGGGAGGGTGCTATTCCATCTGTGGCTTGTTTGTGGGTTTTGCTGAGGTAACTGCTCTGTGATCATGAACAGAATGCTGGACTAGAATGTTGAATCAGTCCCCATGCTGGACTACCTAGGCCTTTTCTCTATTCCTCATATGTTCCTAAACTGAATAAATTCAGTTTGTCTCAGTGGTCTCAGCTTATCTGTTTTTCTCAGGTGTTTCTTCCCAGTATCTCTCAACCAGTTCCTCACACAGCTTACAAAATTAGCATTCCTAAGGATGAAACCAGAAAACTTATGCTTTGCATTCCAAAAGATAAGTTTTCATTGGGATCTCCTTGATATTTCCAGGTAGAGCTGGGAAAGACTTCTGTCCGAAGTCCCAAACAGGCTCTACTACTCTCTGCAGACAGGGATGGGCAAAGTCCAGAGGCAACTTTACTGTTTTCCCACTCTCCCCATGAAGCCAGAAAGGGCCAGATGCCTGCCGTTGGTTTGGGGGGGGGAAATTAAGTTTTGAGGGAGGGACAAAATACCACAGTGTGCCTTGTCTGAAGGAAAATCAACACTTCTGGAGACTTCCAGAAATAGCAGTTCCTCTTCAGCCCAGGCTTGTTTTGTTTCTTGGTGTGTTTAACATTACCAAACACAAATAGTTCATGTTCCCCATGGCCTGCATATTTCCCATCATTGCTGTAGATAATAAGGTAGATAGACCAAGGTAGATAGTCTAACTTGGTGTAAGGACCAAGTGACAGAAAAGTGACATAAAATTACACTAAACACAGAAGCATTAAACAAGGAGCAGAAATAAAACAAATTGAATTCACTTGAAGAAGCTTTCTGTGGTGAGTCATGATGAAATTACGTCTTCTGTACAGCTGTATTAGTGGTCTACAGAGACCTGTTTTCTTCTGCATCTAATCAGATTGTAGAGATTCCTGTGAATCTGTTTATTATTTAATTAATTATTTTATATCACACTTTCCTCCCAAAATGGACCCAAAGTGGCTCACATTCTACATTACAACAATGCAGCTAAAAAATTCTGAAATACAAAAATTAAAAAAGAATTAAATACAAGCCACTTAAAACATTAGCATATTAAAACATACTCATGGCACTAGCCCAAACAGTTAAAAACTGAAGGCCTATTTAAATAGAAATGTCTTGGCCTGCTAACGAAAGGAAAGCAAGGAGATGGCCAACCAAGCCTCTCTTGGGAGAGAGTTCCGTAGCTGGGGAGCAGCCACTGAGAAGGCAGTGTCCTCGTTCTTCACCAGCCTTAGCAGAGAAGGTGGTGGAACCAAGAGAAAGCTCTCCAATAGAGTTCCAGCAACAGGAACTAACGTGATAACTGGTCAGCCCCAAATCCTGACTCAGATAACTGCTGACACCACTGTGATGGTAGGGAAAAGTGTTCTCAGGGGAGTGAGGGAGATTTTGATGAGTACAAAAAAGGCCACCCTTGTCTCATATAGGCAACAATTCAGATCCCTGGATTTGTACAGTTAATGGTTAGTACAGTTAATAATTGACTCAGATGATCATGCACTCATCACAGATCATGAATAATGTAAGTATATAAGTCAATTATTTGTGAATGATGTAGAACCTAAATGAGCCCCCCTCCCTCTGCACACAACTATTTGGTAAATGCTTAGCAATGAATAATAGATGGGAAGAAAATTAGGACTCTCGTCGAAAATAATTCACTCATCCAAAGTAAGGTCAGCCTTACAACAATGGATGTTAGAGTTCAACAGCAAATTATGCTCTGCATTTTTGTAAGGGACAGCTTATTTTATCACAAAGCTTTATGGTGGTAAGAGAGTGTACAAATGTCATTTAAAGACAGCAGTCTAAAATCCTTGTTCAGTCTTTGGAAGAACTAGGAGGAAGCTATTAATAATGGATTATACTCTGCCTTTCTTTATCTTTTCTTAGGTCCATCCAGAAGTCTCTGTCAGAAAATGAAGCATTTGGTTAGTAATTCAAATCATGTTTCGTTTTGGTTTCTGTAAAGTTTTTTTTAAATCATGCAAATAAAAACAATGCCCTAGGTCTTGAGTACTTACAGGGAAACAATACAAAAGCAATAATTATTGGAACATCCCGTATTTCACAGAATGAAATATTTTTATACATAATAAATTCTAAATTTCTTTTATCAATTCATCAGTGAATAGAAAACTTATTCTCTGTTGTTAAAATAATCAAAATATTTCACAGGCTAGCCTAAGCTGCAAACAAAATCTGAACAGTTTCCTTTCATGAAATTTCTGGAACACTTGGTGAAAGGTCATATTTCCCTGTTCTATGATGTTAATTAAAATATCCTAACTTGGACACCTACTTTAAAAAACAACAACCCTGTTCCCACATATGCCAAATTGTATAACTGATTTATCCAGAAATTTTAAGATGCATTTTTTGTGCTGAATGTGAAAATAAACAAAAGCATACCAATCCATCATAAAGACCCTATCAACCTCTCAGTAGATTTTGCAATTCAGCATCATTTCCATTCATTTATATTCTGTCTCACAGGTGGCAATGATAGTGGATAGGATTTACATAAGTGATGCCTTCCAAAGGTTCAATTAGGAATTTGTTTTGTAAAAATCTGAGCATTTCATGATACTGTGCTGGTTTAAAAGATATATTTTTTTTAAAAAAAAATTGCATTGTCCTATCAAAACCAATTTCTGTTATTTTTATAAAAATCAGGCATTTACGACAATGCAAAAAAAAAAAACACACCAGACAAAATGGCACCATTGTTCACAAGGAGAATTGCAAAAGGCTTTAAACACACACACACGCACACACAAATACTTCATAGAATCAAGTAGCTGTTAATGCAGTCCTGAAATCAATGCAAACCATGATAGAGATGCAGACATATTTCTTAATGTGTGGGTCCCATATCCAATAAAGGGCTTGATGTTTAATGTGATATAATTAACACAAAATAATGAAGAATTCATCTCATAGAATTTTGTACGGCTCTTTAGATCAATTCAGGTATTCAAGTTGACATGTGGACACTTATAGCTGACTGCATCCCAGCTTCCAGCCCAACCCAAGTCTCCCTCACTTATGTTTAGCCACATTTGCCAGTTTTGCAGAGTTGGTATATGGGGCAGGGCATCCTTGCCTGTGCCAGATGCTTCCATTTTAGCTTCTACTCCCTGCTCATAGCAAATAAGGCATGTTAAGTCTTTTCAAACAGAACGTAAAAACATGCATAAAAATCAGTCAACTAGGTGTGCCTCGTAGCTTTCATGTTTTAGGTTTTGGTCTGAACTTTAAAGGAGTTGTCCAAAGTGTTGAACCTATTTGGGAATAGGATTGAGCATCTTGCCTGGCTCCTTTAAAGCTTAGGCTAAACCTAGAATGGATTCTTTGCCTCATTGACATGGAAACTGCTGGCTGCCACTGCATTCACCCCTTCATCCCACATGCACATTTGCATTTGCATGGTTTAAATATTCAACAGACCTGCTTATGCATCGTTTATGCAACAGCAGAATGAGAGTGGGGATATGCCACAACACTTCCAGTGTATACCTTTCACCTGGCCACTCCAAAATGGAGTACCAGCTGTACCCTAATTTGATATAGTATCCTGATCAGGTAGGCTTCTAAATCATGTGAGTTTTTAATCACGTGAAGGACAAAATGTTTGAATAGGGATAAAGCATCTAACCAATCAGAATATTTGTAGAAGACTGCTGACTGGAAAAAAAAATACTTAGTAAAAGAACTGAATTTGAAAGCTAGCACACTTGCAGCCCCATTATGTGATATTGTCAATAAGGGCCCAAATGGTATTAATATTCACATAATGCTGCCTATGATCCTTGGCTATCTAGATGACAGGAGCGTGTATGAAATTTTTGTGAATTATCTCATACTCAACTATAGAGATTATTTTTAAAAATTGCCCCCAGGCAACCGTGAAAAGATCAGTTTGTTTTTAGTGGGGATGTTGGCTCCATAATTTCACAAAAATATCCCAAAATATTTTTTAAAAAATCATTTTAAAAACACACACAAATTCTTGTAATCTTGTCCAACGTGGGAAGAAATAATTTAAAACATTTCATTTCAGTGTGTAAGGACAAAGTTAGCAAAGATTTCCATCCACAAAGTCCACACCAACCAACCAATGACTTTTCTAGCTAGGGAAAGATGTTTGATAAAGGACCTCAACCCTCTGGTATGCTTTTGGGATTATGTTTCTGTCACACTCTGAGTTGTTTTAAGCCTAGGAGACGTCTTTGTTTTAAAAAGAGGAGGTGAATAGAAAATCATAGAAAAAATCATAGAAATGTAGAGTTGGAAGAGACCACAAGGGCCATCCAGTCCAAACCCCTGCCATGCAGGAAAACCCTCAAAGCACTCCTGACAAGTGGCCATCCAGCCTCCGCTTAAAAACCTCCAAAGAAGGAGACTCCACCACACTCTGTGGCAGCACATTCCACCGTCGGACAGCCCTGACTGTCAGGAAATTCCTCCTGAGGTTCAGGCGGAATCTCGCCTCCTGCAGCTTGCATCCATTGCTCCTTGTACTGGTCTCAAGAGCAGGAGAAAACAAGCCCACTCCCTCCTCGACGTGACATCCCTTCAAATATTTAAACATGGCTATCATGTCCCCTCTCAACCTTCTCTTCTGCAGACTAAACATACCCAGCTCTCTAAGTCTGTCCTCATAGGGCATGGCTTCCAGGCCCCTCACCATTTTGGTTGCCCTCCTCTGGACCTGCTCCAGCTTATCCATATCCTTCTTGAATTGGGGTGCCCAGAACTGGACACAGTATTCAAGATGAGGTCTAACCAATGCAGAATAAAGTGGTACCAATACCTCCCTCGATCTAGACACCATACTCCTATTGATGCAACCAAGAATTGCGTTGGCCTTCTTGGCTGCCGCATCACACTGCTGACTCACGTTCAGCTTGTGGTCTATGAAGACTCCTAGATCCCTTTCACACGTACTGTTAGCCAGCCACGTGTCCCCCATCCTATATTTCTGCATACCATTTTTTCTGCCTAAGTGTAGGACCTTACATTTCTCTCTGTTGAAATTCATTTTGTTAGCCTTGGCCCAGCTCTCCAATCTGTCCAGGTCCTTTTGAATTTTGATCCTGTCATCAGGCGTATTAGCAACCCCTCCCAATTTGGTGTCATCTGCAAATTTGATCAGCGTGCCCTCTATTCCTTCATCCAAGTCATTAATGAAGATATTGAACAGCACCGGGCCCAGGACAGAACCCTGTGGCACCCCGCTAGTCACTTCTCTCCAGGATGAGAATCTGCCATTGGTGACCACCCTTTGGGTACGGTCAGTCAACCAGTTACAAATCCACCTGACAGTAGCCCTGTCCAGTCCACATCTTACTAGCTTCTTTGCAAGAATGTCATGGGGAACTTTGTCAAAGGCCTTACTGAAATCAAGATATACTATGTCCACATAACAAATTGTACTTTAAAGAAAAATTACTCCCTAGAAGGCAAAGGGGGATATTTTTCAGTATTTTTTTATATTATTGGTGGTGGGTCATGCAGGATTGGTGTAAAGCCACACTGCCCCCCTTGGAGCGTACAAATACCTCATGGGCTGTGCTTTGTTCACCTAGTGTAAAAGTTCCTTGTATTAGGAATACAAACCTGAGAACCAAGTTGTAACTATTGTGCATAGATGCCAGGCAGTCAAAACATTTTTCTACTTCGGAAGCTTTCTCAAGGAAATCATCCATTTGAATTGGTTGATATGCATTCCCAATGCTAATTATATAAAGTTTTCAGTTCCTTCCCTAATATGATGTGAATACAGAAAACTGAATTTCTATGCTTCACTTTTAGATAGAAAAAATGTGAATGGCACATTTGGGCAGATTCCCAAGAAGCAGGAAAATGATTTGTACCTCGGAAGGCACTGTCAGTCTGAAGGTAATTGCAAAACGCATTTCAGCTGATTTTGCATTTTCCACAAAACATTTTAAAGGGCACTGAGGAAAACAGTGAAATAATTTGTCAAGGCCTTTTGTGGGGAGGGTTGACTCTTCCCCAAGGGAAAAATAGGCACTTTAAGTAAAAGGAAAAGTTGAAGTAAGGAACTGCAGAGTTTGTATTAAATGCTCCCTGTAGGTTATAGATCAGTAGAAGACCCATGTGTTCCCACATGGTTATTGAACCACAATGGTAGATTAGTATGTTTGCCATGAATATGTGACAGATACTAGGTGCTGTGTGGAACACAGAAGATTGTTTTCTAAAAGGAACCCCCAGTACATAGAAGGGGAAATGACCATGTTTGTTTAGATGAAAGCCTCTTTGACAGCCTCTTTGATGGTACTGCAGCTCTTATCACCCTTGAGCTGGATTTAGCACCATGCTAAATGGTGAATGTGAATGTTGTTTCCATTTCTACAAATTTCTCTTACACAGTCCGTTCAGGTTCCTTTCTTGCTTGTGAGCACTTTGAGAAAGTAGCTGCCACATTTATGTTCCTTTCCAAGATCAAACTTAATGTAGTTTAGGTGAGGCAGATGACAAAAGATCATGGGAAGTCTTGTCTAGTAATGCACCAAAAATTCTATTTGCTTTGAACATGCTGTGGGAGTAGCACAAATTCCCCCTTCTTCTTCCTTGGCCCTCTTTTCCAAAGACAATTGGTGTGAGGATTAAGTGCTTGACCTCACGGAACACTAGAACCTGATGAATGAAAAACATTAAATCACAGGCTTAACTTTAAGCATCTTAAGGCCATAGATTTTAAATAGGCTATTCATGAGCTTATCGTTAGCTTTCCATGTTTCCTTAACCATTTCATTTCATTTCATTGTCCATGGCACACGTTATGGGGACTCTTTATCCCAGTTTAGGGTCCAGTTCATCTGCCTGTTCCTTCATGGCTCTGCATCATCTTAGGCAGTGTTCTTACACTGCCAGAAGTGTTCAAAGGTTGGTCTTGTCTCTCTGTGCATTTTAGGATTTTCAAGATTTTGCCTTGCTTTTACTCAGTTTACAACAAGTAAAAGCACCCAGAGAAGAATCTATAGAGCAGTGGTTCTCAACCTGTGGGTCCCCAGATGTTGGTGGACTTCAGCTCCCAGAAGCCCCAGCCACTATGGTCAATGCTCAAGGCTTCTGGGAGCTGAAGTCCACGAACATCTGGGGACCCACAGGTTGAGAACCACTGCTATAGAGGAATAAGGGCAAAACCTTCCAACAGCAAGAAAGAATAGCACTTTGTCTTGACTTAAATAAAACTTTTATCTCTACTTTTACCTCTAACCCAGGGCTATCCAGGCTCTCTTATACAGAAGTTTACTTTCCTCTCATTTGCTATCTCATTTTTATACTACAAAATTATAACACGATGATCCCACTTCAACTGCCATAACTGAGAGAATTGAGGGTTTGTAGTTGGTGAGACACTAGAGTTTTCTGGCTGAAAATTCTAAGTACCTTCTGTAAACTGCAAAGTCCAGGATTCCATGAGATGTTGCCATGACAATTAAAATTGAATCATAAGGCTATAATTGTGTAGTGTGAAAAGGACCCCTTGTCCTTTCAGGTGGAGATTCTGGGAACTGAACTTAGGTCTTTCTGCATGCAAAGCATATCTGCAGTACCTCCTCAGCCTGCAAGAGCCCTTTGCGGTATTCTCTAAACAAGGTTAGATCTTTGAACAAGAAAAATTTGCAGCGCCACTTAGAGATCAAAATAGAATTGTTAAAGAAATAAGATCAAAAGGAAGATCAAAAAATCCTAAACTGATAACATTATATGAGGTTGTGACAGCACAATTTCGTGCTGATTTTTAGAAAGGAATGTTCTTTTTGCTGTAGTTTGTCTTTCTGAAAGAATTCCAAATTTTTATCTCACTTTTTCAACTAGGATATAAGAAAACCACTTACATGGAATCATTTCTTTACTGTAAGTTATATTTAAGAAGCAGAAATGTCTTGAGATAGCCACTAGTGAAGACAGGAAATATTCATCCTGAATTAAATAAAACAGAACCATGTGTATATTTTCAGGGGACACAAATACTTTAGAACAAGGTTCTCTCATGTTTTCCTTGGAAGCCATATGGTTGCAGAATAACTTGGGACTCAATATTCTCCCTTGAAAATGAGTGGAATTCAAAACACAAATTACTTGGGCTGGTGCATATTGCTACAATGCTCCTGTAAAATGTCTCTCAGACCATTCTCTATATTGTCTTCTTGAACCATGTGAGAATGACCTGAGGGTTTTACAGAGGTTTTACAGGAACCATGCTGAAACTAAATAGTGTTGGTCTGAATAGAATACCAGGTGGAAACAAATGTGCAACTTGGAATTCTCTGAGGCCCTTTCTGCAACTCACCTATTTTCAGCACTGGGGTGCGGTGTTCACATGAGCAGCCTCCGGAGAGAGGCTCTCACTTCCCTGCTTCTTCGGCTCCGCATGAGCTTCCTGCTCAGACCTTCCCAGGCTGCACTGGACAGGAAGCTCAACCGGCCCGGCTCCCGAGGCTCCGCACGCAAGGTAAGTGCGCGCAGGGCCCCGGAGTGATGTGTGCCTGCGCAGCATTTTCAGGTTCAAGCCGAAAATGAAAAAATGTATGAGCGGTCCCTGCCGGGCCCTGGAGCATCGCACAAATGTATATGCATTGTGTGGACTGCTCCTCACATGTGCGTGACACTCAAGGGTCCCTTTCGCATCGAAAATGCCTTGCGAAAAGGGCCTGAGAGAAGAAAAATGACACACACTTGATAGTGATGTAAGTGGTAACATACAATAATTGCAAATCTGTTGGGGAGCACTGACTTTAAGAATGTCACTCTAGAATATTTAAAATAATATATTGGTTTATAAAAGCTGATTTCCCCTAAAGCAGACAATGCCAGTATTGCATATTGAGGGAGAGTTTCCAGAAAATCTGGATATTTAGACATTCTCCTAAGGCAGATATGGTAGTCTATGACCATTTGGTTTGCTACATATTCTACTGACATTAGTGGCCTGCTTCCCAAAAAAAAAAAAAAACAAAAAAACAACTTTAGGACTGAGGTGTTAAACACTTAACTTTTGACTGAAGTATATTGGTCAACTACATCCAAATAAAGGAGTCGTTTTCAAAAACATTATCATGCAACATGGTCTGAGCTTGGAAAATTATTTTTAGAAAGGATTTTTATTGTTCCCATGATACTTGTAGTTACTCGTTATGCTTATGAGTGCTTAAAAAGTAATCCATTGTTGTTACCTGTTGCAATATTTAAAAAGTTACAGTGTTGCTCATTACTTTTATCTTACTTTACCATTATTTTGTGAGAGGAACCTTAGGAAGGACATAAAATGTGGGGAAAAATCCCATCAAAACACCTCTAAACGTTCCCTTTGAAGACAAGTTAAAAGCATGACTAGAAAATTATGTTACACTAATAAAGTAACATTATTCCTGTTTATTATTTTACTTCTGAAATTTGGCTTTATTTCATGTACATTGCCAAGAAAACCAACTTGTTATTGGCAACTGTAACTCATTGCTTTCAATGTGTAAAATAACAGGAAGAGAAAAGAAATAAAGTTTTGATTACAAGCATGAAAACAAGGTTTGCAATTGTGGAATTCAATTGTGCAGTAACTCTTAAAGCCCTCCTACTTCAGAAAAAGAAAAGGGGAAAGGGAAAGGTTCGAAAATGGAGAATCTGCAAAGATGTCATCCCACATTTAAAACTGCGGGCACACCTTGTGAAGCACTGCAATAACCTTTTATTCAAGACTTGAAGTTATTGTGTTAATTTCCGGAAAATGGGGGCAGTGTAATCCTTGGTACCTCCACAGCTCCCTATCCCTGTATTAAAACATGTTTGATGATTAGGACTATTTCTGAAAGTTCTTTTGGTCTGCGAAACTGAAGAACAATATATAGTATCCTTGAAATCAGCTATTTCTGAAGGTGCTTCTTATGTGTAAATTGGAAGAACAGTACCTACTGCAAAGTCAAATGCAAAGGGCACAAATATTTTGCCCATGTCGATGACCAATGTATTCTAAAGTTGTTCACCATCTTCACTTTCACCACCGCTGCCACCAGCACCAGCTTTGCCGCCATTTTAAATGTCTGTATCAAAGGGACAATATTTTTAAAACTGTTATAATTCACAAGGTTGTTAGAAGTTAAAGGGCTATAAATTAAGGGATTAGAGGGAACAGGAACAGTGATGGCCATTGACTTGCAAGTCACAGTGGTGGCTGTTGACTTTCAAGGGTCCAATTGGGTTTTATTCCAGACTTTAAAGGAATAATTTAGTATGTTGAACCTAATGTTCTTTACAGTCTGGAATAAAACTCAGAGTGGTATCAGCACTTCACTGACAAAAAAGCCACCACTGAGCAGGAAGTAAATCTGAAACTATGTCTGAAACTACTGAGCCACCATTGAGTAGAAAGTAAGCTATTTCCGCACTAGACTGTTATAGTGCTATTATTCCACTTTAAACATCCTATGGAATCCTGGGGTTTGCAGTTTAGGGAGAGGCCTCAAAGGCCTAAGTCTGAAACTCAGGCTGGATTTCATTATCATACTTAAGGATGTATAACCTTGAGTTATGCATATGCAACTGATCCATATTCATGATCCCTACTTAGTCATGATTTTGGCACAATTGCCATGATTACAACTTACTCACCAAAATTACTTTACCAGGCATCAGAGAAAGAGATGTATTCTACCGGTCAGCAGGACACAGATGGATGATGTTTCCATACACACACACATCACTGAACAAGGCTGAAGGAGGACCATTGCCACCCTCCCACATCTCAGCCTCTCTTGTTGGGTGGAAGGAGCTGAAGTATCATCCAACCTCACCCAAATCACCAGGAGAATGGACTTCCTTCTCTTAGTACAGCTTATGCCCAGTAAAGTAGGCTGGAAGGATCGGGCTGGGAGACATTATTTTGTTAGGCAAACATAACTAAGAAGCCCATGTAGAATCCAGATGTACTATTTTAACATTTAAAATAATCTGATTTATCTATCAAAGTAAAGTGATTTCTAAGTTTTTGTTGTTATATTTTAATTCATTTTAAAATGTAACATGTAAAATTCTAGTATACTTTTTTTTTCTTTTCAATGAAAATAGTTTGAATACATTTCATAGTTGCTTTGAGGTAATCATTACTGCAATTTTCTTATCCATGCTCCCCACCTCTGAACAGAAATAAATGAAGATTTTATTATTGGTGAAAGGTTCCACTTACTACAAGAAACAAGAATAGAAGAAACAACATGTCAGGTAACTTTGACTGTAATCTTTGAAAGCCTATGGTTAACACATTTGTTCCTCTTTAAAATGGCATGGGGTTCTTGATGTGGCTGTCACAGCAGACCAACATGGCTACTCTGGTGCCATTTGAAACAGTAGGGTAAGTAGAGCTATAGGGCTATGTGCCTTAGGCTAAATCAAGATTGTGATGAACTGGCTGGTATTTTTATTATCAATATGCTGGGGGACTTTACAGTGTTGTGTCAGTTTTACACCACTTTAACAGCCATGGTTTCATCCGACACAATTCTGGAATTTGTAGTTTGGTGTTGTTGGAGAGCTCTAATGGTGTACTTCAAGTGCTAGAGCACTGTGGTGCAAAATCCTAATTGTTTCACCCATCTACCAATCCCAGGATTCCATAGATTAGAGCCATGGCCATTAAACTGCTGTGCAGCATACATAGACTTTTAGTGAGGTCAGTAAACATACAAGTTTTCCCCCTCTTATCTGGAAGATTAGGGACCAGAGCAATGTCAGAAAATGAAATTGGTTGAAAAGCAGAACCCATGTATTGTACTGTAGGGAGCAAGAAGGATGTAACAGAAGATCACTTAGGACCACTGTGTGCATGCTGCTTGCAAAGTTTCTCAGTTGAGGGCCTTCCTCCTGCCTTCAGCAAACTTTGCAAGCAGCACATGCATGCAAGTGGTTCCAAGCGAGCCTCAGTAAGCAAGAAGAACTGGTCAAAGAATAGAAGCCCCATCAAATTAATGGAAATTGTTCTTAATTTACCATCAAAAGAGCAAGTAATCAGATAACAGGGTGTCAAAAAATGGGGCTTCTTCTAGTTGTACCATTGCAGTTATTCTGTATCTTGAAGCCAAATAATGTTCTCAGAGCCAGCAGTTCCACTTATACTGGAGAGAGGACAGAAACATACACATCTAGTTGACCTAGAAGAGCAGTGGGCTATTCCTGCACCCATAGAACTGGCACAGTGCTTCTAGCACCCCCTTCTGGGTCAATCAGTAGCAGAAGATGCAGAACTGTTTGCACAAGGATGTAACAGCTGCTTCCTTACATGAGGTCTGAAAATGTATTACTGCTTATACAACTGGTTGTTGTGTACATGGGGTGCCACCACTTGATGTTGGCCTGTGTACTTACATCTGCTGAACAAAGCATCTAAGTATTTTTATCTCTCTTAATTTACATTTTCTTATTCAGCAAGATGGCATTTTTCTTCCATGTAACCATATGGACTGAACATTTTGCAACGTTTAAAAATATATAAAATTAGCATGCCATTAAATTAGCATGTTGGGAATTTATCTGACACAAGCCTATATTAAGTGCTTCGATCAATATGGCAACTTCTACTTTGGTATATGTGTCCAGAATACTTCTCAGTTTTTATAAACATATACAATGTCTCTAGGCACTCTTCTTCAGAAGACTACATTAATTAACCCACTAGTATGAGCAATTAAGGAAGCCTGACCCTTGGGCCTGTGCATAATAATATAAAAGTAATTAATGATTCATCAGTTGCTGAATACTCAGGAATAAGACGACACAGCAGAAATAGGTGTTGCTAATGATACCATGGTTATTGATGATTCAGAAACCAGTGGAAGTATTAAAAGAAATGACAATGATGTTGCTTTTCCTCAATAAGGTTTGTTTTTAATTCTTAAGCCAAATGTTGATCTATTATAGATTGCCTTCAACAATCATGGAGGTAAAGTTTTCCTTCACTGAAGATATTTTTAGCAATAGTTAGGAGGGTCTCTGGGCGTACTTTCTGATGGTCCCCAGACTCACCATGGGTCCATCTCCTCCCTGCAATGATGATCTTCAGAAGTTGTGGCTGTTTCTCCTTGAATCTCTTACCTGTGTGCTAACCAAAGCAGATGGCACATAGACAGCCAGAAGTGGCTTCACCATTCTCCATTTCTGTCATTCACTCTCTGTTGGCCTCTCTGGGCAAGAGGGAAAGATTGGATAAGTGAACAAGTGTCAAATGATGATGAGTGGACCCAGGCAGCTTTGTACAGCAGGCATCTGCAGGGTTGTGGGATAAGGCAAGCAGGGAAGTACTCAACCATGTCCAAAATTTTCACTCCATCACTGTTGTACCTAAACTGCAAAATGTGCTGCAAAATGTTTTATGGTTTGCACTTAAACTAACACAGAGATATTGGATATTTGAGATACCAGAAGACCAAGTATAGTGTCATGGTTTATGTGTTGGACTAGCACTCTGGCATACTAGGGTTATAAGTCACACACTCTCATCCTCAGAGGAAAGCAATGGCAAGCTTCCTCTGAATAAATCTAGTGAAAGAATCTCATCACAGAGTCACTGCAAGCTAAAGTTGATGAGAAGTCACTTAACAAAAAATGTAAACTAACACCAAAAGTAACTACACAATTTGCTATGCACTGTAATCGCTATAGATGTAGAAATAGAGTAAATATAGAGATAGACACTGAGGTGACATAGAACTGACTACAGAAATTTAAGAAAATATAATAACTCCTCACTTCCTAATATGGGGGGAAAAAACAGCAGACCACTACAGAAATAGAAAAGCTTACTAGTTCTGTGCACGTGAGAAAAGGAACAAAGAAATACTTCCTGGGAGATATAAAGTACTCAAATAGGTATGAAGAAGTTTTCATGTCCACTGGGATGTATTTTAAAATAGTAAATGGTCAGTGATTTAAATGTTGCTTAGGTATTTGTATGGGTAGGTTAGTGTAAAGGAACATGTAAGAATCTGAAGGCCACTTAAGTTACTATAGAACAAAATACTTAACGATTTTTGTCTATTGTTAATGGTATCCCACAGCACACCCCTAAGAAGGATTACACAGATAAGGACTGTTGACATTTCTTATTTGGACTAGACTTGTGACAGTCTTATGTTAGAGCAACTCATAAACCTAAACAAGTAATAATAGCCTGAGGGAAAATACTTGAGGCTGAGCATTTTAATTTTGGCTTCCTTGTTCTTTCTTCTACTTCTCTTACAGTCCTTAACCTGGCAATTCAGATGTTGTGCAGAAATTATATTGTGTCCTTGAAAAGCAATTCAGGAAACATAAAAGAGTACTCTGAGTTTTTTGTCTTTCTAATTTATTTTCATTCTGCCATTCTTTCTGTGCTTTCCTCAGTGTTTAAATCTTTAGATGTATAAATAACAACAGAACCAAGTGAGGTTCTTAGTATCAAAGGAACAGATAAAAAAATTAACAAATTTGTATTATCGGTGCATTTTAAATGAATTCTACATAGCCTAATTAATTTCACAACACACTTTCACTGACTTTCTTTCTTTCTTTCCCCACATTTAAAAACTAACATTCCTTTTGCATTTTGTTTACTCTTTTGTGGTTCAAGGTAATGACTTTTGAACAGTGGATTCCACCTCAGAATCATGCTCCAGGCACATCTGCTGATATGGTAAGATATTGCACCTTACATTCTTTTTTAAATTTTTCTCTGCACATAAACAAGGGTATACTAAATAAACAAAAACAAGTAAGCGACATCTATATGGGTTCAGTATATATTTTGTATAGCAGCCTACCTCAATCTGGTGCACTTCAAATGTGTTGGACAGATATACCTAAGGAGCTGAATTCAGACTGCACCTCTGGGTAGCACCACATTGAGGAAGCTTGTGAAAGTCAACATTGAAGTGTACCGATGTTGACATGAACATGACCTGAAGTCATGCTGTGAAATCCTGAGCCACAATCCTATGCACACTGAACAAGTCCCATTGAGTTCAGTGGACCACATGTCACAGTATACATGAATAGGATTTCATTGTTAGTGTCTCAAAAAGAATCCAGCAACAATATTCAGGTAAGATTTTTTTAACCATTTCATAAATTGCTGCCTATTTCCCTAGTACGCAAGTAGTAGACCTGTCTCTCCTTCCATAGGGTATTTTGATGCTCTAAATTTTTTCTGTACACATCAGCTAGTTCATTGGGTCATCTGATCAAGTTTCATGAAAACTTGTCAGTATTTGAATCCCAGCCACCTTGTTGCTTCTGTTTAATCAGACCAAAACAGTAAATCTCCAAACCTTTTGAAAGGGTCCCTTTCATTAACAGAGTTTTCATGGGACTTCATTTATGCACAATATAACCAGTGCATTTATTATTTTGTGCACCTTACTTTAGTGGAATACAATTTTTTCCCCTCAGACATTAACTGCTTTTAAAACAAAGAGGATTACCCATCATCCATTAGGGAAATTGTTTGAGTAGATTATATGTTGTTCTACTTTGAGATACCCTCTCAATTAAAATGCAAGTTCAGACCTCTATGACCAAAATTCATGGGTAGAGTACTCTCTGTTAATAATTGCAGCTGTGCAATTTGACTGTTAAGCATTACCTAATTGGATTCCTAACATTTTACAATCACTTGATGCATATTTTGCAAAACTGATTTCATACACACCACATCAGGGAGGAATTATTGTCCATATGTCTAAAGTCATCCAGCTGAAAGGCCTGTGTCTTCATTTGAGATCAAGGTTGGAAAACTTCCACATTCAAGAGTGTTTTAATTTGAATAAGATCAACATGGCCTTGTTTTAACACACTATGTATGTGTTATTTGGGAGGGTAGTTTCTAGCTATAACATTGTGATATTCATGTCTGCATGTACAGGCAAGTCTTGATTTACATTGCCCCCATTTACAAATTCAACATTTAGAACATTTCTCTAGAAAGAAATACAATCTCACTCAAATGAAATCACCCATAATGTATAGCTCCCACACACATCCATTGTGCCTACGCAGTTAAGGAAGGCAGAACAGATGAAAGAGTGAGGACAGTGAGTTGAGTTGGTGTTTTGGTGTAGGAAAAGCTGACCAAACAGGACTTGTTTTCTTTACCTGCCTTAGTTTGGAGAATCGGGCAAGGGAGAAAGAAACCACAGTCTTGACATTCCTGGAAGCAAAGGGTTTCCCATCTGTTTGGAAGGCAGAGGTGAAGAGGAAGTAGAAACTGGAATCTTGGAGTTTTGGTGTTAGCTGAAGGGAAGGCTTTCTTCTGCCTATTTAGGTGTGGGAGTCATGATGGAGAGAGAGCAAGTGGATAACACTACCTACACCAAAAGGAGTAACTCTGCTAAGCATACTGTAGTAAAAATAACAAAGAAACTTGGCAGCATCTTAAAGCCTGTTTTAATCACTGAGGACTGAATGGGAAGAGAGAGATCAGTGGGGGGAGTTGTGTGTATAAAGACTTCTTTTTCTTTTTGGTTGCTTTTTTAGTGCAGGTGATTACTTCACAAGAGATGTGCTGCCTCTCCTCATGTTGTGCCCTTTGCACATGCTGCAGAAGACACAGCAGGAATTGTGTTGCCTCTTTCTCTCCTTATGTGCATTCTCCACCTGGGATGCCTGCCAGAGAAGGCACAGCAGAACATAGTTTTTATCAGTTTGTCTCCATCTGTATGCCTCTCTGCACTATCATCTAATGCCAAGCCAGCTAACCCAACCAAGCCCTCTTGGAATCAGTAGTTGCTGCCTCTTCTGGTCCCTCTGGAGAGCATCTGTATATTTAGTAGGAAAAAAATGAGCTTGGTATTTTATGCTTTAAACTGTTTTAAAATTGGTGGTGGGCTGAGTAAAATTGCTAATTTTGTGGATACTTCAGTTCCATGAGAATTCATGCCCCTGGTCTCCAATGCTTTGCTATGTAACTGGCTCCTTCCATTTACATGAATCTCCATTTACATCACAGGTCCCGGAATGCAAGCCTTACATAAATTAAGACCCAGGTATATCACTATGTGGTGACAGATATTTCAATGATAAACATTACTTTCAGTTGGAGTGGTATCCATAGAATCACATTCTAACAATATAGCCTGGATTCATGAAGAAAATGAGATTTCATTCATGGGAGAAAAACCTCTCCATTCACAGGAAGAAACCTTCTATTAAAACAATGGCATTATGATTCATCACATGCCTCACTTAGCAAAGCAGCCATTTTGATTTTTCTAAATTAATGTTCAAATACTTCATCAGATGTTTCCCTTGCATTTCCAGCTAAGGTGCCTCTTTTCCAATACCATAAGTTTAAACATAACTTGAATTGGGTTGGCATGCACTAGCTGAAAACACAATAAAATAAAATAAAATTCCATGCAAAACCAAATGACTGCTTTTCATCTTCCAAATAGTGTTCTGTTGAAAAGTTCTTAGATATGTAAAATCATTCTTTTATTTCAAAAGGTCATGCTTGGTTCGACACAATCTCTAGTGTTATATTACATGTCAGAATCCTATTATTTTGCAATCTCTTCTGCATTACAGTTTACCTGCTCTACAACCCTGTCCATTCCTCATATCATTTGTGCACTCTGAAAGCTGTAGTTTAAGCTGAGGAACCATTTGTTCCACAACTCTTACAATAATTTACTCAGAAATGTAGTAGATTTCTTCTTTTTCCCCCCATTGTGAGCTTACTCCTTGGGTCAGTTATTCTATGAAAGTATACCTGACCAACAATGGCATTCTGCACATATGTTTCAGAAGTATTAGAATGCAATTTCAACATGGCATACAAGTAAAATCAATTTAAGTAGCTTATAACACTTTAAAATAATAAATAGTTTAAACAGATTTAAAACACGTTAAACGATTTAATGTGTAAAATATGTTTTAAAAAATTGAAACAGTTTAAAACCATATGAATTGACATTTTGGACATTTTGAAATAAATCAATTTAACCTCAATAGCTTTAATTTGGTTTCAAAATGAAAACAGTGTTGGTGTAAAGTAGGCCTTCAAAGGGAAAGCATTCTGTGTTTGAGGTGCCATAGCTGAGAAGGTCTTCTTCTATGTCTTCACATAAATATGGATCCCACTGGTGCTTCCAGCAGACATTAATCTGCGGACGGATATATATAAAGAGAGATATTCCTTCATGTGTTGAGAACCATTAGGGGCTTTAAATGTCATTTACAGGAGCATGAATTCAGTCCAGAAATATAAAGGCAGCCAATGTAAATGCCTGTAAAAAAGGTTTGAAAGGAAGGGCTGACAAGGACAAATCAGCTGCCCCCAGGAGCATGTTGTTATGTGGCTAGTTTTCCAGTTGTGACTTTGCTTAAGGAAGTAAACCAGACTTACTATTTTCTCTGTGATCTAGATAGTGAAGGCCGATGAGTGGACCATAGGTTATCTTCAAACTTCTTAGAGGAGGTAGGTTTATGAGTGCAGACAGAAAAAAATCAACTAACTTATGTACTGACTGGCTGTATCACAAATTACTTCATGTTTTGAAGCACTAACAACATGAAATAATTTAACATGATGTTCACATGTCAGCTATTTTCTACCCACTAGCCCTTACTATCTAGATCATGGAGAAAACAGTCAATCTGGTTTACCTCCTTAGGCAAAGGTCACAGCTGGGTGATAACTAGCTCTTTGGGGGATTCCAGAGATGTTAAGCTCTGAGGGGAGTAACCAGAGAATACATCTTCAAAAAACCTATAAGGCAAAGTGATTACGGAGCTGGAGAGGAACTTGGCATATCTATGGACAAATCTACACTTATCCATGGAATTCATTGGTTACCTGTGGGTCTCAGTCTCTCAGTCTGAACTATCTCAAGCAGTTGTTGTCATGAAAAAGTGAAACAGAAAGCCAGGTAAACCACCTTGAGCTCATTAGAAGAAAATTCTGTACAAATGTAACATGCATACACACATATCTAGGAGGTAAGTATTACTATCACACCCAGCTTCTGAACTTCAGTGAGGCACCTAGGCAGCTAATGGGGGGGGGAGAGTACCTAAAGTAGTAAATAAATCTTACATGACATAAAATTCCTTATGTTGTTAGATGATTGTTTGTTGTGAAATAAATGAATTGCATAAATGCAAGTACAGTAGAGTCTCAGTTATCCGACCTAAACGGGCGCACGGAGGGTCGGATAACTGAAAGGTTGGATTACACGGATGCCCATGGTGGCTGCCATTTTGGGAGGGTGTCGGGGGGCGTGTCGGGGCGGGCCTGGAGGTGTGCCGGGGCGTGCCGGGGCGTGTCTGGGGGTGTGGAAATTCCTACAGCCATGCCCCCAGGCCGCCGCGACGTCGGTTAGTCCGGAGGGTCGGATAACCGCAGATCGGATAACTGAGACTCTACTGTAGTGCATTTTTCCACATTTTTCTTTTCTGTCTAAGTTAAGGGGATAGAACATCATATGTTCAAGATTGTTCTAAGCTGGCAATCCCTTTTGTGGCCAAAGGCTGAACTTCCCCTACTCCTAACTGTGAGCCTGTTTCAAAGTTAAGCTAAGGATAAGGTATTATGCTGCTTGAAATGTGAGAAGAGGCTGTAGCCAAACTATGGGCATCTCTAGTGGAAGTTTTCTCAGTGGTCCATCACTGCGGTATTCAGAAGGCCAGGAGAATGCATACAGAAGACAGGCTTACAGGAACTCTAACCTTTATCATAGGGCAGGTTGCCCTTTAAGAACTATTGTTCCTGTTAATCTTACTGTTGTTGTATCAGTGATCATGCTGATTTAATTAACAATTTGTGAAGCCTCTCTGAATTTCTCAGAGTCACTTCAGGAGATATAAAGAAATGAAACTATGGTTTGTTTTTTCTTAAAATAAGGGAAATTGGGGAAAAAAACAACCCTCTCCTTATTGTTTAAATATGATTTTTTTTCATTCTGTTCTTTGCTACTTTAGGTTACTGAATCTGATGAAAACAAAGCCGAAACAATGGGAACTTTAAAGCGATTGCAAAAATTAGTCCGAACTAAGAAGGCCAGTGTACATAGCTTAGATGACATCAATCATGTTTTGGCACCACTCAGTAAGTAAAGAAATATTTTTTGAATCTGCATTATGTGTACAAATTATTTCAGCTTTTAGCATAGGTTCAGAGTAAACGTACAGTACATGTTGCAATTGTATAGCAAAAAGAGCAATGATTTGCACATTGTTTTTGCAGATATGCACCAGCTACTCAAATGAGAATGTCTTGCTTCAACAGAATAATACCTATGTAATAGTTCAGATCAGAGTTTGTACAAACTACTTTTTTGGACTACACTTCCCAGAATCCCTCAGTCAATATGGTCAATTTTTGCTAGCTCTCATTCACACAATAGCTGATACATCAATTCAGCCCACTGTGTGAAGCAGACCTATTTCCCCTGCCTCCACTCTCCTCAGCCACCTATTACAAGTACAAAAAAATGTTACTGCAGCCATACATGCATAAGATGCTTAATGCACAAGAAAAAAAAATGAGGTTAATTCCCAGGATAACCCCTTCAGATACTATCTGCATTTTCTGTGTGCTCATGATTCTCCATACTTGAAATAGAATAGGATTCAACCAGAATTTTGTATTCATTGTACCTTGGGGAGGCAAATATTTCACCATTTTAACTAACCTTTCAAAAACTTTTTGAAGATCCAGCACCACAAGATGTTTTTCTCTCTGAAGATGAGGATGAAGGACCAACATCATGTATGAAACTAACCAAATCCCAGGACAAAAAAGGTTCAAAAGAGAACACAAGAAGAAAGGAGGAAATTGAAAGTAGAACAGACCTTATCTCTGCTTCCTTGGGTAGATCTTATACTTCTAGACTGAACAATATAAGCAACATTTCCATCCGTTCAGAAACTGAATTTCAGTTGTGGAGTGACTGGAAGCCTTTTCCAGATAACCAACTATGCCCTTGTGATTTTTTGATCACGAAGATAGAAGAATGGGAAAAATGTACTTGCTGCTCTCATGAGCCTCGTCTTACTTGCTCTCTCACAGATGTGGATCTCCCAAGTTCATGGGTAAGTTGCCTTTTTCACAACTACTCAGCTCAGTAATAGAAATTTCTTAAGATTGGGAAACTTCCCTCCTCCTCCTTTTTTCCAACTGAAACCACCAGTCAGCTGGCTAGGGAGGTCTGAAAGAAGTGGTGATTTAACCAATTTCTAGATAAGTCCCTCCATCCAGGTTTTATGTGTGTGTACAAACACACACACACACACACTTTTTCTAGTCTATAGGGATTCTTCTGTCATTTCCTCTAGCCTTATCACCTGCTGGCTACATCTCCTTTACCAGCTATGAGAGAGCCCAAGAAACAAGCAGACAGGGCAGACACGTATGTCAGAGGTGCTAAACTTAAATGTGCAGTGACTACAGCAGCTTCTCTAAGCATGGTAGAGCACCCTGGCTGTTTTGCTCTGCATACTCACCAACTGTCCTGATATGGTAGGGGCAGTCCTAATTAATCCTTTGCAATCCCACTTTTTCAATTGTCTTTAAATTGTCCTAGTTTTTCTCTCCTCCTCCCACATTCCCCCTTTGTCCTCTACTTACTTCACTTGCTGCACACTGAGGTCAGTGTGCCAAAGTAGTTTGCACTCAGATAATTCTGCAAGGGACAGAGGAAAAGAGGGGGTGGAATTCTGCCCTTCTCAGTAGGCACAGGCAAAAGCAAACTGTTACAGCCTCTTCTAGTTTGTTTGATCTTTCTCATGAATATTCGCTATGCTCTGATGTTGTTTGGTCACATATGTCCCAGCTTTCATTGAGAAATTTTGGAGGGTATGGCTCTGTGGTTGAACTACCAAGCAAAGGCAGCCTGACTCCCATTGATCTCCCATTTCTCCCCCTCCTTCTCTTGTTTTCAATGTAGCAGAGCAGATGTGTAGAAGTGGATTGGTCTGATGAGGAAGTTATGACTGGGCAGGTCATGCAGAGGGATTGGAAACAGAAGTTTCATGACCACGTTGAGGCAGAGGATGGAAGGCAGGGTAGACAGAGGAGAAACTGTGAGCCTCATCCAAAAGTTGTGTACAACTATTTGATGAGTCCATCCTAGAGGCGCTTTTTTTTTGTCATAAAGCTACACAGTTGTTAGATTTGGATACAATGAGGGCATATCTTCTTTTAATGTGCTAAAAACTACAGGATGGAATAAGCTCTGTTTATTACATAACTGAGCATTACATGGTGGAGAAATCTAGATATTACACTAAATTACTCACAATTTTTGGTAACGTCTATGTAAAAATGTGAAATTAGTTTAGTTTTATATCATTCTGATTTTGCTATTTGGAAAATGGAAATCATGAACCCTGTTAAAATGAAGTAACCTGGTCTTTAATATTTAGAGCAGAGATAGGAATCACGTGACTCCCCAGATGTTGTGGTATGTCACCCTTGATTCAGTAGTATAGATTTGCTGTTATTTCTCATTCGACAGAAACCTATCTGCTTTCTGAATTTGTAGTTTGACTCCTTTCAGCATGGAATTTAATTACAGTTAATTACTTTGGATTCATATTCTTGTTCTTGCTTCTTTTGCTTGATGAGACTATCTAATGTTACTATTCCATATAATCATAGAAATATAGATCTGTAAGAGACCACAAGGGTCATTGAGTCCAACCCCCAGCCATACAAGAATATACCATCAAAGCGTTCCTTACAGATACTCTATATTTGGAATCAAAGGCCACTATTGCATACAACCAGCTACAACTACCAAAGAGAAAGAAAAACAAATATAGAAATATTAAATGTGTGATGTAGGTAATTCTGAAACTATTTGTTTTCTCACCAGTCTTGTTCATTTGTAGCAGACACATACATATAAGGCCCACTGTAGACCAGACAGGTAATAGTCTTTGCATGCTAGAAAACCAGTGGGCCTCACCTTCAAAACACAACACACACACAGAGGGAGGGGGAGAGAGAGAGAGAGGTTCAGCATGTGACATTCTCTTGCTAGGGAAGGGATGATTTACCAACCCAATGGATTGTTAAATTGGGTCACAAACACACATAAGTGCTTGGGTCTTTTGAAACCAGAAAATGGAACTGAAGAAACTAACCCTACAAAATACCCTTCATAGGTTTAAGTCTTGTTTATGACCTCACAAGCCATTTATTACCTTATTACCTTGTGGAACCCCCACAGATTATCCACTAGATCTTAATCCACAGCCCTTCATATGGCACTGCCTATGCCTTGCTTTTATGAGGCTAAATTTCACCTAGTTTCAATAACAAAATTTCTCCTTTTTTTCAGTTAACAATGATGTTTCTACATTTTTTGCTACATTACAAACTTTAATTGATTCATCAATGAAGTTCTAGAAACAATTGAAATATTGTTAATAGTGCAACCAAAATCAGAAAACTGCTATTTTCTATGTTTGGTGTTTTACCACCACTAGTTACACATATTAACCTCAGGAAGCCTATTTAAAAATGTTTCATATGATAATGGATACTGCATGTCTTGTTGCAGTATACAAGGAACTAGGCAACTTGTGTTTTGAAAATTAAGAATTGGGATAATTAAAATAGCCAACAAAAAGGCAGGAAAATAAACCTAAAGTTCTATTGTTTCATGCCTACTTAAAAACTGTATGAAAGAGAGGTGGTTAATGCTTTGTTTTATGTGTTAAAACTGAAGCTGGGCTCCCACTATTAGCACTGACACACCAGTATTAACATTTTGACAGTTAAGTAGTGTGACACACTCTGGCATGAAGAAACACATTCAGCCTGAACTGTTTACTGGCAGAAGATGACTGTAGTAGAAAAAGAGTTTCCTGACAGCAGAGTGTGCTTTAGCATTAATCAGAATATACAGTTGTTTATCTTGATTTTAATCAGAGATAGGCAGACTGCTGACATCACACTTGCAGCATGAAAAGTTATCTACTAGATACTGTTTTTTGAAAACAAAAAAGTCTTTCAGTTCCAGACCTTCATCTCTACAAAATAGTTCCTTAAACATGCTGTAGAACCTATAACAAAAGAGGGCTTTGTTATTCTTCTTGTTTGAATCTTGAACATTCTTGTTTCAGCTTGTAGAAACATTTTTCACCAGATAATCTATATCTAAAAGCCTTTGAGATCAATTGTTGTGTTTAAAAGTGCTGATAGTGAGCCCCTGCTCTCTCTTGGGGATGAGGTGCATGTGTGTTTAGTTTCAGCCCTTAGCATTTCAAGTAAGAGGACTGAGCGGAACCCTTATCTAACATCTGGTAGAATCAACATCAGTTAGAGCAAAATGCTTTTGCTCAGTGGACAACTGGTCTGATGTGGTAGAAGACAACTTTGTACAGTCTAAAGCACATTATAGCCAGAAGCTGGAGCGTTGACGAAGATCTGCTTTGATCATAGATACTTGATCATCTCTTTTTAAGCCATTTTCATAGGTGATCTTCCTTGTTCTTAATGAGGGCATATTGTAGATATATTCACTTATCCATATGTACTTGCTTGCTTGACTGATTGTTTGAATTCCTGTCCTTCTTTCAGGAGCTGAGATGTAAAGTGGTTTACACTTAGAGAATAGCATGTCTTAATAATTCCTCAGTGGAAGATGTGAACTGGCTTCACGGTGAAGTGCTATGTTATAGCTGACATTTAGTTATGGGACTGTTCTGAGTCATTTTATTTGTGATGGCTTTTTCACAGATCCAGGGTACCACTCAATCTTAATTGCTGAATGGTGACTATGTATATGTGGTGTTGCATACACGATATTTGCTGCAGCATGCAAAATTCCAGATTCTCTTTATGGTATGCTTATCCCAGTGGGAGTTGGAAAGAACAACCAAAGTTAAAATTCTTTGTGTGCAATGAGACTCATTAGAGCATGAGAGCATACCAATAAAATGGAAACTGTGTCCATATAAAGCTGAAATGTATCTTCTTCAATAAGATAATCAGGGCACAGTGCTCTGGGAAGTTCTCTTTTCTAAAACTAAATCACAAAAAGGGATTTTCCGGGTTGCCCCCCAATTCAATGGGCCCTGCTATTTGTCTAACCATGATCAGGCATTTGCCCAGCCAGGACACTGCATGATCCATAGAGAACATAGATCCTAAATCAAGGAGTAGACTGTGAGTTTATTTTCATGGAACTGTACAGATGTTGTACATTACAACCTTGTTTGTTAATTGTGACATCACATAACCAAACAGATTTGGCTGTTGTATGTCCATTGCATATGGAATATGTGTCAATGCATAAAACATATACACATCTGTGTGCAATCATGGCCAATGCACAGGTACATCAACATACAATCCACAACCATGCACAATTGTACCACACATGGAATTCTGCTTCAAAAACGTTGAACTGAACACAGCTCTTTCACATCTCAGACAAAAATGTCTGGCTGTTTCTACAGGGGATAGCTGTGTCCATCTGTGTTAGCATAGAAAGAAGGAGAGGAAGGGAAAAGGGAAAGAAAGAGGCTAACCAATTTGTTTTAGCATGAGCTTTCATGGATTACCATCCACTTCCTCAAATGCACTGATGGAATACAGCATTCAAGACACAAGTATAAATGCATAGTTACGTAGTTGGTAGGTCAGAGTGGAATGGGATATAGTTACCTCTCTGACTGTAAACTTTGAAATAAAAATCTGTTCTGGCACTGACAATTGTGGCATTTATAAAACTACCTCCATTTAATATGTATACCATCTACCAAGATTTATTGCATTTTGAACTTTACTTCCTTAATTTTATAATTTTGGGAAATATTTAGTACAATATCCTCTTGCAAGAAGGAATGACTATAAAATGGGCACCCGTTTTCTTGATTCTGGGGACCATCTGTGATTTTCAGCCAATATGAGCTAATTTCCAACAGTGGTCTCATGGGATAAACCAAGTCTGCATCTGCCAACTGCCACCTGCTAAACAGCTTTAGCGCCCCGTTGTCATCTCTTGAAAAGCTGATGTTGTGTTTGGATGCTTGAAGCCAATCTGTGACGCACATAGTTATTGGCAAGCAGATGGTTAGCAGCATGATTGGAAGTCAGTATCAACTGACTGAAAAATCAGCCTGCCATGAGCTCAGATCAGAGTCAGATCCTAGACAGCATCAACCAATGTGTAAAATTTATAAATTTATATTACAAAATTTATAATATGTTAAGCACAAAGAATTGGTGGGTAATGGGACATTTTTTAAATTTTGGTTGAAATTGTATGTTGTAATTCATTATCTTTCTCTCCAGTCTCTACCGCATAAATATTTTGCATTGTGTCCAGAATCCTGTTGGGCATTATGCTAGAGTAAAAATAGTTCCACATGTGGCTGTGCTTTCTGAGAGCTTGTGTCAATGCAGTCTGTGGGAATGCCAATCATTTGCAAGTATACACAGTCAGCTCTTACATTTTTAACTGGGTGGGTGAGAGCTAATTGATCATGCTGCAACAAATAAATTCAACACCATTGCCCCTCTTGTACAATTGGTTTCCCATGGTTAAATCCAGCAGAATTACACTGGTGTATATTTTACACTATGCCTAAAATGCAGAGGATATAGGCTTGAGACTATAGTCTACTATCACATAGTACAACTATATTGTGCAACTATATCTACTATATAAAAGTCAAAATTTGAGTTGTCTGTGTCAGGCAGGTGAAGACCTCACATGATTGGCTGTGTTAGGTGAGAATACCTCATATGATTGGCTGACTGTGAAGATTCTACGGAATCCTGGGGTTGGCAGTTTAGGGAGGGGCCTTTAGAATTCTCAGCCAGAGAGCTCTTGGGCCTCAGGCTGGTTGCTATGGAGATGAGGCCTAGCAGCAAAGATAAGGCTAGTGTATTCCCTCAGAAACCAAACCTCTGTATGTTAACAATTCTGAATACAGATTGGATTGGGGACTTTGGGGAAAAGTTACGGCTACTGGACAAGGCAGTTTGGGGAATTAGAAACACAGGATCTCAAATCTATGTATTTCAACTGCATCTAATTCCTAAGGTAAGGTAATTCCTAAGGTATTTCTAACAAAATTACCTATGAGAAAATAAAATCTTGGGCAATGCCAGGTAAATATGCTAGTGTTACAATAAAACAACTATAAAGTATATAATCCAATATTATGCAACTAGACTACAGCCAGAACCCAACATAGTGGCCAATCTATGTAAGGATTCCAGCACAGGTGAACTAGGGTTAGCTTTGCTTGTCCACTAAGGAAGGGAGGAGGAAAGAATGGAAAAAAAAATTAGGTCTTTGTTGACCCAGGTTGAAATTTGCTATTTCAATTTAATGCCTAACATCCCACCTCTCTTCATAATACTTATCAAAAGCCCCAGTTTCCGACAGCTGGCAGCTTATTTTTAAGTCCCCACTGCCTCACTTATGAATACTAGTGTGCTATAGCAAGTGAAAGAGAGACATTTTAACTTGGATATATATTCTAAACATATACATGGGCTCATTTATTGACTGGGTCTGTAATTTGTATGCGGTGATAAAGAGGCAAAGAACCCACATATAAGTCAACAAAGTTCTTATCAAATATGACATTCCTCATGTAGATTATTTATATGGAAAGTCAGGAATTCTGTAGCATGTACTATACCCTTTTCAAAGAATGAAAGAGCTACTGTGAGGTACATAGGTGTCACTTACAACCAGTCATTAAATCTGTTTTCACATACAGTCAACACATAGACAAACATACACACACTCACAAGCTCCCTGTCCCACCTTATGATCAATGTTACATATTCTATTCTTCATATTAAAGACCATTTGAGAATTAAGATAAAAATCTCAGACTACATTAGCTTTCCAGACATTAAAATTCATTCAAGACTCCTACTTAACTAAATTATGTGCTTGTAATGTTACTGATGTCAGTCTATCACTCTGTTTGGTATTTTCTACAACTAGTACAGAGGTCAGACTTTCAAGGACAAAGAGATAATCAGGTCAGCAAGCTGCTATAATTTTTCTGATGCATGAAGAGAGGAAATAGATATGGGTGGGCACTATATCTCTGAAATGGTCTCTTTCTTCCTGTTTAACGATAAATATTTTAGTGAAAGGAAGCTCATATATTACTCTACACATGCATTCTCTTTTTATTAATCATGCAGATGTTAATAGTGGGCAGAAAGGGGATTAATGTTTGAATTATCAGGGTGGTTTGATTTCTTCTTAAAGGTCTATATGCTGCTTTAAGGTAGCAGGAGTGGGCAAGAGTGTAACAAATTTATAACTGGGCAAACCTGCATTGTAATTATTGCAAAACACAGAAAGTACATCACCAAATTATGTGATAAATGTGTGACCGGGTGGATTGTGTTTTTGTATTTCTCCTCAAATCATTTCATTGTCAGTTGGGTCAGGTCTTTACATTGGCATTTCAGCTATCATTATCAGATGCATGAGGATGAAGTGCTTTGCCCTTCCGAGTATTTCATTCTTGACCTCATTTCAAGAATACAGAACAGATTATCATCACTGATTTAAACACAAGTCAAACTACTCAAAAACTCAGGGAAAACTTTGTTGAAGAACTATAGCTATAGGGTCCAATCTTCAGGGAACATCTTTAGATAAGGTCCCCCATACTGTTTTGATTTGCAAGCTGATTAAATGTGGAATTGATGGAAATGGTGTCAGATTCATAACTGGTTGGAAAACCATGCTCAAAGAGCTGTCATCAATGGCTGTACTTCAAACTGGAATGAAGTCTCAAGTGGAGCGCCTCCAGGTTCTGTCCTAGGGCCATTCATCTTCAACATTTTAATCAATAACAGATGATGAGGTAGAGGGACTCCTTATCAAATTTGCAGATGACACAAAACTGGGAGGTGTGGATAACACACAGCAAGATAGGAACAGAATTGAAGATGACCTCAATAAAATAGGAAATTGGATAGAAATTAATAAAATTAAATTCTATAGAGACAAAGGTAAAGTTCTATAGTTAGGTGACAAAAACCAAATACACAGGTATAGAATGGGGAATAAAATGGCTCAGAAGTACTACATACAGAAAGGACTTTGGGATTATTGTTGATTATAAGTCAGCAGTGTAATGCTCCATCAAAGAAGGTGAATGCTATTATAGCCTGCATTGATAGAAGCATAGTTTACAAATTGAGGGAAGCAACAGTTCCTATACCTGCACTGGGTAGGCTCCATTTGGAATACTGTGTCCAGTTCTGGGTTCCTTATTTTAAGAAGGATATAGAAAAGTTGAAGCAGGTTCAGAGAAGGACAACAAAGATGACAAAAGGTATGGAGAACAAAACGTATTATAAAAGGATGAATGAGCTGCATGGTAAAGAGAAGACTGGGGTGGTGGTGACATAATTGCACTCTTTAAATACCTCACCAGCTGTCAAGTGGGGTGGGAGGTAGGACTGCTTTCTGCTGTGGCAGAGGGCAAGATGAGGTCTAATGATTTGAAGTTACAGGAGAGTAGATTTCAATTGAGCATTAGAAAGAACTCCTTGACAGTAAGAACAGTTCAACAATAGAACCAATTGCCGAGAGAAGGAGTGCTGTCTTCTTCTCCGGACGTGTTCAATAAGAGGCTGGATAGCTAAATGCGGGGAAACTTTAACTGGAGTTCCTGTACTGAATATGGGATTGGGTTCAATGGCCCATGAGGCCTCTTCCAACTCTATGAATCCTTGATTCTATGGAAGGAATAGAATTGTACTTGAGACCCCAGTCCCATTTTTATTATATAGAACAGGCTACATTCTCACTGAATTGTGGCCAAAAATGCCTTTTTTAAAAAATTCATCCAAGCATTGAAAGAAAATAGACACAAAACCTAATAAATGACTGGTGCCTTTGTAACTTTTCTTTGTTAGGTAGTCTACCCATTTTGCTCAATGTATCTGGACATAATATTGCTTCTTGAGATTTGCATAAATATATATAGTGACAAGAATAGCAAAATTAAAAAGGTAACTCATCTGAACAGTGATATATAGGCATCAAAAACCCTTGCTCTGGAATATTTATTGCTAACTCCAGAAAGACAGAGGCTGTTTTCAAAGATATAGTACTTACCTGTTCTTTCTCCTTCATGCATCACAGGGGTGGAGGGGATAAACAAAAAGGATCATGCATAATAAGGGAAGGTACAAGTTTATCTAGCAGCAGTGAATTGTGTGTGTGTGTGTTTGCCAACTTTTTTGGTACTTTAGTTATAAAATATAATATTATGAATTTAGCAATACATATTAACAATGTGCACTGGATATGAACAAACCATGAACCATGAGCTAGATTAGTCTGTTTGGTTCGATTCTA
Organism: Iguana delicatissima; assembly: GCA_948472985.1. Classification (NCBI taxonomy): domain Eukaryota; kingdom Metazoa; phylum Chordata; class Lepidosauria; order Squamata; family Iguanidae; genus Iguana; species Iguana delicatissima. The sequence goes on along the minus strand of CAOKZL010000478.1, from coordinate 145,213 downwards.
GTCCTCCCGTGAGGAACAATATGCTTCCCTCCTGGGCAAAAAACAAACCAACAATGCCGTTTAGATTTCGTATCTGGAGAAACGCACAGTAATGTAGGGAAAAGGGAAGGAGAGAGTCACTGATAGGTCTACCTCTAAATCTGGTGCAGATTTATCAAGGAAGCTTCAAACACTGTGTTTTGGGACGAGTAATCATTACATAAATATACAGTTACTTCTTCCTTTTTCTCAGTTATAGAATTATTCTGTAATAACCAATAAGTGTTTCAAATGTTCAGTATGGGTTTTCAGGGCACAGTGACTTCAAATTTGGTTGGCTCAAATTCCTTTCTGTTTCGTTCATCAAATTCTTTTCTTGCTCTTTAATATTTTCAATTGATTTCTTCCTTTTTCCTGTATTGAAAAAAATCTTCCTTTTTATTCAGGATCAGATTCTTATCTTGCTTTTTTTTTAATGTTCATGTGCATACCATAGAATGCAGGCATCAGATCCATTATTCCTTCCCCTGGTCACAAAAAAGAAATTATTTATTAGAACTGAGTTCTTCTTAAGACAACTGACACTAATGCAGTGCCCCTCTGTATATAATGTAAGATTTGGAAGACTTTCAGTAGAAGAAACTATTCCTGTATATTTCTTGCAATTCTAACAAGAACTGAAAAAGGTGACTGGCAGTTCTATTAAAAATCAACAACTTAAGGGAACATAGCACAAGAACCACTACATCTATTTGCCAGAAAATTTGTGAGGGTAGGCTTCATATGGGGCTACTGCACCTATAAATTTCATCCTATTGACAAAGAGAAAAAGTAATAGCATTTTTGGGGGTTGGTGTTTTTTAATAATTATCTATAGGAGTGATGATTTTTACGTTCAGTATTGATTGGGTCCAGATTGGTCCATGCAGGTGGCTCATTTTCTAAAGTCCAAATCAGAGCTCAATCTGTGTTTCATAGCTGATACGCATCCCTAATATATATACTTTCATAAGTTTTATATGAAGCTTTTTAGAGGTGTGAAATTCAAATACAGCTCTCAGTAAACAAAGTTTATTAAATTGTTTGCATGCTCAGAGATGAGATTGATCACTTCACAAATGGATCACAAACACTCAATGAATTTTTGAGAAGATACTGGCTATAACTCCATTTGAGCCCTTTCCGCACGTGGGGGGCCCGAAACGGGGCGGCGCACGCAGGGGCGGAGCTTACCTGCTTGCGTTTTGCTCTGTCCCTGCGGGGAACATGGTTCCGCCGCTTCACACGCCGCTGAATTTCGGCAGCATTCCGCGGCGTTCCACAGTGCCCAAAATGGCGGCTGGCAGCTTCCGGCGGCACTCCGCCAATCAGGGCAGCATGCCAGCCAGAAGCCCGCACCCGGGCAGATCTGCAGAAATGTGCTACCATGTCTCTACAGATTCTCACTGGGAGCTGCCACAGATTAGTGCAGGCGAGTTTCATAAAAACCACCTGGGAAGGTGGTTTTTAAAAAACTCACAGCACCACCCCTGCAGCTGTGCTAGAGCGGTTGGAGGTGTGGCACCTCACCTTTTCCAACCACCCTAGCGCACCCCGCGGTGTGAACGACCTCCGTCTCCAGACGTCGCACCGCGGGGTTTTACCCCCGTGTGAAAATGGCCTAGGTTACAGCTGCTACAGGATTGGGATGCCTGTGGGTCTAGATTGGCCAATCCACCTGTTGACCGATGAGCCCAGCCCTCCAGCCCACCACTGAAACCTGTGTGGTGACCAGAGAGGAGTCTACCCAGTTACTAAGAAGTGCAGGGGATGCATGCATCCACCCATGCTATGCACGCCCATTACCACTCCTGCACTCTTTGCTTCCAAAAGGGTATGCCACAATTTACCTGTCCTAATGCACGAGTAACGGCATCCTGGATCCAGGGTCCATGCCAACTGTGCATAAGTTGTGACAATTGAATAGTTATACAACCATCTGAACAAAGAGGTGGGTAGGTAGGACAACAGTCCATGAAGAAGTGAGCTCTAATCACAGGAGGATCTACTTAAATGCCCCTTTCCCTGACCAGAGGGAAAACTTCAGGTCAAACTGGCCTAGGAAAGGAGCAGCCAATGAGTTTAAATCTTAGGTTTAAATTCATTGGCTGACTCAATGGAGAAGTCCTGATGCTGTGCAGGCCAGAAAGGGCTTCCCCCTTTGCCTCAGCAGTACAAAGAGATCACGCAATCACGCCACTGCCCTGAGCCACAAAATCACCACCCAGTAAGTCAGGCAGCTACATTTCTATTACGTATCAGAAACAACTAGACTTCAATGAACATGGCTGTGTTTATTTAGTCATTTAATAAAGTTTGCCAAGATCCATTCCCATTACCTTCTTGTGATCCTTAAATTTATAAGAAAATCTTTTTAAGAAAATACATGAGTGTAACATGCTGCATCATATCAAGGTGGATCTTTATACCCCAATATCTTGTTTCACATAGTGCTAAACCATACATCTTTGGTAAGCTGGCAAATTGGACATGAAGAGAAATAAGACAAAAATTCGCCCCCTTCCCCAATGGTACCCTAATAAATAGCACTGAAAAAGGAGAAAGGAAATAGGTTGTCTTCTAAAATTCATCTTAGTAGTTATTGTATAATTCTGTTCACCACCTCAGTTGCTTGTTTTGGGTGTGAGGTATTAACAGATGTGTGCTCCCTGGTGGGACTAGAACACTGAAGAATGAAAATAATTAAGCACGTTCTTTAATGCTGCTGCTCTGGGTACATGAAGTATAAAAGGTTGGTTGGCTGATAAAGGTTTTGATCTTTTGTGGATTGTGGATTTTATTGTATTTTGCTGCATGGCCAACAGGGCTACCCCTGAATAAGTTTCCTGGATTTAAAGAGATCAAATTTGGCTGCGCAGTGAAATCCAAACAAGAGCAAGCTAAGGACTGAGGCTTACCTCTTTGAGGTTTATACCTCCAAGAAAGATAAAAACTTTTGCAAGTTTTACTTATAAAGCACTTAAACATTTTTCCAGCGGCAGCACTACACAGAATTCTTGAAAAATTCCATGTTCTCTGCCTAAGAAAGGGGCTTGTGGCTTCACAAAGGATCCCAAAAGAAGTAACTTTACTGCCGCTGATATTTAAATTTTACTGCCTTTTGTCTCAGTCCTCACATGGCCAAGAAGGGAAGTGGCCTCTGCCTGCATTAAGATCCCTCTAGAAAAATTGAACTACAACAGAAATAATACGTGACACAAAATGCAGACCATCACTGTTAACATTGTCGCTGTTTTTCTTCTCTACAATAGTTTTTAACAGATTTTGCCTGCTGAAGAAGTAAGTGCAGGCTCAAAGCTTACATGATGTATTTTGTGCATTTTTGGTGGCCAATAAAAGTATCACTGTTTTGTGGATATAAATATTTAAGTAATACAATAGATTGCAGAGATTTCACTCCTCTAAATAAGTCAAATCAATTGATTGATTGCACTTTTACTCAACCCACTATCTAAAATTATTTAGGCAGTATACAGTCTATTAAAAATACAAAACACAACAATATGATAATAGAATGAGTAAAGATGTAGCATAAAAAATGAAGACATTTCAGCATAAAATGCTTTCCATGGCCAAAGAAACCAGCATTAGGATGAAAGTACAAAAATCAACAAGCACTAAAACAGTTCTTAAAATGCCTGGAAGAATTAAAAGTTTACACTTGGCACCAAAACAACAACACTGTAGTGTAAGGAACTAGGTGAACCTCTCCTGAAGAAGGCTTTCCACAGATGGAGTTCCACCACTAAAAGTGCTTTCTTCTTTGAAGACGGTTCTTGGATGATTATGGGAGAAGATGATGCTTTAGGTAAAGGTTTTAGGTGTTAAAAACAGTGCTTAAATTGGTCTCAGAAATGGACTTGTAGCTAGTGCTGATTTTGAAGCATTGGAATAATATAATCACATTGCTTCTGTGAAAGCTACTTTGAAACAAATGTGAGGAAAAAATAAAAGGAGTGGTGAGTTATACCCACAGTTTCCTTGTTTCTTCTGGTCCAGTTTTCTTCTTCTTCTTCTTCTCTGTAAGTCTTCCTTCCTCTGTCTATTTCAACGATGCCTACAGAGAAATGAGTGAAGTCACATCCTTAGCAGAATAAGGAAGTTTTTAGTTTGCAGATGTGAGTTCTGTATAGCATTCACTGTTGCACGTTGGCTGAGAAACTGAAAAATTCTGCCTCGTAAAGATATTTTAAAAATAAGCTGAATTTTAATATGTTGAAGCGAAATCCCTCCAATGCTTCAGAGAAGGAGAAATCTCAAAAACCAAAGGTAAGAAAAGTTAACATTTAAAAATTACTTTTAAGACAAATAAACATACAGCGCAACTGTGCTGTGTAAAAGTAATCTAGACTGTCTAGCAACAAAATCATAGGATTAATATTCTCAGCCCACTTGTCTTAGTTCACTGGAATGGAGGGCAGCTTGTCATGCTCATTGCTGAGATGCTCTGTGGCAGTAATTTTACACAAACAGCCCTTTGTATTAAAAGGTAAAGACTTGTGTAGACATTATTGCCCCCCAGTAGCCAACAAGAAAAATGTGTTCTTGAAATGGTTTTCAACTTGCTATCCTAAGTAATGCCTAGATTTAGTTTAAGGAATTTCCATATCCTTAATCTATTCAGACTCTACAATTCAGAGAGATACAGGTACACCTATCAGATTGATCTAAGTACCAATAGTGATAGAAGGTACAGCTTAACTTCTTCACACAGTTGTGTTTTCAAGAAAGTGTGTATTAGCTGTGAATTAGCTATATATACAGGAGCACTGTAATGATCCCATAATTACAGCGGAACCTTCTTCTGTGTGTGTGTGCGCGCACGCCTGTGTACATCTTCAAGTCACCTGTTGATTTATGACTTTCATGGGATTTTCTTAGGCTAATACTCAGAGGCCATTTTGCCAGTCCCTTCCTTTGAAATATGCTGCAGCACCTGATATTTGTTGATAGTCTCCCATCCAAGTACTAATCTGGGCTGACCCTGCTTATCTTCCAAAATGAAACATGATTTGATGCCTTTAGGGTGTTTGTTTATATAAACTAGAAATTTTGTGTTTCCAATCATTTTAAAAGAAATGTTTATAACAGTGTGGGAAGTAGAATTTTCTTTAGGAATAATATTGTGAGTATTTTGTTTTCTTGACATGCACAGATTATGAATATGTTTAAGCTCAAATTGAAGTAGTTTTTATTGTGGTACATCTTTGCTGGTAGACTGTCTTTCTTATGACGTAGTGTCATTGGCTTTTAACCTTCCTATGTTAGGATAAAAAGACTTGCATTGTATGAGTTATTGAGTATTTTCTAATCTCAGTGAAAATTCAACTGTATAAAAATGCCCCATGTCAAAGAAGTGTTTTGTGAAAAATCAAGTGTGTTCCACTCAACCATAAGGAAAGACAACACAAGATAGAATAACAATAAAATAAATTCATATAAAATAAAACATGTGCTTGGGGCATTTCCTGACTCTGCTAAATTCTAACGACTCTCCTCCATGGAAAAAAAAATCTGTTCCCTTTGAATGGCACCAACTTACTATCCCACTATAAGGCAGTGATGTAGACTCGAGTCAATAGACATGGACTCAAGTCGGACTTAAGTCACTTCAGTGACTCAACTCAGACTCGACTCAGCCATAAATGATGCACTGACTCGACTGAACTCGAGACTTGTATATTTTTAATGACTGACCTGATGCCCTTGGTTCAGTAACATAAAGCATTCATCCAGAAATTTTACAACTTTGAACAATGCTTCCATCTCTTTTTGCCTACTAGTCACATGACAATCTCTCTCAAGCCCAAAGAGTGGTTTTCAGAGGGGAACAGCAAACTGGTTAGGCAATGGGCTTGTGGCAGGCCTGAGGTCTGCTCAGAAGCCTGTCCCTGCTGCATATCGGAGGAGCCTTCTAAAATATTTCCTAAGAGTAGAGGGCAAGACTCACCTCCAGAGTGCAGGGTGCGTTTCTCAGAGGGGAACAGCAAGTATGTTAGGCAACGGGCTTGAGGAAGAAGGATCTTTCCTTCTAAATCTTTTGAATCTTCAGTAATGAGGAGTAAGATAGCATCCTGTTCCCCACTTCCAAAGCTGCAGATGGCAAAATTGCAAATTTGGTGAGCTTAAATTGTTAAAACTGAATTAATTTCTCTCTATCCAATAATTCTGGAATTTTGGTTGGGGTATAAAGTTGGCTTGTAGACTTGAGACTTGACTTGAGACTTGTAGTAAAAGATTTAATATATCACTGCTACAAGGTTCACCAATATGGGTATGGAACTTTTTTGTCCCAATATTTTACATTACCTGAGATAAAAGCTACCTCAGTGAGAAAACTTACTGGAACGTATTTTATCCTAGTATTTTTATTTGTAGTGGGGAAAAAATCTGTGCATGAAAATTGGCTGAAATTCAGAGATATTGTTCAATACTGTGGAAGAGACAATGTTTTTGGATTCCTCCCTCATAAGTCTAGTTCCGTGTGAGTTCCACGACAAAACATGACCCTTAAAGACTAAAATGCCATTTCCTGATGCATAATGATTAACAGAAATGTTAATTTTTTAATATTGGATGCCCAATGAAACTCACCAAATATTTGTCTTTCATTCTGGAGAGGAAAAAAAAAACCCTCAGCCTCCAGGCATTTTCAAAACAATCCCCTCTCTTAACTAAATGGTTTATTCTTTGTAGCAAGCTGGTAGGTTCTGTAAGTAACTCCTTGCTTCTGATTGCTACTGTGTTTGGTGAGGACTGTCCTATTAAGAACAGATTAACTCCTTAAGTGTTGAGTCATGATGGAAACTGGCAAGCATTTAATGACTTAGCTATGGTGGTTCTGAGTGGAGAATTGGCTCCAGACACTTCAGCTGTGTATTACCAAACTTTCACATCATTCAGTCAAGAGAGTAGGATTGGCACAGAGGCCATGAGAGTATTCTTTTCACTGTGAACTTCTGGATGATTGTCTTTCTTAATTTGCAGAACTATTTAATGGCCACCATTACCAAATATTTATTCTAGACTGGGTCCCAGGTGTTTTCCTTTCCCCTAGAGTTCTCCTTATTTAGTGCTGAAAGCCATGATAATTAATGGGAAGGACATGTGATTTAGCCTGTAATAGACTTATCATTTCTTTTTGTTGCAATAATTGTTTTGAGACCTTTTAACACCAAGCCACCCAGCTGTTAAGCTAGCCAATATAAAGTTTCTGTCTTCATTGCTTTAACGGTCTCACATTATTTTTGCACGTACTTGTTGATTTTGTTGTGTGCCTTCAAGTCGTTTTAGAATCATGGCAATCCTAAGGTGAACCTATCATGGAGTTTTCTTGGCATGATTTGTTCAGAGGGGGTTTGCCTCTCTCTGAGGCTGAGTGAGTGTGACTTGCCTGAGGTCACCCAGTGGGTTTCCATGGCCAAGCAGGTATTCAGACCCTGGTCTTCAGATCTGTAGTCCAACACCCAAACAACTATGCCATGTTGGCTCTCACGCTTACTTTGCCAGTGTATGAATGCCAAAAAGAAAGGAGTGGGGAAAAAAAAAAAACTAAGATCAATCGTACATGTGTCATGCTGAATTTTGCAACTTGCTTCCTCAAAGCGAGATAGTTGGCAAATTTACCATATAGTTGAGAAATGTTTAAAGAATACATCTACAGTTACAAAGACATTGGTACAATTTCACAACTGAGTCCTTGGATGTCTTCCTCACTAGCAAGGCTTTAATAAAACAAAATCCCTTTCTACAAATGCTACTGATAGGTGTGCTTAAGTAAGTTCAATAATAATAAAATAGATACATTTTTAATTTTGGAAGATATAGGTATAGGTATTCCATGTGTGTGTGTGTGTGTGAGTGCATGTGTAAGGTTAAAATTTTAAAAATTCCAGAACAACAGAGTACACTGTATGTGTGTATACACAAATACAATTGACAAATTTTATTCTCAGTGTATTTTAAACTCCTAATTGCGCTCTCTCTCTCTCTCTCTCTCTCACACACACACACACGCACACAAAGTACCTTGATACATAAGGCATGGGGCTTATTTTAGGTTTGACTTCCTCCTTCTTTTTGTCTTGTCTCATTTCTAATGGCACTATTTTATGTATGGTTAGATTTGGCAGGAACACTCTCAATCTATTGTCTCACCTTTTTAGCTGCTTTTGACATATCCCAGTTTCTCTCTCTCGTCTTCCCACCCTCCCCCTTCATCCTTTACTTATTTCAATTAAAAGTAGTTTGAACTCAGTTAACGCAGGGGTAGGGAAGGTGAAAGGAGAAGCAGAATCTTGTCTCTCCCTGTAGACTCAGGAAAAAGCAAGGTGCAGCACCATTTTCTAGGTGGTGTGTTCTTCTTCTTCAATAACTTTTGCTCGTTTGACTACACTCCGATATTTCCTGGTCACATGTGTTCTGGTGTTTCACCTGTGAAATGTTGGCAGATATGTGGTCCCATTGTATTGGAATTTAGTCCTAGGTAAGTGTGCACAGATTTGCATCTCAAGTACTTCTTTCTTTTTTTTATTATGTGGATTTTTTTTTCTCAGAATAACTTCAAAATTGCAAACTGAAATATTTGATGGTGAATAAGTCTGACTTGATAACATGACTTATCAACATCAGTTAAGTGAAAGCTTGCTCTGGTATGGATGACATATCAACGTAACGTGACCATTTTGATATGATTGCATCTCTTAACAAAAAAGATAAAACTGTTGCCTGGGGAGAAAGTAAAAGACAAATGAAACATTTGGCTTTGATTTATATATGAAAATGGGGATTTTTAAAAAAATCATGGAGGCGTATTGAGCAGATTGCTTTTTCTAATACCATGTTCTGCAGGTGGATCATAAATTTAAATAGTGCAGAAATATACAAGGTAAACTAGACTAATGGTATACGATCTGAAGTAAATGCTGATACTGCTATAGACCTGTATGCTGCAAGCCAAATTCAAATTCTTATCGAAGTATGGACAACCAGAAGGAGGTTCACCTGCTGCTTCTTCCTCTGCTGGGGAACTAGGGCTTAAACTTTATTTGGGTTACAGTGCCCATCATGTAGATTGTTGGTGTATACCCTCCATCATTTTTCAGATGAAAACTGGGACACTGTAAGTTTGGTCAAGATGTCAAAAATTATTCATTAGAAAGAATGCACAAGTTTGAAGAAGCTTCAGCAGTTTGCTTTTGCCGGAGCCTGCTAGGAAGGGCAAGATTTTGCTCCTTCCTCTCCTCTTCTGGTGAGTTAATTCCTGGTCACCTCTATACTTAGTGATAAGAACTGATTAAAATCTACTAGGTTATCAATTAAGTTGCAAATTTCCTAATGAAAACCATTAAATTTAACTTGAACTTGATTGGCTGAGCTATGTTAGAATTTAGGTGTTGTTACTGATTATTAATTAATTATATTATTAAATTGAGTGATTTGTACAGGATATCAGTAGCAAGGGCAAGTTGGAAATGGGGGTAGTCTTCTTTGCATTCAAGTGATCCCTCTGTGTTCTAAACAAGACACTGCATAGAAGCTCCTCATCTGTTCCAGGAAACTGATTTTGAAGCTCTTAATCCCAGGAATATTGCTGGAAATTATTAAAGAAAGGGGGATGATAAAGAGATGAAACTGTAAGTGTTAGAAAAAGAGGAAACAAGACAGGGACTGAGTGTAGTAAATGTAGTAAAATTGTGAGCTGCATTTTTCAGTTTCATTCTGTAAAGGTTTTGATAGAGGTGTGTTAAGTTTAATTACCTTAAATTTAAGTACCAATTTAAAATAAACCTAATACATTTCTCCTCTTGTGATGTGATTGAAATTTCATTATTATTTTAGTGTATTAATTTTAACAAAATGCATTAACCCTTTTCTACCAACTTTCCTGTCTCTGTCTACACTACACACATAGAGTGGTGTCCTATTGTTTAAGATGTCATATAAGGCTAGGGTATCAAGTCTGATGGAAACCTCTAGTACTGTTGCCCAGAGAAGGAGTACAATTGTATCATGAGCATGCACTGGTGAACAAGGCATAGTGTGCATTGTAAACTAGTGATGTGATCAGGTAGATTCTTCTTCAGGATCAGGTAGATACTTGTTAATTTTCTGGTATTGGTACCCTCTATTGTGGCAGATAAAATTCCTATCACACTAAACATTCAACATTACTTGAACTTCAATAGCAGGTTTTGAAGGCCAAGATCTCCAGTGTGGTGATACACAGTTAATGAATATTAACTTAGGTCAGTGGTTCTCAACCTGTGGGTCGCCAGATGTTTGTGGACTTCAGCTCCCAGAAGCCCCAGCCACTATGGTCAATGGTCAGGGCTTCTGGGAGCTGAAGTCCACAAACATCTGGGGACCCACAGGTTGAGAACCACTGACTTAGGTTAAGCACAGTTTTCTAATGTCATTAGATGATCAGCTTTAAGATAAATTTTTTTAGATTAGTTGAATAAGATGGAAGCCATCATCAATCAGGTATTTTTACTATCACAGCATCTTGGTTTTATTATTTATTTATTTGTTTGTTTGTTTGTTTGTTTTGCAGTCACATTTTTCTCTCTTTGCATTTTATTCTAACAGTAATTACAGGTGATGAGCTGATGTTAAACTGTATCCTTCCAGCTTTCAACTAGGTAAATTTATGCTTAGAGGCAGAGATTGCACATAGATCTGTCATGAAAGGTCCTGAGTATACTTTTCCAAGAAAGCAAATGTCAGGGCATTTTGCTAAAAATACCTGTGAGCCTTATCAGATGGAGGGTTGCATGTATAATACTGTGGAAACATGTCTTTGTAAACCATATTTTTTAAAAAAAACTGCAGGTGACATTATAAGATAAGGTTTTCCTGTTTCCTGTAGGCCTATAAATTAAACTGGGTCAGACCTAACAACGATGACTTCATTGCTTGCATTTATATAGTATGTTTCTGCAGACAACATTGCTGCTTAGTTGTTGTTGTTGTTTTCCCTACATAGATGCTAAAATTGCTTTAATTGACCAAAATTCAGTTGAGATCTGGAAAAAGTGTTCACTTACTAAGTTTACTTTCATTACGTGGGTTTACTGTAGGTAAGACTAAAAACTGAATTTGTCTGGTTTAGCTGCTAATCATTTATTTGGAAATGGGCTTTATGATTTTTGTTTCTCATTAATGCTAATATGTTAATGTTTTTAAATATTTCACTTTCCCTTTCAAATTATTTTAATTCATAATTTTGTTGCTCACATTAATATAGTTTGCATTTATATAGTTTAATATTTGTCCCCCTCCACATCAGCTTCCAAAAGACTAAATATAATTTAGGAAGTTATAATATTTAATGTTTCTTGCAGGAAGATGTGATTTAAAAAAGAACTCACACAAGTTAAAATGCTGATGAAACCTTATGTAATTTGTGGTGGTACTTTAGGTTCAGTTTGCTTCCCTGTCTCCTTTTGATTGTAGAGATCAAATGTGTTATGGGTTGTGTGATCAATTCTAATGTTAGATTTTTGAAAAATGTAAATATATTTTTAACAGTATTTCTAGTGTGTAGAACCAGCCTCCCATCTAACATTAGCCAAATATTAGTGGATGAGTGCCTGTGAGAAAACTTACATTTAAAAAGTTGCAAAGCAAGAGGAAAAACAGAGGATGTGGTTAAAGGGCTTTTTTTTTAAGCACAGACAAAAATCTGCCAGTAAACCATGCCATCTGATTTTAATCTACTAATCACATTTTTTAAAAAATGCAGAAAATTAAGCTCACTCACTCACGCACGCATCCTCCCCTCATCTGGCGAGAGAGTGTTAGTACCTACCAGTGTTAGTACTTGCTCTTGGTTATTTTGCACTATAGATTTCCACACTTCCCAGCCTAACAGTGCCTGACTCAGTTCCCCAAAAGATTACTTGCAACACTGTAACATCTTGTAACTTTTAGCAATGTAGTTCTACTTGTCTCTTAGTAGACATACTTAGTCTCCTTTTGCTCTAAATATCAATGATCAATGGGAAATAGATATACAATCTATAATTACAAATGAGTTGAAAACTTCAAAAAAAAAACTTATAATGTATGATAGACTTTGAAGCTTCCTTAGATGAGATTGACTGAAATTTTTGGTTTGTTTGGTCTGTGGAGTAGGCTATTGCACCTCTTCGACAAACAGGTTGTATGTATCTCCTAATTGAGTATTTCTTGTTCCTTATTGAGCATTCATTTTTTTGTTGGATTTGTATCCTGCCTTTCCGCAAAAAAAATGGACTCAGGATAGTCCCAAATAGGTTTAATCAGCCATCTGTTATATTTATCCCTTATCTGGATCTGCTGCCACTATAAAAGAATGAGCTTCACATCTAGAGGTCTAAATACTTAGATGCTCAGCTATGGAGATGTCCATGCTAGTGCACAGACATGGAAGCATGAGGAAACATGTACAGCCCCTGCTGCTCTTTGAGATACCTTCATGGAGGGAACTTCAGTTGTTCTACAATTCCATGGGCATAAGAATAAAGACATGAGGAACAGAAATCAATTAAGCATATCATTTTAACATCCAAAAATTATATGTAATTAGCTCTTTTTATTATCTTCTGCACTAATGGAGGTAAAATAAAGGAATGAATGAGTGCAGTGTCATTCCTTAATTTAAGCTGTAAATTGCCCCATTGCTTGAAACAATTTAAGTTTTTTTGTATAAGAAATTCAGTAGTATTGGGATGTTGTTTTCCTCATCCTTAGTGATCTTTGATAAACATATATTGCCTGAAATGCATGTTTAGCAATCTGATATGTGAATTGAATTGTACTTTTCTAAACAGATGTTCTGATTGTCTGATTAGGCTCAATGAGCCTCCCTTCCCAGAAGATCAAGACACTTATCCTTTATTGTGCACTAATGATTGAGTCTAGAGTGTAAAGAGAACACAGTATGAAAGTAGACCGGTAGCATGGAAAGTGACATGGATATAACATTAGATAGGAAGGATGCAATTAATAAGTGCTTATATAAAGATCTTGCTACTGAACTTGAGAGTGATATGGATTTTCAGACCAAAGAAGTCCCTTTTGGAGAAAAAGATGTTTTGCATCAGAGAAAACACAAGGACTTCAATTCTAGTTTGATCTTACCACATTCCAGTTTAATCTCACTTGAAGGTGATTAATCCACATCCTTGAGTGTGAATTTTTCATTCAGTAGAGCCTTAAGAGCTGAGTGTTAAGCATTCAAGAAGATGGCCAAGGACCAGCTGAGCCAAATACTTGGACAGCTGGGGCTGTGTTGAATCCATATACTTTCAGGTTTAAGGATGTTTGAACTTTGTGTGGCCTAACTTTGTGTCAGCTCTGTCCCATAGTGGTACAATTTTGGACCAAGTGTAACTCAACTCCTCTTTCACCCAATCCTTATCCATCACCCTTTTGGCTTTTCTGCCAGCACATCTTAGTTGGTGAGCAGTTCAACTGGCAGATAGCAGATTAGCCATCAGAAGAAGTTTATGACTAATCCTAACTCCTTACAGTTTGACCATCTTTAAGTTAAGATTGCACTTCCCTCTCTCCACAGCTGGGCTTTTGTACAGATGTGCCATCCAAAATGGGCACTGCTTTCAGGATTTCACCATTCCATTTATAGTGGTCCACTGAACCCTGGAAAGAGAAACCCCAAAAGCAAAATGAGAAAGCCCTTAAATTATTTAGTTTTAAAATTTGTAACTTTTGTAGAAAATTTCGTACTTTTGTATAAAATAATTTGTACTGTGAGAGAGGGTTGAAAAGTCAAAGTTACTCCTCCTATGTTTGCTGAATGGTTTCAATAATTCAGCCTATATAATTCAGCTCCCTTTTATTTAAATCCTGCCTATAAAGCTCATGCTCACCCAGAGTTTGGCTCATTGGAACATTGTTCAATGTTAAGTGTCTGGTTATACTTTGCTGTTATTTTTCTTTATCTCTATAAGCTTGCTTCAGCTTTGATCACCTCTTAGACAGTCCCCTTTGCTTTCTCAGTTGCAAACTTCCATGTAGTAACAATTACTAGCCAATTGATCAACTTTATATTTATTTTACATATGAAAACCCCTGGTATTGATTTACAATTTACAAGTGAATTGGTGATAGAATAATTTAAAAATATTTGAAATAAATTCGCTTTGTTCTCAGAAAGTGAATTGTTGGTGGAATCTTCTCCACAAAGTAATTCATACATTTTTATTCCCATGTTCCATCCCGGAGTAGGTGACCTGTAGGATCAGAGTTTGTGCTCATTAGATTCAAAATATTTCTCCCCTAAAGTTTCTAAGAAATAATCTATTCATTTTTACTCATTTTTTACTCATTTAGAATTATGTATGGCAAGTTTGTGCTGTACAAAAATCACTGACACACACCCCTTTAAGGTGTAAGTTCCAAAACTCTAGTGTGGGTTTGAGGCTGTTTGAGGATGAGGTTGTTTATAAGTCCTGCTGTATTCACTGCAGCACCCAACCCCAGGTGATATAAAGCATGCAAAAAAGAACTTTCTGTCAGTTTTATTATTTCTAAAAAGGTTCCCCTTGAAGGAGAGGAGTGACCTTGTTCTGCTGAGCTGACATGTGCCATTGAATTAATGGCTGAGCTTTGCTTTAGGGAAGCTTGCAGAAACATTACAACCCTCGTGGCTGAGTTTGCTGTGCACATTAATCAGGTAAACCAAAATGATGCATCAAACGCTCATTTAAAAGTAGTAAAATGCCTCCTTCCTCTCTGCACACTTAAAAAAAAATCTTCCTAAGAATTAGTGTACTGTTGGTCATCGCTTATGGTCAAGGGCGTTGCTCCATGGACACAGTAAAACATAGCAGTAGAGTTGAATCTTTTGTTTATCTCCAGCCACTAAACAGGTTTAAGAAGAAAGTTAGATATAATGGGTTAGGTTAGGACCTTTATTTAATACAAACTTTATCTCCTAGAACATATTTGCTCTAATTCCCATGATCATAAAATTGTTTGGCATTGTGATTCATAACGTGTGGTAACATTGATAACAAGGAACTAAAGTGCTTGATCACACTGTCGGAGAAGACAAGGAAGTAGCTTTCACCATTAATTTAATGGAAACCATGATCAATGGATTCAGACTAGACAACCAGTTTTTCCCTCTTGTGTTGATTTTTCAATGATCTCTTAATGAAGCCTGTGCAGAATTTAATCATATATAATGGCCTAATACACCTTTTCCTTCTGGATCATTTGGCAGCTATCATTACCTGAAGACGGCATTCATTAGAAGGTCCCAAAACTAAGTTTGCAGTAGACACAAGCCATTTCTGCCCTATACTGTTGTAGTGTTATTATTCCACTTTCAACATCCTGTGGAATTCTAGAGTTTGTAGTTTACTGAGGCCAAAGAGCTCTTTGGCTGAAAATTCTAAATGCCCCTCCCTAAACTGCAAACCCTAGGATTCCATGGGATGTTGAAAGTAGAATAATAGCACTATAACAGTGTAGTGTGGAAATGACCTTACTGCACAAACAGAACTTAAAGTGGAAGGTATACAGTTGTATGAATGTGCTCATATACATTCACACACTTAATGAAAAGACTGTTGTGAAAATCCAGCTCTGGATCTCAACAATCCTTAATTGTGAAATCACTAACAATAGATTTTTTCCCCCCAACCTGGTGCCCTCCAGATGTTTAGGACTGCTATTTCTAGCTCTTCAGACTATTGGCTGTACTAGCTGTTGTTGAAAGAAGGTAAAATCTCAACCATGCTGGGGACAGCTGAGCTGAACTAGACTTAGTTTTTCAGTCTTTCATGAATATTGAAATGGATGGTTAAGCCTATGTGCAAACAATGTAAATAAAATAACTAATATGTCTAAAAGTTAGCACCACCAGGGGTATTTATAAAGAATATTGCCTAATTCTTCTTTGTATATTTTTTTAAAATACACCATTGCCTAAAACAGGATTAAGCAAAACCAAGTACTATTGTGTGCCTTCAAGTCATTTCTGGCTTGTGGAGACCCTAAAGCGCCCCTATCACTGGGTTTTCTTGGCAAGAATTGTTTAGGGTGTTTGACTTTGCCCTCCTCTGAAACTGAGAAAGTGTGATTTGCCCAAGGTCCCCAAGTGGGTTTCCATGGCCAATCAGAAATAGCTCAACCACTATACCATACTGACCCAGTGCAGTCAAAATGAGAAGCATAAAGCTATATTATCCAGCTTTAAAAATACAAATTAAAATTTATGATCTGGAGGCTTAGAAAACTCTCTGGAGCATGTTTTGGTGCCAGAATGGACTATAGGAGGAGGGGCCAAGAATCACAAGGCCACCACAAGCATCGCATTTGTTTTAGACTCATGATTATTTTGTAAATATATTTGTTTTTTGGAAAAATGTTTAAGTTTATGTCTGCCTTTTCTCCATGTTTTGCGGTGGGAAATATTTGTCAGGTATCTTTAACCTAGCAGATATCATATAAAATAATTATCCCAAAGTGAATTGGTGTTGTGCCTCTTATAGCTGGATGTGTTCACAAGGCCTTTCCATAGGGGAGTGGAACAGAGAGATTCCATATCAGTGATGCTGTGAAGCAAGTCTGCATTTAATCTAGAGTTTAAAGGAGCTATCCAAAGGCCTGAATATATTTTGGGACACAAGGTTCAGCACCTTGATTAGCTTCTTTACTGTCTGGGATAAGGCCTAAAGTGGATTCACTGCACTACAGACATGGAAACCATTAGCCGCTCCTTCTACTCATAAGTAAATGCCACTGACTTCATTAGGAAGTGGCAAACTATTGCAGCCTCAGATATGTAAAGTATCATTTGGAAAGTGCTTTGATTTATTTTTCCAGTTAGACACATTCTCAGTTTCCAATTAAACAGAAAGATTCTTCTTGATGTCATGACTTAAACTGTTATCTGCAATGAATGTCTGGTGTACTGCAACCAGATCAGGACAGAGTTTTTGAAGGCAATGAAGGCAGGTTGAAGGGAAAAATGTGGAAGGGCTGGACAATTATTCAACATGTGAACAGCTTGCTAAAGTCTTGAAGCAGTTATGTTAAAGTGCTTAGTTCCAGAGGAGTACTTATGATGACGAAACAGCTTGTGATCATGTTT
Organism: Iguana delicatissima; assembly: GCA_948472985.1. Taxonomy (NCBI): domain Eukaryota; kingdom Metazoa; phylum Chordata; class Lepidosauria; order Squamata; family Iguanidae; genus Iguana; species Iguana delicatissima. The sequence continues at coordinate 128,067 of CAOKZL010000478.1, read as the reverse complement.
TTTGAAAAAGATTTTGCACTTGGGACAAATAAAAGCCAATAATGATAATGGTGATGATGATGAAGATGAATATCATTCCTGATCAGAAAGTCAATACAAAATTTTCCACCTGCTTCGTATTTTATTTTGATTTTACACAAAATTCTGGTCTGAAGAGTGCAGAGAGCCAAATTTTCCTGCAATGAATGTTTACCACCGGTACAGTCTAAATAAGCATTGGCCTCCTATAACTCCCATTAATTTTAATTGACCTTCTACAAGAGCAAAACTTGGCATATTAAGGCTGTCTCCCTCACCAAACATTAATGGGCTTGACAGATAATTCTTTAGTTAGCATAACTGAAGTAAGCTCAAGATACAGCTCACAGCTATCTTGGGTCTCGTTCTAAGCACTACTGCCATTAGTTCTTCCCAATAATAGGTGTTCATTATTGTAGTTCAGAACTGTGATACTGAAATTATTTCAGGCAGCTCTTTAGAAGATCAGACCTCTCAGAAACAGGAGATGTATAATAACTACAATATTTTGTTCATATTCCATATCTGTAATTCAAAAGGGAAAAGCCTGATTTCGCTTAAATCAGTTCACAGGCTTCCACTTAGCCCTGGATCTGAATCACAGTTTAAATATCCAAATTTTATTCATCCTATTGATTATCATTTGCATTTTAAAAGTTATAACTGGTTTTGTGTTTGTGTTTGTCAGAACTGGAAGAAATCTTCAGCCAGATTATGCTGGCTAAATTTCAGACAAATAGATGTGAAGCCTTATGTTTTATATACCTTCAAACTGTGATTTTTCTTTTTTTTTTTTTAAAAAAAAGAGGGATTGCTGACAACCTTTTATTTATTTAGCATAACCACATGTAGAATAGTTCAAATTTTGCAAGAGTTGAGCTTTGTTTGTTTTGTTTTTGAATGGGCACTTTGTTTCTCCTTATGCCTATCCTGCACAGTGTTTGTTTTATTTGATGAGAGGACAATTTGCAAATTATATGTGGCATGCAGAGAGTTCTGCACAATTTTAGAAAGGCAAGTCCAAGAACTGAAGAACTGTGATGAATGAAAAACAGTGAACCGTCTTTTCCTCTAAAGTGACATCACATTCCAGAAGGAAAGGAGTAATAACCAGCATTTTGCACTGTATTTTCCAAGCAAGCAACCAAAGTCTTTTCCAGGTCTAACACACTCCACCAAAAACTTTAAACTTACTTGTTATTACATAAGAAAGCTACCAAAAAGCACCAGTGAGTGGACCAGTCCTGAAATCAACATTCCTTCTCCAAAGTTCTGGGTGTGAAGAGGTCTGGTGAAGCCATTCAGTGTGATCAGAACATAGAACTATCAGCCATAAAACCTTTCCCTCTTCCTCACTCCTTTCCCTATTCTAATGTTTTCCTTGTATGTAGAGCTTGGGATAAACTTCTGGAGACATATTGTCAGTGCCTCTGTGTCACTCTGAATCCAGATTGTTAAGGAACCTTTAGGAATCTTTATATTCAGATTTTATTTTCTTCAGGCAAGTCCTGCTACTAATCAGGGATCTCCTGAACCTTGGCCAAACCAGTTTTGAATTCATTGAAATGCAAAACACACCCCAACCAAAGAGGAAATACACATTTAGCTAAGATTTAAAGAGAGACTGACAATACAATTGTTGTTGTATGTCCTCAAGTCATTTCCAAATTATGGTGACCCTAAGATAAACCTATTGTGGGGTTTTCTGAGGCTGAAAGTGTGTGATGTACCCAGGGTCAACCAGTGGGTTTCTATGGCTATGCTGTGAATTGAACTCTGCTCTCCAGGGTCATAGTCCAACATTCAAATCACTAGACTACTCTGATTCTCTGTACCACGCTGACTCTCTGAAAGTACATTATGTTATTTAAATGTTGGGAATTAAAAAAAGAAAAAAGGCCACAGCTGCACTGGCAGCAAGGAATAGCAGAAAAAGTTGGCTGTGGTAGCAAACTCCATGGTGTTTGTTTCCAGAAAGCTTGTTTCCCTTCCTCTAGGATGGATGGCTGTAAATAATTATTTTTTCTATGGCTGAGGTGATTTTCTAAGTCACCTACCTGTTCAAGAGTACCTTGGTTAAGGGGATACTCATTCAAGAAACAAGCTACTTCCTCCCTCTATGAGCACTGAGAAAGTACAACTGCTCTTATTGCTATGTGCGCCATGCACCAACAGCACTGAATCCTTTATTAAATATCCGTATGACCTCCTAAATGTCTCTTGTATGGGATCCTGTCACACTGAAAGGAAAATCATACTGTACCAGTGGTGCTAACACCATGAACTCTATAAACCAATGGATGGTGATGGCCTAAATCCAATTGCTAGTCTTAACTAGAGTAGATACAGTGAAACAGTGGGAAACTGGTAAGTCCAAACTAATGTAAGTTGAAATTAGTCAATGCACTGCCATAGTTGGGACCAGGGCCCTTTCCACACCCTGCCCCCAATCCGCAATGGCCACAGGATCACGATGACGATTCTGCATGACGTTGTTGCAATCCTGTTTCAATCCTGTGGCCACCCAATGTAATAATGGAATAAATCATTGACAGGTTTCTCCTGTTAATGAACCACGATTGCACAGTCTTGCCACCTCCCTCCGCACTTACCTGCAGTGCAGAATGTCAGGAAGTGCAATGCCTGCACTTCCTCCCCCAGTGCAGCCTGGGAAACTGCTGGGGTATACTGTGGAAGGCAGGAGGAGAGCCATCATGCTTTCTTCCATACAGCAGGCAGCCCATGTGGAGGAGAGCACTTCTATTATGCTCCCCTCTCAGGAGAGGCTTTCCCAGATCCCCAAGTGATGGAGTTGACAAAGGGTAAGATGCGGAAATGGCCTAGGATTGAAGTCTATGAGATCTCTTTTGTAGAGGACAACTAACTACTTGAAGGGATAGTCCTCTGTTTTAAAGCATCATCAAGCTATTCTGTTTGAAATAGTGCTTCCCCAAGACAAAAGGGCAGGTGGGTCTAATGGTTGCTTGTCAACAATTAGCACTTGGACTGGTCAGCAAACACACAGCTTACCTAGATACAGTCTTTCCCAGTACAATGAAATGTAGTTTATTTCTATATAAATATTTTCTTCCAAATGTGTATCTGCACATATTACTGACACATGTAGATTTATATAAATTAAATGTCTTCTTTTGGCGTAATGCCTGCCTTCTTTTTTGGTGATATGTAAGTGCTCCTCCTGATTCAACCATGAGTGAAGAAGGCTGGTAGGAATGAAACAAATTATGACACAGCCTTTTGATACCAGTCTATAATCAAAAGGCTGCTTCTATAGATAGTGCCAAGCGCAATGCTTTGAACAAGAAGCAACCTGCTCCACCTCCTCTCTTACCCCAACAAACTATCCAGTCAGAAAGACCTAGGGATTAAAGGGAATGTTTTGGCCCTCTAAGGTCTTGCTTCTTTTTAATGGGCTCAAGCAACCCTTCCCCCTCCTGCAGCACATTTTATGTTCGGGGAGGTTAATTTGCTTAATGTAGCCATTCTGCCAAAAGGAATCACTTAGTTTTATGGGATTCTGAATAGCAGTGTCAAAATCAATGGCCCATTCTCTTCCAAGAGACTTGCATTTGCTTTAAAAGCTTTCCTAAAACTGGAAATAAGGCTTGTGCATTAGACCAATGGCTTCCCCATGCAGAAACTCACTGCAACTAATGTGGTAGGTAATACACACACTAGCAGAAGCAAGCAAGAGTCATGCACCCCCATCTGTTTTTCTGTACTGTTGTCTGGGGTTGAATGCATTTTAAAAAGTGGCATCTATATTGATTATTTAAGGGGGGAGGGGGAAGTTAGGACCAAAAATTGCTGAAATAGCCCTGCTTAATGCCTTCCTGTGCAACAAAACCATTATCTGGAATAGTGGAAACTATCCTGCAATCCTTATTAATGTTTAATAAGGATGGAACTACACAAGGGTACATGACAAAATAGCCCAAGGCCTCCGTTTAGATAGGATATAAGATTGTTGTGAGCCTCTGAAGGAATAACTGATTTCCCTGAGCTCCAACTGTTTATGAGAACAGCAACGATAAGCATTATTTCCCCTCTGCTCCTCAGTGTCTCTCTATTACACTGGCCCTTCAATAACAATGATTCATCGTAGATGCTACCGAAAAGCACTGGAGGTTCAGTTTGTATCATGGCACGGGTCTTATCCCCAGTCAACTAGGAGTGTTGTGCAGCTGCGGTATTTCTCTGTCCTTCCCTGTCTTCCATCTTCCCACAGTGCTGCCTGTGGGGCACGTTCAGCAGGAATGAAAAGTCAGCAAAAGGTGTTAATCCTGTTTGATAGACCCATAATCCTTGGGGCTGTGTGTTATATCACTTGTCAGGATATTGTTCATTGAGTTAATATAGGAAAATCTTTAAATAAAATGTTAACTGTATAGGCCAAAGGGTTTAATCTGTACCCATTAGCTTATATATCAAAGCAGACATGATGTTAAAAGCGTGGAAGCACTAATGTGCTATATTTTAATTTTTTACATTTGTGGGGTAACATTTGGACCATGGAGCACAGAAAGAAATTCCTATGGAGCTTTCACCAATAGAAGTTTTCTTTCCAAGCTAATTGTAGGTTGGGAAAAAGTTATCTAACTAAAGGTGAGAGGAAAATATTCATTTCTTGCTATTGATATGCTATCAATAGTATATCCAGTTGTTCCTGTCCAGAAATACTGGCTGTATTCTTTCAAGAAAAAAAAATCAAGTATGTTAAAAAGTTTATAAGCTCTTTGTGTTTTATATATTTTGACTGTTAGTGAACCAATAAAAAAGAGAATGTGAGACATCAGAAAACAGGGATAGATTCAAACTGCTCATGCCTCAAGTAAACCAAATGAAATCAATAGGAAAAGTTAGATTGAATTCCTATATGCTTGGATGCCATTGCTTGTTTCTAACAAAATATAGTCATTCCCTTTAAATTTGTGAATTTGACCTTTGCAAGCATGATTATTCACAGATCATTTCCTGCCATCTCTGCTGCTGCCCCCCACAATTGTTAATAGTGACTTTGGGAAAACACTGGTATCCATCTTGAGCTGTGTTCAGTTAAGTCAGGCTTAGTCAGAGGTCAAATCGTTTGTTGCTAGGAAGAAATTGAACTTGCAAGATGGCTGGGTCCCTTCCCCTACACACTCACACATCAAGGTGGTGGGAAAGGGGATGGGATGGGGGAAGCAAAAATCAAGGGCATGTGCATGCGTTCCCTTAATCACATGGGAGGGGAGGGATGGGATGCAATGGGATGGGGGAGCATGAGGAAGGAGGGTGCACATGTGCATTCTCTTGCTCACTCACTTGCATGAGTGGAGGAAAGGGATGGGATGGGGAGAACAAGGAGGAAGGGTGTGTGAATTCCCTCATTGTACATACTCACTCATGCTGGCAGCTGGATGAGGGGAAGCGACTGGGAAAGGGGAAGCATAAAGAGGGAGGGAGATCTCCAGGAAGAACAGGATAGAGAGAGGGGAGGAGGAAAGAGCCAGGGCAGATAGGCAAGGTGGTTGTGATGGTGGTTGTGGAAGGACGGCGAGGGTAGGCGGAACAGGCTGCAGCAGCTAGTCATACATTAGTTGCATTCCCTCCATCTGCCCCAGAGATCCACACACAGCACCCACCTTCCCTCCTTCTACTCCCCATCCCATCCCCTTTCCCCCACCCACCCAAGTGGGTGAGTGAGTGTGTGAGGGAAAGGACAGGTACTTTTTTGTGTTTGGGGAGCCTAGAGATATTTGTGGGTTTTTGTTTTTTGTTTTTTGCTGGGGTCCTGAACCCCTAACTCTCATGAAATTGGAGGACCTACTATCCTCTTATGTAAAATTATAAACTCAGGAGAGAATTGGGCATGTTCATCTTTACTAAATTCCACTGATTTCAGCAGCTCTATTTTAGAATGGCTAATTTGTCATCCAACCCTTACACACCACTCCTAAGCATACCTATTAAAAGAGAAATCTCATTGTTTTCTCCCTCCCTCTCTTTCTCTTTCTCTGTTTTTAAAGATGAGTGTCATTTCAACTTCTGTCTTAATCTGTAGGTCAGTTTATGAAGGAGTGGGTGATTGTCAACTAGTCATCCAAATATTAATGTTATGCTGTCTGTAAGTTGTGATATTGCTGCTGCAACAATCATTCTAAGGGAGTATCAGAGAAATGGGACCTAACATAGATAGTAAAATTGTGATTTATGAGCAGGATCATAATAAGATGAGATAATTTCCAGAGTGAAAATTCTCTAGGGAAGCTATTTTGTGAAGTGCAGAGTTAATGTCAATTGCATGATCATTCTTAGAATCACCATTGCTGAACTTGAATGCACACTTGTCACAATGCACAACAGTTGGGAATGTCTGCTTTTTAATGGTGACACTCGTTTAGAACTGGCCATGAAACAATATGAGAACAAACTAGCAAGACAATCCAACTTTTGACACAAAGAAGCAGTGGTGATAGAATTCTAATCCTAGATTCATCATTGCTTTGCACCCTCAGTTTAAGAACTCACCATAAAACCCCGGCAGGAGGAGGCAAATATACATACAAAATTTACTTTAAAAAGTTGTGCATTATAAGTTAGTATGATTTAGTTGATTTACTGAAATTACTTGCTATAGTGTGGATAGAATGTTTTAAATGACATGAGACTGTTTGGAACCTTCCTTTGGGACTGGAGTTTGGATAAAGTCACAGCTACAAGCCTTCAGCCTTGCAAAGTTCTGGTTGCTTCATTCACTGCATCCTTTACAATAATCTCTGAACACAACAAATATCAGTACACAACAATTATCCTATTAGTAATTTTTATCAGGCATCAAATGCAGCATAGCCTACCATTATGAAATATTTGAATCAGTTGATTCAAACAATAAGAAGTTCTTAGAGTATATGAGTAAATATTTATTTTCTTTTTATAGCGTGCAAGTAGCTTTGGGAACTTTGACCATCGCAAACATCACTCAGCATCAAAACCAGATGATTCATCTGAGGTTTGTACATTGCACAATCTAGTTCTTTTAGCCTGTGTCTCTTTAACTTTTGTACAGAAACAAAGCACAGTGTAAAAGATAGTGAAGTTTTCTCCAACCAAGTGAGCAAGACTCTTAATATTTTTATGTTCATTTTAGATATTCAGAGATTCCAAAAGCAGAAGAGAAAAATATTTTCCCCCAGTTTTGGTTGTGGGAAAATGTGTTTTTTCCCAAACCACAAACAGCAAATTGCTGTTTCTGGGCAGTTGTAACTGTCAAAGTAGTCTTTTGTCTAGTGCCTATTAATGATATTATTAGTAACACACCATGCTTTTAGAAGCATGCACAGGCATTACCAAACACAAACTGGGCATTCCTGTTGTATAGGGATCCACAAATCTTGTCCTGATAGCCAGCTAAGCTTTGTTCTAAACTTTGAGACCCTACTCGCCATCTCCAGAAGATGGTGATGGAATCTGCTGATGCTACATTGAACTCCCATGATAAGGGAGTCTCTACCTTCCTTGAGAAAGGAATGAGAGCTTGTATCTTAATTATTAGGCACTCACAAAATGGCAAGAGGTTGTATAACTTTTCAAGTGTCTCAATGCAGCATTAGGGAGAGCCCTTGAATGTCTCTCATGCTTGTGAAGTCAACCTGATATCATGAGAAGGCCTCTCACATTAACCAAGGACACAAGCAGAGAGAGTCCTATATTTTATCTACCTGCTAGCTCAAAACAGGTGCTCACCTGTAGTGATAAGGCAACTGCATTTGTTGAACTCTCTCATAATTGACCTTCTATAGACAAACTGCAGTATAAGTGGGATCCCTACAACTGCTATGAGTAAGCTGTCCCAGATAGACTCCTACGTAGCTAATTCATTATGTACTATCTTTTTATTTCAAATAGCACTGTGAAGTGGATACCACTTGTGATGGTGGAGAACTGGGGCAAAGCAAAACACATAATGGGGGAAGCCTTGGGAAGAAGATGCGTGCCATTTCCATGACCATGAAGAAAAAGATGGGGAAAAAGTATATCAAGGCACTTTCAGAAGAGATGGTAAGTGCAACACTCACATCTTGTGGTCATTTGTGATTCCTTGTGTGTTTTGAGCTCTGTTTTCTAAAGTATTCTGTTTAGTTCACACTCTGCTGTGTAACGAGGAGTCAAAGGATGTCAGTTACTGTCAGCAAAATATTGCCAATATTGCAGTAGCATTTTGAACAAATAGGTTGGTCTGTGTTTCCCAAGCATTTTTGAATGTTGGTACAATGTGTAAGCCATACCAAATCCTCAATCTCTGAAGACTGAGTGAGTGTTCAAAAGGCATTATATGTTATGCCAGTACTAATCTCAACACCAGAATACATTTTAAACTGTTGTTGTTGTTGCTGTTGCTGCTGCCATCATCATCATCACTACCACCATCATCATCTTTTATTTGTATTCCTCTTTTTCCTGGGTTGGGACTCAAACTGGCTTACAGGTTTAAAAAGACATAGTTAAAAACTCATAAAATACAAAAGTTAAAACATAAACAATTGAAAGGATTAAAGAATGGTAAAATACATAATTAAAACTGAATTATTAATCAAAACACAATACCCAGCACATTTCTAACAGACAGACCATGTATAACCAAACATTGAATGCCTGTCTAAATAAAAATGTCTTTATCTGATTATGGAAGGATAGTAGGGAGGGTGCCAGTCTGACTTTTCCAATCATTATGCAGTGGTGGATGGAGTAGGAGTAGGAGGTGATCAGCTATTTCTGTGGTTTCTTTCGAGTAAGGCTTGTAGTGTCTCTGACAAAGGCAAAATGGCTAGGAACTGGGAAAGGTTCATAGCAAGTGAATAAAGTGAACCCACGTTAGGTTTGCCATGCATAGGTGATGTTAGAACAGCTGTGGCCACAGGTGCTATTATGTAGCAACTTCCAAAAGACCCAGGCCAGCAAAGCCAGTGGTGAGGAATGCTAGGAGTTGCAGTCCAACTATATCTGGAGGACCTCACTTTTTCCAGTCCTCTTGTAGAGGGATTGTGGGAGGAAATTCAGACAAGGGGGGCAGGAACTGAAGCATTGCTATACCAGGCAAGAAAAAAACTGATCAATATTGTGAGAGGGGATACTGGGAGATAAAGTAATAAGGGATGAAAAGGGAGTGCAATGACCAAGGTGAGCAGGTCATTGGCTGCATTCCAGCCTGTAGTAAGTTGCCAATTTATGTAATTAGGAGTGTTCATGGCCCAAACTGAGCAGTCATTTCCTCCGTTCCATTTATACAGTTGCTGCGCAGAAAGAATAAACAAACAAGTCCCTTCCCCAGGAAGGGAAGTGGCTGCAGTTTCCCAACAAGGCATGTAGCCTGTCCTCCCATGGTCCCCCTCCCACAGCCCAAGAATCTAGAATACAGAAGAATGGTTTAGGATCAGGATGCAAAACTGTATGGCGGTGGATATTGCTATACATAGCACAATGTAGGAAGATTCCTACTGAATACAGCTCTCCAGGCTTTCAACTAGGAGATTTCTCCAGTCCTCTATGGAGGTTTCAGGAACTGAACCAGGGGTATGCTCTACTGGGTTACGTCATAGGAAATCAAAAGCCCTCAAAATAATTCAGCCTATTCATATCACAGCTAAAAAGTGTGTTGAGAGCAGGAAGGTACATTTCAAGCCCTTCTCAAGCATCCTTGCTTGCCTGGCTGTTCCAGAAATTTTTGCACATTTATAGAGCTAAGGTCTGAAGATGTGTTGCAAGTGCCTTTGGCTGAACATTCTTACAAAACTCTTAATGACTGGGAACCTTGGGAAGGCAAGGATAAATGGGCAAAAGTCCTTAAATGCACCTGGGGCACTGGAAGCACATCTGTGGGCCAGATCCTACCCCCCTTTTTCCTTTCTGTATACAGAACTAAATGGAGCATAATTTCAAAACTGGCAAGTGTCTGAAATCCATCTCAAAGAACCTATGCCCTTTGACCTCCTTTTTCTCATCTGTCTTATGCATTTTATCATGGAAAGATACAACAGTAGAGATGTAATTCTTTATTAAGTTTCTTCTCAAAGGTACCAAGGAGTAATTTCAGCAGTTTTCTTCCTTCTGAACCACACAGTTTCCAAGGTTATTCACAATTTGGGACTCATTTGCACAAAATTTGCATGTGGTTGTTTTCCACATAAAACAAAATCTTCTGTACAGAAAACAGCATTTTCTGTGTGAAAAAAAAGCATTTCAATGCATAAATAATAATTCCTGCTCAGAAAATTATGTTTTCTGCTCAAAACACCCATGTGTGAGTCCTGCACAGAAAACAGAATTTTCTGAGCAGGAGGGTTCCTGTCAGTCCAGGATTCTACACCTCAGTGTTTCTCAACACTTGCAAAACATTTTTGACCACTTTTTGAATATTTTTGAATATTCTTTTTATTTCTATGCAACAGTTGATTGAGATTAATCTGGGCAAAACTGCACATTATATTCATGCTCCCGGAATGGGAACCAATGGACTTTTCCAGTGGATGGAGGAGCAAGAGGAAATGCTGTCTGTTTCCTTGTTTGATGTTTCTCCTGTTCTCTAAACCAACCCCTTTTTGTATCACTATATTAAACATACCTCTGAAGCTCTGAAGGAGGGCATAGATAGCTCAGAAGGCAGTCTGGAGCAGCAGAGAAGTGGTGACTGTCCCATGAGTCATACCCCTGAGTAGAAAATACACATATGATTCCCTTCCCAGGGATGCTAGGATAAGTAGACCTGTCTCTTCTTAAATGTGTATCCATGGGACTGATAATGTTGTCCTTTGTTGTAATAACAATGCATATTATACATACTCTGCAAACTCTTCTTAATATCAGGGGCAACAAGGGAGAAAGCCAGCACAAATTACCAAGGTGTGACAGTCTGGAAGGAGGCCCAAGGCCCAACTAGGGTGCCTATCTTTTTCTCTCTTTCTAAGCAGTATTATTATTACTCCTTTTTTTAAAAAAAATCCATTGTAAAATTGGTGAATTTTGGTGAATTGGTGAAAATTGGTGAAAGCATATGTCCAGTGAAGGACTTCTTCTTATAAACAGCTAAGGCTACGGTCTCCTCCTATTTAAATGTTGATTAAGGTAGGGACAGTAAGAAAATCAACTCTTTCAACTTGAAGGTATGTTCAGCGAAATGGTTCAATAATTTATATTGGGACTGTAAAAATAATAATTAATGATCTGAGAAGTATAACATTGAGAAAAACAAAGTGGCACAATCTGAAGAAAGTATAAAGTAGGCTGTGAAGAATTAGAAAAGGATCTCAAGGCCCTAGAAAATGGGAAACAAAAGAGCAGCTGAATGTACATTAAAGCAATGAGATGCACCTTGAGAAAAAAAAATAGCTCAATTCTACTTATACATTGTTAGGTACTGAATAAGCTATTACTGCCAAAGAAAAAAATTATGGAGTCACCATGCACATTTTCTGTAAATGTCAGTTCAGGTCACTGAAGTCTTGAAAAAGCAAACAATGTTAGTGATTATTCAAGGAAGAAAGAATAATGTATTATAATTGCCTTTATAAGTAAATTGTGCATTCAGACCTGCCATTCCATATATAGCATGTAGCGCAAAACCCCCCCCAAAAACCCCCAAAAGCATTTAAATGTGGATATGTTCAAAGAAGATCAAAAGAAATTCACCGGGCATAGAGAATTTTTTCATGCAAAAGAGGTTTAGATGAAGATAGTACAATCCTATGTGAGTTTACTCAGAAGCAAATGCTACTGTGTTCAGTGGGGATTATTCTCAGACGCATAAGATAGCAATCATTAAGTGCTTTGTGCAGAATGGGATGGTGGATTAAACATTAACACATGGGTCAGTAGATATGAAATAATATTTCTGAATGCTTTTCTGCAAGAAAACATATTTAAATTAGAACATAAAGGAGAAAGATTTCAGTCAAACCTGCTTATGATTGTTCTAGTTGTCTGCCTTGGGTAGGTGTTTAGTTGTTGTTGTTTTGTTTGTTTGTTTTTGCTTTATTAAAAAATAAAACATACAAAAATCTTGTATCTATAGCCTAAGATGGTTAACATTTTATTACCCCACCACATCATTCTGCTGCATGTGCAGACTAAGGGCCCTTCCGCCCTACACTGTTATAGCGCTATTATTCCACTTAGAACATCCTATGGAATCCTGGAGTTTGCAGTTTAGGGAGGGGCATTTAGAATTCTCAGCCAGAGAGCTCTTTGGCCTCAGTGAACTACAAATCCCAGAATTCCACAAGATGTTGGAAGTGGAATAATAGCACTATAACAGTGTAGTGTGAAAAGGCACCATGTTTTAGATGATCATACTTCATACAGTCATTTGAAATGAGGGAGGGAAAAATAAAGACTGGTTGAAAGCGTACAGAATTTTCCCATAAAATGTATCTGAAGAAAAGAATCTACAGGTGGTCAAATAACGGAAAAATACTGGGGGGAAAAAACAGTGCCAGAAGACATGTGATAATGTTTGACAGAGACAGTTCACACATTTACTGATGACTCCGTGAGCAATGTGATGCCAAGACACATGAAAGCGCATGTGAATGAGCCCAAAGCTAATACTAATAAATGTCAAACAGTAAGAATCTCTACAAGAGAGTTCCTGGGGAAATTTACTGGGAGCTTCATTTCATAGGTAGTTACATAAATCATAAAGTTTTTGAGCTTTGTATAATTCTTATCTTGAATGTGCTAAACATCTAAAACCTTGCTGAGGCAAAAGATACTATTTTCTGTGTCACTTTACTTATCCAATTACACAAAATTGATAGCCTGTGGGACAGCTTTGTCCAGGATATCAAAATGGCACAGTAATGCTGTAGTTAGAATATAATACTTGGGAGACTCAGGTTGAAGCCCACACTGAGCCGTGAAGCTCACTGAAGCCACACTAAGCCCAGCTCTCTCTCTCTCTCTCCCTCTCTCTCTCTTTCTGCTTGACGTCTCTCACAGGGTTATGATAAGGATGAAGTGAGTGCCTTAGTCTTATCAAAGGAATACAGGATAAAAATGTAGGATAACCAAACTTTGTCCAGAGCAGCCTTTCATTCTCCTGAATTAGTTGCAGTTTTTAATGGAAGGCATTATCTCTTTATTGACCTGCCTGTTATGTGAGCAATAATGCAATACCGGGAAGAAACTGCTTCCTCAGGTTCCCCTTTTTCGTCAAAGCTGTTATTGCTTAATAGTTTAACGTGCGCAGAGACATAGCATAACACATACCAAGTGGTCTCACTGTTATAATACTACCCACTTGAAAAAGCATTTATGTTGCACATATAAGTGCACCAGATCAAAAAGCAGCTGTCTCATCCCAAGACACATGCTGTAGGGCTTTAGGAGCATCCAGTTCCCTTTTCTAAAAACAACTTTCCCCCGCCCCCATCTTCTCTTCTACTGTCAACAGTAAAGTGCTTGCAGAGACCAGAGTTACTAGGGTAGTTTTTATTTAAAAAAAAATCATGGAGGGCAATAATTCAAGCTTATTTTTTTTTTTAAAAAAAAGTTACTGCTGTATTATGTAAAATCTTTGGGCCTTTCCACACTACACTGTTGTAGTGCTATTATTCCACTTTCAACATCCTGTGGAATTCTGGGCTTTATAGTTTACTGAGGCCAAAGAGCTCTCTGGCTGAGAATTCTAAATGCCCCTCCCTAAACTGCAAACTCCAGGATTCCATAGGATGTTCAAAGTGGAATAATAGCACTATAACAGTGTAGTGCAGAAGGGCCCTCAGTATTACAGCTTTCACATATATGTTTGTTCTCTTGAATTCTGAAATGGGATGTTACCCTGATTTGTGGGGGTCCTGTGAGGGACACCTAAATGCTCTTCAAATTATAAGTTGGGGGAAATTAGTCAAAGAGCACAAGTTAGCAAAGCGAGAGGCAGGGTAACGTGGCAAGATCTTTTACCCAGCGTCTACGGGGTCAGGCCAAGTCAAGGAGCAAACAGATGTGAAATAATAATTGTGGTTTTTTATTAAAATACAGTGAAACACATGTATGCAACACACTCACACAGATAACTATAGAAATAAAGGTTGGAGTGAGATAGAGGGATTTTGAGAAGAGGTTTGGTTGGGGAAATACTGCACCTGTCCTGAAGCCTGGGTAGTCTGAAGATAGAGTTCGTGGATATGAAGGTTCTCAGTACATGGGACTGAGGGGAAGGCTTGCCAAGCAAAGCGGCAGCAAGGAGGTATGGAAGTCAAGAGCGATCCAAAGAAGTGCTCAAAGTCAGGGGTTCTTACAGGGGAAAATGTGGCCATAGGCTAGTTCATACTTGGGGGGAAACAATGAGTTTTGGGCTGTAGACAAAGCCTCCGAAAGGTCAGAATTTAGCATGATTGAGTTAAGTTCGAATTGTTGATAGGGTAGCCAGTATGCAAACGCAGAGTGCTTGACGCTTGAGTATTTGGCTCGTCAAGCTGCCTGCTCGGGGCAGGGAGTTCTTTGTAGGTAGCGTGCATGCATAATGAGGGTACTTGCCGAGAGGTCTCCTGAAGTGGCAGTTTGGCTATTTCTGGCCAGCCTGTATTTGTTCTGAATATTCCAGTGATTAGCGACCGAGTCTGTTTGCGTGCTTGTCTGGGAGCCTTGCAAGCACATGGGAAAGAATAGGTGAGGAAGGCCGAATTATTGATATCAAAATGATATCTGGAATCCCCCAAGTCCAGCTAGAAACTGCGGTAACAGGGAACTATTCTAAAACTGACTGCAGTTATGCAGAGAATTGGCAGAGTGGAGTGAAATATTGTTCCAAGGGTTGAGAATTGCATCTTCTGTGTTAAAATTGCTCTGGTATGAGGCAACCTGATTCTGTTTTGTCTCTGTATTCTGTTTTGTCATATTTAAACAGGAAAATCCCTGGTTTTGGATTTCCCCATAGCCTCACAGATGACTGCTGGTTTCCCTCTCCAAGAGGCAGACCTCTTACTCTCTTCCTTCCTCCTCTCTAGGGGAAGATCTGAAACTCACCCAAGGACATAAGATTGCAATCTCAATGAACATATGTTCTTCAATGGAATATGCATGAATTGTTTTTCCATAATATTCAAACTGATCTCTTCCCTTCCCTTCCCTTCCCTTCCCTTCCCTTCCCTTCCCTTCCCTCCCCTCCCCTCCCCTCCTTTCTGTCCACCTTTGGTTCTAAAGGAAGAAGAAGGAAAAGAACATTCTTGTTCCAACAGAGACAGTGACCCTGGGGGAGGATTACACACAGAGAAGGTCTCCCTGAAGGCCAGTGACTCTATGGACAGCCTTTATAGTCTTAACAGTGGCCAGAGTTCATCAAGTAAGTATCTGCTGAGAAATTTATTTTTCATGGTTGGAAAGAATCATAAGTCTAGGAAAGAGATGACTTTGCTTTTGCATTCAACCTTCACCCAACTCTTCTCTATATTGCTCCTATCCCATCCAAACAGACTAAACACAGCTTGGAAACATTATTTATTTATTTCATAGAATTATAGAAACATTGAGTTGGAAGAGACGTCAGGGGCCATCGAGCCCAACTCCCTGCTATGCAGAAACACCCATCAAAGCATTCCCAACAGATGGCCATCCAGACTCTGCTTAAAGGCCTCCAAAGAAGGAGACTTTACCACACTCTGAGGTAGCATATTCCACTGCCGGACAGCTCTGACCGTGAGGAAGTTCTTCCCAAGGTTCAAGTGGAATCTCCTTTCCTGCAGCTTGAATCCATTGCTCCTTGTCCTAGTCTCTGGAGCAGCAGAAAACTAGATCGCTCCCTCCTCAACATGACATCCCTTCAAACATTTAAACATGTGATCATGTCCCCTCTTAACTTTCTCTTCTTCAGACTAAACATTCTCAGCTCCCTAAGCCATTCCTCATAGGGCATGGCTTCCAGACCTTTCACCATTTTGGTCACCCTCCTCTGGCCACACTCCAGCTTATCGATATCCTTCTTGAATTGAGGTGCCCAGAACTGGACACAGTGTTCCAAATGAGGCCTAACCAATGCAGAATAGAATGGTACCATTACCTCCCTCGATCTAGACACCATACTCCTACTGATGCAACCAATTGTGTTTGTTTTCTTGGCTGCCTCATCACACTGCTGACTCATGTTCGGCTTGTGATCTACCAAGACTTCTAGATCCCTTTCACATGCACTGCTATCCAGCCACACATCCCCCATCCTATATTTGTGCATTCCATTTTTTCTGCCTAAGTGTAGGACTTTACATTTCTCTCTGTTATTTATTTATTTAGATTAGGATTTCCAGAAATCCACAGTTTTTATACTGTCATTCGGTCTAGTCTGAGGATTCAGGGAATAGTAGTTCAAAAAAAAGTAATGTTTCAGACTTAGGTCAGCATCCTGTATAGGTCATCGTAAGACAGTAATTCCACATGAGGAACTAAGCTACAGCTGGCCATTCGCCAATCCCTGCCATAGCGCCACTACAGCTGTTCCCCGTGGCTATTCCTTTAATGGAGAGCAGAGGGAAACTGCAGAATTGTCTGTCTATGTTCCCATAGCCAGATCAAAAAAAAAAAAAAGATTACATTATCTGCTGATCCATTTGGGTCCTCCAGAGGTCTCAGAAGATGATGTAAGCATTCTGGATCTGGCTAGAGGAACATAGCCAGCTGCTTCTGTTGTCATCCCTGCTGCTCTTCACCAGACACAGAATGGCTGGTGTGGACAGCAGTGGCTGTACTGTAATGATGGCAGTGGGGGGTGGGGCTTGGTCAGTTTAGAGGGAGGAAAAGAATACCAATCTTTTCATTGACCAAAATCTGGCCGCATGCCTTACATTGTCTGGATAACAAACACTTGGGGAAGAGGACCTCATTGCTGTTTGCCATGAGGAACAAACTTGATACTAAATGGTTGCCAGATGGTCTCACCTCCCTCAGAGCCAGCTAGGTTGTAGGTGCAGGGGCATTTTCTGAGGATGGTTTTAATTCCAGTTGTTGAATATTTCTTGAGTCTTAAATCAAATTGTATGACAAGTGCAATATAAAATGAAATGCTTTATAACATTACAACACTTAAATAGGAAATTAATAGCCACAGGGTTCAACTCCAAGTTAAGCGTGGTTGTAGTGGGTTGAAGTGCACCCTTAGGGACTGATTACACATGACACTAAATACATAATTAGAAATTATAGCAGTTTTTTTTTAATTTACTGGATAACAGGTGCAGGCTAAGTTAACTCTATATGCAGCTGTAGTCTGACAAAACATGGCTGTGAAGTTCGACAGTGGGGGGAACGTGCTTTCACTGATACTTACTACACTTCCTATCATCAAGCTTCATCAGTTTCCATAGCAATATATTCATCTGGAATTTTTCTTTGATTTTGTTTCCTTCTAGTAAAAATTGTTTTAAAGGAATTTCTGGAAGACACATTTTTATTGCCATACTTTTAATGCCATCATTTAAAAATAAGAAAAGAAAAAACAGAGAAATCATATTTTTTATGTTTAGATCACTCTTACTATCATACATGCAAATGGAGCTAGACTCAAAGGGCATAGTGGTCTCCTCCAACTCTATGATTCTATGAAGTGGTGAAGGAACATGAAAACAGCCTATGCTATGTGCTAAAGAGAAAGTAAGAATGAGCAGAAAGCTAAGGAGAAGTTGACAGCACAATCTCATACATGTCCGCTCAGCAGAATTTCCACTGTATTCAGTAGGCTCACTCTCTAGTTAGCAAGTACCAATACTGGTCTGCACAGGCAATAGACTGAAGCTAGGCTATCTCTGGCAGCAGATCTTTTTTGTGTTATGAAAGAGCTACACATTTTTTGTAACTTATTATGTTTGCATTTTTATTGCTATATAGGGGGATAGGCAGCTGGGAGATTTTCTGCCTCAGGTGCCCAAATAAATTTACTGGCCTACAGTACTGTGCATCTTGGCTTTGGGAGTGCAGAAAGGCACCATTTGCTGATCTAATTCTGACAGCAGAAAGTCAGGGCCTGGCAAATGTGTAGGATTGCAACCTGAATCTTTTCTTCCTCTTTACAATGTACATCAATAAAAAGTGTGTCCTAGGACATGTTCAACCTGATTGTCAATGCTCACAAAAATTATGGATGAGCTACAATCTGGTGAGACACATTGTTCAAAAGGCAAGCATCAATAGAGATTTTCCTATCGTAAGCTTTCACTGAGAAATTCTTATATAAGCTTTTATATTGTCATTCTGTCTAGTTGAATTGATTAATGACATTAAAGCATCCCATTTCAGTCTTTTGAGCTAAAGCATAACTCCACTGTAAAAGAGAATTGCTCACTGACATATCAGTTCCCTTTCACGTCCTCGGTCTAGGTTAACTGTATTTCCAAAGAAACATGGCTTCTGTCAATTCTGTCAATTTAAGAGCTCAAATGCAGAGCAATATTCTGCAGGTGCTGTTCTCTGTCAGAAATGCAACAGTAAACTTATACTGAAGAACTAACTTATCCTGACATGAGCTCTCTCACTCAGGCTGGTCTGGCCATTTCCTTTCTTTCTTTTTTCTTTCTTTTTCTTTTTATTTACTTGAGATTTGTTATCTCATCAAAGCATGACTTCATAGAGCCCTTGAGGCAATTCCCAATGTGTGAAACAATACTAAAAACAGTATGAAGATTATACCTGCTTAAAGTATACATGTTAACAACATGTCACATAGGCCAAATGCCGTCCAAAAGGGCATCTGGAGTGTCATGCAATTGTGAGGGGCAATCTGCATGACGCATTCACAATCGTGCAATGCTCCAAGGTTGGGCAGGTGCTGCTTGCGCACTTTTTCATTTTTGGCTTTCAGCTGAAAATGGTGCATGATCACTCATTGCTCCAGGGCCCCGTGCACACTTGCCATGCGTGCGGAGCCTCCGGAGCCGCAGCAGTTGTGCTTCCTGCCCCAGTGCAGCCTGGGAAACTCGCAGGCTGCGTTGCAGAAGGAAGAGGTGGGGATCTCACACCGCCTGCTCAGGAGCAGGCAGCTCATGCAGAGCTAAAGCAGCGGGGATGTGAGAGCCTCTCACTGGAGGCTGTTTGCATGATCCCCGCAACCCAGCACTGCAAAAAGGTAAGCTGCAGAAAGGGCCATAGATTGCAGAAGTTTGGTTGGTCCCCTCTGTTCTCTTTCAGCCAGCCAGTAAATACCTTTTATTTAAGCAGGACTTTGGCTCTTTCCTTGTTGTGGCAGAAGGTACTTTAAATAAGGAATTCTGGAGTTTTATCTTTTTCATTATGTTTAAACTTCATGTTTTAAATATTATTCTCATCTAATTGTTTTCTAAAACATTTGTACTAACAGGTTTTTTTAGCTGTACAGTTGGTCCTCCACATTCGTTAGGGTTAGGGGCACAGAACCCTCACAAAAGTGGGAAAACTGCAAATATCAAGGTTTGTGTGTGTCTGTGGGAAAGGGCGGAAGCATGGTAGGGGGAACAGGCATTGAGCATATTATCCCTTTACTTCCTCTTCTCTCACTCATTTCCTTTGTTGGAATTTGGGGGGCAGCTTTTGAAGAGGATTTGTGGTGCTGAGAAACTGGGCTGCAAGCTGTCTCTAGCTGGCCAGATAGTGGTGGAGGGAGAGCAGGACCAGAAGCAAGTTTTCAAAGGGCTGTGCAGCCTGATCAGAGCTGTTGAGAGAGAATGTTCCCCCAAAAAAGAAGCATTTGGGGTTGGGGGGCAGGAGAAACTCACAAATAATCAAATCCATGAAAGTGAAACCCACAAAGGTGGAGGGCCAACTGTACTTTGTTTTAATTTGTTGCAAGATGCCTTTGGTCCTGGAGAAAGGTAAGATATAAATAAATACAGACATGGCTCAGTTAACAAACCCTCAGTTAACAAACAAAGAAACAAATTTTTACTATTTTTAAGCGAAATCTCCCCTTTTCCTTTGCCTATCTGGATGTTTTGCAGCGGCAGCAGCATTGGGAGAATAGTGAAGGAGGGCTGGAGGAACATAAACATTTGGTGCTGGGTTGCTGCAACTTGTCTGCAGTAAATAATGAAGTAAAGCTTGAGCAGGGGAAGAATGGGATTCTGTTCTAACCAGTCCTACTGTGTATGCCTGCCTACAGCAAGCAAAGTAAACAACAGCTGACTCCAGAATACTTTACTGTGCATGGATAAACAGAAAAACAAAGACAAAATGGGAAACCCGATAAACCTGGATATGCCCAACATGTTAAAGGTGATCTATAAGTTTGATCACCTAAATAGAAATCATTAAAAAGTGAAGGCTAGTGAAAGAAAAAAATCATCCTTGGATGCGTTTCAAGCAGCCTCTAGAAGGTTCATTATATTTGTATTTGCTTAAGCAAGGCTTATCTGACCTCGTTGCTTCATTTCACAGTGCATATTGTTAGTTCTGGATAAAAATCTTTTTTTTTTTTTTGGAACATATTGGATTCCTCTTCTCTTTTGTGGTACCAGAACTTATCCTTATTTTTTCCATGTTTTTTCTACCTCTGTAACCAAATCTTCTGTTAAAAGTAGTAATGCCCAGGAGTGCATTTACTTTCTTAATTGAAGTGTACCATATATAAACGATGAATAAATAAGTAGACGCAGACAGAAAAGGTGTCTGTTAGATTCAGGAAACTTATACCAATATGACCTTCTATAACCAGCCAGGAAAGCCTGCTAGAATAAGATGTTTGCTTTCATTAACCACCGTAAGAGGGGGTAGGGAAGAAAAGACACTCCAGACATTGTTGGAGTACTATTTCTTTAAGGCCCAGATAGCCTGACTCATGGTGGGGGATAATGAGTAGTTCATCAACATCTAGAGAATCATAGTTTCCCCTTCCATTGCTTTTTAACCTGACTGGGCTTCTTTTGGGGAAGAAATTGAGCAGTGAGCTGCCACAGCTGAAAACAGCTTCATTTGTGTTGTAGTTATTACAGCCAATTAAAAAGATGGGACTTGCAGCAAGTAGTTAGATCACCATGGTAAGAAGGAAGGGGATTTAGTGACAAGGGCTACCACATTTTGAATTGACTGAATATTGTGCAGATCTTTTAAAAGCAAGGCCACAGAGAACACAATATAGCAGTCCAGCCTAGTAGCTACCAAAAGAAAAAAAAGGCTTGGTAGCCAGATCTTCAGTTTCTAGGAGTAGTTGCAGCTGCCCAACCAGCTTTTACCCAGGTAAAAGGCCTGCTTGGTCACAGCCATCCATTGCAAAATAATACCTTCAAGTTATTCCTCTGATTCTTCAGGGGAATGCAACCTCTGCTAGAACAAAGATTTTATCAACATCCAGATGTTGATAAACCTCCTGCAATTAATGTTTACCTTATCTGAACTGTGCTTTGGTTTATTGACCTGATCCAATCCCTTGTTGACAGCAGGCATCCATTCAGAACTGTATTAGCACACTAATAACACCTTACCCCAACTACTGGAGTGATTTTATGGGTTTGGAGCACAGTGAAAACCATGAATAACTTCCCTTCACCTAACAGAGCAAGCAAAGGAATGCAAAACTATTCTTTCCCTTCCTATCAGTCTCCCCTCCCACCCCCAAGTCAGGGGAGAGAATGTATGTGCCTTCTGTCTCCACACCCTTTCCTGCCTTCCTCCTGTTGTTTGCCTCAGCGAGGAGGGAAGGCAGGTGCATGCCTTCCATCCCTGCACCTTTCTGTGCCCTCCTCCTGTGTTTGGTCAAGCGGGGGGGGGGGAGGCACACACCTTGCGAATAATCAAATTCATGAATGTCAAACTCCCAAACATGGAGAGCCAACTCTCTTTATAGAGAAGGGAAAGTGGAGACATTGTTGGTAGCTCGGTTCCTGTCCACTGTTGTTCACATTGCTCTTCAAATTTAGTGGGTGATTTTGTCTAACCAGGAAGGTTCTTCTGTGTTTCTCCCCTTCTTGCGTGTTTCTCCTCTGGAAAATGCTCCTCCTTGTACATAGAGTAGGGGTGATCAAAGGGTGGCCAACAGCCCACATGCAGCCCTCCAGATCCTGAAGTACACCTCCATAAGCCTCTGGAGTGTCTCTTGAAAAAGCTGAGAGATCATTGCTGTTAGAAATATCCAGCATTGTTTTGCCATAGCTTGGCATAAACAGTCCTCTGCTTGTCATAGCAACCAAGATGTTCCCAAACCTTTCCACCCCTCCTTCCATTCCCTCACTGTAGTTCCTGATTAACTTCTTCACTGCTCATCCTCCCTCAGTCCCTGCCAACTCCCACCCTTCCTTCCTGAAAAGATAATAGTCAGATAATTAAATAAAAAAGGGCATCCCTGGAGTAGTCCCACATACCAGAATGCAGCTCATAGCCTCATTGCAGTTCCCCACCCTGGTGTAGAGATAATATAATATAATAATACTTGGAGAAGAACTGCAGAAGTTTCTAGAACTGTACCATCGCCGCCACCACCACCACCACCACTACCACCCCCCATAGGTTCCATAGGGCAAGAATGCTATAGTGGAACCTAGCCAATAATTATTTAGATCCAGCAGTTAGTTTCTGAGCGTTTTTACACTCTGGAAGAGAGCACCAAAGATAAGATGTCAACAGTCAGAATGAACTTCAGGCTCCATAGATGAATCAGGGCCCATTCACACTATAAAATTATAGGACTATTATTCTACTTTAACTGTGGCTGTTAAAAACAAGTTAAAAACAGTTTTGAAAACATATTTAAAATAGCAAAAGATACAGAGATACCACCATTAAAAGCTCTGCCTGCTGCAACAGCTTAAAACCCAAAGGGCTGCCTAATTAAAAAGGCCTTTGCCTGTACTGGAAAGACAGCAGGAAGTGGGCCAACCAAACCTCCTATGGAGTTCCACAACTTGGGAGCAGCCGCCAAGACAGCTGTCTCCTATGTTCTCACCAAATGTGCTAGTGATGGTGGTGGGACCAAGAGAAAGTCCTGCCCTACAGATCTTGAAACTTGAGCAGACTCATATAGGGAGATACAGCCTTTCAGATAGTTTGGACCAAAACTTTATAGGGCTTTAAAGAACATAACCAGTATTTTGAATTCTGCCTAGAAATGAACTTGTAGCTTGTAGAGCTGTTTAAACAAGGGAATTATTTGCTCCCTATAACCAGCCCCAGCCATCAGCAGCCTGACTGCAGAATTTCAAATCTGCTGATGGGTCTGAACAGTTTCAAAAGATGGACCCACACATAGTGTGCTACAGAACCCCAAATGGGATATGATGAGGGCATGTGTCACCATAGCCAGACTTGACATCTTAAGGAAAGGACATGGGTGGTACACCAGTTTCAGACACACTCCAAAAGTACCCAAGTACCCTAAAAGACCCAAGACTAGCTTAGTTGTTTTTAGAGGGGGGAAAGGCAGAAAACTGTACACAGTTGTCATACAATGACAATAAATTAAGCAACAAAAAATGTCACCCTTACATGACATCCTAAGTAACTGCCTGAGGCAGCTGCTTCACTCTGCCTGATGACTCTTATTTTGTGGGTGCAATCCATGCTTATTGAAAGAAATAAGAGGATATCTTTAAGAACGTTCATGACCTGGAAACCATGTTTATTCTTCTGCAGTTAAGCAGCAGCATCATGTGAACTATTTTCTTGTTCCATTATCTCTGTCAAGATGCTGAAGTTCTTATCTAAAGCACTTTTGAATGGAATATTGCAGTGCTTGCTCAAGTATGCTGATGCAAGATGGTTCAGCAATGACAAAATGACAGAAATCCAAAACCCAAAAGTTTCCCCTCTGCAATGTGTGATTACAACATTGCTGCTAGTGTACTCAAAGACGCTTGGGGTTAACTTATATTCCCGCTTACCTGAACTAAGATGAAACGTTCAACAGCATATTATTTAAATAGTACTTTGACAGTACCCATTACTACATTTCAGATCTGAGGAAAATTTTAAACTCCATTATCGCCATAGCATTCTGCCAATATGACCCTTTGATTATTTTATGGGCATTTGTGCTGTTTTAGGACTTCCTGGACCAAATTGGCCATTTCCACATTAGACTGCTATAGTACTATTATTCCACTTTCAACATCCAATGGAATCCCGGAGTTTGCAGTTTAGGGAAAGGCCTCAAAGACCCCTCCCTAAACTGCAAACCCCAGGATTCCGTAGGATGTTGAAAGTGGAATAATAGCACTATAACAATCTAATGAGGAAATAGCCACTGTCCATCTGTTGGCATATTATTTCAAGTAAAGAGTATCCTGCAGCATATGTTAATTAATCACATGGGGCATGATCTAACCAAAGCTAAGGGCTGTTAAGTTCCATCGATTTGAATGCAATGGACCTAAAGCATGCTTAACTTTGGCTGAATCTCCCTTCCATCTCATGTAAGTAGACAACATAAATATTTCTCTTGTAGTTCCAAGTATCCATATTTTCCCAATGATTTCCTATGGAGTTGTCTGTCTTCACATGGTATCGATCTTTGATGCTATATAAGACTGAGCATTCTTATTGCTTTCAGGTGGAGTAACAAGTTGCTCAGATGGGACAAGCAATAGGGACAGCCTGAGGCTTGATGATGAAGTCCCTTACACTGGACCATTCTGTGGCAGAGCCAAAGTACACACAGACTTCACACCAAGTCCTTATGACACAGACTCTCTCAAGATCAAGGTGAGGCAACTCTCAGGTTTACTTTTTACATGTTGATATCTTAAACCTCTGCATGTCAGATCAAAACAGGACACAACTGACAATCACCTGGCAGTTTTTGTCCTAGTCTTACCTTGTAAGGTGCCGTCAAACATTCTGCTATGGTGTGACATGAGTTACAGTCGAAGAAGATGGTGTGGGGAGCCGTGTTTCACTTTTCCATATTAGCAAAGACAGGATGATATCTTGTACTCATCTTTCAGCAGTGTGGGGCATGATTAAGTGCTGCTTCACTCCTGACTGAGAACTCTGAAGTAATAATTTGAGCCCCAGGACAAAAGAGGGTCTGCTTGAGCTGTCAGTTTTTACCAGAGCATAACAATGATGAACTCTCTGTTAAAGTAGATAAAGGGAAAACCAATAGCTGCATTAAAACTTCAATAACTTAATGCAAATGTTCCAAAACTAGGAATTACTGCTATGAAACATTTGGATCAAGAAATATTTCATAATTCACATATGGTATAATTTTGGCTTGGATGCAAAGGTGTGAGTAGAAAAGTACTTCTGCTATTGGGAAGTGTAAATTCCCCCTTTCCTACCATTCTCTGAAAGATTCCCCACCCCATGGAGCAGATTGGAAGAGGTAGCAGTAAGCTGCAGCAAGCAGGAATAAGAGACAGAACACTGTTTCTTGAATGGAACTTCATTTACCAGGATTTGAGCCAGTGAGAAGAGGGGAATGCTCCAAAGAACTTAAAATCAACATCCCTGAATATAACTTTAGTCACACGCATTCGGCAACTCAAGAGACATGAAAGTAGTGTATAAATGATGCATGATGTGGATAAAGTGGATAGGAAGATTTATTTTTCCTTCTGTCATAATAGTAAGCATGGGATCATCCAAGGAACATGAATAGTGGGACATTCAGGACAGAGAAAAGGAAGAATTTATGTTCTAATGTGATATGTAAGAAAGAAATTGCCAAGGAAGTTCAGCACAATTATATTTGAGCTTAAAAAGGGAAACCTCTCTAAAATAAAGGAATTAGTAAAAAGGAAGTTGAAAGAGGCTAAATTTCTGCAGAATGCTTGAAGGCTTCTGAAAACAACAACGGGAGCTGGGCTCAAATGTAGAAGTTGTACAAATTCTAAGAGGTTACCAGTATAATTAACAAACAGTATCACGGAGGTGGAAAGTTTTCTTTGGAAGAAAGGGGGTTATCACCCAGATTAGGAGAACAGGAAAGAAAATTAACATGCACAAACAAAATGCAAGCAGACCTTAAAGAAGTTTCTAAAGCATGCAATGGAACATATGAAAATCGTCTGTTGAGCAGTAAGCAGGCCAGACTTATTGACAATTTCAAATTGAGAATGGCTAAAACAAGAGAGAATGGCTCAAGAATGGCTTAAAAATGGTTAAAACAGAACAGTACTGTAAAGCCCTCCAAATGAATCCATCTTAACTTTAAAAAGCAGCATATAAATTGCAAATATTATTTACACAAGTAATGTCAAAGGATGCTTACTGGGGCAAATAATCATATATTGGGGGATCTCAACTGGCAGTGACTTAATTAAGTCGAAAGAGATTTTGTGCTTATGGTAGGTGGTTCAGTAAAAATGCTGAGCTGGTATGCATCAGCAATAGAGATGTGTACTTTCAACTACTTTATCTTTACGTGACAGGGTGAACAATTTATAGACACTTCTTCCAGTTGTGTGAGAAAGTGACTACTTTAGTGTAGTTTCTGCTTAGTACGCAAACATTCTGAAGTGTTTTGGGAAATTATTCTGCAAAGACATGCTCTTAGGTTTTATGTGTGAGAATCATGTTCCTTTTTTCATATGCAAAAAAAAAAAAGGTTTCATGCAAAAAAAAAAAAGTTTCTAGAAATACACTTTTGTCTGCAAAATTGGTATTTCTGCAGTGAAAAAAAAGCCTAATTGGAATACTTTGGAATGTATGACAGAAATTAGATCTTATTGCTTGAAAAGTTGTAGAAAAGAACCCACAAAACATCAAGGAGAGGAACCTATGGGGAAATGTTACAATGGTTGTGGGATCTTAACTGATAAAGAATGTATAATATTATACATATAGTGGAGAAAACAGACTGAGAACGTTTCCTTCTCTCATAAAGCTAAAACCTGATCAGGCTCATTACTGAAACTGAATCATAGTAAGTTCAGACCAGATGAAAGGAAACATTTCTTCACTTAGTGCATAATTGAACTATGGTGTCTGATACCACAAAATGTAGCCATAATTATTAACTTGGATGACCTTGAAATAGATTAGAAAAATTCATGGAGAATGAAGCAATGTTACTAGTCACAATGGCTAAACACTGCCTAGTCTGATCAGAGATACTATAGCTCTGAATGGCTCTGAGTACCGGCTCCTGGAGAACACAAGCAGGCTTTATTGCAGCAATCCCCTTTTGTGGACCTCCCACACATCTGATTAGCTGAAGGAATGGAACACTGGGCTAGACAGGCCTTTACTCTCCTTATATTCATAATTTGGGGTACTTCTCCTTGGCATTTATTTGCAGCCGTAGCTTCTCTGTTTCATGTTTTAATATTTTCTGCTTCTCTCTTCTTCTTCTGCCACTTCCTATTCAATTTTGTTACTGTCCTAGTGAATATTCTTGGATCAGACATTCTTAAAGAGTCTTTATTCAACATGAGAAAAGAAAAATTGCATTAGACTGATCCTCTCTATCTCCTATCCATTTCCTTTTGCACATGGAGGCTCTCCATGCAATTTAGAACTCCGGAAAACCAAGCTTCTAAATCAGGTGGAGGGCCTCCATCGATAGCTGAGGCAGTCCTCTTCTGACTGCTATTCTCAATGTGTAGCAGGTACGGAATTAGCAGTAGAGGGGCAGAGCTAGTATATCTCCCCCTCCTCACATGTCGAGTAAAACACCTTGAGTTGAAATCAAAGCCTTGTTTTGAAAGCTTTTGTTTTTCTGCACGTTGTTTGAATTACAGTAGTAAATAATTCATTTCCTATGTGTCAGTGGTAGCTCTGATCTCCACCGATACCTTAGAAATAAATAGAACAAGCTCTATTACATTTTAATTGAGTTATATTTTCTCTCTGCATATATATGTATCCTAGGGGTTAGATGACACTGAAATATAATAACTGTGTCAAATATCCTGTTGTCATCAGTCCCCTTCAAACTTTACTGGACTGCAGTAAGAAACTTGGCTTTCCCCAATCTGGTGCCTCCAGGTATATTAGACTACAGCTCTCATCATCGCAGTAGTTTGGGGCTAATGAATGTTGTAATCTAACACATCTGGAAGGTGCCAAGTTGGAGAAGGTTGAATTGATATATCAACTGGATTATGTTTGTCTATCCTTTTTTAACTTTTTAAAAAATGTTTATGTGTTACAGTAAGCTGAGCAAAATGTTCATATATGCATGGGGAGACTCCTATTTCTCTTTGATATAATGTGACCCTATTCTGGAATAACCTGTGGCAATTTGGCCTTGTTACATACAAATAATCTATACTGTTTGTATCTTGTGTTTTATTTTTCACCTCCTCTTCTTCCTCTTTCAGAAAGGAGACATAATTGACATCATCTGTAAAACTCCAATGGGCATGTGGACGGGACTGCTAAACAACAAGGTGGGAAACTTCAAATTCATTTATGTGGATCTCATTGAAGAAGAGAGTTCCACACCTAGAAAGAATAAACCACACAAGAGGAGTAAAAGGGCCAAGCCTAATTCTCTGCAAGAATTGCTGGAGCGACTTCATCTCCAGGTTAGTTGAATGCTGCGTTTTCTTTGGGTTATGTATCTTTAGCATATTTTATTGTATTTCTATAAGTTCAGCATTTGTGCATTCTTTATCTGCAATCTGACATTTTGCATTAAA
This sequence comes from Iguana delicatissima, assembly GCA_948472985.1. Classification (NCBI taxonomy): domain Eukaryota; kingdom Metazoa; phylum Chordata; class Lepidosauria; order Squamata; family Iguanidae; genus Iguana; species Iguana delicatissima. The sequence continues at coordinate 99,523 of CAOKZL010000478.1, read as the reverse complement.
ACATAGTAATTTTTATATAAAATATTTTATTTAAAAATTAAATATATGTTTATGTACATGGAATATTTGTTTTCATATTTTTATGTAAAATGTTGTTATTATTTTTGTATAAAACCTTTTTAAACAGGTTGGTTGAGTTCCAGTCACAATCTATTTGTTTGGGAGTACTATAGTAGAGTCAGGCCATTTCCACACTAGACTGTTATAGTGCTATCATTTCACTTTCAACATCCTATGGAATCCTGGAATTGGCTGGCCCCTCCCTGAACTGCAAACCCCAGGATTCCATAGGATGTGGAAAGTGGAATGATAGCGCTATAACAGTCTAGTGCGGAAATGGCCTCAGTGTGATATAGTGGTTTGAGCATTGGACTAGCACTTGGGCACACCAGGGTTCAAGTTCCCATTCAGCCATGAAAACCTGCCAGGATGACCTTGAGGAAGTCACACACTCTCAGCCTCAGAAGGATGCAATGGCAAACTCCCTCAGAACAAATCTTGTCAGGAACAACTGAGAATAGGTTCACATTAAGGTCACCGTAAGTCAGAAACAACTTGAAGGCACACAAAAGCAAACTACAAATAGATGTATTGCATCACCTAAATGTAGATTTGTCCTTTTATTATTTCCCTTGCAGAAGACCACAAGAAAGTTTGGCATTTTTAGCTTAAATTGATAGTTTGTTTGACTTTTGCAATCAAATTGCACCATGATATATCTGAGTAGTTGTTTTTCAGATTTTCACCAGTTTGGTTATATACACAGATTCAATCAAGCAGCCTCAAAGAAACTAAATACCAACCAAATATGGGAGAAAAGGGTGGACCTAACATACAGCCATTCTTATCTGATCAGGTGTCTGCATATATAATTTGGTTACTTGAGTAGACTAGGATCACAGGTGATGATACATTGTGCAGTATAGGGAAATATCCAGCATTGTTTGCCATAACTTGGTATAAAGAGTCCTCTGCTTGTCAGGAGTTTATGAGCAAGACTAAGTGGTATACTGGGGACTGTCATTTGTCAGAGGCCTAAGTAGCATTGATACTTTATCCCCACTAAGTGGATCAGCTGAGCACACAGAGGAAAAAAGATGACAAGGTGACTCCTTGTTTTTCATTCTTCCTTACTTTGAAAGAAGAACTAGCAGAAAGAAGCCCTTTGGAAGCTCAGTTCAAGATGGTTCAAAAATCACTTTCCACTTTCTGTCCTCTTGCTCCCCTTACAGGATCATTAGGCAAACAGGATGATGCCACATCATTCTTCCATTCAGTTTTAATGCAAACGTACAGATAGTCTGTCTCATGTATAAGGATTTGAGAAACCTGCAGGATTTGCACTTGTACGTTTCTCTTTTTATACTACAGTCATTCTATAAGGGCTTGCCTTGAATTAGGCATTTGCCCCCAACATCCCACATCTTGTTTAAAAAGAGAAAAAAAAGTATCGTTTAAAGCAGAAAGTCTTTATCATGAGTTTGGCAGGTTTATACTTACTGTTTAGTTAATAAAACCTTTCACTCCATTTTCTTTATGTACTAAAAAGAACAGTTTGTGGCTGATTTAAATGTAGTTCCTAGGGTATATAAAACCTGCACATTTACCATTACAGTTACATTTGGGGAAAATATTACAACATTGATATAAAACATATACGCAATGTTCATATGGTCCTTCACAATTACAGTGCCATTTTCAAATGTTAATTATTGTGCTTAACCTTGAACTGTTAAGTAAAACAAATGCTTTTCTCTCACATGCAGAGGCTTCAGACATGTAAGCCAATAAATATGTACCATGCAGCTAAGTCAAATGTCTGTGCTGCCACGCTTTATGTTGTGTGCAGAAGTGCAGTACTGCTTGAAATGACAGATTTATAAATTACCCTGTTGACATTATTTTCCCTACAAACTAGATATAAACATTTTTCTTTGCATAATATTCAGCTATGATTTGATTAAGAAAAACAGCAAAGGGGACTGTAAATTAGTGTAAAAATAGGATACAGGGTCTTAGAGTCTGGGATTTGTCCCACTCTAAATTCATAGATCTTTTTCTGAAAATTTAAATCAATAAATAAAGGAAAGAGAAAAGGGTGTTCTTCTGAATTTGAAAACCTTGGGCTGTTAGCCTATATGGTGGACCTCCTTTCATGCAATGGACCTCCTTTCATGCAATGGAAGTTTCTCTCCCCCTCCCTTTGAGGCATTCTGGATTCTCCCAGTCTTTTCTGTAAGATCCCCAAACCTACAACACGTACCAGGAGAAGGGCACAGGAACAACAGTGGGAATCCATTCTACTGACAGGTTCCGTTCCGTCAAAAGAAAGCACTAGTTGACTATCAGCCTTGGACACCACCTTACAAGGGTTATGCAATTCTAACAAAGCAGTTCCATAGCAGTGCATAGAAACGCAATCCTCCATTGACATTCTGCCAGGTAAGTGTACAGAGAGCTGCACCTCTAATTCCATTGGTATCAGCGGCAAAGACAAGCTGGATCCTTCAGTATGATTTCAAAGGTGTTAACTATACGTTTTTTCTTGTAATAAAAGGAAGAAATGCATACTGTACATTAATTTCATTCATTAATTTCCATTTTAGTATAACATACATTGGGCTGAATCCAACAGTAGTCCTACCTACAATAAATTCAGCAAAATCGGTGTTTTGACGAAAAGGCCCTATGCTTTTCAGTGGGTCTGCTCTAAATAGACAACTGTTGCTTTCAGTCCATTCATGTGCATTTATATACTGAATTGTTTATGAACTAAACTATTTCAAGAAAAGCTAAATTTCACTAACTTAGGTCCCACTAACTCCAGTGAGTCTACTCTAAGCAAGAACAAATGCATTGACTGTATTGCCATATACTATCAAAAATAAGTCATAGAGTTATGACCTTCTCTATAAATGTGAATTTATCCTAGTACTAGTAGCTTCAAAGCTCCAGGATCTTATTAGTTTTCCTCTCTAACAAAACAGTGTAAGAGGAAAAACTGACAGTTTAAAAATCACTGTCATTGTAACAGCAGGAATTTACATTTGTTTTTTTCAGGATTACTCATCAACCCTCTTGCTAAATGGCTATGAGACACTGGAAGATTTGAAAGATCTAAAAGAGAGCCATTTAATTGAACTTAACATCGAAGACCCAGAAGACAGAACAAAGTTACTGTCTGCTGTCGACAATCTGCATGACTATGAAAGTATGTGTTAACCTTCTTCTTAGTGTTTTATTTGAATTTTAATAAATTAAACCTAAACACTAAACAAAAATATAAAGAAATAGCGGTGGTGGTAAGGCTTAATGAATCTCTGTGAGATGTATGTGACAGAAGGTTTTCAGTATTTTGTAGCATATATTGGTTAGTTCTTGTAAATAGGAGTGTGAGGTAGAGAATCCCATTTTGAAAAGTATGTGTCTATTTTAAGAACATGTAAATTGTAGCATGAACTCTATCTGTCACTGGCAATAGTGACAAATCTCCCCGTGGAAACAGTTGGACCAAGTACAAATGTAAATCCTGATTAGATTTGTCCTAGCATGTTTCACCAAAAGGAAGAAAAGAAGAAAAGGGAAGGAAATTTTTCCTCTTAAGACAGTTTGCTTAGTTGGTGATTTAGTGGTTTGTTGGTTTGTTTGCTCATTGAGCATTTAGTAAGCTATGCAAAATTTTATACTAAATTTCTGAGCTGGGTGGATTTTGCATATATTGAGAGCAGGGGCCTACCTATAGAAAAATCCCAGCATAAACTTGAGAGAAAACAGCCTATTGCTCCTGGACTTGATTTCAATGATCAGGAGTTCTGTACAAATTACATGTATAGTTTGTGTAAATATGAATGGCAGGGGAGGGGGAGGCTCTTTAGTATCTTGGCCTTATGTTAAAGCCAAGATCTTTCAAGGGGGTTGAGAGATGCTTGCAGCGCAGTCTTATCAGGATAAGACGGCTAAAGCAAAATCTCAAGAGCAGCAAGAACCTTTCCAATCACTGCTACCCAATGACATGTTGAACAGATGCTGCAGTAGGATTCTGGGAGGTGTAGTTCAAATGAATAACTTTAATGAGTTCTGTTGCCTAAAGACAGATAAATGCAATTACGGAGCATTAATAATTTCCTCTGCTCCAGGCACTATCAGACATCATAGTTTTAACTATTTCTGTTAATAAATAGAGAATTTATTTGGACCACTGACGCTTCAGTATCCATGATCTCCCATAATTAAACTGCTTTGAGAAAATATAACTGCCTGGGATCTGGTTCTTGCCTGTTAACAGGAGCTGGCAACTCCCAGTTTTACTCTTGCTTGCCATGAAATGCCAGGTAGCCTTAAGCAAGCCACTCTGTCCCAGCTTCTCTGATGCCATCTGTGTAATAGGGAATAATATTAGGCTGCAGTCAGTGTGTCTGGCTGACAAGGGTATGTCTGGCATAACATATTATCTGTTTTCCTTGCAGCACCCCTCTCCCCTGAGTATCTCCAATATCTGCAATGCAGACTCAAAAGATTTTCCAGAACAGACAATTGGGAGTCATGTGGCAGGGTCAAGGAGTGGAATGGAAAATCCCATTATGCAAGTGGAAGCCTACTTGCGTAATGTTGAGTGTAGCCCATGAACTTCCTTGACAAGATGGCTTGTAAGGATTATATTTTAAACAGTGCACATGAGTTGCTTTGAACAATTGAAAGTACTAAACAAAGCCTAACAAGTGAGTTACAATGTTAACAGCTAAAATAAGTATTGGCTATAAGTAGAGGCCCCTGTGAGTCTATTCACACAGGAGGGTTTACATGCATTACTGTCAAGGATCCTAATACAGTGTGCCCTCCATATATGCAGGGGTTCTGTTCCAGGAACCCTTGCATAAAACAAAAAAATGTGAATGGATGTAATGTGTGTGCACCTGTGCTGGGAGCACAGCTGGCATATATATTGACAAGAAGGGGACAAGAGGCTTCATGTGACCTTGCATTTGTGTGTATGGAAGTCACATCAGAAGGCGGCGCACTGTATAGACTAAAGAAGCAGATAAACATTCCCACCATCCCTGATTGTAATACTACCTTTCTTGCACTTTTATGCATGCAATGCAATGTTTTTAGAATAGCAGGAACTGTGAACAGTGAGATGACTAGAACCTGACAACTCAAACCTGCATGTGTTTGCTTAGATACATGGGGTCCCTTGGTGGGAGAAAGGTGGAATATAAATTGAATAAATGCATCAAATAAACAAGCAAACAAACAAATAAAATAAGCCCCACTGAGTTCTATGAACATTACTCCCATGTGAGTGGATGTGGCAGTCTTGCCTAAAGTAATACAGTAATAACCTGACTGAGTTAAATCTTTAATGTTAAAAGAATGGCTACATTGTCTGTGCACAGCAGAAGAGAGTGTGGCATATGAGAGTCAAATTTATGTGTTGCATAATACATTAAGCAAACCCCCCATGACCTGGCAGACACTGTGCACTTAGTTTTAATACATATATAAAGAATATCCGAATAACAAAACTTGAAAGTGGGTCTCAATGGAAAATTGATCTTTCCTGTTTAGTATAAAACTGTAGTGTTTTTCACTAATGTACATCAGGAGTGCAGAAGGTAAAAAAAAAATCAGTAATTATACAATGGGATATAATAGGTCGTTCAGTCAAGTAATTATAATGAAAGAATGGGAGCCAATGTGATCCTGAGGTCAGCTCTTAGCAAAGTAACTAATTCTGCATGACCTTGGCTAAACCACTGTGCTTAAGTCAACCCAAGTGGAAAATTGGGTTGAAAAAGCTGAACATCATTGTTGTAACTAAATATTGCATCTGAAATCAACTTTCCAAGGTCAATATTTTTTCTTAAAGAGGCATGACTCTGCCTACTATAAATGATTTCCTAATTAAAATTGATTATCTGTACTGCTTAGAAGTGAGAAGCATAATTATCCAATTGTACAAGAGAATCTAGTTACTGACTCCAGAAATTACATTGGAAATAACCAAAATACAAGCCAGACCATCACCTAGATGGAAAAATGTTCTTTGGTTTAGATTGCTTGGGGCGGGGGGAAATCAAGTAACTTAGTTTGGACTTACTTTCCCCGGAACAAAGATATGCAGTACTACAGCTCTTCTACTGCAAGTTTGGCCATTTCCACACTATACTGTTATAGTGGTATTATTCCACTTTCAACATCCTATGGAATCCTCGGGATTGCCTTTGAGCCCCCTCCCTAAACTGCAAACCCCAGGATTCCATAGGATGTTGAAAGTGGAATAATACCACTATAACAGTATAGTGTGGAAATGACCCTAGAATCAAAACTGAGGTGATTGGTTCACATGTGCACCAAAGATGAAATTTCAGTGTTCTCAGTTTAGCCAAACTAGAATAACTTCCAAAAGTAATAATCTACTTGATCCTCCTAAGGTTGCCTGGTGAAAACAGGACAGGACTCTTTAATGGTTGTGCAGAAGGGGGAATTTCAGCAGGTGGAGTTTGTAGAAGGTTGACACAGTATTCTTCTTATCTGTCTATACACATTTCTTATAAGTACATGGATATATTGCTTTAAAGCTTACACTTAATTGTTTCATAGTTTCACCGAATTTTGCTTGACTTTTGTATACTGTGTAAGGAGGTCTCAAAAGCAGCTCTAAACAGAGATGGAGCTACTGTGAGTTAAGGTGCCAATAAGAAGGCTTCTTCCCCATCCCCTCCCTGAGAACAGGAGTCCTCCTCTACTCTCATCTTGGTGGGAAAAAGAGAGGCAACTGGGGTGTGTGCCCTGGGCACAGATTTCTCAATCTTAGAAGTGTCATCTTGTAGCTTCTGGAAGGTTTATCCTGTTAAAGTATATAACCGCTACCTGAGAGTCATGGACCCAGAGACACATCTAGGGTGGGGCAACTGGGGCGTGTGCCCTGGGCACTAATTTCAGGGGGGGTGCAAAAAGAGGAACCCCCCACCTGCCCCCCGCTGCTGCTCGCCCTACCCCTGCCTGCTCCTCCCCTGCCCACCGTCACTTTCCTAGCCCATTGTTTGCCCCGCACCCCCACTCACTCCTCCTCCACTAGCCGCCGCTCACCCCACCTCCTTGCCCTGGGTGCTGTCAAGCCTTGAAACACCACTGCATGAACCCCAGCACAGGGAGATAGGAGTGCTTAGCCCTCCCACCCCTGCAAAATGATCTGGCAAAATTGGAGTACCGAGATGTAGCTGAGTGTCTTCAAGAATTACCTGTCAGAAGTATATTAAATGTTCAATAGTAATGGTCAAAGAATTGGCCATATTAGTCTGTTTCAGCATAAAACTTATAAAGCAACCCTGTAGCGCCTTTCAAAATAGCTCTAAAAAAGGCATAGGTTTTGTGGAATCCAGTCCACTTCATCAGATACTGGGAGGGAAATCCCTGTGGACAACATAGGTGTGTTCGTGTGTGTGAACTGTAATAGAAATGCAAAATGATAATGAAGTGCCTCATTTCTGCTTTACTGCAACATTGTACTAGTTCTGTGCCCATATCATTGCACTATTGCAAGAACTTCCTTCACAAATAATCACCAGAATCCTGTGTCACCATTTATGTTATGCAACTTCACATATGTTGTTGTTGTTGTTGTTGTTGTTGTTGTTGTTGTTGTTGTGTGCCTTCATGTTTTTTTAACTCAGGCGACTTTACCACAGGGTTTTCCTGAGCTGAGTGTGTGTGACATGCCCAAGGTCAACCAGTGGGTTTCCATGGCTGAGTGGGAAATTGGACTGTGGTCTCCAGGGTTGTAGTCCAATGCTCACCACACTGGCTCTCAAGTTTACATATACCTAGCTACAGCAGAGATGCTAAGAAACCCTCTTGGTGAATTGAGAAGATGCATAAGGACACAGACCAGAGTACTCAATATGCTTTGGTGCCCGATACATATGTTGTTCATAGGTCCCATTGTACAATGGTCACTTTGCCAACACTACTATGTAGGAACATAATAGCAGCCCTCTACTGGATATGAGCATTATGAAACTGCCTAATTTTAATTCCTAGAGACATAAGTCCACTTACAAAAATGTAAATCCCCAATAGGATTCCAGCCCATATGCTTATCTGGTCATTGTGGCAATCTGGTCATTTCAGCTACTCAGATCATCACTGACAATGAACATGTCACCACAAACTTAAAGTTAACAGGACCTGATTTGATGAGGTCTTCCATATCAATATAGTGACAAGCAATATCTGTGTAAATGCGCTCTTCTACCCAATTAATAAAAGTACAGGAGCCCTGTCTGTTTTTCACTTGGCAATCCTAAATCTGGCAAGCAGATGCTTATTCATACTGTTAAAATAATATTCATCTTGTTTATATTATTTAAAATCCATTGCATTTTCTTCCATAGATTAATTGTATAAATCTGATCTTTATTGTGTTTTGAACTAGTTATTATATTGAACTAGATAGTACTCTATATTACCCTGTTCTATACAGCTTTTTCCCTTGCAAACTGCATGTGTTCTCCAGACTAAAGGAATTCTTTATTATCATAGTTATAAGTAGCCAAATAAAATTCAGTCTACCTTCTTTTAATGTATTATCCATAAAATACACAAGCTGGAAGCTCTTCCTCTCATTATACGGTTTCAAAAGATTTGTCCATAATTCTGAAGACTGCAGACACATATCTAACAAAACCTATTCCTGAAGTCATGTGTGCGCATGTGTGTGTGCGTGCACATGTGTACTCAGCGGCAGTTCCTAAATTTAAATACCCTGATCAGGCTAAAGTTGTCTTTGTTCCACTGCTTTCAATAGGTCTTAGCTATTGCCTAGCTTAGGACTAACCAGCTTGCTATGTTCTGGAGCCACTTTCAGCTTTCCAGACAGCCAATCTTGCTCATCTTTTGCAAATTCTTTTAATAGGCTATTATATAATCAAATTTAGATCCATATCATGCTAGGACCACTAGACACATAGCTTTTGGGGGACATGCTTAGAAAGGTCCTCTGTCTCTTAGCTGATGAGTTCACATGAGCTGAGTAAAAGTTCTCCATAAATGTGACTTTCATATTTACTAAGTATCATAAATACTTGATTTCCTGTAAGGTCACTAAGTTGTGGTTGAACTGAATTTCTGGTCTGCAGAACAGAGACAACAATTTTGTCTGTTCTGTAGACTTGTCCCCAGAAACTTAAACAGAATAACAGATAACTGTATTGGTTCTTGTGGGTTTTTCGGGCTTTGAGACCGTGTTCTGGTTGTATTTTCTCCTGACGTTTCGCCTGCATCTGTGGCTGGCATCTTCAGAAGAATGAAATTCTTAATATTTTTTTTCAACATATCACTCACACTTCTTATACCAAGACATCAAAATAATCATTGCAAACCACTGAAATGTCCTCCAAAATAAGAACTGAAGGCATCAATATGTAATAATGCAAACTCATAGCAGGTGAAATTCCTGCACACAGAAAACCAATGCATCATGAAGAAGCTGATACTGGAACTTCATCCTTCTAATTTTCTGTGTGTGGGAACCTCTTTTTACATAGGAGAACTTCTTACCTTGCTATCTCTTGTCTACAGTCCCATCAAGGCTGTATCATACATACTTGGAATATGGAGATAGGCTACAGGACCGGGCTGCATGTAACTTTCCAGATATTGTTGGACTCCACCTTCCATAATCTGTCACTGTTGGCCATACTGAGTTCTATAATAGTGAATTACAGTCCAATAGTACCTGGAAGGTCACAAGTTCTTCACCTCCAAGATAGTCTTCAAATGGCCCTGTGCTTCAGCTGATATACAGGTACAGAGCTTTGCTTAAGTAAGGAGAGGCTAACCTCACAAAAGCCATCTCAAAAGAAGGTTTCTGTAAATGTCTTTATGACAGGAACCACATTCTCACATCTTCTGTTAGAGTAAGCTAGACAAGCCTTTATGGAAACAAGCTCCAAGGGCAACACAAGGGCAAAAATGCAGATAATGAATATTTATAGCAGAGCTCTTGTCAGAGTGTATGTACTAGCCTTATATTTCTTCAGTATCCATAGCCTAATCCTACAGACTAAAGGAGTATCAGAATATACATGTCAAAATGATACATATCTCAGACTCTACTAACCCTATCTTAGACAATTCTGACTGAAAGCCATTTATCTTTTATGAAACTGCTATGCTTTAGGAAAATTACATGACTTCTCATAGCTGATAAGATAGCATGTTCTGCTGATTCTGCAACACTTAACAGTAGCCTTTGCAAAACCTATTTCTGTCTTGTGTGCCTTTAACTAATGTTTTAGAGATTAAGACAAACGTCAGTCTTTAGTAGTAAATACGGTTTCCGAGTCCCAGGGCCTAGCCCTTGGTCTCAGTGCTTTGGCCTTCTCTCTGTGGTCTCAGAGTGAGGGGAGGATGCTCAGGACAAGAGTGGTCACTTGGAAATAACTTTTCTATGACATGTTGGCCCTTGCTGCTGCCGGAGTAGTTGCTGTACAGTCTCCAGCTGACCATTTCTTCACTTCTGTCTTCCTCATCTCAAAATACAACAAAATCCAAAATCCACAAAACAATGATGCCTTTATTGGGCCAACTAAAAAGCACAAAATACATCATGCAAGTTTTCAAAGCTATACTGGTTTTTTCATCAAGCAAAGATGTTTAAAATCATACAAGAGGAGACGGGTGACGATGCCGCCTCAGAGGATGTAAACTTTGGGTTTTGTTGTATTTTGGTGCATGGCCAACATGGCTTTCCTCCTGAATATGTTTCCTCATCCCAAAGTCTCAAACTATCCTTGACACTGGGGCTCAGCGGTCAGGAAGAGTCATCACAAGTGGTCTCACGAGTCATGGTGGTACTGCAAGGCAGCTATATTATGGCTTTTCCTATCTTATTGTTACCTTTTCCCAATTCTGTTCCTCCTTTCTACATCCTACTACAACTTCATTAAAATGGAGTACAGTTTCCTTTTTTAGTTTGAGGCACGTGTGGGTTGCAACTTTGTTAGCAAAAAATCTTACACAAATATCTTTCTTCTTCTTCTGTATACCTGTTGATAAAATGTGTTAGTTTGGTAGACACAAGAAACAGGGCTTTCTCAGTAGCAGCCTCATGGTTCTGGAACTGTCTTCTGAATGAAGTATGCTTGTCCATATGGCATAAGCTCCCAAGTAGGTATTTTAAAATGTATCCCTTTCAAAATGCCTTTCGCTAAATATGTTTGTGCAGCTCGGTTTATGTAGTTCAGAACTGTTTCATTTATTTATTGGAATCTTTGCCATAGCATAGTGTGGCTCAAAGTTTGGGATTTTCTTTTTTAAGTAATCTGCTACTGATTTCCAATTTTTTTAAAAAAAGTAAGTTGTTAGTATTATTCATTGTTTGAAATTAAAAGAACAACTTGTTGCTTGGTGACAACTTACTTTTTAATTTGTTTTTTTTTTAAAAAAACTATTAAAATATTTTCAAAAATACAAAATGACACAGATAAAAGCAATCTTTCAGGAGCAGTAAGGAAATGTTACTCACACCCACAAATTTAATGACATTATTACACATCATGATACTTTTTGTAAGTAATATTGTTGGCAACATTTACTCCAAAAGTTACAGTAAATAATAAACAATACAATGTTACAGTAAAAAATTGTTTAGAATATCTTACTCTTGAATTCTTATATTGTTCAGATTATTATTATAATTATTATACTTATTATTACAATTATTATATTATATTGTTTAGATTATGATATTGTTTAGATCCACAAGTCCTATCTCACATGCAGTGCTGGTATCAGATTATTTTGTGCCCTAGGCAAGACAAACTATTTGCACCTCCCCCTTCCTCCCCAAAACCTCTAACTTCAATTTTCAAAAACATGTCTTGAAAAAATAAAAAGCACAAACCTTGAAACTGCTAAATCTATTTTAAATTGTGAGAATAAGTAATACAACAATTTTTAATTATCTTTCTCAAATACAAAGAAAATATTTTCACATAGAAGCCATTTTGACTGATCTTGTGATTTGTGCTGTTAAAAGTTTCAATTTGGGGCACATCAAAATGTCACTTTGTGTGCCTTTTCCTTTGCAAATTTTGGGCCCCTCAAAAGTCAGTACTGCATCCTTCTGAGATCCTCACCCAACACAGCTGCCTTGTTGGCCTAATGATAGCACTGGTTCTGCTCACTCGATGTGTCCAGTGCAGCACATCTCCATCATCCATAGCCATCACTATCTATGGTCACAGATAATGGGATTTGTAGTCCAGACTCTATGGCAAGTGCCAGGATGTGGCAAGGTGGTTGAATGTATGGGTTTAATGTATAGGTTTTATCTGTACCATTTAGAAAAAGCACATTTCTGAAAGGTATCCTGTAGCATAGGTTAGGCTGAGAAATGAAGGTGACCCACTGTGAGCCTGGTAATTGAATTGACATTTGAATCTAGATGTCCCTGAATTTGGTATCCAACACTTGGCCTATTATTATGGAATGGTTTGTAAGGTATCCCATGCTTTCTCTGCAGATCTTGCAGAGCAGCTACGTAACTATCAAGTGGATTAAATAACACATTGGTTCAATTTTACAGATGAACAAGACCAGGAAACACAGGAAGTGCCACAGACCTTAAGCGCTGACCTCAGCTTTAACAAGTCACAGCTAAATGACTGTCCAAGAGACTCTGGTTGTTACATCTCACCAGAAAATTCAGATAACAGCAAAGAAGACCTAGATACAGAGAACCTATCTGACATGGTGAAGACAATCACTGTCACAGAATCAAACTGAATCTGTTTGTTGTTCTTGCCAAATTATTTGCGCTGAATTTGGAGCGTCAACAAGTGCATTGATCTGTTAGTATGAATATGCAGCAATGGACATTAACAATCAATCTTAAGCCTGGACATGTTATCTGATTTCCAACTTTAAACAGATTATACAAGCAAGAATGTGTCTCCTGAATAATCTCTTGTGCTTTTATTTCTACTTTTCCTAAAGACAGAGTAATTGCATTTTTATACATTATTTGTACAGTAAATTCCTTTTTCTATTGTGTAAGAATGACTATGTAATTGTTTATAGTTCTGAGACTGTTCATCTCCAAAAAGAACCATTCTACATATTGTATACAGTGCACATAATTTTTATTTTGCAAGGCAAAGGCTAGTTATCCTGCCCCTTTTTTTAATCTAATGATATATTTCTATGAAGTAATTTCCTCCACACCAAGATACATCTCCAATTAAAATGTAGCAGCCAAATATTTTAATATGAACCTTTCTGGGCCTCTTTAATTAGTACAATGTGCAGAGTGAACTTTAATAATCATTTTAAACAATTCATACTACCATAAAGTAAAAAAATTATTACTTTACCTAGAAATTAGACCATTTATAATCTATATGTATTTTGAATTCTTCATTCATGTACACATGTTTATAAAGGATTCCCTAGTTTCTTTCATTGTTTTCCTTTGCAAACACTGTGAGAAGAAGTTTACTAGCTGCCAGTAATTTTCATGAGTCTCTTCCACAAAACTCTTCTGTGTGCATGACATGAAGATAATAGACATTAAGATGTATCTATTTATTAGTGAACAGTCAATTAAAGATTTATAATAATGAGTATATAACATAGTCCATCCTCTGTGAACTTTCATGTCTGAATGTATTTACAAGGGTGGTTTCTCCTCCACACATCACATTTTCTCTTTAAAATACTCCCATTAAAAGTAAACCAGTTTCACTGAGTTTATAACCTTTTTTCTACTGGAAATGTCTAACACTGTGACATATACTAAATAGATTACAGAATATTTTCGTTGTGTATGTTATCAAGTCATGTCTGTTCAATAGCTATACTCAGAACTTATATCTGGGTTCCCATTCAGAAAGCAATTATTCTTAGGTGCCTATTACAATCCAATATGGAACACACAAAGCAAAAACTTTAATTAGAGATTGATGGGGTTACATGTGCATTTTTATTCAGAAGTGTGTTAAAGACTACCCCTACCCCAAATTCCATAACACATTCTGGATTTCAACAATTCCATTCCACCAGTGAGCTTTCCAGTATCTGACAATATCTTGACATTTTGACCTTCTTCTATGAAGTCACAGACAATCTTTCCAGTCCAGGTCCTCTATATGTTTTGGGCATGAAGTCCTAGACAATTGACCATGCTAGCTGTTAATTTCTGATTATTCAGAGCATCGGGGAGGCCAGGGGGATTACTACCCTAGACCACCCAAGAAAATGAAAACAGAGCTGCCATCTAATTAGAACTGAACATTGCATGGGGTCTTTATGTCCCACCCAAGTGTTGGTTTACTTCTACTCAGTAATTCAGATTCCTTGACCAGAAATAGCAAATTCTGAAAGGTTGATATAAACAAAGCAAATCATGTAAATATGACTTTGTTTTGATCTAATAAAGCAATCAGACAGATTCAAGATGCATTAAATAGAAGGATATGCACATGCAAAAAAAATCCCTTTCCCCATAAGCTACCTACTTCTACTGCAATATTTAGAAGCACCACACTGGTAATCTTTCTCATATGATTGCTGGCTTTCCTATTGGCTGGGTGATAAACTGGTTGGAAGAAGTACCATAGTGAATTCACATGGTTTCAGGCTTTCAGATATTACTACAGCAGCATAAGGAAATGGTTCATGTAACACTGCAGCAACACTGTGAGATGTTTTGCTTTTCCCCAAAAGAAAAAAATGGATGCCATGACAAAGTGAATAGATACTGTGACTAGATAAGCTTTCTCATTTTTTGCAGCTACAAGTCAAACACATCAGTGGTAGAACACATGTTTCTATGCAGAAAGTTTCAAATGTAATCCCTGACTGTTTCAAATAGTGATGGGAGAGACTTGTTTCTAAAACCTTGGAAAGTCACCATCTGTCTGTGCAGACATTATCAGAATGGAGTCACTATAAGGCAGCTTCCTGTATTACCACAGTGAGTTTAGGGTCAGATACGCACCACCACTGCAGTCTTACACAGTATTGTGATTCGTTTGTAGTAGTTTGATCATGTGAAAAAACCCCCATTAATAATAGGTTTCCTTAATTGTTTAAAGAGCCTATTGAACCGACATATAATGAGGGGAGCTTGCTAGCTTTGCTCTCTCTGTCTCTAGTTCATCAATCTTCTCAGGCCCTGCTGAGTCAGACCAGGGAGATTCTGCTATGGATGCTCTTCATATAGCTAGGAACACTGACACGCAGTGGAAGCCTTCATGTTCAGACCTGTCACCCTATACATGAAGACAGAAGCAGAATGGGAGACAAAAGGCACGGGGAAAGATCACTTCCTTCTTCATACATTGACTCAACACACAATACATGACTGAATTAAGCTTATGTGAATTGGAAACAGTTAAATACAGCAAAATAGGCAACCACAACAATTCTTCTGGTCACAGTGACACTTTTCAATCTGCTATAACCACAGGTGTCCTTGTAGTTTTATATAAATGTGTATGAGAGAGAGACAGAGAGAACGAGAGACAGTTGCTACTGATTCACACTGTTTGTGAGGTGTGTGTGAGCCCAGTTCACCATGAAGCCAATATATCAAGACAATTTTTGCAACGGACCAAAGTGAAGTGGGTCTAAGAGAACGAATTACTGTTGTTCTGGTGACCTGATTACATAGGATAGAAAGTCTGGGTTTGTACTTGGGACCTCTTGCTCAATAGCTTTTACTTGAAAAAAGAAAAGGAATTGAAAAACCATCTCTCTTAATACCCTCCTAGGCCATTTCCACACTAAACTGTTACAGTGTTATTATTCCACTTTCAACATCCTATGGAATCCTGGGGTTTGCAGCTTGGGGAGGGGCCTTTGAAGCCCCAGGATTCCATAGGATGTTGAAAGTGGAATAATAACAGTCTAGTGCAGAAATGGCCATAATTACCAAGACATATATCTGCTAATAAAAGTAAGGCTGGTAAGCACAAGATGTCCTTCTGTATCAAAGCGTATCTAAACCAGCATCTTCTTTCCCACAGCTGGCAACCAAATGGCTCAGGAAAGCCCAAGGCATGAGGGCAATATAACTCTCTCAGTGTTCCCCATCAAACAGTGTTCCGAGCCATTGTATCTAGTCCTGGAGGTAATATAAAGATTTTGCAACTGTTAGCTATTTATAGCTTAATGCTGCAAGCATTTTTCTAATTTCCCATTAAAGCCATTTAAGCTGGTAGCTATCCCAGTTAAAGAATACAGAGAATGGTGCAAAGCCTGTTTACTTTATTAGAAAATTAGTCATTTGTTGTTCAAATTCATCTGTTGCTCAAAATGTAAAATGTTAATCAGGCTGAGGTCAATATTTTAGAATTATTGTACAGGTATTAAGAAGCTTCCTTTCCAATGAAATTCTGCTAAAGGTGATAAAGTAGGACAAAACAACAAATAGGGATCTTATTTAGGGCAAAATCCACTATGGAATCTACTGGTGCCAGATTTTCAAGGCAGCATGCTCACAGTACTAGACTTCCTTGCTTCAGTGGATTGTGTGGCCAGGTAGAAAGGATCCACTGTCCTCAAAATTTATAGAGAAATGCAAATAAATGACTATGATAAATACTGTGTCACTTTTGAACATGATTTTGAATGATGATCAAATGGAAACAAAAGAGAAGGCAGAAAGCACATTTTGTATATACAAATTCATTTACATGGCTTCAAATTAGCACACCTTATAGAAAAATGTACAACGCTTTGTGTGTCATTCCCCTGCTCCCCAATTTCCTTTGTTATTTTGTTTGCCACCAAATCAATTTTGACTTCTGGCAATCCTATGAATGGGCAATCTACAAGAACCTCGGTCACCAACAGCCCTGCTCCAGTCTTACAAACTCATGGCCATGGCTACTTAGATTGAATCAATCCATCTGCAGTTTTGTCTTCCTAATTTTCTACTGCCTTCCACTTTCTCCAGATTTATTGTCTTTTCCAATGAGCCATGCCATCATATCACATGTCCAAAGTATGCTCAATTTAGTCATCTTTCTAGTGAGAGTTCACATCTTATTTGTTCTAGAACCTAATTACTTGTCTTTCTGGCAGTTCATGGTATTCATAGAGTTGATTTTCTTCATGTCAACTTTTTTTTTACTCTTCTGCTTTAATAACCATACAACTGGAAATACTCTTCCAAGTCCTAGAGCCTTTATAAATTACACTGTTATAGGGCTATTATTCCATTTTCAACATTCTGTGGAATTCTGGGGTTTGTAGTTTACTGAAGCCAAAGAGCTCTCTGGCTGAGAATTCTAAATGCCCCTCCCTGAACTACAAAACCCAAGATTCATAGGATGTTGAAAGTATGAATTTTGATAGATGACTAAGGCAAGACATAGAAAATGTCCAAGTACTTTGATGTCTTCTTCTACATTTAGGTTATATGAATCATTTGTGGTCATTATTTTCATTTTGTTAGTAATCCTGATCTTGCACTTTCTTCCCTAACTTTTATCAGTAATTGTTCCAGGTATTTTCTATTTTCAAAACCACCAGCATGGGAGAAAAAACAGAAAGAACTCTCTTTGACAGAACAAATGAAAGTACCTGAAATATTGACTCAAGTGTGGGCTGGATTATGTTTGATTTGTACATCACTATGTACATCACTAAATCAACCTGCAGTTAACCATTAACAAATTATTAATGGCTCATGTTTACTTCATATTAATTTTGATTTGCTAAAGACACATATGTGAGTACCTCAGGAAAGGGAAGGGGGACTTCCATTTGAAATATTATCTGTAACACATGTGCAGTGAATACTCTAAAGAATACACATTTTCATATGTAGCAAGTATTCTTGAAGTAAACAGTGCTGCATCATTTTAAAACAGTGCAAATCTACATGAAATGTATGATGGGGATTGTGACCCACAGATAATTCTTTGTAACGTTCTTTGATTATTCCTATCAATGTCCTACCTGTGTATAACAAAAACTGGCATATCATTTATAGTGCCGTAGATATAGATAACAATTTTAATATGCTTATATATTACTAGAACTGCAGATCTGCACCACTAGGAAGCCATGTAAAAATGAAACCCACTGGGTGAGCTTGGAACAATCATGCTGTCTTAGCCTGATACATTTCACAAGAGTTTTAACAGGATAAAGTGAGGAAAGGGAATCCATGTATGCTGCCTTGAACTCATTGGAGGAAAAGTAGGATATAAATCTAACAAATTATTTATTTAGCCACTATCCAGATAGTGGTAGATAGGCATCCTGTTCAGTGACATACATGGGTCCTAGAGGATGCCTTTATTGTGTGTCTCACTAAAGGGAAGATATAGACAGATGCCTCTCAGTCTCCCCCAGCCAGTACAAAGCCATGTCAGGTGGTTCTGGAGAAGGAAGGCAAATCCTACAGGAATAGAGAGGGGAGATGGAGTTCAATTCAGCTGAAATCTTATATCTGCCCATTCAGAATCTTGGCCAACAATTCGGAATGGGATGCTGAAACCCAAGTAAGTGAGAGGAACCCACACCTCCTTATTCACAAGTATTCCAACATTTAGGGATTCAATAATGTGAGAAGCAGCCAAGGTTTTGATGTGATTATTAGCTAGGTGGCATCTTTTTTTAGAAAGGGCCCATTTAATTAATGCATTTGTTTTATTAACAAATCAAAAGCTGGCATGTAACAAGAAGCTATGTGCAGTACCAACAACACAAGCATTTAATGTATAAAGGACTGAGAAAACTTCTCTCAAGTATATGGTTACTTGTGGGATGTCAACATTACAAGCATTGGGACAGATGTCACCCTATAGCCTCAATGATCCAATATCTGCTTTAAGAGCACAAATAGTATCACAATTAAAATGGTCCATCTAATTAATCCTTAACTGGTGTGAAAGTGCATATTTTGCATGGTGAAGTTCCTAGGTTTAGTCCCTCCACTGAGTACTCACCAATGTTTGTTCTTTGTCCTGGAGAGAAATGACTAGTGGGATGCCTCTGGGTTCTGCTCTAGGCCCAGTGTTATTCAACATCTTTATAAATGATTTAGTTGATAGAACAGACAGCTTGCTTATCAAATTTGCAGATGATACCAAATACAAGGGATAGCTAATACCTGAAAGGACAGGACAGAGTTCAAAATGACCTTGACAGACTGAAGAACTGGCTGAAAACTAAGAAAAAGTATTTCAACTGGGATAAATGTATGGTACTACATTGAAGCAGGAAAAATGAAATGCACAAATATAGGATGGGCAACCTCTGGCTTGAAAACAGTACGTGTGAAAAGGATCAAGGAGTCTTAGTAAACCACAAGCTAAACATGAGTCAGCAGTGTGATGCAGCAGCCCAAAGAGCCAAAGCAATTGGGGAGGGCAGGCTGCATCAACAGGAGCATAGCATCCGGAATGAAGGAAGCAATAGTATAACACTCTCTTTTGGTCAGACCTCATCTTATAACCTGTGTCCAGTTCTAGGTGGCACAAGTGAAAAAAGATATTGACAAGCTGTAACATGCCCAGAGAAGGGCAATGAAGATGATCAAAGGTCAGGAAACCAATGAACAACCTAAAGAACTGGGTATGTTTACCTTAGAGAAGAGAAGACTGATCAACAGGTGATGTGATAGCTATCTTTTAATATCTGAAGGGGTGTCATGTAGGAGACAGAGCAAGCTTGTTTTCTGCTGCTCTAGAAACTAGAACATGAACCAATGGGATAAAATTACAAGAAAAAAGATTCCACCTGAAAGAAAGAACTTTTTTACTATAAGATCTCTTGAACAGTAGAATAGATTGCCTCAGATAGTGGTGGACTCTTCAGCTTTTGAGGTCTTTAAAACAGGTTAGATGGACATCTCTCTGGTGTGTTTTATTTGTGCATTCCTACATGGCATGGGTTGGACTAGATGGCTGTTGTGGTCCCTTCCAACTCTATTGTTCAAACACAGTGAACAATACTGGGCTGGTTGAATAAATAGTCCTGGCATGAGATCAGAGCTAGGGTGGTATAGCAACTAAGAGACTAGAGCCATTTCCACACTATAGTGTTATACTGCTAGTATTCCACTTTCAATATGCTATGGAATCCTGGGGTTTGCAGTATAGGGAGGGGCAGAGAGCTCTTTGGCCTCAGTAAACTACAAACCCTAGAATTCCACAGGATGTTGAAAGTGGATGTTGAAAGTGGCAGAAATGGGCTAAGTCAGTGGTTCTCAACCTGTGGGTCCCCAGATGTTTGTGGACTTCAGCTCCCAGAAGCCCTAAGCATTGACCATAGTGGCTGGGGCTTCTGGGAGCTGAAGTCCACAAATATCTGGGGACCCACAGGTTGAGAACCACTGGGCTAAGTCATCAGTCAGGAAGCACCTGGTTTGAATCTTGCTCCTGCCATGAGTTTTGCCCAATGGCGTTGGACAAGCTACCTTCCCTCAGCCTCATTTTCTCCACTTGCAATACAGGGTAAAACATATCAGTTATCTTTCTGGGTCAATGTCAGGATTACAACTAGATAAGGTATGAGAGTCAGCATGGTGCAGTGGTATGAGCATTAGACTACAAACCAAAAGACCAGGGTTCAATTCCCTGGTGAGCCATGGAAACCCACTGGCTAATCCTGAGCACATCATACACTCTCAGCCCCAGAAAGCCCATGATAAGTTCACTTAGGGTCACCATAAGTTGGAAATGACTTGAAGGCACACAACCTTCAAGGTATGAAAAGTACTTTGACCAGCTAAAGGCACATACAGATATTATGCATTACTATTACCTTTTGAGGAACACACTTATTTTATTGTTTTGAAATCTCAAGGGCCTGCATCCTGTTGAATTCCAATTACAGTAGACCCACCAAATCAATGGAATTTGCTTATGTGTTGACTCATCATTCGACAATTGATTAAAAGGGTGCATTCTAGTTGAGGCCAACCAATAAGATTTCAGCCAAGAGTATTGATCTTATGGAATCCAAACAGGAGTTGCAATTCAGGCTTTTAAAATTCTATTTGAAAGGATTAGCTCCATACTGCACAGTACCTTATAACTTCCAACGAAAGCCTAGGCAGTCGTACTCATCTAATTAAAACCTACTCAACTGAAAATCCTATTTATCAGAAACAAATGTTTGTCCTATCTATACCATCAACAAACTATTCACATGAGCAGCTAGCAATAAACAACAGAAAGCTGCACAATGAATGTCAATTAATGTAATTTGCTTTTCAAATAAACTTGCTCTCTGTGTGCGCAGCGTAAGTACTGTCCTGTGTATCCATTATATAAAGGTCAATTAACCTCAATTCCAGTTAACGTGCTCAACTAAAATAAACCCAGTCGAGAAGCTGTTCTTTCACTCTCTGCCACATTGGTGATACACAAAAAAGTGCAGAAAAAAATATAATGCATTTCTCACAACATTTGGGGTTACAGGCCATTTTGAAACAAAATAATTTGGCATCTCTTGATCACTTTTCTGGAGCTTTAAAAGCGGATCCCATTATTCAGCACATCATGTGATAATGCAAGGAAAACAGAGGGTTACATTGTGTGGACAAGAAAATGTTGAACTTTGCACTGTACAAAGTTTTGAAGATGTATACCGCAATCTGTGGTTGTGTTAACATGTCTCTGGAAGTGGAAATCTTTGCAAAAGGTACTCTGGATACTTTCATGATCGTAAAGGGATTTTATTTTTGGTCTCAGCTTGTCAGCATTTACAGCGAAAGTCAATCAAGTGCTTACTTCCTCTGCTTAATCAGGAAGAATGTTTGCCATGTAATGGGCAGCTTTGGAAGCCCTGGTGTGGAATTATGCAAACAGCACTAATTGAAAGGCCCATCAGTGGCTTTGAAATAATTGAAGCACAAGCAATTGGTTGAAGTCAAGAGTATTGATTTGGGAAAGTAGAGACCCCTCCAAATACTATAAAAGCAAGTATTTTGGAAGAGTGGTTGAATGCTGGGTCATCATCACCCTGTTACCATCTTGAATCAGCACTTCCTAATTTTTTTTTCCTGCAGTGAGCTATGGCATATTTCTTATTGTCTAAGATCCATATAATCAGTTAGATATACTTTTCACAGCAGTAATTGGTGACTTCAGACTAAATTGTTAAATTGTTAAATTCCATGAATTGTTAAATTCATGGACCAAACCAACAGATGCACCACTCTGACAAACAGGACCTGTGACCTACTCTGAAGATCACAGCAAGAGAACATTTTGGAGTTCAAAATCATGTATCCCTGCATTGTTCTCAGTTCTTGCTGACAGGGAAAGCAAGGCCAGTCTTCATTTTTACTGGTCAAGTCATTTTAATCAAAGTTTCATTTCCTGTGCTGATAAACTCAAATCAAGGGCTATTTTTTTTTCCCAGAAGAAAAGATCTAGGTCAGCCCTCCCTCAATTTGATGCTTTCTGGTTGGAATACCACTTCGATCATCTCAAGACAGCATGTCCACTGTTTGTGTTGGCTGGGGATAATGGGAATGATAAATCCAAGACAAATGGAAAGCAAGCTAGACTTGATAGCAGACTGTGGAGTTTTTTGGTAAAATATGACTCTTCATCATCATATTAATCATCTTCATATTTAGCCTTATGTCAGTTTATCCACATAGCAATCCGGACAGACATTCTACATAATAGATAATTAAAACATCCTCTTAGCCATTGATTCCAACAATGTCATTATGTAGTCTGACCAGTGTTTCATCAGAATGACAAAGGCACATCCTGCCTTGTGACTGACAAAGAACTCATTGTGAACAACTTTCCGTGTGCATTGTTTTACTCCTGCTAGTAATGGTAACTGATCCAAGACCAGCACACTTCGGAGAGAACATAGCTCATTCATCCTCAGCAACTGGTAATTTGCAACATTTGATCTCATTGAAGTGACCATGGTAATACAACTATACAGCATGCAAACATTATATGCAGTATTTAAAAGGTTAATTATGTTTTATTGTTCTCGTTGTTGCTGCTGTATGCCTTCAAGTCTTTTCTGACTTAACAGCAACCTTATCATGGATTGTTTCAGCAAGATTTGTACAGAGGGGGTTTGCTTCTTTGAGGCTAAAAGAGAATGACCTGCCCAGCATCACCCAGTGGGTTTCTATGGCCAAACAGAGATTCAAACCCTGGTCTCCCAGAGTTCAGCACTCAAACCACTACACCATGCTGGTTCTTGTGTTATCGCTTATTACTTACAGTAGCATATTTACCCGGCGTTGTGCGGGAATTTATTTTCCTCTTAAGAACTCACCCAACTGTCTTCTCTAGTACCTGCAACTTTTCCCCATATTTCTCAATGCAATCTGTATTCAGAGTTCTTAACATACAGAGGTTGGTTTTCTGAGGGAATACAATGTCCTCTTCCTTGCTGCTAGGCTTCATCTCCATAGCAACTGGCCTATTCCAGTACCTGTAACTTTTCCACATATTCCCCAATCCAATCTGTATTCAGAGTTTTTAACATACAGATGTTGGGTTCCTGTGGGAATACACTGTCCTCCTTCTTGCTGCTAGGCATTGTCTCCATAGCAACTGGCCTATTCCAGTAGCTGTAACTTTTCCCCATAGTCCCCAATCCAATCTGTGTTCTCTGGCGACGTCGATTTACTGGCTTTTGATTTTTTTTTGCTTTCTGTTGAATTTGTGCAATGGCTTTACATTTTTCTGGAAGCATTTTTTGTTTTGAATTTCAACTCTTTAAGATTCCTCACATATGGAATCCATATAATCTACTGTGTGTGGCAAGAAGACCTTGTAACTATGCTGTGTATGTCACTTTAATTTTTCTCACATATGCCTCCCAAATGTTTTCTGGCATCCTTATTGATGGTAGGCCTCATCTCCGTAGCAACCAGCCTGAGGCCCAAGAGCTCGCTGGCTGAGAATTCTAAGGGGCCCTCCCTAAACTGCCAACCCCAGGATTCCACAGAATCTTCACAGCCAGCCAATCACATGAGGTCTTTGCCTGCCTGACACAGACCAACAAACGCACAAACGTTGACTTTTATATACTAGATTTATATTGTGCTTTTCCTCTATTGCATTCAAACAGATGTAAGTGGTTTTCCTCCTCCTCATTTTCTCCTCCCACCTTGAGAAGTGGGTTAGGCTGGGAGGGAGTGACAGGCCCAAAATAAACCAAGCACTTTCATGGCTCATTGAGGCCTTGAATCTGGATGTTCAAGTCCAATCCAATATTCTAAACACCATGGCCCCTTTCACACAACATAATTCTAAGATTTTGATTCTGCTTTAATGATGATGGCTGCATCCATTTAATTTGTAGCTTGGGAAGGCACTGACTCTCTCTGGTAAAAAAACAAAACAAAACAAAATAATAAAAAAATCAGTCCCTAAACAACGAACCTCATGATTCCACAGGATAGATCCATGGCAGTTAAACTGGTCTCAAAGTGCTGTAGCTGTGCAGTGTGAAAGAGTCTTATATCATAGTCTCCTGAATGTTAGGGACAGGATGTCTATTTTGAGGTTTTTCTTTTTTGATAGTTCAACCAGGTGGTCACCTGCCCTACAAGCCACAGGATACAAAGTGTGATCTATGGTATGGTTCCCAATCTGTAGATTCCTAGCTGTTATTGGAGTACAATAATGGTCATATTGTTGTTGTTCTGGGAGGTGAACTCCAATAATATCTGAGAATATCAGACTGAGAATGACTAATCTATAAAGGTTCAGTTAAGTTTTGAGTGTGCATAGAAAATGTAGCTGAGTAAAGCATGTAAAGGGTATCAAAGCAGACTAACATGCTGTTTGTGTTGATCCTTGAATCAGGGTAGGCAAGGGATGCTGATGTGGGAACAGGGCTTGTTTTCTAAACCTGCCACCTAGTGCCATATAGCTATCAAAAAGAAAGTGAAACCTTTATGCTTGGAAATCTTTTATAGTACACATCTCTTATACATTTACAATTGCTTCTCCATTTGTGCTTCATACTATTTATTTAAACTGCACAAGTTCACATGGACATAGAACTGAAACTGCAGACTAGAAAATCTACTATAAAGAAATACATCATGTGACTGGGCAAGGCAGGCAACTGCTTTTTAAATTTAGCTTAAATAAATGTGTTTAGGTTTGCATTTTTGTTCCTAGTTTTCAGAGAAGTGGAAGAAGCAACTGTAGTGGTACAACACCATACACCACTCGAAAAACATTTGAAAGAGCACAGCATGATTTGTCTTGTATTTTGTATTTTTGTATTTTGATAAGGCCTCAAGAAAGATGTAATCTGGAGCATTCTCTGAACTGAAACGACACCTGCTACAAAGCATCTTAAACATCACCAGGGTCTTGGTGAACAACCTTTTGATTAGCTAAGTGAAAATGAATCACAAGCATTGGCATTCAGTTATCCTACAGTTTTTACTCAAGGAGTGATCAATTGGCTGCAGAGTTGATAAAACATTAAAAAGGAAAGATCAACGGAAGACATTATGTCCCTATAAGACTCTGAGATCCTTTGCTCAAGGCCTTAAAGGTTCCACCATCCTCATCAGACACGGATCATAATTGCAAAGATATGGTAATTGGGAACATTAAATCAAGCACACATGCAAAATCTGCTGTCACAGCAGGAACTCCTGTACCAATAGCTGGCAAAGAAATTCTTTGTCTCTACTGGTTAAAGCAAGATTATCAGCCAGTTACTGATACAGGCCCTTTTCACATGGCATTTGCCATGCAAAAGGACCTCTGGAGCATTGCACAATTGCGAGGAGTGGTCCACGTGACGTCCTCGCGATTGCGTGATCCTGCCAGGGCTGGTAGGCGCTGATCGCGCACTATTTCACTTACTGTGTGTGCGGAGCCTCCGGAGCCACTGCGCTCATGCTTCCTGCCCCAGAGCAGCCTGGGAAAATCCCAGGCTGTGCTGCAGAAGGAAGAGGAGGAGCCCTCATGCTGCCTGCTCACCAGCAGGCAGCAGCTGCGGAGGCGAAGCAGCGGGGACGCAAGAGCCTCTCGCAAGAGTCTGCTCACGTGATCCCCGTGCCCCAGCGCCACAAAAAGGTAAGGTGCGGAAAGGGCCACAGTGACAGCCTCCATCAGTCTGTTGCATCTACACCCTGTTAAAGCAATTCCATTAAATACAGGCTTTAAAGGCTCTTTTAAAGAAATATTTTGCACTGCAAAGCACATCCTTCCAAATGTAGGATGGCAATCAAACAATCCAGTGATGCATTGCTTGAGGCAGAGGCAGTCAGCACATGGGAAGGGACAATAGTTCATCACAGCACAGACTTTCAAGAAATATCTGTTGTTCCTATGCAGAGTTGAGTCCTCTTATGTTCAGTGGCTATTATTCTGGGGTAAATGTTCATGGGGGTGTAGACATACAGTCTAACCTATGAAGAAAAGTAGACCAAATTTCATTTTGTGGGACTCATTACCAGATAAGTGGTAAGCCTCACTTGGCCTTGGTTCCAACCTAAGAATTCTGTACTGAAGAATACACTACATCACAATAACAGCAGTTTTTAAAACATCTGAACAAATTATTATTACATGTTTACACATGTCCAACCTAATTTTTACTTCATTTTCAGAAACACCAAAGATTCCAAACTGCAGTTGCATTTTCCTCCAAAGTAGTCTCTCTTAGAAATTGTGAAGCACATATTTGATCAAATATGAAAACGCCTGGCCGGGAACAACTCACTCACCCACAAGTATCTTCTGCCCAGTAATGGGCTACAATCCTCTATTCACTTACTTGAACACAATGGAACTTGCTTAGGAGTAGACATGTATAGGAATGTCCTGTGAAAAACATTTGAATTTGCATTCCAAAAAAGGGTAGACTTGTTACCTTTCATCTCTGTAGAAAGACAAACTGGAATTTGGGAAGCGGTAAGAAAAACAGTAATCTGTTTTCAATGTGGAAGGTCACAGAGAAAATGGAAGAAAAACTCGAAATAAATACACAGGATACAACTCTGTGCTCCAACCTGGTACCCTCCAAGTGTATTGGCTCCAACTAGGGGTTTCTGAGCATGGTAACCTACAACACAAAGGAAAAATGCAGCTTTAGCCAACTGACTGACTTTATTTCTATTTTGTTTCTTTTCTCATCTTTCTTTTTAAAAAGTACTAAAATATTATAGTTTTATACAGAAAACAGCTTGGCAAATTATTTTCAAAAACTAGAATTTCAGTACTATAGATCTAGATCTGGACTTAGAATATATCCATTGAAATCCCTGGAACTTAGGCTAGTCATGACTGACTGCATTTAGATCCAACCCATGAAGTAAAAATAAAAATACATATTTCTTTATTACAATTTGATGCGTCTGTATATCTGTTTGTATTTTGGTCTATACTCTATAGAAATCAACATGGCTGACCACAGAATCAACAAACTTGACCAAATCCAAGTAGATTTTTAGTACCGATCAAACTTTTGTTTCATTCAAACCAGGTAGAATATAAATTAAATCAAATTAGATTAAATTATTAACACTGACACAAGCAACATTTGGAATATTTCCTGGTTATAAGTATTATCATTTCAGAAAGAAGTCTCTACTTCATCTGGAAAGGTTATTATCTTTTTGTTTGGCTACTGAGAGCTACAGGCCATTTCTGCACAAGACTGTAATAGCGCTATGATTCCACTTGCAACATCCTATGGAATCCCGGGGTTTGCAGTTTCGGGAGGGGCTGCGCAGCCCCTCCCGAAACTGCAAACCCCGGGATTCCATAGGATGTTGAAAGTGGAATCATAGTGCTATAACAGTCTCGTGCGGAAATGGCCACAGTTAATTTCCCCAAATAAACAATGTGAAAATGTCCATTGATAAAAATAAAAGATGGAAAAAACAAATAAATTGTAAGCAATTTTTTAAAAATTATTTTTTAAAAAATGTTTAAGTTTTTTTAAAAAAATAAAAAATGTTACTTGTTAACCCATATCACAATGTACAAATTTGGTAGTGCACAGGTCTAGTACAATATCACCATGGTTTGACCTAATAGCTATACCACTTTAAGGAGTAAAAGACACTTATCAAATGAGATAATTATTCTGCTGCATTTGGCAATAAGCCTATACAGTTTTGACTTTTTCTATTTGACTTGGAATTAACAGGCCTTCATCTGGAGAGCTGTATGCCAGGTGGGGCACCACATGCTAAGGGGAGAGGAAAGAGAACCCAAGGAAAGTTCAGAGGAAACTGAAATGATGATGGAGTCAGTAAACACTAAGTCTGAATTAGCAATGCAACCTGCTCATTCTAGGAGAAAATATTACTAAAGGGAAGCATTAAAGTCTTCAAATATGCAAAGCACAGTTACACCAAAGACCAATTGTTCTCATTTGTGTTGAAACATGAAGCAAGTTGTAATGGAAGTATTGTAAGAAAAACTTTCAACATGTCAGAAATGTAAACTGAGGAAATAAACTTTCAGCAAACACTTTCCTTTATTAAAGGATAAAGCCAAATCAAACTTCAGAGACAGGTTTCTTTTTATTGTTTATTTTTCAGAAGAAGATTGGCTAATTAAAATATTAGATTTTGGATTTTAATGTCAAAATCATCTGTATGCTGTAATGGACAAAACCTGAACATCTCACTTTGGAATTAACCAACTTGACTCAGTTTTAACTGAATGAATTCTTTATTACAGTGTTATTTTTTTGCACTTCAGTCTTTATGTTTTTATTGTATTTGTCTTGATTTTTACATTATTAGCAGCAAGGGTAGCCAATAGACAGACAGCAGGGGAGGGGGGATTTCATCAAAGAGAACCACATACTCTCAATGTTGGATTGCCTAGAAAATTTAGGATTTAGCAAACTAAACACACTCTGCCAGTTATTGGTACACGCAAGGCACTTGACAGGCCTCTTGTTTTATCTCTTTTTATCTAGAAGATGTACTCATCCTGTCAACAAGCTAAACTTGACTTGGGGTCTTTTCATACTACACAGTTATAGCACTACGATTCCATTTTACATGCCCTCCAAAATTTCACAGATAAAGAATGAGATCCATGTGGCCAAGCAACAGTAGAGTGTGGTCAAGATTATAACAGTTTTTCACTGATAAAACTCCATTGTGTTCTGCTTTGGTCAGGCCTCATCTGGAATACTGTGTCCAGTTCTGGGCACCTCATTTCAAGAAGGATATTAACAAGCTTGAATGTGTCCAGAGGAGGGCGACCAAAATGGTGGTGAGTCTGGAAGCCATGCCCTACGAAGAGCAGCTTAGGGAGCTGGATATGTTTAGTCTGCAGAGGAGAAGGTTAAGAGGGGACATGATAGCCAAGTTCAAATATTTGAAAGGCTGTCATATTGAAGAGCGAACAGGCTTGTTTTCCACAGCTGCAGAAACTAGGACAAGGAGCAATGGATTCAAGCTACAGGAAAAGAGATTGCACCTGAACCTCAGGAAGAAATTCCTGATGGTCAGAGCTGTCCAATAGTGGAATATGCTGCCTCGGAGTGTGGTGGAGTCTCCTTCTTTGGAAGTTTTTAAACAGAGGCTGGGTGGCCATCTGTCAGGAGTGCTTTGATGTGTGTTCCTGCATAGCAGGGGGTTGGATTTGATGGCCCTTGTGGTCTCTTCCAACTCTATGATTTTATTCTATGATTCTAGGAACTCCTAAGTTAGGAGAGGCTGCAGCAGTTTGCTTTTGCCTGAGTCACCTGGGAAGGTCAAGATTCCACCCCCTGCTCTCCTTTCTCCTGAGTTAATTGAGTGCAAACTACTTTTGTATTCTGAACTTAGTTTGCAGCAATTGCATAAGTTAAGGACAAAGGGTGAAAGTGGGAGGAGGAGAGAGAAACTTTTGGAAGCAACTGGAAATGTGGGATGACAGTGTATTAATTGAGACAGTTAGAAAGTATGACTTTAACTGCCATAGCTCCATCCTAAGGGATTGTAAGAGCTGTAGTTTGGTGAGGCAGTAGGTATCTCTGGCTGAGAATTTTAACTAACCTTCCTAAACAGGAAATCCCAAGAGTCTATAAGATGGAACCACCACAGCTAAAATGCAATCACAGTGCTATAATTATTAATTGTGAAAGGAGCCCTGGTGAGTCTGAAGGAGACTTAGTCATGCACAGAAAGACTTGACCAAAGGAGCTGCAGTTTCCCTCCCCCCAATGAACTCTAAAGTGAGGCAGAGGATAAAAGATGCTGGGGAGTGTTGCTTTTGTTCCTTTTAGAAAATTGAGTAAGGAGGATCAAAATTACACTTCTAAAGCCAGCTGTGCATGCTCCAAGCATGCATCAAAGTTTTTTGTTGCAGAGAGCAATGAACATCTTAGAAATAGTCCTTGACTTCTCTTATCCTTTACCCCATCTTGCTGTTGTGAGCTTTCACGTCATTTCCAACTTACGGCAACTCTAAACGTATCATGGGGTATTCCGGGGCTGAGTGTGTGAGGCACCAAAGGTCGCTCTGTGGGTTTCCATGGCTGAGTGGGGAATTACAATCTGGTAATTCTGGAAGAGACTGAAGAGGAAGTGGTGCTGTATTTATGCAGAAGCTAAGAAAGCTGCAGTCTGAGCTTTAGGTTATGAAAGACCACTTTTTAAAAAGAAATGGTAATCTTATGGAAGCTTCTTATAGCTGACATGCGTTAGTCTTCAGCATATCTTTAATCTGCCCAAAAGGAAATAAAATGGTGCTAGAGAGGGACAGCAGTAAAACATTACAAGTCAAACTGAAATTAGACAGGTGGCCGAGGTTGGGGTTATAACGGCTTGGGGTTATCAGAACTGAATGCATACCTGTCCAACATTTCACAGATAAAAAACTGGGACACATAAAGTCAAGAAACATCAGAGTTTTTTTCCAAGATGGCAAAAATTATTAATGAAGGAGAACACACAAGCTAGGAGAGACTGCAGCAGTTTGCTTTCACCTAAACCTACTAGGAAGCGTAAGATCCCACTCCTTTTTCTCATTCCCCGCCACCAAGTCAACTGACTACCAATAACTTTTGCACTTTGAACTCAGTTTGCAGCAACTGAAGTAAGCTGAGGGCAAAAGGGGAAAGTGGAAGGAAGAGAAAGAGACTGGGGCATTTCAGAAGCAGCTGAAAAAGGGCGATAACAAAAGGTTTAATTGGGGCTGTCCTTGCCAAACCAGAACAGTTGCAAGGTATGTGAATGTGTCCTGTACAATCTGCCCATATTCCCCAATATCAACAGAACTTGCAGTTATTCCAATAAAATAGAAACACTGACAGTTTCTCAGAGCATAATTTTTCAAAAGACCTATTGCAGATATAGCACTTTAACAAAGTGCTCCAGAATCTTTAACTTCACACTCCTAACAGTAAGGGTCATTAAGTCACTACTATTCAGTACTGAAATTTTGGCTCAAGCTACACAACGATCCCCTGGAATGTTTCAGAAGTACCAATAAAACAGAAAGTAAAATATGTACATACTGTAGGGAAACTCTTACTGAATCAAACAAAAAATTAAGAATATATAACATGAACCTTTTGATGACTCCATCAGGCCAAAATGACAACAACAAAAAAACATACAGGAGAATAAAGCTGATGAGGTTTAGAGTCACAGATCTGCATTTTGTTTGGTATTAGCCAAAGGTGGTCATGCAGGAGATTCCATGAAGATGAAGCCTCTTAATGACCCTGAGGCTGTCAGGGGGAAAGTCAGTAAAAGAAATGTAATGATTGTTTTCTTCACTGGAAGCAATGAAGTGCTTCCTAAGAACTGAATTGTTCTTGTTCTGTGTGAGGCAACAGGCCACTCTGTAGGAAGAGTACAATGAGTTCTTCAGAAAAGTGCCCTACTGCCATGTTGGAAGATAAATGCAGGGGTTGTAACAAGCAAAGCATGCCAAATTCAGATTGCTTCACTTTATGTTGAAGGTATCTTGTGTGTGATTCCAGCATTATTTTCCCTCATCTCTGGCTTATGAAGAAACCAGTATGATGTATTTGGTACCTTTTGATTGGCCAAATAAAGGCATTACTGCAATGTGCATTTTACATTTTGTTTTATGGAGAACATGACTAATCTATATTTTTTTGATGGAGGGTGGAGGATTTGAAAACAGTGAACATTCTGAGAGGTTTGCATGCCACAATCGCTTGCAGTATTTCCCCAGTTGTCACAGTGCAACTCTGAGATTTCACACGGCAAGGGTTGCTCACTGTTCTCTTTTTATTGTTACATTCCAAAGGCTTCTGGTTTACATACACTACTCACATTTCAGCTGATAGGCACTTCTGACCTTAAAAAGGCACTCTGACCAACATAATTTTGGACTTATCACCTTGAATGTACACCTGTCAATCCTCTTTTTTAATCAAAACATTTATCAACACCCTGCAGTTGCTAGACATAGAGAACTCATTTGACTTGATGAGTCACAAGATAGGCATGGATTAGCATCAGAATTTGCCACTATTTTCTTCTGAATGACCCAGCTTGCCTCCTTATCAGGCCTAGCTGCCTACTGATCACTGTAACTTAGTGTGCAGTGTACTCTCACCTATAGTAGCTGCCCACCAGGATGGCCTAGGCTAGGCCGCTAAGCACAAGCTCGCATGGCATTTTGGATGCGAAAGGGCCCCTTGAGAATTGCACAAATGTGAGGAGCGGTCCACATGACGCACTCACATTTGCACAATGCTCCAAGGCCTGACATGGACTGCACATGCATTTTTTCATTTTTGGCTTGAAGCTGAAAATGCTGTGCAGTTGCGCATCACTCCAGGGCCCGGCACACACTTAGTTTGTGTGTGGAGCCTTGGGAGCCGGGCTGGTTGTGCTTCCTGTCTCAATGCAGCCTGGGAAGGTCCCAGGCTGCACTGTGAAAAGAAGAGGCAGGGCTCTCAAGCGAGCAGGAAGCTCATGCAGAGCCCAAGGACCCTGGATGCAAGAGCCTCTCTCCGAAGGCTGCTCGTGCGAGCACCACACCCCAGCATCGAAAATGGGTGAGTTGCAGAAAGGGTCGAAGAAGTTCCCTTGTTGTCCAGCTGTTGCTTCATACCTTGCAAGACTGCATAACAGCAAGGGATTTACTCCATAGGCATAATGTTCCTCACTGGCAGAAGAACTATGGGCCTTGCTTAGGGGAACTTACAGCTATAGAGCTGAGTCTGCAATATCACAGGGCAAAGTTAAACAGATGTATCAGGCAGCAATTGAAGATTTTGGAAGGCAGAAGTCCTGGGTGCTAATGAGCATGTCCCACAAGTCCTAAGCTACTCTGGGGTCTCCAAGTATGGTAGAGGATACTGTCCCATTACCACTACTGAAATGATATGCAGGTAACACTCTGGTTAACTTCAATATGTATAATGGAAGGTAGAGAATTCCATTTTACTCTTTGACTCTGTCAAAAAAAAAAATGGCTTGGCTTGGCACTGCCATTATGCCACCACAACTTACTCTGAATGACAAAGTAGTGTAAGAATATTTTTTTTCACAGATAGAAATGTATCTATCCTGTGATGAACAGGTGATGTAGTCAAGGGCAGGTAACCTTATTATGATATTGGAAACACGTGTAAATATTCTTTTCCTTGCAGAAAGGCACTTGTACCAAAAATACTGTAATTGACATTGACCCAGCTCTTTCAAATCATACTTTTAAAACGATGGTGCAGTTAGGACTGAGGCAATGGTCTAATAAAAGAACCAATTGGAAAGGTCAGCCTTCTATGAAAAGGTGCCAACATTTCTAGTTCTCCATGGGTACGAGCATGGAGAGATAAGATTTTTCTTTGTGAGCACCAGTTTATTAAAGCCAGCTTGGCAGAAAAGCAAACCCTAAGGAAATGTGCCAATGTTTGAGAGAACTGTGACGTTCATGGCTATAGCAATAATTTTGCAAACGACTAATAATAAAGAGTCAATAATCAGAAAGATGCTCTCTGAAGTGAACACTACTAAATTACTTCAGGGAGGAAATCAATTACCTCCAAGGCAGCTGCAGCTCCCCAGCTCAATATCCAAATTTATGAGAGCTGGTGCAGCTACAGAATGCTGAAATTCACAACCTTTCAGCAAGGAAAGTTGCTGTGGTTTCTTGGGTGAATTGACACTTCCCTAGCTCTATAGAAATTCCTTTGACAGCATTCTTTACCATTGTGTCAGTTGCTGCAGAGAGGACACAGGCAGGTACCCAAATCTATAAGAAGTAAACAATGGCTACATTTTAATATTGTGATTCCAATGATTAATGTTTAATATAACCTGACTGTACTTTCAGGGGTCATCTTGATGTTGTCTATTTGAAAAAAAGACTTCTGTACAATTAAAAAAAAACTATAAATTTCTCTTGAAAGCAGAAAAAACTCTCCAGAGTTTCCAGTAACTTAGATATAGTTGGACAAGCATAGGTACTGTCATAAGGCATGATGAGAACATGGAATGGGGAAAAACGAAGACAGGCCAACTCCTTTTTATATGCTTTCATAATTAAGCTGCTCAGATTCAAAGGAGGAAACAGATCTTGCATCTTTGAAGAAATACTCTGAAATTTCCTCTTCTTACACAATTATTAAAGGCAAAAAACCCTATCCTCCTTTGAATATGGCCGCCCTGTTCCATATGATGTAAAAACTTTGATGTGAGAACAAAGCAATGTTTCCATGTGCTTCCTCAGATCTTCTGAGTATATGATGGAGAAGAGTGATAGTATGTAACTTTATTGCCAATGTATAAATAATCCAAAAATGGGGAAATGCAAAAGAACAACAAAAAATAAAAATGGAACTACATTGACACTGACTGGATAAGGAAGGCTAATTAGCAGAGCATGTATTTTGTTTACTTGCCCAGACTTAATTCCTGGCATCTCTGGGTACAGCTATTTATTTATTATCCATTTATTTACTGAATTTATACCCTGCCTTTCTCCTGGGATGGGAACCAAGGCAGCTTACAATAATTTAAACAAGACTTAAGCTAAAAAATCTTTTCTTTTTTTTTTACAAACGTTTAAAAAGCATTAAATAACAAAAATAATAATCCCACCAATGGCACTACCTTTCTGCAGTGGTGGGATCATGTGCTCTTGTGAGGCAAGAGACCATGCTGATTGCAGCAGTGCTGCTACTAGGGTCTCCCCATGTCAGACAGGCTTTGGCTGAGCAGCCACACTAAATCTGCCAAACAGCTACTGGGCAGCAGCAGTAGTGGGGGATAATGCTGGGCAAGGATCTCCCAGAGACAACAGCAGTGACACCATAGCTAATGCTTGTTAATACCATGCAGAAAGAAGCATGGTAAACCTCTGTTGAATGTTTTGTACCACAAAAATCCTATGATGAAACAAGCCAAAATGAAACATGAGTGCCAGAAGATGAGACTCTCAATGTCTCTCAATGACATGCTAGGGCAGAGCAGAGGACAAGCAGGAGTTGGTTAATTATGGTTAATTATGGTTAATTATGCAACTGGACTCAATCAGAAAGGATGTTCAGCTGTTGATGCACTCAGAGGTGAAAGTAAAGTCTGAAGCTACATGACACATATTACGGAAACATGAAATGCCAAATGTACAAGCTGGATCCAAAAAAAGGAAGAGTCACCAGGAGTTACATTGCAAAGATACACTGGATAATGGAGCGCAGCAAAGATTCTGAGAAGAAAATCAGCCTATGTTTACAGCAAAACCTTTGATTGTGCAGATCAGAAACTATGGATCACTTCTTAAAGGAATGGGTGTGTCACGACATATCAGGACAGAATATGGAGGAACAGAATGGTTTCCAATTGGCAAAGGTTGTCAAGCAAAGCTGCATTTTATCACTCTGTCTGTTTAACTGGTATGCTGAACATATCATATGTAAAGCAAGATTAGATCCAGAGGAAGGAGGTATGAAAATTGGAGGAAGGAACATCAACAATGTAAGATATGCAGATAACACCATACTACTAGCAGAAAATAAAGAAGACTAATGATTACTGAAGAACGTCAAGGCAAAAAGTGCAAAGGTTGGTTTACAGGTGAACATGAAAAAAACAATGATCACAGATGATTTACATAACCTTAAAGTAGATGTTGAAGACATTGAAATAGTTCAAGATTTTCTGTACCTTGGCTCAGTCAGTAATCATAATTGGAGACTGCAGTCAAGAAATCAGAAGAAGACTGGGACTTGGAAGGGCAGCCATGAAGGAAGTAGAGAAGATCCTGAAGTGTAAAGATATATCATTGAATACTAAAGTAAGGATTGTCTGTGCCATCATATTTCCAATTTCTCTGTATGGTTGTGAAAGCTGGAGAGTGAAGAAAGCTGACAAGAGGAAAATCAACTCATTTGAAATATGAGGCTGGAGAAGAATTCTGTGAATACCATGGACTGCTACAAAGGCAAATAAATTGGTCCTAGAGCAAATCAAGCCTGAACTCTCCCTAGAAGCCAGGATGACAAAGCTGGGACTGTCATACTAAAAAGTCCTGTCAACTAGGATTGGCAAGCACATTTTTTCAAGACATCATGAGGTAAATTCTTTAAAACTCTTCAAAATCCCGATTTGAACTTCCTGTGGAAGGAAATTCCACAGCGTGTGAGCAGCCATTGAGAAGGATCTCTACAGTTAAGAAAGAACTGTGCTTCCCACCCTGGACAGTCACTGCTAGTATCAATAATATTGTGCTAAATGGACCAATGATCAGACTTCATAGAAAGCACCTGAGTTCCTAAGTCAGCACTTTCTCTGAATCTTAACATTTTTCCCCAGTTCAAGAAAAGTTATAATTTCTTAGCCAAGTTAAACTGTAGCAAGAATATCATCTGAATTCCAGGCATTTCAAATATTAAATATACTTAAAAATGACATTATATATGAAATCAATTGTGCTTTTTTTCTTCACAGGTCAAATTGAAATATTACTCCTGGTTCTTGTTGTTGTGGTTGTAGTTGTGTGCCTTCAAGTAATCTGCAACTCATGACAGCCCTGAAGTGAACCTATCAAGGGGTTTTCTGAGGCGTCAAGTGTGTGATACACCCAAGGTCACCCAGTGGGTTTCCATGTCAGAGCAGGGAATTGAACCCTGGTCTCCAGGGCTATAGTCCAACACTCCAAAACGATTACATGACACTAGCAGCTACATTTGTTTTGAATAATAATTTCATGAGAGATACAGAAGGAAGGAATGCATGTATATTGCCTTCAGGAATTGAATGAAATACAGTCAGCCGTCCACATTTGCAGGCTTGACTCATGAATTAGATTATTTGCAAACTGCTCTAACCCTCTCCCCCACATCAGGCACTTCTTTTCAGGGAAAACTCTCCCTCTCAATGGCTCTGATCAGGCTATACAGCCCTTTAAAAAGTCTCCTCTGGTCTCCTTCTTCTACCAGCTGCTGCCTAGCCAGCTAAGGACTGCCCACAGCCCAATACCTCAGCACTACAGGCCCTCTCCCACAGCCCCCCAAACCCAAGGATGGAGAGGGGCAAGAGAGGGGGTGATAGGGCCCTTCCCTCTCCTTTCCCTGATTTAGTTTGGACCCTGGGTGCCTGTTATTCCCACCAACCCTTGGCCACCTTTCCACACACACACATTGTGATTTTTATACTTTTGCAAGGATCCTAACCCTAGCAAATGTGGAAGGCTGACTGTAGTTCTTACTTCTGTCATCATTTTGCTATTTGCTATTGCTATTTTGTCTGTGCAGTGTCATGCCAGCAGGACTGTTTGTTACTGGAAATGCTGCTTCGTATCCTCAATCACACATGCACTCAACTGTCACACAATTTCAAAGATCTTAAACAAAGGTGTGGCACATAGACCACATACTGTACTAGACATACAAAGATAGTGAATTGAGAATACAAACAAATCTGGATGTTTAAAGCAAGTTTTATTTTACAAAAACAAACAAACAAACAGTTAGATAAAAGATTATGTCACCAGTCTTAACCTCAGGCACCTTATTCCCTAATTATTTCTAAAGCAACAAAGTATAAGATTAAGTTGAGGAAATATGGCATTCTAACTAAGGGACCAGCAATGGTCAGAGACATTCTGCTGTGTTTGGGGATTTCATTGCCCTCTCCGGCATGATTCCTTGAAGTCTTCCCAATTAGCTTTATGAGCTGCTACCAAACACATTTTCCAAGACCTCTTCAGGTAAACGCTACAAAATCTTGATATGTATCCTCCTGGCCCATATATTACCCCCAGATGCCTACATGGTGACTGTTGTCAGGAATGCATTTGAACAGCTTAGGTTGGTGCATTGTGATCTTTCATGGAAAAGCATATGGTCATACCCTGGTCACATCCAAGTTAGACTGTTGCTACATGCTGTATGTGAGGTTGCAGTAGTATCATCTCAGGTTTCGCTGTAGTAGAAAATCAGAAACAAGATATGGTCCAACAGAAGAACTGACTCTCACACTAACACTTACAAATGAGATATAAGAAGCCCTCTTTCCCAATGCAACCCTGTCCCACAGGACATGGTATGTTAGGATCTTTAGTTCCAAAATCTTATTTACATCTCATGCTGCAACTGGGAAGAAGGAAATCCAGAGGTGAGTATGAGATAGACAAGGTCTGCAATCTACTTCTGATGGGTTCTCCAGTATCTTTGTGTAGGCTACCTCAGAAATCAACCAGAGTCAAGATGACCAGGTGGCTGAAGCTACCATGTGACACGCTGCATCAATAGTACTGGGAATGTAGCAGACAGAATGTTTAAAACACCTGCTTCAGCAAAATGCTATTATAGTTTATTGACATATACCTTTTGGTGATGTTTCATACTCTCTCTCTGAAGTTACCAGGTTGTGAGTATAAACTGACATACTAAGGAACAAACATTGTTGACACATACAAATAAGCTCAATTTCTAAACTTAGACTTCCCAAAGAACAATACAGAATTAAATATGTATGGCAATGAGAATTATAATTTATTATTGTTGTAGACACGATTATAAATAACATCCACAAACCAAGTATATGAGGTCTTTGATATATGATACATTTCCAATGAAACCTTGTAGTAAAAAAAATTAAAAACTTTCCAATCTCTAGTATATTTTTATAGACTCTTTCATGTACTAATCTGTTGGATATTGCCTTTTGCTCTCAGGATTACTAAGCTATTATTCCAATGAAAAATTCACTCCCTGGCTGTCCTCTTTCTTTATAATTGCAGTTAATGTGAAGTACTTATGTACTATATCAATTTAATATCTGATATGGCCTCTGTCAAGGTATTACATCCTGCACTTACTGGGTGATGGACTCTAACCTAATAGGGCTTTTCTGTATCTAACTACCCTGATACAGTGTCCATTTTGCTATTCAGATGGAACAGTGTCTGCTGAAATGGAAAAGTAGAAAGCAATACTTAGATGAAATAATTTAAATTTAACAGCAGTTTGAAAGCATTTGTTTTAAGTTGCAATGATAACAGAGGGAAGACACATATGGAAAAGCTGATTCATTTTGGGTGAATAGATCATCCAGAAAGCCTAGTCTTTTCCACAGACAGCATATGTTAGCAGTCATAATATCTTGGCTGTGCTTATGTTATGCATATTTGTTTAGATCACAGTGAACATACTAGGTATACTAGATAAATGGGTTAAAATGTAGGTCAGAACAAGAAGGACAGTGACAACCAATGAACTGGAAGAAACAGTGGTTGCAGACGGATGACAAGACAAACAGAGAACCACGAGAACCCTGGCTTATTAGTTATAAGCACTTCACAAACCACAGACCTTCTCACTATATTTTGTTAACATATTGAATGTGGGCACCTTTTCCTTTTGGTTTCAGCCAGAGGCTGGTTCATGTCTCTAGTTTGTTGGTAGACAATGAAATCAAAGAAGGGCAAGAGCTCATGTTCAGTCTATTAGTGGTACATGATCCTAGAATGAAGCTTGGTGGTTTGTTAATCAAGCTGAATAATGCTTGTACGCAACAAACCAGTTCCCTGGTTTGTCAGATCTTCCAACCCCACCCAGCGATATCCAAAGGGGATCAGGCTCACAGAAAAATAGAGAGAAGAACTACACATATTAGATAAAAATGCATGTTACTGAGGCACAACACCCTGTGAAAAAAGCTAGCA
Source organism: Iguana delicatissima (assembly GCA_948472985.1). NCBI lineage: Eukaryota > Metazoa > Chordata > Lepidosauria > Squamata > Iguanidae > Iguana > Iguana delicatissima. The sequence goes on along the minus strand of CAOKZL010000478.1, from coordinate 59,432 downwards.
CAGGAGAAATAAATTCAGAAGGAGGAAAAGGGAAAGACTGAAGAGGGGATTTAGTTCTTTTCCCACTTACTACTGCTGTGTTCCAAATCTTGGGGAAATTAGATAGGCATCCCTTTCCTTTCTAAAAGATTAGATTCATCAGTTTCTGTTTCATTTAGATCTGAAACATCATTTTCACTTCCTGAGAATCCATGACACTTCAAATTGTTTGTAGCATCCAAATGGAAAATTTTGAACTTCCTGTAGTTGCATGAGAACCTGTCCACACTTGCCAAGAGACTGTATTTTTCCCCTCAATGAATTCTATCAGTTCCCCACCCCATGCACCTTGATGACTTCTGGGATACCACCTTTATTATAGAAAATCATGGAGGAAGGTGGGAGAAGCAAAAAATCAGAGGAGTATGAAAACAGTAAGACAGTCAATATGTAAAAATCACAAACGCCCTACCCAATAAAGAAACACTAACACAACGACCTACAAAGGGCAGCAGTCAGCAGTCCTCCAAGAAAACCCCTCCTTGGGGAAGAGTGGCAAGATGCTGCGACAACATAGTGAAATACCCCACCACCTCAGAAACAAACCTGCAAAGGTACCTAGCTAGTGTGTATGTAAGTCCCTATACAACTAAGAACAGAATGTTACAAAGGAATTAAAGTCCAATATTTCTATGTTGTGTAGGGGGGAGCAACATAAGCAACTAGGGTTACAACACCCTAATTATTATAGAGAAAGAGAGAATTATGCATAATAAATACAGTTGCTTGTTCAGCATCAAAGGAGATCATATATGGATGGCTATCATGGGAGAATGGGAAGGAAGGAGAGAACAAGAGGGGGCTGCCCACAACCTCAAAGTCATTACACACCTCATCAGACATCTCCCCTAGCAGCAAAACACAGTAGGTGGGATATCCACATCTGAAAAAAAAAAAAGGATTAAATTCCCCTACCAGAAATTCATTTCCTGGATTATTTCTAGTATGAAAAAAAAAAAAAAAGCAAGAATGGGAGATATGCTGTGACATTCCAGAACATGTGTATTACCTGGATTAGTGTTACTCAAAGTGGTGGTCCATTGGCCTGTACCACTGTATAATCCATTGGCTGCCAGTCCACTGAGAAAATTCCAGGAAAAAATGAAATAATTGTAACCAATGGGCACAAATATGGTACCAGTCCTTGGCATGTTAGGGGAAAAAAATGCCAGTCCCCACAACAAATAACCTGAGAAGCACTGACCTCAATCATCTCAGAGCCAACCTCACAACCTTATAAGGAGAAATCTCACACTGCAAATTGCAGCAGCTGTCTAGATCCTCACTACCACCAGGAACACCAAGTTTACAAAAACACATTTGCTTTAGTAGAGTTCTTACTGAAAAGGCATTTCCTCTTTTTGGTGACAGCCCTTTTCACCTGCCATTACACTGGATTGTGCACTAATTCATTCACAGCAGGACACATACATGTTATCTTTCTCTATATTCCACCAGTGGGGAACAATGATCTGTACAGAGACTTGAGAGGGCCTTCTCAACCCTGGCATCTCCGCTGAGGTGTACCTTGCCCTTGGAGACCCAATTGGCATCAACATTGGTCTCCTTTCTACACGGCTACTCCCCCCCCCTTGACAGAAGCTTCTAGGGCCCAGTGGCCATGGCTTGACACTGACCTACTGGGGAGTGTTGTTATTTTATCATGTTAAATTGTTTTAAAACATTTTAGAAATATCTAAGTTTTATTGTCTGTAACCCAGCCTGACATTTTCAGAGATAGAGCAAGGCATAAATATTTTGATAAACAAAACAGGGCTTATAGTGCTCAGCAAGAAAGAGTGTTTTTCCCCTAATGGAAATTCCATACATATATTGAATCTGCTCCTAGCCATGTGGAGGGACAACTGCTAGAGTTGTTTGTTTGTTTGTTTGTTTGTTCCTCCTCAGCATTCAATGCTAATAGCTGGGGGAAGGGAGAGAAGAACAATTTTGAATGGAAAAAACAGTGCAGTCAAGAATGGGTTAATTCTATCCAACAGCATCACACCCCAAAACTGATTTGGTGGTTGCTTTAATTAAAGAAACAGGTCAGGTAATCTAAGCACTACTAAACTATCCCAAAGTTATCTGATCTTGACTGGTTTCATGTACTTGGAAAAGAGACCATGCATAATCACTCTCTTGCATACCAGGGATTTTCAGGCAGGGCACAGAAAGAGTTTTCACTTGAAATCTTGAAAAGCTGATGCCAAACAGAGTTGACATCAGAGCTGAATGACTTTAAACACGCCCAAACTGTATGGAAAATCTTCTCCTTCAGTCAGATCTTAGCATCAGTTTGCATGTTGCTAATCAATCGACAAAATAAATAAATGAATGAATGAATGAATGAATGAATAGCACAGCACACTGAAATGCCTGGCACAATTCCTGCATGTAACGGGGAACTGTGTATTTGTTGCTGTGGACAGAAATGTCTAATTCCTAAGTCATGAACGGGAGAATGAATATTTATGTGTCTGTCTGCAGCACCAGCTCTTACTCCTATTTATCCTCTGTCTCCTGGTCCTGGCAGGATGTGTGAAATCAAAAGCTGGTGTCCCTGTTTATCAACATTTATAGTTGCAGGGCTAGAAATAGCAGCTAATAAAACATCATTCAAAAAAAAAATCTCAGTAAATAAAATTTTGCTGTTAAAGGTATAGCTAAGGGTAGGCATCCGTGACACAAACACACACACACACACACACACACCAGACAGCATATAGCCAAAGCTGAGAATTACTACAGAGAACAAAGTAATGGTGAAGTACAAAAAGAGCTGACAACCCAATAGGCCTATAAATGCCACCCATGCAGAAGAGAGGCAGAAAACTGGCCAGTGTATTTTTATTGTTTTGTGGTTTGTGTAGTCAAGAATTGTTTCTATTTTACAACTGGATCATTTTCAGGAGAGGTGTTTCAAGATCTGTGCAAAGACTGTAAGTTTACAATATCTGCTTTCAACAAACTTTTTCTCCAGGCAAAACAGACACTTGCTACTCACATGACAGCATACGGGGTGATGCTGAGAAAATAAGACAAGTCGTAGCTAACATTTTTGCTTGTCTTGTAAGAATAATCTGACTAATGTCGGAATGATTCCATCAGTATTGTCAGAAATAGTTCTCAGAACCCTCCAGGTATGTTGAAAGCCTTAGCAGAGGCTACAGCTAATGCAAAGTGGATGCCAAATGACTGGAGATTTCTGGAAAGTTATGAAGCAATAACACTAAGGACCTTGGCTTATGTTGATGAGCTGGAAGTTTTCACTTTACTAATTAGAACAAGGTCCATTGGAGCTAGACTTTCTGCACCTTTACAAATTATCTTGCATAGTGTCTAATAGTTTATACGTGACCATACCTAGAGAATGATAAAAATTGATTGGTTTTTTAACAATTCCAACAGGGCATTATCCCTTATTAATCATTATTTCACTATGCATTGATTAACTATATCCTACTGTAAAATAATGATAGATGTTCACATACTAATGACACCTCTCACCTCTGCCTGAAAGTCATGGAGGTTGTGATTGTGATCCACAGGGAAATTCTTCTGCTGCTTAAACACTGCACAGTGCCTCCAAATGGGAAGTACTCAACAAAGCAAAAGCAAATGTTAACATGATTATATGTGTCGTCTCTGTACACTGTATACCTATGACAGAAACTTGTAACCCGAATTTTTAAGAGACAGATTAAAATTTTCAGTAACAGCTCTGCCCCTTTGATTTTAGGCACATGCTTAACCTCCTGAAAGCTTATAATCACAAGTCAGGGAAGGTTAGCTACGTTTAACTTCCTCCCTTGAACCTAGTGTGTCACAGCAGTTTTGGACTATATGGTCACCCACCTTCATTGTACTTACAGATTCAACCAGAGGTATGATTATTCATAAACAGTGCCATAGCATTTAGAATTCCAGTTCTTCTGTTTTGGACTTTAGATCCACATTTATGTTAAGCAAGAGCAGGTTTATTGCAATTCTGTTCATTTAAACCGATGACTCCCATACCTTCTTCATCATCAGATCTAGCGCATCATGTACCAATAATGCAAGAACCCATCATTTTAGAATCCCAAATGGTTGCAGGAATTGTATTGTTGCATACAAGTAGGATAACACAGATAGTGGCTAGTTCTGAAGTCACCCAAAAGATGTGGATATAAAGCAAGTGGGGCATCTCTCCTATGTGGATTGAAAGGTTCCCATCACATTTTCATCTACAACACAGCAAGTGTTTAGGGAGACAAGGACACATACAGAACTGGCTCTGGGATGTTTGAAAGACATCTACTTTCATTATTTATTTTAAAATGTAATCTATTATTTATTAGGAATATTTGAATGCAGTTCCATATTTGCAGAAAGCCCAAAGATGTCTGTAACATTTTGTTTTAAAAAAATACTATACAAGAAAGATCAAAACAACTATGTGTGGAGCAAAACCTGGATGAAAAGATACATTTTTCAATAAATTTATAAATTTCAGTATTAAGGCCTGACATATTGGATGCCATTCCAGAGAAGATACATTTTTGTGTTATCTCCAAATGAAAACCTATAGGACAAAGAAGGACCAGTAAGATCATCCCCAGAGATCATTGTGACTTGGTAGGGTGGTGTAGGACAGCAGGAGTGAGCAACTTGTGGTACTCAAAATGTTGCTGAATTGCATGATCTTGCGTCCCTCACTTCTGGCTGTGTTGGCAAATGGTAATGAGAAATGAAGTCCGACAACAACAACTGGAAGGCAAAAATTGCCCAGCCCTGGTGCACAGAGGATGTTCTTTGGTTCAGAGTTGTATCAACACCTGAAACTTAGCATAATATGAAACTGCAGAGTATAGTTCCTTATAGATCTAATGTAACACAGATGAGGTGTGACATTCTAGCTAATTACCTAGCCACTATTCAGTTGGCCCTCCAATATTGTAGGGGTTAGGGGTACAAAAACCCCACAAAAAGTGGAGGAATGTGAAAAAAAAAATTGTGAACACTATTTTTTAAAAAATTTCAGAACAGTTCTCTAGGAATCTCTAGTTCCTCCAGCATGATTCTGTGGTCAACTGGCAACAGAAGTGTGCCACAGATTCAAGCTGGAGAATCTAGCAGTGCCCAGAGAAGTGTTCTCTTTAGGAACCTCTTGGTCCTCCTGCATGATTCTATGGTCCACTTCTGGTGAATGTGGACCACAGAATTATGCTGAAGGACCTAGAGATTCCTAGAGAGAACATATTTTTTCTGTGGCCGGCACAAATACAGTAAGATTTTTTTAAACAAAAAATTAAATAAATAAAATAACCCATAAATGATCAAATCCACAAATGCTGAATCCATGGAAGCAGAGAAAGTGTTGACTGTATTTTACAATAGCTGTGGTTTCTAAACCATCCTCAGAAGTGGAGTGCCACAGCAGTGAAGGACCCCACCCATGCCATCCCAGAGGGTGTTGCTCCTATTGGTGGGACACAGAAAAGTTTCCTTCCAGCAAGCCTTGGTATTCAGGTGGCTGTATGAGTGGGGAGGCACTCCTTCAAGCACTGAAGTACCAAGTTCTTTAGAGCATCAAATGCCATCACTAGCAGTATGAATTGAGACTGGAAGTGTATTGGCAACTAGTAGACTGGATGTAGTTGTTGTTCACATATTTTCAGATAATAAATCCTTTCCCCAACAAGTAAGCATGTGGGGAAATATCCCCAAATATTCAGCATCTCTTAAGCAGATCTAGGCATCCATCATACTGGGTACAGTCAAATTTCCCTCTTAGCTTTAAGCTGTACCATCCAATGCAACGTATACAGTAATACTAATTGCTTTAGTACTACCAGAGGAGGAGAGAGCCAATCAACATATCCTATTCAGTTCACCAGTTAGGGTACTGGTGTCTTGATGACAGGGAGGAAATGTCAGGTTATACTGAATCTTAGAAAATTCTCCAACAGATAGCTCTGGCAAAAGCTCTGTGAAAGTGTATTTCTCTCTATAAGCCAGCCAGTTATTGGGAGTGGGTTAGAAGAAGTCAAGACATCAAAGTTTAGATGTTCAAAGCTTGTCTTGGTGAGCCAATGATTACTCCTTGCCTGGCGCAGCAGATGGCCTTTGTGTCTCTCCCACCTGAACTTGACAGCTTACTGTAGGAGGATTTAGCAGCTTACCCAGAACTATCTTTCCTGAGACTTAAAGATATAATCTAACTTTACTTCAGTTGTTCCTGACCAGTTAGCAGGATGATAAGACAAGGATTTCTGAAAGGGAACATAGTCTTCCTCTTGAGCAGAAGAGAATGTTGAATACTAATTCATGGAGAGACCTGTCACAGGAAAACATGGCCCCACCCAATAGCTAAAATAGTGAATCCAAGTTAGAACATTATTATGATGCTTGCTAATATATCGTTTTTTTAAAAAAAAAACACTTTAAAATGCAGCATAAATTCAGTTAATTCTCTGCTTAGAACATGGATCTGAGTGTTCATATTAAAAAAATCCCACTGGCCTTGGCAGAATATTTGCCCTGTAAATACCTAGCAGATAAAACGACATTAATATGGTGTCTGTATTCGTGAAAAAAAAGGCAAGAATGGATTTCATTGTCAGCTTCCAGAATGATTTCACAGGAAGGTTCAGTGCATTTGTTAGACCTGACAAATTAAATATAATGGGCAGAAAATGATGAGGCTTTTTTATGATTTATGCATTTGCAAAAATTTGGATAGAGATTACCAAAGGGTAATATGCTCTTTGTGAATATGAAACTATTCTGAACTGCCTCACTGTGAGCATATCTAGCAATATTCTGACACCTAGTGGAAAATAAATGCAATTATTTACATTGTTCCCAGCTTTCAAATGGGTGCCAGTTTTACTCTACATTGACATATGCTTTGCCAACTGAGGATAACATTATCATGCATCTGATGAATTAGACTCCAGCTCTCAAAAGCTTATACCTCAATAAATCTACTCATCATTACAAAGCCACAAGATCTATTGTGGTAATAAGAAGAAGAATAGTATGATTCTGGAACCAAAATAAGGAAAATGGTCTGATGACTATATTCATGCCTTACAAGAGAAAAAGCTATTCTGCACTAGAATAATCTCTTCACAAGGCAAGGAAAAGCACCACTACCAGATAATAATTTTTAACTGTTCCTTAAAGATTTTCCAGGAAGGTCTTCTGTGTGTCGAAAAAGATACACTTAATGTCAAAGAGGGTTTTTTCTCCCCACATGGATTATCATTGAGAAAAAAAACTAATTTAGACTGATATGATGCACAAAACTCAGCTCAGAATTCAGATTTAAAATCCATCATTCAGAACAAAAAGATGAATTTTAGATCAGATAACTTAGAAATATATCCCACTGATTTATTTCTTTACATTTTTTTAACTTCACTCTTCAGCCAAAAACAGTCCCAAAATTCAGCTATATCACAGCCCCTCCCCTCAGGTTTCAATGTAAAAGACACAACACAAAAGGACAGGAGACTTTGAAGGAAGGGATAAAAACAAACTCAGGCACTAGTTTGTTACTTACAACATTATACTCAGCGTATGTGCCATAAAAACTGTAGAATTACAACTGCTCAGAAATGTCCAGAGTGGTATCTTGTCTTAAAGGCATACTGACCTCTCTCTCTCTCTCTCTCTATACATATATATATATACACATATACACATATGTGTGTGTGTGTGTGTATAATTATTCTAACTGGGGGCACTTTTTGGTACTTAAATCTGTCTAAATTAAACACAGCAGCCCTAGTGATAAACTAAATGTTAAGGGTAAACATACATGACAATATTCTAAACTGCTCTAGAGGGAAGGAGCATGATGAAAGTTATTGATGAAAACTATTTACATGGCAGTTTTCAAGAACCTTCATACTGTGACTGAAGCAGAATATGTTTATTAATGCATAAACCTGCCTGAACACTGTATTAATCATAAAAGGTTCTCTTCTAGACCCACCCCCACATTAAATAAGAAAGATTGTAACCAGAGAGCCAGCATGGTATAGTGGTTTGAGCATTGGACTACGACCCTCGAGATGAGGCCTTGATTGCCCTCTTGGCCTTGGAAATGCACTGGGTGACCTTGGGTGCATCACACACTCAGTCCCAGAAAAAAGGAACATGGCAAGTTTGCCTTAGGGTTGCTATATGTCAGAAATGACTTGAAGGCACACAACCACCACCACCAGAAGAGAACCTAGTTTTTAATCATGGCACTCTGTTTCTGGGAATAGTCTTCCTGAAGAAGCACTGCCACCCACAGCTCTGATTTAGTTTTTGCCAGAACATTCAAATACGTTGTATGAGTTGATTTTAATACTTTTCTGCAATATTTTTTTCTGTTGAATTTTTATTCTATTGCTTTCCATGTTTTTAATTGTACTTTTGTACTTTCTAAAAAAAAACAAGAACAGCACACTTTTGCAGTAGTGTGATTGAAGGGGAGCCTAGAATTCTTTTAAATCAAGAGTAGTTTCAGCTTGTTTGTGTGTACATTTGTGTGTATGAGTGTGTTGATATTAAAACTGGAATGTGCATGGAATGGAAAGATATTTCATCTTTGAAATCATTTCTCTCTCCTTTCTATTAACATTTTAAGGGAAAAAAAACAAAAGAACTTACATAGATTCTATTCATAAGTGTTCTTCACTTCATTCAAAAAGAAGAGAGAAAGAAAGAGAGGATGCTTAAAATAACTGAACAACTATATAAACATCACTGTTGCAAGAACTTTGCAGTCTAGATAATGGTAGCACATTAAATACTGCTTGAGCTGGATCAGTGGCAGCACATGTCATACCAACCCAATCTCTATGCATTCAGTGAGAGATATGCCAATAGTTTCAACACGCATATGATAAATTAAGAGGCGGCAGTGGGAGGCACAATGTTACAGAGGTTCTGCTCCTGTCTGCAGCATTGGTTCCAGAAAGTGACAATGGGGAATTATTATTATTTCTATGGCTAAAGCTGTGGGGTGCCACAGGATTCCATACAAACGTTCCTGAACATCTATATGCAGTTCCTGGGTGAAGTCATCAGGAAATTTGAGGTTAGATGTTATCAGTATGCCACTCAGCTCTATCTCTCCGTATCATCAGAAAATCATGATCCGGAGGTGCTGGACTGCTGATTGCATGCTGTAAACGGCTGGATGAGAGCCAATAAACTGGAGCTGACAGAAACTCTATGAATTTGTGGTACCTGTTTCCAGAAATGTGGTAAGTGACCTACCCTGGATGGTCCTGAAGGAGGTACACAAGTTGAGAGTACTCCTAGATCTCTGTCACCAGAGGCCCAAGTGGACCCTCAAAGCAGAGTGCCTAGGGTCAGCTGATACTGCCGTTCCTGGCCAGGAATAACCTGACATTAATTCAGGCACTGGAAACTTCCTGGTTAGAATAGTGCAATCACTCTATCTGGGGCTGCTCTTGAAGAGAATTCAGGAGTTAAACTAGTGCAAAATAAAGCAGATAGACTGCTGACAAGAACAGCTTATAGAAACCATACAACACTTAAGGAATTACACTAGCTGATAATAAATTTCTGGTCTGAATTCAAGGTGCTGGTAAGGACATTTAAAGCCTTGACTATTGAAGGAGCTCCTATCTCCATATCCTCCTTGCTGCAAACCAAGATCTGCTGGAGGGCCCCTCCTCTGTACCTCACCAATGAGAGCAATTCATGGTATGAGGACCTGGGAGAGCCCATACTCAGCTGTGGCATCCTGGTTGTGAAATGCCCTTCCCTTCCTAAGAGACCCAGTTGGCACTGAAACTGGTATTATTCCAGCATCAAGTTAAAACACAGCCATTAATAAAGCTCCTTAGGACCTTATGATTTCACCCAGTGCATACAAATACATGGCTTTATATGTTTCTAACTTTAGCTTTAGCCAGTGTAATTCCTTTAGTGTTGTATGGGTTCTGTAAGCTGTTCTTGTCAGCAGTCTATCTGCTGCATTTTACACTAGCTTTTTAAATGATGCAACTGTATAATGTTTTCAGAATGTCTATATCATTTTTATTTTTTTTTTTAAAAAAATATTGCCCCATCATTCTATATTTTAAGTTGTTCGGTTGATATTATTGTAAGACACACACAGATCTTACAATACAGATTGGAACAGAAATACAGCAAATAAATAAATACATGATCTAAGTATGCAGGCTCTGATCTGCGTTTACAGTCACATGAAACTATACCTACCTACCTACAATCACAATTGTAGAAAGGGATAGGAAAAATTTGGCTCTTCAGATGTCGATGAACTAATTTTGTGTCCAGTATATCTCACTAGTGGCTAGGGTTGATGGTAACTGAAGTTTCTGGTACAAACGCAGCTTCAAGTTCCTCTCCGCTTGTGACTCAGTTCACCTCACCTTCGTCATTCTCTTGCCAGAGAAACTCGTCGAAGTCCAGCTCTGAGCGTGTTCCAGAAGTGATGCGAGACGACTTTCTACATGGGCAGGAAAAGGGAGAAGTTAGCCTCCTCAGGCCCTTGTTCTGTGGCGGGCCACAAGTCCAAACTCATATATAAAGGCGGGGGGGGGGAGTACACTAACTTGCTTAGTCAAAAACGGAGAACAGAAGGAGTAAATAAGAAACGTAAAACACGGAAAGTAAACTCTGTTAGCTTTAGGTCGCTTCGTCAAACAAGAAACTACTTTTCCCGAAAGGCAAAGCGCAGAACAAAAGCGACACAACCCGACGCTCCTGATCAATTCTTACGTCACTAAGAAGCTCCTCCCCTCCCATCAGCCCTCTCGCGCAGCTTGGGTGACGTGTCTCGCGTCTATCTTGCACTCAAGAACGCGTCCCTCTAGGCACATGCGTTGGCTGATGGGTAGCGTAGTTTCTTTCTCTCGGGGCTCTGTTAGAGTTGATGCAGCTTCGTACTGCATTTCCCAGCATGCTGAAGGGCGGTGGGAGGGTTTTCCAAGCCGCTCATGAGAAACGAAGGTACAGTCAGCGAACCGGTGAAGGACTCAAGGAAGCCGGCAAGTGCCATACGGAGTAACAAGCGGTGCTTTGTAGAGACCGGACCGGGACGCGGTGATCGAAAATGGCCGGGGAAATGACGGTGCTGGGTGAGTGTGATGATGGTGACGGGTATGCTGGGGCTTGGGGGGCTTTTATACTCGTTGGGGATCGGCTTTCCGTGGCGACTGGCTAGGAAGTCCCGTGACTTCTCGGCTTCTTTTCTGCCGCTGCTGCTTCCTTGGGGTGGCAGCCGAGGCTCAGGCCCGGCCTATGTGTGGAAACACAGGATTCAGCATCTCAAAACAGAGACCACATCCTCACTAGACTGCTATAGTGCTATCATTCCGCTTTCAACATCCTATGGCATCCTGATTTTTGCAGTTTAGGACGGGGCAAAAGGCCCCAGGATGCCATAGGGTGTTGAAAGCGGAGGGATAGCACTATAACAGTCTAGTGAAGAAACGGCCAGAGATAAAAAGGTCGTGTGCCTGATCAGAATGATTGTGTTGTTTGGACGGAACTTCCAGATTCAGTGGCAGTCTATCTTAAAATATGTTTTTCTCCTCGTTGTTTTCCCATCGAGTGGGACATATTGGGAAACCAGATTCTCCTGGTCTTGCATAGGGGTTGGGACTGATCTAGTTTTGTTATGCCCAATGGCACATGTAATCCAGACTTTAGTATACTTGGATTTGGGCAGTGGACAGTATCTGAGGTCAGGTATGACATCTATGTTCCTCATTTTGTATTGTCCAGACAAGGAAACAGGAAGAAAATTGTTTACTAAATAGCTAGAAGAAAGAGAGGGCTTATTTTTAGTATACAGTCAGCCCTCCACATTTGTGAGTTTCACTTTTGTGGATTTGATTATTCACGGATTATTTGCTGTCACCTCTGCTGCCTTCCTATGCCATTTTTAATAGGGACTGCAAGCCTCATAGAATCATGGAAGAGACTCCAGGGGCCATCCAGTCCAACCCCCTGCTATGCAGGAACACACATCAAAGCATTCCCAACAGATGGCCATCCAGCCTCTGCTTAAAAACCTCCAGGAAGTTCTTCCTGAAGTTCAGATGGAGTCTCCTTTCCTGCAGCTTGAATCCATTGCTCCTTGTCCTAGTCTCTGGAGCAGTGGAAAACAAACCTGCTCCTTCCTCGACATGACACCTCTTAAAATATTTAAACAAGGCTATCACGTCCCCTCTTAACCTCTTCTGCAGACTAAACATACCCAGCTCCCTAAGCCATACCTCATACAGCATGGCTTCCAGATCCTTCACCATTTTGGTCACCCTCCTCTGAACATGCTCCAGCTTGTCGATAACCTTCTTGAATTGAGGTGCTCAGAACTGAACACAGTATTCATTTGAGGTCTAACCAATGCAAAATAGAGTGATATCATTACCTCCCTCGATCTAGACACCATACCCTATTGATGCAACTGTGAGGCTGAGAAACTGCAGACAAGGCTTGTAAGTCCCTATTAAAAATGATGTGGGGCACCGTAGAGGTGGCAGTAAGTCCCACCAGCCACCCACTTCTGCTTTGTGAAGGAACCCTGATGCCTCAAAGAAATCCAAGGTGGGGTTGAATATGGTAATCATACTTTTTTGTGTATTAAATATGGTTTGGGATGGCCTAGAGTTATTCATGTTTTTTTCATTTTCAGAAGGATTCTGTGCCCATAACCCTAGCGAATGTGGAGGGATTACTGTATTTTATTCCTCTATTGTTTCCTTTATTATACAGGTAGTGCATAATATTTTTAGCTCTAAGAAATACACTTGTTTGAAAGAACTAGCAATATCAAATTAGAAGTATGTCTCTGGTGTGGGTGGGTGGTGAAACAATAGTGAATAAGTAGGGGAAAAAGAATGAAAAATTCTAGAGATTATTAAAAGAGACAGAAAATAAAACGGGCGGTATCAAAATGCCTTAACTGAAATCCTAGCATACATTATGCAGCTCTGAGCGCAGTTCAAAATGTATAATGTAGAGCAGAAGAGAGACAACGTACATATGAGTGGAGTGGTAGGACATTATCTGCAAGGAAAAGCTGACATAGGATGCATTTGAAAAAGGAGGTGATAGACATGTATAAACTTGTGTGATGCAGAAGTGGGTAGTGTGTTTATTTCTGCTTGGAAGCTTCTTTGACTTTTGTTTTTTTTTCTTTTGCTTGTTTTTTAAGGTTCTGCAATTTTGACACTCTTGTTAGCTGGATACCTGGCTCAACAGTATTTACCTATGCCCACACCAAAAGTAATAGGGATTGATCTAGGCACCACATATTGTTCAGTTGGAGTGTTCCTTCCTGGCACAGGGCAAGTAAAAGTGATTCCAGATGAAAACAGCCACAACAGCATCCCAAGTATTGTGTCATTCACTGAGAAAGATGTATATGTGGGATACGATGGGCTAGAACTGGCAGATGCAAATCCACAGAACACTGTGTATGATGCAAAACGCTTTATAGGGAAGATCTTCACACCAGAGGAACTGAAAAGAGAAAGCAGTAGATACCCATTTAAGGTGAGATACAAACTGTATTTACCAGCTACTTACCAAGTTGTATCTGATAACAACAATCTTTGAGTTTGAAGTTTTCTTGTTTTGTTTTGTTCTATAAATATGTGAAGTTGAGGCCTTTTGATGAGAAGTGCTGAACATTAGTGTGAAGTGTGTTTTTATAATTAATTTATAAAAGTGTGTTTTTATAATTTATAAAAAAAAGCAAGGTATTTTTAATTATGAAACAAAATTTCCATAATAAATTTTGGCATGATTTTGTAGTTTCTGCACAATAAAATGTTGGATCCAGATTTAGGCAGATGGAGGGAAGGGGAATGTATGCTTTATGTCTAGAGAGACGGCATGGTGTAGTGGTTTTGAGTGTTGGACTCTGACTCTGGAGAACAGAATTCAAATTCTGGCTTGGCATGGAAACCCACCAGGTGACCTTGGGCAAGTCACAGTCTCTCAGCCTCAAAGGAGGGCAAAGGCAAACCCCCTCTGAACAAATCTTTCCAAGAAAACTCAGTGATGTATTCGCATTAGGCCCATGATAAGTTGGAAATGACTCAAAGACACACCACAAAAAAACACTTTGTGTTTGCTTGGCCCTGTAGAGAAGTGAAAGAGGCAAAATAATTATCATTGCTTTACTAATGTTGATAGTTCCTCCTTTTTTATTATTCTTTGACTGCTATAATATCCATTTGAATAAATTATACTTTGAATATTATTGATGTTGTGGTTGTTGTTGTGTGCCTTCAAGTCATTTCCAACTTATGGTGACTCTAAGGTGAACTTACCTTAGAGTTTTCTGGGGCTGTGACACACCTAAGGTCACCTGATGGGTTTCCATGGCCAAGTGGGAAAACAGGCTCTGGTCTCCGTGGTCATAGGCCAATGCTCAAACTACTACATCATGTTGATAATTTTATGCTAAACCAAATTATGCCTTTTATATTTCTAAAATGATGACTTTCAGTCTGTAAAGAGTGTTTTTCTTGCATTTTTTTCAAAACTTTTCTTTTTCTACCTCTCTCAATAAAAACCAGAAAATCTTCAGGCTTTTAAATTTCTAGAAATTTTACTGCTCTGTGCTACCTGGAATAATTGGATATACATGGGATCAGTCTGAAAAGTATACATTCAAAGCTTATGATATGTAGAATGCGTCACACTTGAAGATACTTCTGTTCTCTTTTCCCCTCAGATCCTTTACAACAAGGGAGCTGCTGAATTTTCTGTTTCAACAAATGAGACATACAGGGTAACACCAGAATACATTGGGTCTCAGCTGCTCTTGAAACTGAAGAGAATGTCAGAGGACTATCTTGGAATGCCAGTTTCCAAAGCAGTGATTTCAGTGCCAGCTGAGTTTGATGAAAGACAACGAAACTACACAATTAAGGCAGCGAGCCTTGCAGGTGATGCACAGTTTTTCTGGTACTCTTATTAAATTCTACTGTATTTTCCTAATGTCATACTAAGAAGACATGTAACAGTTTGACAGTATTGCATGATAGCTTCTACTTGTGTATCATTAGAAACCGTGAACAATAGCAAATGTTCCAGAATGACAGACAGGATAAAAAAGCTTTTGTAAGATTACCGTGGAGGCTAGCAGGATACTTTAGACCAGTGGTTCTCAACCTGTGGGTCCCCAGATGTTTGTGGACTTCAGCTCCCAAAGCCCTGAGCATTGGCCATAGTGGCTGGGGCTTCTGGGAGCTGAAGTCCATGAACATCTGGGGACCCACAGGTTGAGAACCACTGCTTTAGACCTAACGAGACTGTTCTCATGAAATAAAATTCTTGTCCATAGTTTATGTAAAATGAGTAATTTATCTTCTCAGTGCATCTTATATGCCACATAACAGTTTTTAAAAAAAAAAATAGAATATTGACTATGCTATTTTTCCTTTGAAGGGCTGGAAATCTTGCGAGTAATTAATGAACCTACTGCTGCAGCAATGGCATATGGTCTCCACAAAGCTGACGTGTCTAATGTTTTGGTAGTAGATTTGGGTGGAGGAACACTTGATGTTTCTCTGCTGAACAAGCAAGGAGGAATGTTTCTGACACGAGCCATGGCAGGTACAGAAATAAATCTTTAAAGTTTTTTTTAAAACTGGGACTACATATTATTAGATTGTAATTTTCCTGTGGTATACTGTGAGTTTGTGCTTATTCACCACATGACTTAGCAATGTGTGATAAAGATCAGGGTGAGAAATATGTGGGTCATATATGCTCCCAACAAAGTAGATCTCTGCACTGCTGAAATTTGATGGAATGGTGGCAAAAAAAAATCCACAGTCTACCTTTAAATAAGGTGTGAGGTGAGCATGCACATTTCTTTTCAATATCACTGTAGGTAGAACAATACAGCTTGAAAACAAGGTACATGCTCCAAGTATGTCTTTTTTTAAAGGTAAATTGAGGGAGGTGCAGCAAAATTTGTAGGGATAGGGTTCAGCCCTGTTTGGTTCTGAATGGGCAGACTGTTGAACCAGATATTCCCTGGATGTTGCTTGCCCGTGATGTTGTCCTGACTTGGATGTTGCCTACACATGGCGCAGCAGATGGAATATGTGAACTAGTTGTGCTGAAGAATGTTGCATTTCAGATTTTAGGAAAAGATACAGATATTCTGTTAGTGGAGATACATCTTTGATGACCCATTCAGGTATCTAAGCCAAGTCTTACATTCCAAGTGCTGAAGCTACCCCTGTGTCCACGCTATGATGAAGTAGTAAAGCAGAAATAGCAGTTAACCAACTTCTATGTATATCAGAAATTTTTTTCCTATGACTCCATTCATGACTCATTCCTAAGTATATTTATTTGAAAATTTGCCTTATTGATTTCTACTTGAGTACTTGGAACTAAATACTTACAACTGTAACCTAAGCAATGTGTAACTTTTACAGAGCAGGCTTGCCCAACTTGTGACCCACAGAACAAAATGCTGTCCACAAGCTGTGTGTTGCTGTCAACCAGTGGCATAGTAAACTTTTTTTTTTTTTGGTCAGCTTAGGTCTGTAAGAATAAAAGTGTTGTTTGCACTTTGCAGACATAACAAATGCTTAATGTGCCTGCCATAAAATATTCGGATTTGAAAATGTGTAGCTTATTGAGACTTCCTCTCAAAGTGTTGTGTGCTGTTTGAGTTATGTATCCTAGTTGTCCTCAAATGTTGTAACTTGTCTAATGTCTGAACTTTTGTCTTTTAGGTAACAACAAATTAGGTGGGCAGGACTTCAATCAGCGGTTGATGCAGTACCTGTATAATGAGATCTATCACATGTATGGTTCTCTGCCCTCCAGAAAGGAAGAGATACATAGACTCAGACAGGCTATAGAAGCTGTCAAACTAAACTTGACAATTCACAGCTCTTCCACTATCAGAGTTTCTCTGACTATGCCAGAGAAGAAGGACCAACATCAACACTTGCAGGAGAGGAAAAAGAGGGATAACAAACATGAAAATATCCCTTCAGAAACAGAACATGGGGTGAAGGAGAATATCAGGGAGAGTTTTACAGAAACACAGGGCAACTCTTGGAAAAAAGTTCTCTTTGAAATGGAAATTTCCCAGAAACTTTTTGAGACATTAAATGAAGACCTTTTTGAGAAGATCCTTGTGCCCATTAAGCAGGTGTTGGAAGAAGGACATCTGGACAAGACTGAAGTAGATGAGATTGTATTAGTTGGAGGCTCCACACGAATTCCAAGAATACGTAAAGTTATTACACAATTCTTTGGGAAGAAACCCAACACTTCTGTTGATCCAGATTTAGCTGTGGTAATAGGGGTGGCTATTCAAGCAGGAATTGTTGGAGGATCTTGGCCTCTTCAAGTCAGTGCTGTGGAAATCCCAAACAGGCATTTACGAAAGAGGAATTTCAACTGAACAGTTCTTATTCCTTTCTGTTATTCCTAACTTTAATCCAGTTGCATGGTACTGGATTTTGCAGAGTCCATTTGATCCCTCTTTTTCCTTTGTAAAGGTTTGGAAATTTGAAATTTAAGAAGGTCAGTTTCTGGTTGGGCTGTAGAAAAGCCTGTGCTCATTTGTGAAAGCCAGTGATCAGGAACATTGTTCTTGAAAAGATTTTATTTTCCCTCACTTGAGTAATCACCAAAGCCTCCAGACTTCATTACTTGAAAAGGGAATTAAAGAATTCTGGAGTTATGATGGCAATAGTGTTGGCATTGTCTCCTGGCATTTCCCAGGAATTTGTATTGTCTGTGCTTGCCTTGGCACATAGCAGTATTAATTCAGACGTTCATCTTAAATGGCATTTATAAGCACTTTCTCAATGCTGCATTCAAGCTTGAACGTTTTAGACACTTATCAACATTCCTTATTTAATGTGTTCCTTATTAGCAGTGGCCATTGGGAATCACCACTGCTGAAGAACTCTTAATATTTTCTGTTCTGAGGTGGTAAGAAATAATAGTTATGTAAAGTGATTCATTCTAGAGAAGGACAATGATAGCTGGAAATGTCACAGATTGTATGACTTGACATAGTTCAAATGTCATGCTAAACGTATGCTTAGTGTTACATTAATTGGGTTCATACACTCCCATAGCAAGGGCATGTTTGGAAGATCATGCTTTCCATTCTCAGCTACCTACAGTTTTACCCTTATCTCTGATCTTTAAACAATTGTAATTGTGGTTTATTGATATGAGTCAACTTCATAAACTGCTGTTAGAAATTGACATGTTTCAATAAACCATTGAAAAGGCTAGCCACCATTTGTCAAGTTCTAAGCCAGAGATAAGGGAAGCGTATGGGACTAAGATTTGTTTGTGTTTCAGTAAACCTGGTATGGGCAACTTGTGGACTGCTAGATGTCTCTGAACTGAAGTTCCTATCAGTGTTGGCTAGTACAGCCAGTGGTATTGGATGATAGGAGTGGCAGTACAAAAACATCTAAAGGGCTACACAATGCCTGTGCTTGTGTTAAACTGTAGTTGATCCTGTTCAGGTGAAGGCACTGTATGAATCTCAGTCTAATGGCTGTCTTGAAGTTCTGATTGACTAATATTACTGAAGTTATTCCATAAGGTACACAGTCTTATCTGTGTTTTACTTGTTACTGTTTGTGCACTTCAGGGAGCAGTCTGTAATATTCCATTTAAAAATCCATTTGAAATGTCACATTCAGTCTCTGTTTCGGTATAAAGTATTGTACTGGAGAGAAATATTCCATGATTCTTGAAATGAGAACACTCCATGCTTGCTAATAACAATATTAGTATTTTTGAGGCTGCTGTTAGGCAGTACTATCGAAGTAAGCATATTATTGTGTACTGCTCATTTTAGATTTAGATTTGCTTTCAAGGTTGTTATTAAAAACACTGGCCTAAATCATTTGCAATTCTTATCTGGAATAGACTCATTAAATCAAAAAGGTGTACATTTTGATTTACCATTGATCAGCTGATTTAGTGGATCTGGTCTAGTTGGGATTAGCAAATGGGTTAAGGCTATAGGATTACCCTCTTATCTTAAACTGTCAAAAAACCGAGACAGGGTTGCACTGTACATGAAAGCAATACTGAGCTTTTTTTTTAAAATCATTCACATGGATAAATATAAGTAATTTAACTTTTTCTGGGAAGTTTTTCAGCATAATTGGGGAAATCATTACAAGCATTATATTAGTGACTACTAATTTTATATATGCTTTTCGATATGAACACTTTGTCAAAGATTGTCAGAACCACTTAGCTTATATTGATATGAGCAGGAACAGCAAGTATTTGCCTAGTTTTCAGGCACCTGGGAGATTCATTCTGAGGACTCAAACTTGGTTTCGTTTCCTTCTTAAATCTCAGTTCCCAATCTGAACAGGAAATTGCTTTTAAATTTTAGTCTGTTACAAGCTGTGAGGAGTTCTAGGTCTGTGAGTATCAGCTGTTGGATTTTTAAAAAGTACCAAAAATTCCACAGGCTGTTTGAGCATTAACGATTCTTTATATTTGGACTCTACCTTTTCTTAAGTCTTAGATCTTAAATTTTTCAAGCATGTGGGGGTGGGGTTGTGGGCATGTGTGACACTCCAGATGTTTAATTTACATTAGTTCTAACAAACATAATCTATGAAGGGGGATGATCGATATTGCTGTCCAACAGCTAGAAGATTGCTGTCTCCATCTCTTTGTTGTTGTTTTGTGTCTTCACATCATTCCAGCTATGGCAACCCTAAAGTAAACATAACAAAAGAGATTTTCTTGGCAAGATTTCTTCAGAGAAAGTTTGCCTTTGCCTTTCTCTCAGGCTGGGAGAATGTGACTTGTGCAAGGTCACTCAGTGGTTTCCATGAGCAAGTGGGAATTTGAACCCTGATCTTGAGTCGTAGTCTGATGCTCAAATGACTACACCACTCTGGCTTTCTCTCCATCTCTTAACATGCAGTAATTAGTTGAGATGGGCTCTATATATTCTATACTGCAGTTGGTAGAAAATGGAAGCCAGTAGCTGAATTGGGATTAGTCTTTTGTATTATTGCCAGCACAAGGCCAACTCCTGTTGCTCTAAAATTGAGAGCAGTGCTAACTTATCTTAATGGGGTCAGGAATCATGTTTTCCTTAATTTAGCAAGGAAAGGAATGCTTTACCTCACAGTTTATTGTGTTGTTTATTGATTTATTTTTTTCTTATTTTAAAATACGCTAAAACCTTAAGTTATCAGGTAATGATTATATGTAACCCAAACATGTTAAAAGCTAAACCTTGTGCTCAGGGCTGGAGAACCTTTGGTTCTTTTGACAGTTTGGACTACATCTCCTCTTATTCCTTGCCACTGGCTGTGCTGATTGGGGCTTCTGGAAACTGAAGTCCAGAATATCTTGAAATGCTTCCACTGCTGGCAAATGATATTGGAGCAGGCTTGCCAGCGTCCTGAATCCATCACTCACCTATGCTGCTGTTGTAATTTGTAGAATTGGACTGGTTGCTGTGAGATCCAAGATTTGGTTGAAGAGTTGCTTTACAAAGAGATAAATACATTTTGGAGGTCACTTGGAATGGCAAGCTCTTAAACCATGATATGACTGTATTTTTTCACACAGAAAAGAAGAATAAAAAAAAAAATATTTTTCAAGCCACTGCCATTTAAAGAAAAAGAACACATTCATGCATTCGAATTGCTTTCCTAGGTGTCCGTTAAATTATGCTGTGCATGAAAACAAGACTCACACTTGCTTATACATCTTCCTTTGAATCCTAATATGTTGGGTTAGTTATATCACTGGCATCTCACTATTTTTTGTTGTTGCTACAGAGGCTACTGGATGGCAGTACAGAAAATGGATAAAGAACAGTGCAAAACATCTTTCCTGGATGAAAAACATTTTTTTTCTAGAGACTGCATTTATGAATTGGGCTTTTTGTATTAAAATAAAAGGCTTTTTCTAGTTTTCTAGTGATTTATTTTGAACTGTATATCCCCTTACAATATTACCAAGTTCACTCAGATATTCAGATAGAGTCATTAAACCATAATAAACAACTTAGGAGTCTCTTTTACATTAAAAAAAATGGAATGGTGGAATTTTGTACGAAAAGTCCCAAGATCAAATTGACAGTTGACCCTCAACAGTAGGAAAAGTTGAATTACAGTTCTTAGGCATGTGTGTGCATGTGCACAGAGTGTTCCTTTACAAACTACCATTCTAACCATATACTACAAGAAACCATGTTTATGCAGCAGGTAGATGTGGTAGATAATATGGAAAAAAGTTACTAAGACTCTAGATGCAATTCTAGATTGCAGCCTTTGGTATTGTCAGTGGTGGTTAAGTCAGTAACTATGGAACGTGGGCAACTGCATGGGTGCCATAGGCCAATTTCCCCTCCAACCCACCCACTCTTGGCCAGAGGCTGGCTGTGCCAAAACACATGGTATGAGGGTGTTTTTTCAGTCCTTCTCAAATGGCAAACAGAAGTGATCTGGCAAATCACCAGTTTCCCATGGGTGGTCCAGAGGCTACACTTTTCCCACTCCTGCTTTAGAACAAAACATGGCATTGCTTTACCTGTTACTGTATCAACAGGCAAGTACCTTCAGAGTTCACAGAAACTGCAGTCCAGGTGAGGAATTGCAAATAACCTCTTATGACATGAGTGGTATGCTTCTCTAGCAACTGTAGATTCATTAGGCATTGAGAATTCTACTGTTTCAGTAGATACCCCTAAAAAAACCTCTGTTTCTATAGTGTTTTCATATTCTAACTTTTTAAATAACTTACTGTAAAGGTGCTGTGAACTTACTGGCTAATGGCAGGGACATATTAATAGACAAACTGTCAAACAGGTCAATTTCAAGATGGGTTTTCCTTCCCAAATGAAATCTTATCTTGGCTACAGATGGACATCTATACCTGACATCAAGAAGGGCAAAATGTTAAAGCAAGTTATGACTGAATTCCATTACTGAACCATGATCCAGCTAAGAAAAAGGGACAAGTGGCACAGGCAGACCTGGGCCCAAGGTCCTGCAGAACTGTTCTTGGTGCTTACCTTCCACTGCAAAGAGAAAAGAAACTAGCACAAAGGCAGGTGTGTAAACTTGTGCATTGTGCCTGAACATTAGCTAAAGTAATGTAGCATCCTTAGAAATGAGGTTCTTTGTGGTGCATTCTGACTTATGAGCTTATCCTGGTCACAGGAAGTGCATTCAAAGGGTGTCATTGACCTGGGTGCGTACAGTGGGCCCAGTTCTGCCATGGCAGGAGAGGCAGAACACTTTGGAAGGTACAGAATCTGTTGGTTCCATTCTTTCAAGCTTGCCCCTTCCTAAGTATGAAGAGAACAGCTCCTCCTCTACCTAAAGGTCCCTTTGAGAAAATGCTTGATTCCCACATTCAACAGGAGTCAAGTGCTACGTGCACAATACCAGTGGATAGGGCAATTGCCTCACTCAATTTGGACCCAGCAGGAGTGGCATGTCTGCTGAATTTTTGCCAAGGCAATAAAACCCTTTTCCACAAAAAGACTGTTCACACCCAGCTTTCTGAATGCCAACAGATCATTCTGGTTCCTATTGCATCCTCACTTCATTTTATTATATAGGCACTGATCAGGTCCTTAGTACTTAATATATACAAAGCAGTAACTGAACCCTGGCAGGCAGTTCAGAACTGTAACCCAACCAGTGCAATAATATGCCATGGTATAAGTCTCGAGCATTCATTCTAATACAAATAACTGATAATTTAAAAAGGCACATTTACTTTGTATTAAAAATTTATTGCAGGCAGTTCAATTGATTATTATTTGTCCCTACGCTCACACCTTGCTTAAAATCAGTCTTCATTATACAATGAAATAATTACTGACACCATTCCTGTAGCAGAACTCAGGGCCAACACAAAGTGTTCCAAAAACATTAGCTGTCTGTCTCTTGCAATATTCCAGCTTTGGACACCATTTCATAAAACATGCTTTTCTTGTGTAACAATCTGTTTGGAGTATCAAATTCAGCAATCCTTCCAGAGTCAAGAACAAGCACCCTGCAAAAAGAAAAACAAAACATTTATTTTGGGGTGAGGATAGAAGAACCTGTTCTTCTAGTTGTAGCCAAACAAGGAACATTGGGAGCTGGTCAATTTCCACAAGAAAAAAAACTTTTACAGGGAGTGGTTAATGTTTGAAGGCTATTTTTACCTTTAACGGGACAATAGCCAAGCATGTAAAAGTGTCCCAATTCAAACCCTGCCAATAGTGCTTAAAAGGTAGGCAGCACATGGTGTAAAAGACTAACCTACTGAGAATTTAGAGAGAAAGATCCAGTCACTCAACAATATGGGTCTAAATAGACAAATAGTTTCTCTTGGTAAGAGACAACTTTCTAGGTTCTGAATAAATTTCTAAAAACATTCTGATTAAGTAGTCCCCCTTTTCAGATAAATATGATGCTTTTGTTCTGTAATTAAGTCTTAGGACCAGAATTTAGGTGGAGTGTTACACTAGTGGTTGCATATTTTCAGAATTCCACAACAGTGGCAAAGGAAGACAGACAAAAATCTGACCGCTCTAAATAATCTGTTTCTGTAATGCCTGACTCCCTTCATAGCCACTGAGTCTGTGTCCTCTCTCTGCCTCCCATGGCCAGATATTGTTGGTATAGTTATGCCAGTGTACTGTATCAATACATGATGCTGACCTAGAAGTCCAAACCCAATTGTACATCAGTATTTGTATATCTATTGTTGTGTGCCTTCAGGTTGTTTTCAACTTACGGTGGCCCTAAGGCAAACCTATCATGGGATTTTCTGGACCTGAGAGTATGTGACATGTCCAGCATCACCCAGTGGGTTTCCAAGGCCAAGTGGGCAACTGAATCTGGGTCTGCAGGGTCATAGTCCAATGCTCAAACCACTATACCATGCTGGCTTTCATATCTATTACAATAAATAAAATCCACCGAATTCGTAGCACTTTCTAGAATTCAAGGAACCAGTATTTATAGAAGGGCAAAGTGGCAAAAGTGTCTTGTTTGACCATGGCACAGGTACAAAGCATTATCTGTTATCATTTATTTTCAGTAGCTACCTGTTTGTTTGTTTGTTTGTTTGTTTGTTTGTTTAAAAAAGGAGGAGTCAGGGAAGAAGCCATTCACAACAATTTACCTATCAGAATCCATTATTGAATGTAGTCTGTGGGCAATGGTTAGCACTGTGCAGTTCTGAAATTCTTTCCGGATTGTGGCTTGAACAAGATTATCAGTTTCAATGTCAACTGATGCTGTCGCTTCATCCAAGATTAATACTTTTGTCTTCTGCAACAAAGCACGAGCAAGGCAAACAAGCTGTCTTTGTCCCACACTATTAGAACAAAAATACAATTTTAGGCACAAGCCTCAACTTGGTAACGGGCAGCTACAAACTGCTTAAGCTTCTTGAAAATGGGGATAACAAGGGAGATGTGATCCTATGGGTCTACTCTAATTGAGACTAGAAACAGGATTCAATCTAACTTAGCCTTTGTATCCAGCAGCCTGATCTGAATAACCATTTCATTCCTCATCTAGGTAACTGGGTGCTTGGGAGCAGGCTAATCACCCCAGCCCTCACACACATGTTGATCTCATCTAGCAGTGGCTGAAATTTGAAGAGTGAAGTTTGTAGAAAACATCATATGCATCAGAATGTTTGTTCTCTGGCATCTCTGGCTGAAAGCATTAGCAGTGCTGTCAAAGACCTTTCTCCAACACCTTCTTAGACAACCACTACCTGGCTAGATGAACTAAAAAATTAATTTTTTATAGGGCAGCTTCATGTGTGCAAGCAGTAGTGCCATGAGGGCCACACTCAGCAGAACAAGCAGGATGGACCCCAAATGCAGTAAGACTGGTTTCCCACATTTTGAAGGGAAGGAATAAACATACGCATCTGAAAGAAGAGGTAAACACCCATTAGATCCCAAATCTAAAATTATGTAACTAGACTACTATGTACTAGCACTGATCCTCCCACGGATATCAACATTGGTGAGAGACCAAGGTGAACAGGCATCTAAGTACAGAATGAGACCTTTTCTCAATTCAATTGTCCTTTTCTTTGTCCTATCATGAAATACAGTGCTGGCATAATGTAGTTACTATGAATAAAAAGTGCAGGTGTTAACAATACATTTCAGTCACTTAGGACAACTTGTTTTCCTCTGCCCCAATGTTGTTGGGTTGCAATTCTCAGCACTGCCCAGAACTAGCTATTCTGTCTAGAGGTGATGGGAGCTGGCAAGTCTGCTTAGCTTAGCCCTGTCCACCCCTCTCTTACAAAGGGTGAAAGCAAGAAGTAATATGGCAACCAGAGTAGAATTGTCTGGCATCACAACCACCCACATTAGGTTGAACACATGTCTATATGGGCCTTTCACTCCCATTATCCTGCAGGATAGGCTCAGGGCCCCTCCCCAGAATTGACCCACATGAAGTTCTTCTCATTTCTTCTTCCATTCTGCCTATTTTTTATATCCAGATGCTATATACAGTCTGACTGTGATCAACCTGTACACACCTGGAACTGAGCCAAGCATGTAGGCTGGATGCCCTAACTGGGAACCAAAAAGTGAATTCTCTGTTAGGTCTTCTCCAAAGTACATACTACATTTTAAAAGCACCAGGATTACATGTATGAGCAAATCAGCAAGCTAAGGTCACTCTTCTCTGTTTACTTCCCCCCATCCCATAATATGGTTTAAGCCAGACCTTAGGTTTTCACCTCCCTCTGATATTTCATGCAGAAGCTTCTTTGGGAGTGACTGTACAAAATTTTTCAAGTCACATAATTCTAGTGCTTCCCACAGTTCAAGATCAGAATATCTTCCAAGTGGATCCAAGTTGGACTGGAGTGTCCCTGAGAACAAGATTGGGTCCTATGGAATAATGTTAAGACCATATCTCAATACAGCAATACAGTCATTAGAAATTAAAAAAAAAATTAAAACATTTATGAAAGATTTGGGGGTTTCATGGTGATACTGTATAAAAATGTTTGAAATGGTAAATAAGTTAATAAAGTGCCCAAATAATCTAGAGAATTAAATAAATGCATTCAAATTTAAAAGGTAAAATTGCTTGAGAAAGCTTCCTATTATACAACACACACACCAGCCTGGCAACAAAGAAACAAACTAGCTTCAAATGAAAGAGACAAGATCTTGGTTACACTCCAGTCCTGTGCATGTTTACCTGATGATGACACTAAGTTTGGGGGCAAGGGGAAGGTTAGTCTTGTCTTAACTCTGTATAAGGCTGTGACCTTTGTCTGCCTCATGCTCTGGCTGAAAGGGAAAAGGAAGAGCTGCTATTGCTCCTAGTCTTATACCAATTTGTCCAGGTTGCAAAGATTCCTCTAATGGTTTGCTCTTACGGGAGCTGTAAGATAAAGGCATTTTTCTGTAAAGACAGCTGCAGTCACCAAGGACTAGATGAGAAAGGGAGATGGATGAGAACGGCACAATGGCAGTAAAAGCACTATCACTACTATCATGATATTAGGTAGCATAGACAGCACCTTGCCACCTCATTTGTCAGATTATAAATAATTATTTTCACTACAGCTTTTATGTAAAATTAATATTATGGTCAGTTACCTAGAAATAAAAAGACCCATGGAAGGTATACTTCAGAAAGAGTTAGAAGATGGGAAAAGAAAGTATGGATGATGGAAAGAGCATCCAACCAGGACTGAAGGAAGGGATGGAGAGAACTCTGAAATATGTTTGTTGCTCCTCCCTATTGGTCCTCATGATTCTTAGAATACCTCCCTCCCATCTCTTCCCTTATTTATTAAGTGGCAGAGCCAACAGTTGCAAAAATGCAAAGAGAGGAGAGAAAATGTTTTTCACTTTCTTAACTCCTTATCAGAATAGCAGGTGGAAAACCCATGAAATTAAGACAGATGTGTTTTTGCCTCAAGGTCTGCTGCAGTGTTTCTTTTTTCAGGGTGGATAGGAGACTGCTGGTGGGGGTTAGTGGAAGGCCCAGGAATTCTTCTCTTACTTGGATTTTAACCTAAGCCTGGGGAAAACATTGTCTCTTACTTGGATGCAAACTTCTAAGATCAACTAATCTTAAGAGAACACTGGCAAAATCCTTACATCAATCCAGTTAAACTGCATTCTTTCAAGGCTTCGTAGTGTAGCTATGTTCAGGCATAATTCCAGAATGCCTGCCTACAAACCTTTAGAGATTTTGGGTACCATTTCCTTCATTTCTTATTTCTACAGGTCTAATCTCTGCCATTAAAACAACATTGATATGAACACCGTGGACATAACAAGTTCCACTTTCTTAGGATACATTTATTACAACTGTAAATTGGTTTAAAATAAATAATGGAACTCAAAAGCCTTTTCAGCTAAGACTTTAGTTGTTTATAATCTGCATATGATCTACGTGTATGTATAAAAGATATTACCTGTGGAATAATGTTGAGGTTGCCACGTAGATCATGCAAACCAATTGTTGCTATGTCAATGCCATCTATGATTATTTTGCCTCCATCTCTTTCCAGTATTCTAAACAGACAATTGGTGAGTGTTGATTTTCCAGCTCCTGTTCTTCCAACAATTCCAATCTATAATGAGATTCCTTGTCAGAAGTATGCACATTCTTCTTCATCTTTGAAGTAGTTAATACCATTTCACCATATAATGTCATATACACAGAGAGACAATTTTACACTCAAAAGAAGCAACAACATATTATTTGAAACTAGAAGCCTTGAAAACAAGAGATCTCTATTTCCAGTTATAAATTAGTAATCAACACCAGCAAACGATATCTATTACTTTCTTATTAGTATGGCATCTATCATCATGCTTTTGCAAAGAAAGGGAGCCGGCTCATGTGAGTGTAGAATGTACCCCACGCTCCTTACAAAGAATTGATATGATTTCTGATGGGTAAGTATACCTGCCGCTAAACCAACTGAAATGTACTGTATCTTTTTTTTTTTTTTTACAATGCTGTATTTATATTCTAATGTGAAAATAAGCTGCAGTGGATGCACTTTTCTTCATACAGCAATGGAGAAAGAGACCTACTGGTTGCAAAATTGAATATAAGCATGCTAAAGCTCTCCATTGAAATCAGTGGAGCAGCCTTTTCAAGGTCAGGGAAACTCAGTATGTCCATCCTTCCCTTTGTTTCCAGGAAATTACTCAAGTTGGGAACATTGAGTTGGGGACTTAAATTACTTACTGGTGGCTTGTGGCCAAAAGGGAGGCTGGGAATAGCTTCATCCTACAGATGTAAAGGGTAAAGCCATGCACATGCTCCTCTCATACCAAGGACAGCCAGTTGAAATTAAAATATATTCTTTGAAAATATATTTTAATTTTTTTATAAAAAGGAAAGAGGAGACACAGGGCATTTCATCCAGTGTATGTTACCTTCTCTTCTCTTTGGCTTTGAAAAGATATGTTCTGCAGAGCTAAGTCTAGATCTGGTCTGTACCGAACTTGGTAATTGACAAACTGTATCACTCCTTCATTGGGCCATCCTACAGGTGGTCTGTTGGATAGTATCCAGGGAGCCTAAAATGGAAAAGGCAGGAAAAATAATATTTCCTTCTCTAACTTGTTTAGAATTTGATACATGAGTAACAGTTCTTGATCCATCCAAAGGATAAACAAGTCACAATTTATCAAAAATCTGAATAATTAAATTTGTCTTACATTTTGTGAAATAATTCATCCACTATATAAGTTGTGCACTGATTGCTATTGACAGTTAACTCTTAACTGAGACTACCCACAGAATTCAGGACCATATGTTAACATGCTCATGACTTAAAATCTTTCAGGACTACCACAACACAGTATTTTGTTCTTGGATCCTATACTGGGAGAAGGCAGCACATAATATAAATAAATAGGCAAGCAATAGCTAATTCATTACATTCATATTATATATTTATATCAGAATATAATAATAATAATAATAATAATAATAATAATAATAATATAGGAGATGATAAAATATGTTATATTATACCTTTCTTCCAAGAAGCTTGATACAGCATGTATGTTCCTGGTCCCAACCCCTAGTCCTTGGTTTTCATCCATACTATAATAACTGTGTAGTCAGACTGAAAAATAGTCCTCTGAGTCACTGGACCAAGGTCACCTAACGACCTCCAATACTGAAAGAGGATTTGAACCCAAATCTCCCTACTCTCCATCCAATACAAACCATTACACATGCTGCTTTAACTGTGCAGCAGTTAACAGATTCTGGGATGAAAAACAGGTAAAGTATGGAAGACACTTATGGAAGTAGTTGAGAGTAAAGCATCAAGAAAATACTAATTGGCTGGTACTGCAATCTGGCCCCTGGTATTCTTACTCCTATGGAGCTGCTGTTGTTCCCCACAGAACTGGGGTTGTTCTGACTGCTGTTGAAAACCAGAAATGAATCATGATTAGGACTAGGTACTCATCCATATTCAGGACCTCCATCTTCCTGGCTGGTGAGGAGACATAAAGCTGAGTCAGCCACTGGTAGTAGGTTGGGAGTCAACATCAAATGAGCGGCACCAAAGGGACACGGGGTAGGAGCCTCACCCCTTCTTAGCTGGGGAATGGACAAAAGACCTTGGGTGAAAGGCAAGGTCTCGTGCCTTCCATAGTGAGAATGTGGGCTGGCTTCAAGCTCTCCAGCTCCAGAATCCCTGGGTGAGAGACAGGGATTGTTTGGTGGGGAGGGGGTTACTTAGGTGAAATCTGAGTATTGTGACTACTGTGCTTGACCTGCTGCACTGACATTTTGCTTCACTTTATATTTGTGTGTTTGCTTTGTCTATACATGTGCATGGGTGAATCTTGGGAGGGGGAAGAAATGAGGTGCCCCTATTGATGTAATCTCAGGCAGAGGGAGGTGCCTTGAAAGGGAGGGGAGATACTTGAAATCTATCCTCTATTTCAATCCTTCCTCCATACCGAAAGATCCAGATTGCCCTATCAGCCCACCCTCTGCTCTGCTGTTGCTGGTGCCAGGTCAGTCTGTAATAAAACAAGCACCATCTATGACCTGGTCATGGATGAATGGGCTGATCTGGTATGCATTACAGAGATCTGAGTGGATGAGCTTGATGGTGTCAGCTTGTCCTAGCCTTGTCTGCCTGAGTACTCAGTGCAGCATCAGCCCAGATTGAGGGGCTGGGGGTGGAGGAAGAGTTGCTGCCATCCATAAGGTTTCTATCACTCTCACAAGGAAGTCCATTCATTCTAGCATTGACTTCAGGGATTTGTACCTTGTACTGAGCCAAAGAGAAATGCTGCTCGTATATCACCCATCTTGCTACTCCACAAACTTTTTTCCTGATCTGGCTGAGGTGGTCTCAGTGGCAGTTCTGGAAAACCCCAGGGCAGTGGTTCTGGGAGACTTCAAAATCCATGCTGAGGCTGTCCTAAAAGAACCTGATCGTGACTTCATGACCACCATGACAACTATGGGGCTGTCTTAGTATGTCTCTGGTCCAACACATGTGGCAGGACATATCTTAGTCTTGACTTTTGTTATTGGATCGATGGAGATTGACGATCTTGTTTTAGAGGGTGCACAAAAACCCTGTTGTCATGGTCAGATCACTTCTTTGTGAATTTTGGTTTGGCAGTAGCAGACCTTCCTTGCAGTGGAGAAGGACTGATTAAGATGGTCTACCCCAAGAAACTTATGGAATCCGAAGGATTCCTGAATGCCCTGGAGGATCTTCTGGCTGACAGGCCCGGAATTCTGTCATGGCCTTGGTCTCACTATGGAATGGTGAGATGGAAAGGGCTATTAATACAATCACTCCTTAGTGCCCAATGCAGTGCTGTGGAGCCCACAATTTACCTTGGTTTACAGAAGATCTATGGGCAACCAAACAGGCTAAATGAAGGCTAGAGTGCAGGTGGTATAGGTTTCAAAGTGAATATGATTGAAAATTGGCAAAGACCTTTTATTGTGTCTCTTTTGCAACAATGAATATGGCCAAAAGAAATTATTCCATTTCTTTTATTCTATCTTCAGCACAGCAGAACTTTTCTGAGTCTATTGAGATAAGGCTCAGAGAGACCAGGATTAGAACCCCCCGGTAGCCCACTGTGATAAATTTACCAGGCACTTTGAGTGGAAAACTATCTGTATTCATTCAGAACTTGATGCCACAGTTATTGTCGAGTCTAGGGAAGTGTTCAGCGTGCACAACCTAGTCAAATTTCTTGGGATCAGTTTCAATTGTTGCAGCCTAATGATGTTGATAAGATGCTTGAATTGGTCTGTCTCACCACATGTAGTCTTGACCCTCAACCATCTTGGCTCTTAAAATCTAGCAGGAATAGCATGATTGGGTGGGTCCAAGGGGTGGTAAATGCCTCATTACATCAAAGAAAGGCACCTGCTGCCTTGAAGGAGGTATAGGATACCCTCTCCTGAAGAGAACCTCCCTGAACCCAGAGGCATGTGATAACTATTGCCCTAGCAGTAACATCTCATATTTGGGAAAGGCTGGACTTCTTCAGATGTTGTTGGAGGAAACAGATTATCTAGACCAATTTTAATCGGTTTCATACCAGGGTATGGTACCAAGATAGTCTTAGTTGCTCAGACTGACTACCTAATTTGGGGAAAAGATGGGGAGTGCAACCCTGTTGACCCTCCTATATCTCTCAGTGGCTTTAGATACCATTGATCATGATACCATTGATCATGGTATCTTACTGGATCAGCTCTGGCAGATGATAGTAGGAAGCATTATTCTATAGTGTTTCCAATCCTGTTTGCTAGGGTGGTTCCAGAAAGTGCACTGGGAGACTCCTGCTCAGCCCCATGGCCATTGTTCTATGGGATGCCAAGGATTCAATATTGTCTCCCATGCTGCTTAACATCTATATGAGTCCACTGGGAGAGGTAATTGGGAGCTTCGGGATCGGGTGCCATCAGTATGCTGATGGCACTCAGCTCTATTTCTCCTTGTCAATAGAAATGGTTGGGGCTGTGTGAGTGCCTGAAAGCTATAATGCTTGTCACTGCAGGGCCAGATAGACTCAGTGGCTTGGAGTACTTGAGGACAGCTGTGACTGGTCCACAAGCTACCACTTTTCCTGGACAGGGATAACTTGGCCACAGTAGCCCATGCACATCCAGATTAGACTACTGCAACACACATTGTGTGGGGCTACCCTTGAAGACAACTTGGAAACTGCAGCTAGTAAAAAATGCATGCCAATCTGCTCACTGGGATTCCTCTCAGACATCATGTAACATCTGTTCTGAAAGAACTGCCCTAAATGGCTTGGGATCTCAGTACTTGAGAGAGCCTGGCTGAGATCTATTGCAGGGGCCCTTGTCTGTGTCCTATCAGTTGGGGGAATACATTGTGGGAGGACATGGAAGAGGGATTTTTCTGCAGTGGCATCCTGGTTGTGGAATCCCCTCCCACTGGATGCCCAATTGACACCAATATTGGAATCATTTTGGTGTCAAATTAAATCTGGCTTTTACTAAAGCCTTTGGCCAAACTGATTTTATTGAGGTCAAACATGTTTTTTAGTTATATTGTTCAATTATTTAAAAATTGGTTTTAAATTGAAAAACTATTCAATATATTTTAAATCTTTCAAACTTTTTAAATATTTATTGTTTTAAATTATTTTATTGTAAGTCACCCTGAGATCTTCAGATAAAGGATGGGATATAAATATTTAATAAGTTTTAAAAAATCAGGTCTCATTTTGAAAAAAATAGTGGGAAAATGACAATGCATACAGCTCAGGGAGATTCAATTTCTTAAAGACTTTTTCTCTGCTCTTTACCTTTTCTTCAACCTGGCTAAGAAAGAAAATTAAACCTAAAAGCAGAGCAAACATGGATATGAAAAGCCAGTACCCAGAAATATGTCTTGTTAAATAAAATGGAGTTTAATCCTGGGTAAATGGACATGGGATTGTACAGTGAACCCATAAAATGTTTTCAGTCTTTGGCTCTCAGACCAATTAAAAAAAAAAGAAATGTAAGGAAAAGCATATATATTACTCATTAAATAGGAAACAGTATAAATGGCAATGGTTAGTCCCAACTAGAGCATGCTCACTGAATAAATGAGATTCACATATGCATTGACTCACCACTGAATAACTGATTGACTGGGTTTACTTCAGTTGTTATTATTAATAGAATTCAGGCCCTCTTTTATTTCTTTAAAAAAAAAATATTAAGAATTATCCATATGGTATTTTCCTTTTCTCAGAAATGCTTACCTCTTTGTTCATTTCAGCATACTCACAAACCCTCTCAATAGAGACTCCATTGGTTTCAATTTCACATGCTTTTGAACCCAAAAGTTTAAACTCTGAGTTATCTGAAATAAAGTATTAATTCCTTATTGAACAAGTTTCAATAGTTTTGCTTGTTACCTACTTATAATTACAGATATCCATCATGTAAACTGAAAATACAGAACAAGATACTTTTAGATTACCCAAAATACTCTATCCATTTTTAAACTTCTAGAAATACTGATTAGACATGCTAGCATGTCAAGCTTTGTCATGCCATGGCTTGTGTTATCATGGCTTGTTGCTGCACGGAAGACAACCAAGAAAACTATGGTTTGTCTCTCCCATTTCTTGGTTTATTCTTCTGCTATTTCTTTTCTCAGCTCCTGTTCTGATGCGAAGGGTATCTAAGGAACCAAATAAATGATAAACTATGGCTGCCACTTCAGATGTCATAACAAACCAGCTTATATGAACTAGAATTTGGAACTGAACATTAAACTACAGGTTCAGACAATTTTTCACATGTAACAACCCAGATCTGGGGAAAAACACCTCTTGTCTGACATGTAAATATGATCAATGTGCTGGAAGTATAATTCATAATTGCTGAATTACGACTATCTTGTTTCCTAGAATGTCATTATTTTCATTTCTAATACACACTATCATTTACAATTATGGTCAGCATCCAAGGATGGACTCCCATTAGATTCCACCGATACCACAAGCAGAATCAGGACTATTGTTTTCCTCCCCAGGGAGGTCACCAAAAAGCTGTTCCAGAGGATTTTCTAGCTCTCCAGAGTATGTTTTCAGGCAATCCAGTGGGGTGCAGGACAAATGGAAAATTATCCCTCTCTCAATTTTACTGGCAGAAGCAGAGATACCTAACAGAAACAGTTTTTCTGGCAGGTCTTTTGTGCCAGTAAGACCTGAATGACACAAAATGGTTTGAGTGTTGGACTACAGCTCTGGAGACCAGGGTTCAAATCCCTGCTTGGGCATGGAAATTCACTGAGTGCCCTTGGGCAAGTCACATTCTCTCAGCTGCAGAGGAAGCAAAAGCAAACCCCATCTGAACAAATCTTGCAGATCTACTCATTGTTTTTGTCAAGATTTGTGATAGGCTTGCCTTAGGATCACCATAAGGTGGTAATGACTTGAGGACACACAACAACAACAACAACAACAACAACAACAACAACCACCACCACCTTTCTAAAGAACTGGAGCAGCTTCAGTGTTGGTCCTGCACATATAAATGGCAAGGAATATAAATGATGGAAAATGCAGTTTTAACTCCCGTTTGAAAATACTGCAAATGTCTATTTTTCCAAAATTGTTACTTTAAAAAAATCTTACTTACGTTTAGTGCATAGGAGATTGATAATCCCACCGTAGCAGAATCCACCTTGTTGCCAGCAAATACTGCAAACAATGCAGCAAAAAACACCATCAAATTGCCTAGGAATTCAAGTCTGACAGCCAGCCACCTGTAATAAATGCATCCAGACAATCAGAGTTAAAATGCAAGTGTGATTGGTATTTCATATATCTTTTTCACGTGGATTTGATCATAACTATGTTAAATATATCTGCAGTTAATGCCTTGCATTTACAGTTATGCAATACTTATGATACATTTAAGTCTGTAGAATATTTACTGAATAGAAACAAGCATTTAATGATCTGAATGCTATGCAACTGATCAACTTTTTAAAAAGAGGGTCACAGTACACACTGTTCATTTAGAGAATGATCTTATAGCCAGTGCTAAGGACTCTAGTGCTGTGTCGTCTCCACTGGCAAACAGTTAAAGAGAGTCAGCTGCAGATGGTGCTAACTATGCCTAACTTTTGTTAGATCACACCCATGCAACTTGAACCTATTATGTATGCTTATAGAAACAAGTTTCCTACTGTTTAGTGGGCATTACTCCCAATTAAGATTCCATAGGAATACAGCCTATAGAGTAATAAGAGGTTAAACTAACTTTGAGCAGCACAAAATATACTGAGTAATTGTTACTATGAGTTTCCATACTTCCTGAAAATCACTTCCAAATAGATTTAAGTACATGTACTTCTTTCTGCAAAAATCCAACACTGGGATACAAGTTCCAATGATATATTTGTCAATTAAATCTCTTGATAAAGCTGGGTTTGGAAGGAGGACACTTTATTAAGTAAGATATTGAGTCAAATAAGACATTTATTTCCAAATTTTGTGGGGTCAAAAATATGTAATAAAAATGTATGATTAAAATAGAATCTTCTCCTGATACATACAAATCCCTTATGTGATCTTTCTGCAAGGATGCCACATTGCAGCTTTCTGCAATGTGGCATCCTTTAGAAGTTAGGACTACAGTTGCTTTCATCCCAACCATTGGCATGCACCGGAGATTTTTGGGAGTTGTAGTCCAAAACAACCAGATGTTCCCAGATTGAGGACAGCTATCCTAGACTGGTAATATATTACCTGTTTGCGATCACACTGTTGTAGAAACAGACCAAGTTTTCATTGACCACATCTTTGTTTTGATCAATAAATCTCTTTTGATGTCCATATGCTCTAATGGTAGATACACCCAGAAGTGTTTCACTGAAGTGTGAAATTATAGGTGCCCGTGAAGCCCCAGCCAGACGTCGGATTTGTCGTGAGCTAGCTATATAGTATCTCTAAGAAAAACCATACAAAGTGAAGAACAAGTAAGAGGTTGCTATACAGATTTGAGAAGATTAGTGCAAATTTTCCATGTTGGTATAAAGAGGTAGATGTCAGGACATACTGAATGTATCTGAATGCAGTAATAATAGTATGTGGTAGCATGCTTTTCACACTACCCATTGTTCCGACTGCAACTTTCATTCCTGGTTTCTTTATTGTATGTCTGAACCAACACTTTGGCTTGTCTCCCACACTGTACACTAAAAAAAAACATACTTTTTATTCTTGGTTGATTGCTGTGGCTTGTTAGAGAAAAGATAAGTCATAGTGGCAGCTTGAGGTATCAGAAGAAAAAAACGACAGATGGAGTTCGATTGGTTGACTCAATTCAACAGTCAAATTCCAGTTCCCCCTTGTTGAATCACTTGTTTTTCTTGCTGTGCCTGAACATGTCTACAGTATACATTTTATAAATACGTTGCAGTTTTCTTTCGTTTGTCAAGGAACATTATGGCCTTGTTCTCCTAACAGCAAGCCTTACAACCCTTAGCAGTTTGTCTGTGGTACCTATTTCCCAAAACATGTGAAATCATCATATCATAGGAGCTGAAACACTAGCTGCTACTCCCTATGGACACAGATTTCTCACTCTAGTTCTCTTTAAAAGAGGATCATGCCTGTGAAGAAGATCTAAAGATCTAAAAATAAGCATGGTCACTGACTGCCATAAGGCAGTTCAAGCCATTTCCAAATGTTTTTGCAATGTGTCAAATTAGGATCCACACCCATTGCAAATGGCATTTTCAGAAATGCAATTTTATTTGAGAAAACTCACCAGTCACACCCTAGGAGACTAAGTCTTTTAGTTAAAAATCATGAATCATGTTGCAACTTAGGGATCAGTCCTTTACAGTGA
Source organism: Iguana delicatissima (assembly GCA_948472985.1). Classification (NCBI taxonomy): domain Eukaryota; kingdom Metazoa; phylum Chordata; class Lepidosauria; order Squamata; family Iguanidae; genus Iguana; species Iguana delicatissima. Next base: position 22,491 of record CAOKZL010000478.1, on the reverse strand, counting down.
ATGCTTAAGTGGTATAAAGAGTCTTTCAGCAGCTTAGGCTGAAAGGAATTGGACTCTTCTCAGAAGGAATCCTACCATGAGGCAAATTGTGACTCCTTTCTTCAGCAGTAGGTGGTAGAGTGAGCACTGCCAACTGTTTGGATGCCTGCCTGCTATGTTCTCAGATATTAATATGCCGTTTTGCCAGGTGTCTGCCAGGAAAAACCAGTGAGCTCTGCAATGTCAGTAGTCCCTTCTAGATCGATGCACAGCGATGATTTCAATCAGAAAGAGAAAATCAGCCATTTGGTAGTGAGAGATGTAAATCTTCATTCATTTCATTCTCACAAGAACTGAGAATTTCAAAGTTTCCTCCCAACTTGATTGAGATCACAAATGTATCAGAACAAGAGATTTTACACATTGTTTGATGATTTGGAAGGCATTTTGTGACTTCTTGCTAGCCAAGTTGAAGCACATTTGACAAAATTATGACAGTATGTTAGAGGAAGAAGCGGAGGAAGAGTCCAAGTGAGTGGCCGGCAGCACTCTATGCCTTCTCTTGCTGAACAGTAGGAGGACCTACTACAACAAATGGGAAGCACATTGAGATAGTTTGAGAGCCATTTTCATTAATCAAGCCCTTGTGGACTAAACTCAAACAAAACTGGAAATTGACAGAAGGTATTTAGAAAGGTGCTGGAGGGAGAGCAGGAAGTGGGGGCACATCTTGTTTTAGAAGAGAAATGCATCTCCTAGCTGCTTCTTGGGGAATGTTTTTCAATATGTGGCTTTTGGAGGGTGGGGAAAGGGGAGGCAGTAGAAATGGCTGAGATACAGCAACATTGTCCCCACTTTGCTGCTAACAGATCACTACCACTGGCCAACATAACTATAACTGGCATACATCATGTCTGCTCCACTACATCAAGGTTGGCCATACTTTGGAAGGCAACAGGGGTCACATAAAATACTTCATGGATGGGAATATCCACCACGATAACCAACAAGTTAGTTCTACTGCAGGTTGACATTACAATGCAGTATTGCCTCAATTATTGGGGAAAAGAAATAATTATTGGTGATTAGTTATTTGTAACGAGTTTCTCCAAATACTGATAAACACAATAAAGTTCCAATTCTCCAATTGCCCAGTTGGACAAGTTCCAGTACATGGGACTTCTTTCAATCTAGTGTTCATTTGGCTGATCTGCAAGAAATCTTCCTTTGATCTTCTCTATACCATACAAACTTAGGCTAACAATACCATTAGTACAAACAACGTTTTCCTCTACACTATGATATGCAAGCCAACTGCCAAGAGAATCTCATTCCCCTTCTTTTCCTGTCAAGATAACATAATTCACAATAAGAAATCGAGTAAAGCAAGAATAATGTCTTTAGCAAACTGACCTGGATACTGAAATAGATGTATCCCAGTGGAACCACTACTAGTATGAAAAGGGGTGATGCAAACACAATCACAAGTATTGTTCCAACAACATCCAGGGTACAGTTCAGCCATGTCCGTAGATAATAGTGGAAACGCATATCAACTATAAACATGTCCTATGATGGTGCAGAAGAAGAAACAAAGTCATTATGAAAATTTCCTTCTCATACCTATATTTGAAGAAGAAAATGCTCACTTCTCACTCTGCCACAGACTTCCCCAAGTTGGTATCCTCCAAATGTTTTAACATGTGACATTCAGCGTTCTTGACCACTGGTCATGTTGGCTGAAAGCAGCTGAAGTCCAAAACACCTGCAGAAAGTACTAGGTATCTTCTCTACCAGATACTTGTAGAGCTCCAGTCCTAACAGTAACCTTTAGACCAGAGAACTTTAAAGTCCATAAACTGTAGTGAAATCTATCAGGTTCCCATAAACACAACAAAAAGGTAACAGGTCTGCCTATACAGGGTGCTGTGTTTGGACAGTAACAGAAGGCATTTTGGTATGCCCTTCTATTGTTGTCTTATAGGAATACGCTTTCAACAGTTACTGAGCCTACCAACAGCAAATTATATCCAGCTTTTTGGCTGGCTATCTATGCATTCTCCTCTTCCTTCCAAGTTTTACACTGACACTCGTTCAGCAGGTGCCCAGGCATAAGCTATGAGCATTTGGTAAAAATAGGAGATTCTTTTGGGGTAGCAGGAGAACTTAGTGTTCCTTCCTCTGAAGCAAGTGAAGTTTAAAATGCTTTCTATAATGCTATTATACTATTGATGCTTCCAGAAAAGGAAAAGAACTCAAACATGGGGAATGAATACAGGTTTTGCTCTTCTGCCTCTATATTTTTTTTCCACTAGACAGGAAAATAGACCAGATCCTGAGAGAGAAGGAAGTGAAACACAAGTAACTTTTCCATGACCCAAGGATGAGAGGTGTCAGTTCCTACCCCATCTCCCCAACTAGATACTGAAAGTATTGTGCTTATTTATTCTTTACCTTGGTGAACCTGTTGATGATTTGTCCTACAGGATTTGTTTCAAAATACTGGAGTGGAAGATGTAGCACATTATATAGCATCTGGTGATACAGTGCCCGAGAAGCACAGAGAGATCCTCTAGTAAGGACATATGCACCAGAGCAAACCAAAAGACCTTAGATGAATGATATAAAAGTCAGTGTCAGCATTTTTTCCAAGACTGCTTGACAATAGCTGTCTCCTCATCGAGGAAATCTAGCTATTCATCAGCCTTGCATCTGGGGATTGTTACAATTCAGCTGTATTCAATTGCTAAAAGTAGGCAAAAACGTATTTTACTTCATCCTCAGTGGCATAAAATCCATGTTTAAATAATGTAAATAGAGAGAAAAAAATGCAATGGTAGAGCCAGCTTCAGATTTCTGGGCATTAGAACTGCAAAAGGAATGCTGGCCAATAACAAGACACTTACTTCCACATTAAGACACTACTTCAATGATGCTTAACCCATCCTCTCTTCTGGTTTCTTTAGTAATGAGAAATGAATGGATAATGGACATTCAGAATGGGGCTCAGTGGCGACAAGTTTAGAGTTTGGTTTAACATGCCCTTCAAATATCTATGAGACCCAAACAACTCCTCTGCATTTGTGTGAAGTCTTCAGTGTAGCAACATGCGAACACTGAAGTAAGCATACATTTCTCTGCCTGTCTGGAACCATCAGTGGTTCTCCATTGGGGAAGTTCTAGGGGTTGCTGGATCTTCCCTCCTACAATTTCTCACCATTGGCCATGCTGGCTGCAAAGCTTATCCACTTAACCTGCAATGGATAATCCACACAAGAAAGAGGTTACATGAATGCTTGCCACAAAGTGCAAACTATGGTATTATATGCCTGGGTGTAGTGACTGATCAGTACAGGCTGTTGGATTACAAGTCTGACATTACTGAAGTTAAGAAATGCCAAGGCAGCTATAAGTTGAAAAGAAAAGAAAATGGTCTGATTACTCATACCCTGAATGAATCCCAGTAGTCCATAGATACTGAGCTTGTGGTTTCTTAAGTGTTTCCATTCCGTGAAGTCTTTAATTTGTTTTGCTTCTTTTGTCCACACACTGAGCCACATGTTTTGTCCTATGGCTACAGCATTTTGACCTAAGTAAGCTGCTACGGTTAGCCACATCCATAACCAGCCAAAAGCATGCAGGTATTTCAAAATAACTGACATTTTCACCTGAAGGTAAGAGATGCACATGAGAGTTATTATAATACACAGATACAGGCCAATCTTGGATTATAAAGTGTAACAGTACAATCTTAAACTGTTGCTTGGGGGGATTTTGGATGGGGTGGAAATTTCTCACTTCCAGAGGACCCTAGTACACCACTGAAAGGTACATGTAACTGTTGGTGGTGTTCCTCTAAGCTCCAGCCGTGAGCTGAAGGTGGCCGTGGAGTCACAGGATCCAAAGTACTTCTATTTCTTGAAGAGGCCCTAGGACTGGCACTAGTATGACTAGTTAGTTTCAAACAGACCTGATGGTCCATATTCAAGAATGTCGCCCCTCATTCCAGTTTGACTGTCATGAGTCAGCAAGGATTTGGAAATGGCAGGTCATTTGTCATTTTACTCTCATTAACTCAGATCAGAATCTGGAAATGTAACTTTGGATTGTAACTTCCATGACCAGCAAAATCAGACTTCAAGGGGACTGCAAGTGACCTGTGACCATATATACAGTCATATAAATGATGTAAAGATATAAATAGTTATTTTAAGAAAGAATACTTACAGTACCAATAGCAACTTTCTCCTTTTTCATTGAGAACATGCTCCTATGGACAAAAATGGCAAAAAAAAAATTATTTTACACAGAATTCATCTACACAACTTATGCATTTTAAAATCTTCAACAGCTCCAAAGTGCAGGCAGAACCCACTCCTGAAGAATGTAAAGCACAGGTGAGCAAGTGAGCTTCAGTTTCATGCTACTTACATGAGAGAAGCATTGGAGAAATAGCTGATTTTATGTCATTTCAACACTACAGTCTGGAACACAAACTGCCACTTCTTCACTGACAGTGGGACTGAGTTCTTTGAATCCCCACTTTCTGCTGGAACACACTCACCCAGTATCACATATCACAGTCCATTCTGGACCCTCCCCTCCACTCATTACAGCCAGTGGAGTGGTGGATTTGCTCTAGGTTTTAGTCCAAACTTTAAAGGAGATATTTACTGTTGAAACTATTTGGGTGATACCGTCCAGTAACTTCAATAGCACTCCAGGGTACAGATTGAAATCAACAGTGGATTCCCTGCCCCACTGACATCAGTGAAATGAGTCAAGACAAAGCCCTAGCCTGATTACAGAAGTTATTTATTTATGTATATACTAATAAGGATTATGCCTTGTCCATTCATAACACATTCACCCTGAAGAAAGCTACATCACAAATGCAAAGTAAATGGTTCCAGCTGGTGTTGGAAGTCACTTTATTAAGTACAACAATGACCCCAACTTATTTTGGGCACCAAGGTCTGGGTGGGGTCCCAATGTAATGAGGAATTGAGGCAAATCAGAAGTGGTTTCTGCAGACTTTCTAGCAGTATAACAGCCCCAAAATTCCACTTGATAAATGTTCTCCTGCCCACCCTGGGCAAAGATTGAAGGTGATGAGTGAGGGAGACTTGCTCCAGTCTTATTGTCTGGACTGCCCTTGTCTCTCTCAAAGTGAGTCTGTCATATTCTTATTCAACTACATGCTACACGAAACATCATGTGTTTATGACAACTATTTTAGCTCTCTAGGCGTGGGTGAGTCCAGGGTGCTATTTGTTTGTACCTTCTGGCTTTGAATGCCAGCCACCACTGGAGTGTGCAAATTTCTGTACAGGTGAGATTTGCTGATTCCTTTCTGTATGCAACACCAGAAATATGATGCACTTTAATTCTGTTCCTCTCTCCCTTACTTTTGTCTGTTATATGAACTAGCTCAAGGAGCTGTACTTGATTACTCACCTATCTTTATGCTCCAAATGCTGCATTTTCTTTGGTTCAGGACACTCCTTCATTTTAACATCATCTTCGGGACAAAGTTCTACAGAAAAAGTTTTTTAAAAATGATGACAATGTTAATTATTTAATTTAAAAGCGAATACATACTGTGTTGGTTATAGAAATACTCCTATGGAAGAAATTCTGGCAGTAGCGTTGTTCCACAAACAGTTAGGAAAGAGATTATCTGCAAAACCTTGGAAGCATCTTTAGCACTTGTTTCCATTTTCTCCCAAATCAATTTCCCACTAGTCAGAAAAAGCCCTTGCCCACCAAGAAGAAACTACTGTTGCAGGAGGGAAGGAAACCCCTAGATCCAAGGCACTGAGCATAGCTAAATGATAATGGAGCCAGATGGAAAGGAAAATCAAACCGCAGATGATAAATACATTCAGAGATAATGTCAAATTAGATTTTTGCCTACCTCTCATTTATTGTATGAGAACAGATTAGTAGGAATGATTGGGCTATTATTTCTATATAGGAAAATTCTGAGAATTCTAAGCCCATATACCAGAGATGAAGAACCTGCAGCGCTCTAGAGTTCCTCTGGTATTCCATGATTTCTGACTATTAGCTGACAGTGATGAGAACTGGAGAACAACATTTGGAAATCCAGAGATTCCTCACCCCTGCTGTATACAAATACATTTGTCTGCAAATGATGTACATTGGCTAGAAAAAAGATATAGCTCAAATATTTGGAATTTATACACATATCAGGTCTGAATAACAATCTGAATCTTAATGGTACAAGAAGCCCAATGTCTTTGTGCTATTGAATGCCTTGGCAGAAAAGAAAATGATCTCAAAAAGTTACAAGAACACAGAAAACCAGACATGGCAAATACTTGATAAGACAGCAGAATCACACTTGACTCAACAATGCCAGAACATCCTTACCAAGCATTTTAGATTTTATTTGCTATAAAAGTATGGGTGGGCAAAGTATGATCTTCCACATGTTTGTTGGACTACTACTCAGATTTGCCAGCATAGCCAAAAGTGGAATGCTGTGAGCAGCAGTCCAGTAAGGTGAACAACTGCATTTTCCTGATCTAAATGTTGAGTTTCCTGATAGCTAGAGCAATGTCGTGGATAATAAAGTGCTTGACCTAAAACAAAGAAATCTGGGTTGAGATCTCTTTCCTTCATTAAGTAAAATGGAGACTACATCTTTCTTTCCTCCACCAAAGGTCAGAACCTTGGCCCAGTCACACATTCAACCTAACCTACCTTACTGAGTTTTTGCAAAGTCAAAAATGAAGGAGATACAACCATCTGAATCCTATTGGTAGTTCCACCTAAGGTAGATCTATCAACTCAGTGGGATACATGTAACTGTTGATTCACTGTTTAGCAATTGATTCAGGGAGTCTTCTCTACTACCAATAGGATTTAGGCCAATATGTGCTCCCCTGAGCTCCCTGGGAAAGTAGCAGTATTAAAATGTAATAGCTAACAACTTACATGGATACTTACATGGATACAACAACCAAATATGTGTTACTCTCCACAATCAGGATACAGTGAGTACCCACCAATACATCAGGTATGAAATTTGGTTAATTCAGGCGCGCAGGAGGTGAGAGGAGGGAAGATATGTACCATCTTCCTGCCACAACCAAACCAGTTGAGCACAGATTTCAATTCTCATTGAACAGAACCATACAAGCTATCACATGAATGCAAACTTTGCTCACTTGATACTGAGGATGGCTCTTCATCTTCCTTTCCTCCACCAAAGGTCAGAACAAGTTCAGCAAAATTTGCTCCTTTAGAGAGCAACTCTTTGTAACTCCCCATTTCAGTAATCCTCCCGTCTTCCATCACAACTATGATGTCTGTCTGAGGTAGCAGAGTCAGGTTGTGAGTCACTAAAACACGAGTCTAAGGACACAGAAAAACCAACCATGTTCACATTTTACACTAGTAAATAGAAATGCCATGTGAATATCATTCAAGAGTCTAAGAAAGAAGAAGTTTTTTTGCCTACCTTGTTTTTCAGCAAGCCTGTGAACCCAATCACCTTGTCAAAAAGGTGTTTCCCAACATGGACATCTACAGCAGAAAGGGGGTCATCCAGTAAGTAGAGGTCAGCATTGCTGTACACAGCTCTAGCTAGACTTACTCTCTGCTTCTGGCCACCACTTATATTCACACCCTAAACACAGGAAAAAAGACTAATATTTTACCAAATAATTTTTTAAAAAATTAAATGCTGGCTATCATTTAATATTTTCAAGTACATTAGAGTCCCATTTATCCGACACTCGGTTATACGACCATCCGGATAAACCGATGTCACGACGGCCTGGGGGCGTGGCTGTGGGCATTTCCGCGCCCCCAGACACGGCCAGGCCCACCCCGACACGCCCCGACACCCCCCGACACGCCCCCAAAATGGCGGCTGCCATGGGCGTCCGGGTAATCCAACCCTTTCGGTTATCCGACCCTGCGGTCACCCATTTGGGTTGGATAACCAGGACTCTACTGTATCTTTAATGTAACACATGAAAACTGATCCTATAAAAGAGGAAGTACTTGAGCTATAAAGAAGATTCTTATTACAAAAAGAATTTGTCTCTCTCATCTAGAAGTTTAATATTTACTTTCCAGCAGTGAAACAAGGGACAGGCAACATGTGTCCATGTGCAAGATGCAGCTTCCTGCCCATTTCTTGTGGGGCCCAGATCCCAGATCCACCCTCCACTTAAATTATATTTCCCTCTTAACTCAACGCATTTCAAAATTAGTCATTTCTAGTTTTGGGAAAAAAATGGGATGGCATACTTTTGGTGTGGGGGCGAGTCCTTTCTGGGCCTTTGAGTTATTTCCAACTTGTGATGATCCTAAGGTGACCCTATCATGAGGTTTTCTTGGCAAGATTTTTTTCGTGGCGGGGTGGTGGCGGCTTTGCCTTCCTCTGAGGCTGAGAGAGTGTGACAAGGTCACTCAGTGGATTTCTATGGCTGAGTGCAGATTCAAACTTTGATCTCCACAGTCATAGTGCAACACTCAAACCACTACACTATGCTTGGTGGGTGTAAGGGTTCAAAAATTCTTCCTGGACCTACCAAAGCTGTCCGCCATAGTTATAAGCATATACAACTCTTGTATGAGCTTTCTTATCCTTTTGAGTGTAATGCAGGTGAAAGCTCATGAGACTGGACCTGTAGGTGAGAATGGATATATGTCCATGCTTACAGCTTGGCATATGCTAGTCACCCCACACTGGGGTAATCCAGAAGATTACCATGCAGTCCATTTTCTGTGTTATACTAAATATGCAATACTATGCCAAAGATTTTTGACCTGCTTTTTGGATTTCATTTGTGAAGACTATGTTATACACAGCCTATACTTTCAAATTTCTGAGACTGAAAAAAAGGAGATTCATTCCCTTCATTATAAAACATGGGAAACTGAGTTTTATCAAGTCAGACCACTGAAAAAATTGTCACCTCTGACAAACAAGAGCTCTGAGGGACTTTCCTAGTTCTGTCACCTTTACTAGAGAAGCCTACTTGGGATGCGTGCTAAGTAAGATACTAAGATACTAGCAAAGTATCTGTTAATGACTGATAGCACTTCAGGCAAGAATGGACTTACTGCAGTAAACACTTACTGTGCATAGTTTCAGTTTGGCAGAAACAAACAAGGTTCTGGATAAGGCAATGTGAAAACTACTTGGATTGATCCCTAGTAAAATGCAGTTGTCTTTTACCAGTACTTTAATATGCAGGCATTTAATAACCAGCAGAAATGTATACCACACTCTGTACAGTTGGAAGATTTCACTTACCCTTTCTCCAATTTCTGTTTGATCTCCAATCGGTAACTGATTCAAATCCGGCAACAAAGCACAGGCCTCCAAGACCCTTTCGTAGAATGGCTGGTTCAGTTCCGACCCAAAGAGAATATTTTCTTGCAAAGTGGCATTCTGTATCCAGGCCTGCTGAGAAACATAAGCCACTGAGCCCTGAATGAAATGGAAAACAGAACATATTGGTTTATACAAAGTCCTGAGTACAATGGAATAACTATAAATAATATATTAATTCCAACAGTGCATTAGATTTGGAACTAAATTCAGTTCTACTGTGGGGGTAGCATCCACATACATCTATGTCATAACAGACTCCCATTTTTTCCCTTGGATGTCCATACTGAGGAAGTGAGCTGCAGTCCACAAAAGCTTCTACCAAATAAAACACATTCATTTTTAAGGTATCACAAGAGTTTTTATTATTTGCTGCAACATATTTCCCTGGCTACCTTCCATCATCACCCAAGTTTTGCTGGGCTATAGTACATTACACATTTTAGGCTAGATCTGCTCTATAGGAGAATCATGCACTGGAATTTTATTCCTTCTCATGGAAACTTGTCAGGGCCATGGGCAGGATGATGTGAGGCTGGCGGCTTCCCATCAGGGGTGTCTGGAATCTCTTTTGAGTTTTATTATAGATCTTAAGCAAGCTGTCCAAGGTGCTGAACCCTATTCCCCAAACCAAGAACTACGGAAAATACTAGGAGTTGGGACCTAAGAGCAAATCAGGAATGAAGGACAAATAGGAGGCAGAATTGAATGAGAACAAGGGAGATGGGTCAAAACTTCAAAAGAACATGTTGTTCAAGAACAGCTCAGTTGTGGGGGGGGGGCAATTTGAATGCTCTCCTTTTCCCCAAAGAAATTCAATGACCACCCGGATGGGCAGAGCTGGAATGTGAATGTACTTTGTTGAGAAACAGGCACATCAGTTCAGTGCTTCACAGAATGATGAAGCTGCACATGGATCCAGCAGAACAGCCTGGTACAAGGCTGAGTGCTCTGCATTTGAATTTAGTGTGGGGCTGGGAAGCGGGGGGTTTCCTCTAAGTGCAAGTGGTTACTAATAACATGACTTGATCAAGCCCAATATTAATTAAAAGAAACAACAAAATGCTGAGAGATTGGCTGTAATTTGCAGAAAGAAAACAACTAAACCATTCAGGTTACACAAACTTTTGAAAACGTTGAACTTCATTAAATATGTCTAGAAATTAGAATGAAGAAAATTCGTTTACTTTTCTCTGAGCAATTCCTTCAGTTTTTTCCATTTCTCCAAGAATAGCAGAAAGCAGAGAAGATTTTCCTGCTCCCACCTGGCCCACAACAGCAACCAAAGAACCCTCTGAGATCTCTAGATTCAGTCTAGAAAGAGGCAAGAAAACCAGTATCAAATGTATCGTCTTTCTCAAAAAATGCAAAAAGTGGTCTAGTGGTTGGTCCAAAGAATAACCCTTCTTACTCAATAGGAAGATCTCTACTTTTTGCACTTCCTGACCATCTACGTCACAAAAGAACGTTTTTTAAAAAGGTATTTCACCTACCCCTTTAAATTGTTGCCTTAAACAGAGATAGGAGCACTCCAGAGTTCTGTGGGTCTCATGAAAACACTTCGGTCTGCAGCTACTGCTGTAGTTGCCATTTGGAGCAACTGGAACTGTCATTATTGGATACCTTTGTTCACCATTTGGAGTAGCTGTTTTGGTGTAAAAGACTTCCTCACAACACTATTTCTATGCATTTCTAAGCATTTAACCACTTTCTTTTAGTTGAAAATCAATCTTTTTTTGGGGGGGGGATTTAAGGGATGCCAAGAGACACACTGGATTCCCCCCAAAGGACTGATGCAGTCTGCACGCTATACAATTCCCAGCCTTCCTTTAAAGGTTATCTCCGGTCTATTAATATTTTCAGGCTTTTCTCATAAATGCCTAAAAACCTTCTATTTTTACAAAGTGACATTTCCAACTGTAAAAATTTTATCACACATACTCCCTCCCTCATCCCAAGTATTCTTCATTCACTTGACTCAAGAATTGTGGATAGTAGCTTTTGTGTGAACCAGACAGCACTGGAGCTTTCCTGATCTATGGGGCAAAATTTCCCACCATCCTAAGCCCTTATTTTTGATATTTCTACAAATTGGACACTCCAGACATTGCTGGACTCTAATTTCCATCATCACTCATTGGCTGTGCTGGATAAGGTTTATGAGAGCTGCAGACCAACAATATACCATGGTTCTTACCATTTAAATCCCTGAACCAAGTATGTGTTGAACCTTAGTAAAGTGTTTTATTGTTTGCTATTGAACCATGGCTAATTTTTTAGCACAGTATTCATATTCATGGAGGCTCTGATACATAGTAGTGGCAGCTGGTGGCTCCCATGTCAACGGAGTGTTGAAGCCACAAGTTTTAAGGGAACTCTCAAAGGGACAGAAAGCTAACCCCCATCAGCTGCAAAACGTTCAGCATTCTGGAAAACTCCATTAAAGCTATCCAATACATTGATTAACCATCCCACTGATATAGGATTCATCAACCACTATAGAAAACCATTGATGTGGGCTTTAGCTCAGAACTTAAACAACTTAGTTTTACCTTGCTTGATAATCAACAGGTACAGATCTAAGCAACATATGTAGTGGGTTAATGTCCTATATCTGTAACACCAGACCCTACATCTTGGGGAAGAGGGGGTGCCAATACAATTTTTTCCCATCTTCCCATTGCTGCATGCTGTGAACAGCACAGGAGATGCAGAGCTGTCACACTTATGTCACCTGGAGAGTCTCCTTCCCTCCTCACTCAGGATCTTCCTCAGGCATTTGAAAACAGGGTTTCATCTGGGCACTCAACATGACATTCAAGACAAGGGCCTTGCTGCATGAAAAGAATACCTGAATATTAGATTGTAAATATAATTGGTTCCTTACTTATTTAAAGTTGAGGCTCCAATCTTCTCCCAGCAGAAAGAGGCATTAACAAATCTAACTGCATGATCTTGAGATCCAGAAACAAAACAATTGGAATTAATAGAAGGCTCTTCAGCCCATGTCTGAAATCATTATGCATGCAGACAAGAATGTTTTGACCTGACCTACCTCCAGCACAGTCTGAGTTAATGTTTTGAGGATCAAGGTCTTCAGAAGACAGAAAGTCCTCCAAACGATGCAGAGAAACCTTTGTCTGAAAAACAAAAAGGATGTATATTTATCTAAATCAAATTTTAAAAATTCTTTTTAGGAATTTCCTTCACAGATTACTTTTTTACTTTCCAAAACAAGGAAAGCTTGTTTCTACTGCTTATAATCAAACTGAAAAAAACTTTGTCACTGCTCCAAAGTATCCACTACACTCCTTTTGTCCTAAGGAGTTAGTTTCCTTTAAGACAGGGTATGAAAACAAACAGGCCTTTTGCCACCATATCTATTGCCCCTTACTTTCAAGACAACCTATTAAAAATGGCCTAGGAAGGCAGCAGAGGTGACAGCAAATAATCTGTGAATACTCAAATCCGCAAAAGTGAAACCTGCAAAGGCTGACTGTATACCGACTACTATGGTGAAGCTTAAATTTTTTTATGAACCTATGTTTTGAAAATGTAAAGCTATGCAGAGATAACTTTGAAAGAATATGCATGTCCAGTCAGTTTATGTAAGTTCTTTAAAATAAGGATTGTGTCCCAATTTCATTAGCACTAAACAGGTATCTATTTTAAACATTGGATGAAAGGTAAAAAATAATGCACAATAATATGTAAAAATAAAGAACTGTAATGCCCATATGGACTGTATAGTTACCTGAGCTATTGAAGATATTACTGTAGGCAAATCGAACAAAGGCAGTCGCAAAATATTAAACAGGGAGATAGATGTAAATACTTTAGCTGCAGTTAAAATATTTTCTTCATCCAACAGAAAATAGACTCCAAATGTAGCCAAAGAGACCTTTAAGATAAATATGATGATTTCCTCATAGATTAGAATTGTATTTCCAATAGCACTAACTGAACAACTTTGGTTCAGTTAAATGCTAATAATTATCATGATTGAAATTAAAAACATCTGAATTCAAAATGGGGAAGGAGGTGGCAGAAAAATCCAGAAACACACACTTATGTACCATTTCATCTATAGCATATTTAAAGTGACAATGTGGCATTTTGATGGCTAGGGAGAACACAGGTTTTACAAACATTAAGTAGACCTGGATCACCAGCTATGCAAAGGATGTTGCCTGACCTACTATAAAAACCAAAGCATAGCATCAACCTGCAAAGCTGGAATGGAACTCACAAACAACTAGCCTTATGAATACACCAGAATAATTACAACCGGTATCCTGCGGCATCCATTATAACTCTAATATTCATATGGGTCTGGGCATTTTTCACTATTAGAATTTCTGACAACTTTCCTGTCCATCTCAACACTGAAGAGCAGATTTTCTGACAGAAAATGTTGTCACAGAAGATACAGTAACAGCCAGGCTTTCATATCATCTTCCAAACCTTCTCTAAAACTTTTCTCTCACTTCTTTATTCCATCCATATCTCCTTCAGAACCCCTTTATTCTAAAGTAATATCACTCTGCATCAATTTAGAAGAGGAGCATGACAAAAATCTCAGATAGTAATCAAAAATTAATTTAGAGTAATCTCTACTTTCTAGAATGATCTTTTTACAAAGTGATGGGTTTGAGCACCACTGTTGGGATAAAACTCTAGATGTGCACACTGCATATCACATGGTGGCAAAGTTTTGTTTTTTTATCAACTGAGTTATCCTATATCTAATGGAATATAAGATGCATGATTATACAACTGTATTCAAGAATTTTATTGGACTAAAACATACCAGGAAAGGGATACAAGTCAATGTCAGCATGGAGAATGTTGTCAGGTAACCAGTAGATTTCAAAACATCTATTTCACGTTCCCGAATTTCCACAATCTTTCTCTGGTATGAAGGCTCCCATGCGTACAGCTTGAGAATCTAAAAAGATAATTCTATTTTGAAACCCCTGCAGTATTCTGAGATACTGCTTAAGATCAATGTATTGTATGGACATGCAGAAACAAAAATAAGTGGCAAACTTGTATCTCAGAAAGGTCTTGTCCAAGATCTTTTGCTATTTGAGGAAGTATACAAGATGCAACTGCCCCCATCCCCACCTCATTCCATGAGAAGCCAACCACAGAGGCAGTTGAACTAACACTGAAGACACAACTGTATCTTCCACTTTGCCTCAGGGTGACATCAGCTTTCCATCATTCCACCTCCGCTCCAGACAACTAGCACCTGCTATCTCTGGCATCTACTTTACTTTGCACAATGGTAGAGCTGGCTCTGACTGAACTGTCATCTCCCATAAATGCATGGAAAAAGCAGGCTGGATAGTAGCTACTCAGAAGAATTAAACAGAACCCACCATCTCATAGTCCAATATACTCAACCCATTTACCTCAACCAGAATTCTTTCCACAACACCTCTCTCTAGGCTCCTGGCATACAGGGTCCTCTGTCCACTGAGGAGATAAACCATTCTACGTGGTTGCTCTATGTGGAATGTAGGAGGGTTTCCACTTAAATTTATATCTATCCATCCATCCATCCATCCATCCAAATCTCACCTCACCTCATCTATATCTCACTATCTGTCTATATCTCTTTGCATGGTGCTAGTAGTGGTTCTTGAGTCCCATGTCACCAGGGTGGTAACTTCACTCCAGATTTTAGTCTGAAGTACTGAATTTATTTTCGGGATATGGCTCTGTACCTTCAATAGCTCCTTTATAATACAGACTAAAGCCATTTCTGCACTACACTGTTATAGTGCTATTATTCCACTTTCAACATCTTGTGAAATTCCGAAGTATGTAGTTTACTAAGGCCAAAGAGCTCTCTGGCTGAGAATTCTAGATGCCCTTCCCTAAACTGCAAACCCCAGGATTCCACTGGATGTTGAAAGTGGAATAATAGCATTATAACAATGCAGTGAAGAAACGGCCTAAGATCTACAGCAGATTCATCACCTCACTGACATGTAAGCCACCCAGCATTACTGTATGGCATTCCACAGCACATCAGGATAGAACCCAGTTATAAAATTCAACAGGCAAAAACAACCAAGAGGAGCCATAGATTAAGAGGGAAGCAATAAATGTTTGCTTCAGTCAAAGATGCTTAAATTCTAGATTGGGAAAGGGGATTTTCTGGCTGCAGTGGAATCAGTTTACCCAAATGAAACACTGTCTGAATGGAATGGGAGTCACTCTGGAGTTATACTGTGATATACTTTGCTTAAAATTCTGGTTTCTTTAGATGGTGAAAAAAGAGACTGAACCATGGTGAATGTTAGCTCACCAACAGGGAAATGCATAATGAAATGTTCAGTTTGATTGGAAATAGACTGAAAGTAATTTAAGCCAGAGTGTGAAAATATGTTGGAAATGCTGGTTTATTTGTTTTTTTGTTGGTTTTTAAAAAAGTGTGCTCATTTTATAAATGATTTAAAACAGGAGTGGTAAACAACCCAAAATATGAGGGTCAGCCTTCCTCTTTATTACTTTTAAAAGAATTTTAGAGTTCAGAATGTATCTCTACAGGGTGTGCAGGACATTTTTCCAGGTTGCCTCCACTCAGTTTCTTTCAACCCAGGAGATGCCTTTCTAGAACCAGGATGTCACTTCTGGTTGACTTCATGGTGCCCTTTCACACTACCCACTTCTAGTGCTATGTTCTACGGTTAACTGCCGTGGCTACGTTCTATGGAATTCTGGGATTTGTGATTCAATGAGGCACTAGAGTTGTCTAGGCACAAATTCTAAATGCCCCTCCCCAAACTGCAAATATGAGCATTGCACTGGAAGTAGAATACAGAGCTCTAATTGTGTAGTTTGAAATGGTCCCTCATCAAAATAGGCCATTCCTAGGCCTAAATAGCTGGGTGCAAGGCAAAAACATGGCAACATTGTCTCTCACATTCCTGGAGCATTCAGGGGTCAATTTAAGTTAAAAAGTAAAAATTAAGGGGTCCTGAGCAGCCTCTAAATCAGCCTTGAAGGGCTACACTTTCCCCACCCATGATCTGAAATGAAACTAACTTTCTTTCCTACTTCTGACGAAGGCTTTTGTTTCTCAAATCCCACCTAAAAGGGGAAAAAAAGGCATATTGCATTGTAGAAATATGCAGTGAATTGCCTACTGGAATAGGAAATCTTTAATTATTTAGCTCTATGTGTCTAAAGGCATTCCATTCGCTTACTCTTTCACTGCAAACCAAATTTCAGTTCTACCTCTAGTTGGGTTTTATCAACTCATCACAGAAACAAAAGACATATGCTTATGTCTCTATGCTCTTTATATTTTTTAACAAAGGTATCTTAAAACATTATTCCCATATTAAGAACATTACTCAGCTTTTTATTAAAAGTGTTCAAAGCAGTTGATGTCAACACACTAAAAGAAAACAACACAATAATTTTTTTTAGAAAATGATAGTCCTCTCAGAAGGATTTAGAACTGCAAGGTGTCTTCATTAAATACCATTTGACACTTTTTCCAGTGAGGAAAATAACAAATCTATCTAAGGAAATATACTATTCTGTCATTAAAAGTGAAGTCATTACAACTGACTTATGGTTTACAAAACAAAGAATATTTTAATCACACATCATTTGGGCAGTATCCAAGGGGACAGTTCAGCTGATAGATCTCCTTTCTGTCAGTGGAACTGAGGAGGAGGTGAAATCCCTTCCTGCTATAGCCCCCACTACTGACCCTCCAAAGCCAGTTTTGAGATTATTTAGAGGTCAGAAGGCAAGAAGGTTCCATTTTCCTAGCGGTCAGGCACCTGAGTGAAATTGGCTTCAAAATTTTGCTTCTAGGAAGCTCCTTAAACCCCTAGCCAATTGATTATCTATTTGTCTTACCTTTATTCCATGTAAGATTTCATTTAGGAGTTTAACTTCTTGATCGCTATTCTTCATTTGGCTTTTCTAATTAAAAGAGTAAAGGTTGCATTTTTAAAACAATAACCAAACTATGCACCATGTCATACAACTGATAAAGGTGACAAGAAAACAAATAATAATAGCTGAGGAAGAACAAGTGAAATATGCTCCTATATAGGTGGTTAACTGGCCTTATTAGTGTTCTATCACCATCACAAAGAGAGAAATTTACCTATACATCAATTAGCAATTTTCTCTTAGTTCAGTACAATGGGTTGTTATCAACCTATGTCTAGATTTTTTTTATTCCTGCCTTTCACTGCAGCTCCCCAAGTCACTTTACAGGTCTTTCTTGAGAGTCCTCCACACTCAGGAAAGGCTTTTTGGTGGGCACAATAGGGGCTTACCATGGGGAACAGTGGGCAGCAAAGGCCCATGATGCAAGTGGGACTTTTGTCAAGGTAACTTAAGAAACAATCCATTGAGTTACAATAACTGTCTTTCTTGTTCTACAGAAAACTGCAATGATACCTCAGTTGAAATTTCTTAGAATCATAGATTTATAGAGTTGGAAGAGACCACAGGGGCCATCCAGTCCAACTCCCTGCCAAGCAGGAACCCACATGAAAGTACTCCCAACAGATGCCCATCCAATCTCTGCTTAAAAACCTCCAAAGAAGGAGACTCTACCACACTCCAAGACAGCATATTCCACTGCTGAACAGACGATAAAATGATCTAGAGACCCAGCATGGTCAAGTGCTTTGAGTGTTGGACTACAGTCCTAGAGACCAGGGTTCAATTCCCCACTCAGCCATGGAAACCCACTGGGTGACTTTGGGTGTGTCACACTCTCTCAGCCCCCAGAAAACCTTGTGAAAGGTTCATCTTACCTTGAGTTGCTTTACTTTGGCAGCAAAATAAGCATTTATAGGTAAGACCAAAACTAGCACAGCAATACCAGCCAAGACGGAAGGGCCCAGTTCTTGCCAGAGGAAGATGACGGATAGCAGGATCTGAAAAGGGGCTGACCATAACAGATTGAGGTTGATGGTCAGATCCATGAGTTGCTGGATATCCGCAGACATCAGGTTAACTATTTCGCCAGTTGTATATTTTTGTCGGGAAGAACTGGATAAATTTAATGCCTGCACCCCCAAAAAAAACTAATCAATGAACACTTTTGCAACAAGATCTAAAATTAGTCTTCTTGTTAAGATGTACAACCATATACCTTTTTGTAGACAAGTCCAACAACTGCAGTCTTAATTTTTACAGAAGTAAGAATGTTAAGACGCTGGTAAACTTGATTGATAAGTGTCTGCAGAACCACCACAAAGAGCAGAGTCAATGCGTACCCATAACCATTTGAATACAAATCAGAATGACGTTCGTACTGTATAATCATTTCTCTGCAAAGAAAAAAAAATAATTTCAATGCACACATGAGCCCCGTTTAAAACAACTAATGTGCTTTGATTAGATCAGTTTTACCAAACAACCAGCAAAACCCCTCTTTATTCTGCTTGACTGCACAGAAAAAGCAGGCATGCCAATTTTCTCTAATCTAGAATATTTTTTTGCCATTAGGATTTAAACTGTTTGCTTATGTCATGAGCAAGCAAACTGATGCCCTACAGATGTTTGGGAATATAATACAGGTAATTCACAACCACTGTCTTTTGGTGCTGGGGCAGATGGGAATTGTGTCTAAAACAACTGGGAGGTATTAGTTACACACCCTTCAAAAATAACATCAGCAGACTTCCAGCCAAGATGTTGCCGCAACTGGTAGCCTGAACCATTGGTTCGGGGCTACCTGTTGCGAACCCGAAGGGAAAACATCTCCTGGGGACCCTTGGGGTCCCCTCAGAACTCCCCCTTGGCAGGTAGGGGGTGCAGGGCAGCTCACATGTCCGGAATCGTCCTGACGCCGGTAGAAAAGAGGTGAAGGTACCAGCACAAAAAGGAGGGAGGGTGGAGCTGATGCCGTGGATTCGCAGCTAGTTTTAACTGACAAGCACTGGTGAGAACTCTTTTAAAAAATGAAGAAAGACTTGATCATGCAATCCAGTTGAAGGGGGAAGCAGGAGGAGTTGAAGAGAAGAGAGCTAAGGAATAAAAGAGGGAGGGAAATATGGAGAGGATAAGAAGATCTCCTTTTGTTTTGGCTTAAGAAGAATAATGTTTGAGGGTGATTCTCTGTTTTTTATTATATTTTTAAATCTTGTATGGAACTACTGTGGATAAGCCTTGTCAAGAGAGGTGAAGAGAGAAGTCTGTATATAAATGAATTGTAAGTAGTACTATGAGCCTAAACAGTGGATTATAAATGACTGAATTTTTTCTCTTTCTCTTTCTTTTGGAATGAATTTTGAATGGAATTAGAATACTTGTAAAAGCAATAAGGACAAAATAACTGTTATGAGATACTAGTAAACTGAAGATATTATAATTTTGGAATATTGATGGATTGATTATTTGGATGATTAGCTTCTGACAATATGGATTAGCCTCAGGAAGAGAGGCGAAGACACAAAAAGGGAAGTTACTGACCTTGATGGAAGGTGATTTGAGACGGAATATAGCCTGAAAATAGAAGGTGGAAATAAGAAGTACAAATAATTGATATAAACTGATATAATATAAATTGATATAAACTGTTATTAATTACTTTTAATTGCTAATGAAATAACCCCTCTTTCTTTTTTTATTAACTGATGGATGATAAATGAAATAGACTGATAGTATCTGAGATTTTATATTGTAGATATAAGCTTTTAAAATAGCAACTACTGTTATATAAAAATCACAATAATTAATACAATAATTAGTATATTTTAAAGAAAAAGTTGATTGAACAGTCTGATTTAGAGATCTGATTCTTCAGATTTAGAGATTATATCTCAGAAGGAAGTAGTGAGCCAAGGTATGGCTACAGGTCAAAAGAAGACAACACAGACACAAATTCAACCAGAAGTTTTGGAAAGAAGAGGATCTATAGGCTCTAAAACAATGGGGATATATAGGATATTAGAAGAATTCCAAAAAATGAGAACTGATATGATGGAAGAATTAAGAGCAACGAGGACAGTGATAAGAACAATGAGAACAGAAATAAAACAAAATAAAGCAAGATCTGAAAAAGGAAGTAGAAAATCTGAATCAAAGCTTGCAGAAACTAACTACAGATCTATCAACAACAGATCAAAAAGTGGAAGGTATCAGGGAAAAAAGTCAAAAATTGGAAAATCAGGTGGAGCAGTTGAAGAAAGAACAGCAAAAAGATAAAGAAACTATAATGAGATTGGAAATTCGTCAGATGTTTGAAATTAAGGGGTCTCCCTGGACAAAAAGAGGAAAATCTACATCAAAGAGTAACAGATATTTTGGCACCATATATAGGCCAAAGAAGAGTGAGATTTGAACACGAAATAGACAAAGCTTTTAGAATTGAATTGGCAATGGCAAAGCAGAGGGATTTACCTCAAGATATTGTGGTTTACTTTACCAGGGAAAAGATCCGGGATTTAATCACAGAACAAAATTTAAAGAAAAACTAATAGTCGATGAGAATGAAATTAAAATTTTCAAGGATGTACCACCAAGTGTGATGAGGAGTAGAAGACAGTATGCATTCCTGGCAAAGATTCGCCAGTCATGGGAAATAAGATATAGATGGGAGATACCAGAAGGGCTCTCCTTCTTCTTTGAAGGTAGAAGAAGGAAGATAAATTTGGTGAAGAAAGCAATGGAATTCCAAGAGAATTATCTGAAAATTGGATCTAAAACAGCAAAGACTGAAGATAAGAAATCAGATAAAACAGGGGAACCAACACAGATGGGAGTGGCAGTGGTAGACGAAGATAGTCCAACGTCTGAAGAAGAGTCAGAATCGGTAGAACCAGAAGAGAAAAGGAAAAAAGGGAAGAAAAGTAAGGAAATAAAGAACAATAATAAATATGAAGATAATTTCATGGAATGTACAAGGAATAAATTTACTATCAAAGACAAGACAGATTTTTCACCATCTAGAAAGATTAAGACCTCAAATTACGGTATTATTATATATAAATTATATATAAATAAAAACCAAGAAAAGTATTTATATAATTCTAAATTAGGTCAATGTTTTGCTTCTTTATACATAAAGAAGAAAAGAGGGGTTGCAATTTATATTGAAAAAGATATCCAAACAAAACAAATTTTTGAAGATGAAGAAGGAAGAATATTGGTCGTTGAAATCTTGAAAAATGGTAAAATAATTTTACTGGTTGGTGTCTATGCTCCAAATGAAAATAAAGGTGAATTATATAAGAAACTATGAGGAAAAATATCAGCATATGAGTATGAAGAAGGTGATTGGAATGGAGTTCTGGATACTAAAATGGATAAAACAACCTCTCAGAGTAAAGAAGATCAAGCAATGAGAGGGGAATTGCCAAAAGACTTCTTTGAGATGTGTGAAGAATTATCTGTTTTAGATGTATGGAGAACTATTTATCCAAATGTTAAAGGCTTTACTTTTTTCTCTGCAGTTCATCAATCTTGGTCTCGAATAGATATGATTTTCATTTCTAAACATTTGATATCAGAGACAAGGAAGACAGAAATACTGCCTCAGGTCATCTCAGACCATCATCCGGTGATGTTGCAAACCCAAGAGAAGACTAAACAATTTCAATGGCGATTGAATGATAGTTTATTGAACGATGAAGAGATAGTAAAACAAGTGAAAGAAGTGTTAAAAAACTATTTTAAAGAAAATATAAAAGAAGATATGAAAATGAAAACGGTCTGGGATGCATCGAAGGCAGTAATGAGAGGTTTTTCTATACAGCAACGACAAATTCAGAATAAAAAAAGACAGGAGAAACATCAAGTGCTATTGATTACACTTCAAGAGAAAGAAAAAGAACTTAAGAAAAATCCATTGCAAAAATCATTACAGCAGGAGATTAAGAAAATACAGAAGGAGACGGCGATAATAACAATCGAAGATACAGAGAAAAAGATGAAACAGATGAAACTGACTCAATTTGAACATGCTAATAAAATTGGAAAATAGCATACTAACTCAAGAAGAAGAAAGAGAGGAATATAATGGTTGAGTTGCAACATGGAAAGAAGCTGATTACTCAACATGAAAAGATAAAACAGAAATTTGAAGAATATTTTGGAAAATTATTTTATGAAATAAAATCCCCTTATCAATATGAGAAAAATCT